>JAMRYA010000001.1:625000-1250000 GCA_024447215.1 Panagrolaimus sp. LJ2400 | reverse complement strand
TCATTTTCATCGATTTTGGTTTTACTTTTTTTAAGATGAAAACGTTTGAATTTTTAAAATATTTTTAAAAAAGAAGAATTTTATGCTTCATGCATACTTTAAAACTGCTGTGCATTTGAAATTAAATGAAAACTAGTTGCAATGGCGACAGCGGGTGACCTATCATTTATAATTTTTAAAAGTAAGACAAGGATAACAAGTAATAGAAAAAATTTTTGACGTACGCTGGTATTACAGACATTTATTTATATAGCACAGAACTCGTAATTTTTTTTTCTTTGCATTAAAGTTTAATGATTAAACAGCTTTAATTTTTTTCTGCTTTTAAACAAAAAAGACTTAAAAGAGAAAATGAAAAATAGCAGCAGCAATTTTTTAGACACCCCTTTTCTTCTTCTTTCATTTTCATCAAAAAGAAAAAGTTTGAATTTTTAAAATTGTTTTAAAAAAATGTATATAGCTCAATTTTTGAGAGGCATAATTTTAAAATTAAAAAAAAACAATAATCACTTAAGAGAATGTCAGTAAATGAAAAACAATGCAAAGGCGATTCTGGATCCGCAGCCATTTATTATTTTTAAAAATAAAACAAAGCTAACAAATAATGGTAAGAAATTGCTTCATTTCTTTGCTGCTTCTTGAAAAATTTTTAACTGTTGAAAGGCATTTTTCGTTTTTGGGTGTTCATGGAATAGCGTAAAATGTGTTTAAAAAAGCTTTAACTCTTTTGCTACATTTAAACAAAAAAAAAACAAAAAAAGTCTTTTAAAAGTGTAAACAAAAAACAGCAGCAGCAATTTGTTAGACACACTAGAAAACTACACCGCCTCTGGTGGTGTTGCAGATTATCTGAGATCATTTTTTTATTGTTACATTTTTTAAATGAAATGTTTTTTGCAACTTTCTTTAATTTTAAAAAATGACAGATAAAGTAATCTATAAAAATACTAATTGCTTATTTACCGTTCGCTAATGGTGCACGGGCTCATTTGAGTGCCAAAATTGTCCGGTAGAGGCGCCCTGGTTCAGTATGATAAAACACACTTAGACAACACCAAAAAATCATATCGGGGGTTTTTATGAGGTATTTTGTGGATGTGCCATCAAAAAAACGAAAATCGCGAAAAATGGCGTTTTTTGGCACTTTTTACCATGCCATTCTCGAACTAGGTCGGAAATCAAAAATTTTCCTTGGCGAATTTGTTCCCTAGGATGTCCTTGATAAGTTAAAACCACCAAAACACCCCTGGGCACCTTCTTTCTTAAATGGGAGTGCAAACCTTTTATCCAATTTTCACTAAAAACAGGGTGCAAATTTAGGTTTTTACCATACCATTCTCAAACTATGTCGAAAATCGAAAATTTTCCTTGGCCAATTTTTTCCTTAGGATGTCCTTGATAAGTTAAAACTATCAAAACACCCCTGGGTACCCTCGTTCTTAAATGGGAGTGCAAATCTTTTAGCCCTTTTTTTCGGTTTTTTGCAAAAATCAATTTTTGAACCCACAAAAATCGGAGATGAAGCTTCTAATCAAAAAAACAAACTGGGAGTTTTCTTTATTAATATGTTATAAAAGAATTAAAAACATTGGAATAACTTAGGTGGCACGTGTACCCGAGTTCTATAGGTTTTAGGATGTTGAGGTACAAAAACGCCAATTTTTTCAAATAGCTGAAAAATCAAAAGTAGAAGCTATAATCAAAAAACAGACTGGGAGTTTTGTTTCTAATTACTTGTTGATTATATTGATACCAAAAGGATATTTTTAAGTTCATTGGTTCCCGAGTTCTATTCATTTTTCCATTATCGTGTGCTTCAATACCCCCAACATCAGAAAAATGAATTTCGAGCTATTTAGGAACTTAAATAACCTTTGTCAACGTTCTAATAGCTTTAAAATAGTATTTCAAATCATATCCAAGCAAAAAACATCAATTTTGACCTATTTAGAAAAGTAAAAATTTTTTGAGTAGCACACGATGAAAATTAGTCTTGGTCCCCCCTGTCAAAAAAATCGAAAATTTCGAATTTTTTCGCACATGTCTAAAATTAATAGCAGGTCACTCCTAAGTCATTTTGAAGTAATTCAGACCACATTTGACCCCTTATTCTCAAAATCCGTCTCTACAGGACACCAAATGAGCCCGTGGGTGATCGAAAAAAAAGATAAGAATAAGTAATGCTATCATAATTAATTTAATTTATTAGAAAACAAAATTTTGTTACAAAAAGCTTCATTTCTTGCATTTTTTACTGGCGCGTCAAAAAAGTTGACAATAAAATGCTTGTATGCATGCATGATGCGTCGAGGTGCGCATGCAGAAAAATAAAAACGCACTGACACACGAACAATGATTGTTTTACGAGAGGACTTTTTTTCACTTTCATTGATTTTGGTTCTATCTTTTCAACGAAAGAAAGACAGTTTGAATTTTTTAAATATTTTTAAAAAAGACTTTAATGCTTTATGCATAATTTAAATAAAAACAAAAAATGTAATAAATGTTCTCATGTCGTCAATAAACGAATTAATGAAAAACAATGAAGAGGCGATTCAGGCGCTGGCATCATTTATTATTTTTAAAGAATAAAATGATGATAGAATCAAAATTGTCAAAAACATTTATTTCATACATTTTGTTGGCAAAGACATATGTATGTATTGAAAAAAATGTAACTATAATTTAGTAAAAAAAACTGCTAGCTCATTTTTCAATATATATGTTTTTCATTGCAAAAAAATAAGCATTCCCTTGCATTTGTTGCTTTTATAAACTAAAAAAGTGTAAATCGAAAAAAGCAACAGCAATCTTTTAGACACACTTTTTTTTCTCTTTTCATTTTCATCGTTTATTGTTTTATCTCTTTTTTTAACATGGAAATGTTTGAATTTTTTTAAATATTTTTTTTACAAAATAATTAATGTCTCGCAATTGCGCATTACAATTTTAAAATAAAAAAAACAATAAGCTATTTAAAGAAATATTGTAACATGATTTAATGAAAGCAATGCAATGGATTTTGTGGTTCTGAGGCCATTTATAATTTTTAAAAAGAAAACAGTGATAATAATTAATAAATAAAAATTGTAAGAAAAGCAATGATTTTCCGTGTTACTTGATGTAGATCCAAAGTTGTTGAAATATTTTGACTGATAAATTTCGTTCAATGCCTTGGATTGCAAAGGGGGAGTCTCACCTTTAAACATATGTTTAGTTGCTTTTTGTTTATTGTTCACAAATCACTGTAAAAGTATCAAAAGAAACGTCTTGGTTTTGCTCCTTTGCTAAAAAAAAAGAGCAAAAAAATTTTAAAAGCGTAAACAAAAAAATAGCAGCAGCAGCAATTTTTTTTTTGGTTATATTTTTTCAACGAAAGAAAGACAATTTGAATTTTTAAAACATTTTAAAAAATAATAATTTTATAAAAACGAGAAATGTAATAAGTATTCTCATGTCGTCAATAAACGAGTTAATGAAAAACAATGCAGAGGCGATTCCGGCGCTGGGATCATTTATTATATTTAAAGAATAAAATAATAATAACAAATAAGAAAACTAGCTTTGATAAACCATGTTGTTAAAAACATTTTTGTTGAAAAGATATGACGTAAAACTAATATCTAAAACTGCTTAACCAGTTAAAGTGATAAATTTTCTTCACCGTTCTGTTTGCATATAACAGCTTTATCTTTGGCTGCTTTCTTTAAAAATTTTGGCATGAAAAAAAGACTATACTAATAAATTTTTTCCAGCTTGCATGGAATAGTGTAAAAATGTGTTAAAAAAAGCTCCACTCTTTTTGCTGCTGCTATTTAACAAAAAAAGCAAAAAAAAGCTTTTGAAAGCGTAAAGAAAAAATAGCAGCAAAAATTTTTAGACACAATTTTTCTCTTCTTTTATTTTCATCGATTTTGGTTCTATTTTTTCAACATCAAAACGTTTGAATTTTTAAAACATTTTTAAAAAAGCAGATACTATGCTTTACACATTTAAATCTAAAATTTAAAAGCTTGATAATTTGAAACAAATATTTTATTAAATAAAAAACATATGCGCCGAGGATTCTGGAGGCCCCATCATTTATAATTTAATGAACAATGAATAAAAATTTGTAAGAGAGTTAACAAAATGCTTTTGATATACCCTGTTTTAAAATACATTTATGTTGAAAAGGTATTGTGTAAAATTCAAGCTTGTAAAAAATAAAGCAAAAAAGACTTTTAAAATTTAGACAATTAAAAAAGCTGAAAACACAAATGATGTTCTTTTACAGTTGTAGAGCCATTGAAATAATGGAATTAACAATCATAGACAATTAAGGGAGGCAAAAACACTCGAATACAGTCTTTTGGTTATGTTAAATTTACCACTTAATAACAAATTTGTGCTCCTTGAAAAGCTGACATTTAATATGGAATAGCAAATAAATTAAAAACTATGATATTTTTTTAAATTTTGTAAGAAAAGATAGCGATGACTTATGTCTTTATTTTTTAAGCTTGTATTTAATTTGTGATAAAGGTGTTTTATTAATTTCACCAACATCAAGCCCACGAAAACATTGTCCAGTAAAGAGATGAATTAAACAAATTACCAAAATTGTGGAGTTTAATAATACCACATTAACTTGATTTGGAATAATAGCAATATGCACCAAAGTTGTGCAACACCAATCAATTACAAGATACAGTAATATTTGATGAGTTATTGTTCAACAAAAGAAAATATAACGAAAGACATTTTTTTATCAAAAACAAAAGAGACACACAAAAAATACAATAAAAAACAGGATAATGAAAGGGTTGAATTTTAATCAAAGAAACGATCTTTCATAATTTGAAGTTTTTCTTTATCTTGTCCACGATATTCGATAAGATGCTTAGAGGATTTAGAAACAATTATATCATCAATAAGTGCATCGATTTGAATTTTATATTGTTCAGACATACGAAGAAAATTCAGACGAAATTTTGTATTTTTGTAAGCCTAAAATAGATATTACAAATATGTGTAAGAAAAGAATATTAAAAAATTTTACCTTCATAAATGCAGAATAATCTTTAACAGCAAAAATTTCAGGAGGATCGATAAAAAATAGAGATTCAAGTTTATCAAGATTCTTGAGTTTGAGAACATTTTTCATTGCTTCAGATGTAGCTGCTCGATTTGCACGACCAAAAGAGCTAAAATACATTTTATAAAGAAAACGTAAAACAGTCATCCAAAAATACTTACTATTGAAATTCTTTAACATTTGCAATAGCTTCTAACATTGAATCAATCATGACACGGTTTCTTTTAGCATCAATACTTATACTTTTATCACCAATATGAAATTTTGTAAATGTCTTTCCCCATAATTTAAATTCTTCCATATTCATTGAGTAAAAATCAAGCATAATAAAAGCATCTTGAGATTCATATATTTTTGGAAGAAGAGTTGAAACAAGATTTGGATTTGGATCATAAGCGCCAGTAAGACAAAGTATACCATTAAGCCAAATTTTGCTTTTTGTAATTTTGGAGAGATCAACATTGACACAGCATTTTCTATTTTTATTTCTACATTCAATTTCTTTTTTATTTGAACAAAGCTTTTTTCCACCACCATGAATACGTTCAACAACAAGAAGTGGTAACTTTTCAAAAAAGTATTTACAGATTTTTACATGCTTGAGGTAGGTTTCAGGAGACTTTGGATTACGAGCCATATAATAAAGAATTTTTTCAGAAATGCTAAAGTATTGTTTTTTTGCTGGTCCACCAGGCCATACAATTTTACCATTTCCATTTTTTGGCTTTGAAATAATAGATAATGCTGAAACAGCAGAAGTAACAGAATCCATTGTCAGCAAAAGAAATGGAACCTAAAATGAAAAATAGTTTTAAAAAAAAGTATCTTTTAAAGTAAAGTAAAAGCGTACACGATAACTGTATTTGAAAATAAATCTATAAGATTTCAAAAAGCAAGAAAATAAAAACCTCGAAAAAAAAGATTTAACCAAGAGATGAGTGAATAAATAATGAAGAGAAAATACAATATTTAACTGCTTATATACCGCTCAAAAAGACTCGTAGCATTTCAAATATGCGCGCCAAAAAAATGCATAGAAAAAAGCATTATGGTCCACGACCTCTATGGGCAAGTATGAAGTACTAACTGTCTTTTATATACGATTTGTGAAAGAAAGTGGTAGCAATTCTTACAAGGGACCGTTCTGACATGACACCCGGGGATTTCTTAGGTAATAGCGGGAATGAATAGCTTATAGCAAGGGATGAAAAACCTCCAAGGGTTTTTTTCCCGTTTGCCATTTTGAGGATTTAATAGCATTTTGCTATTACACAGTAAGTAGCAGACGATAAACGTCTTAGTTATAAAATTACGTTAATGGCGGTTTTTGATGGTTGTAAATGCATGGAATATGATAAATTATTAATGAAATATTGTATTTTGGCATATTTAACCATCCAAAATCAATACAAACGTAATTTTATAACTGAGACGTTCATCGCCTGCTACTTACTGTATAATAGCAAAATGCTATTAAATCCTCAAAATGGCAAACGGGAAAAAAACCCTTGGAGGTTTTTCATCCCTGGCTATAAGCTATTCATTCCCGCTATTACCTAAGAAATCCCCGGGTGTCATGTCAGAACGGTCCCTTGTCAGTCGAAAAAAATAGTTATAAATAAAGCGAATCAAATAATGTAGTTTAATATGTGCGCCAAAAACAATTAAAAAAATAACAGCCGACTTTCATTTAATCAGAAACACTGTTTTTAGGATGCGAAAACATTCGAATCCAGTCTTTTGGGTATGATAAATTTACAAATTAATAACAAATTTGTGTTCCTTGAAAAGCTGTCATTTAATTTGGAAAAGCAAATAAATTAAAAACTACGATAATTTTTTAAAATTTGTAAGATCTCTGTATGCTTAAGCATGCTTGAAATTTCTTCAAAAAGCCAGCAAAAGAAGCAATTTTATAAACAGTTTTTAATTTTTAATATGTGTTTCTTTAATAGTCCGAACTCGTTCGTGGTTCTTTGTTTTAGGTAGCGTAAATGGCGCCAAGAAAGTGGAGTAATGTCGAAATAAGTGATTTCTTCTCTAAAGAAAAGATAGCGATGACTTATATATTTATTTCTAATGAGTCGTAAAAAATCTGCACCAGGTCGTCTGCACGAAATTTGCGATTAAAAAAGAAAGGTTCATTGTTTTCTTCCGACAATTGCCTTGAAGGAAAAATAGATTTAATGCACACTTTTTTTTCTTTTATTATTATTAGTCAAATAAACAATGCCGCTTTTTTTTTGAATAAAATTTGTCTAAAATCGTTTTTCATTAATCTTTTTGTCGCTTGTAGTTTCGTAATTAATTGGCTATATTTAATGTTGTGAAATCATACTGAAATTCATTAAATTCATTATTTAGGTATCATTTGTTACTTTCTTTTTTGGATCAAAAATGATTTCGTATTCCTTTGCAGTAGACGTTCAAAGTGCAAGATTTGAAATCTTTAAAGATCAAGATATTAAAACTGGACATTTTGATGTTACATTGGAAATTAAAGGAAAAGTTTGCTATTTTTATTTCAAAAATATTTATACTTTTAAAATATCTTTTTCAGAAACTTTATGCTCATAAATTTATCTTAACATCTGTTTCTGAAATTATGGCTGCTATGGTATCTGATCGATGGACAACTAAAGATGAACCTATCAAAATTGAAAGTTATTCTTATGAAGATTTCTATGAATTTATTCGCTTTATTTATACTGGAAACTGTGAAATAAGTGGTGAAAATATTTATCAATTAGTTGATATGGCTGAATTTTTTGCTGTTCCACTTTTAAAAGAATATTGTGTTTATTATATAAGATACTATATGCAAATGAAGGTAGAAAATATTGATGAAATGTACGATATCGCTTATACATATTCTTTACCAAAACTTCTTCCTTCCATAAAAGATTTTGTTGATCCTTGTCTAAGTTTAATTTATAAATCTACAAAGTTTGTTGATTACAAAAAATCATTTATTGAATATTTATCTACGTTTCCAAGATTTCCTGATTACAAAGCTACATCCTGGTATAATAGTGAAAGCAATTTTTTTAAATGTGTAAGTTATTTAACATTACTTTTCTATTTTTGTTGACTCATTCTTTAGGTTTATGATTGGGCTGAACATCAAATTATGAAGGAAAAACTTTTTAATGACAATCTCCAAGAAGCTATCAAGACTGAATTATATGCAATTATTCCAGATCCAAAATTTGCTGAAATGAATTTTGAATTCTTAAAGGATTTTGTTGGTTAGTTTACACATTTAATTTTGTACCTATCTTTTAAATTTCATTTTTAGTCGAAAAAGGATTCTTTCTATCTCGAACTGAATTTCTTCAATTGTATACGAATTTATATGATCGTTTTTCCTATAAAATTAAAGCTGTAAGTTGTTTTTTCTACGATATTCTTACTGTAATTCAATGACAATTTAATTTTAGGTGTATGAATTAGCAGAAAAACAAGCTAAAAAGAAACAAATGATTGCTGTTCAGAATGGTGATGAAGTTTTTAATGTTGCAAATACGATTAAAGATGATCTATCAAAAATTATTCCACATGTTAAATTTTATGAAATGGATAAAGACTTTTTAATGGATTTTGTTGGTAAGTTGTTTAGCCATTTCTTGGAATAATTACAGTAAGCTACTTTTAGTTGCCAATGGAATTATTACTGAAGAACAAGCAAATCATGTTTTTGATACACGAGGTAAGCATATATCTTTTTATTCATCTTGTTTGTAATTTATCTACACCAGTTGCTAATAAGTTCTTTTTCACATTTCACGAATCTCGTATTGTTCTTAGTACAATAAAAATGATGTAAAAATTATATTCTTGATTTAAATATCTCCTTTTTTAGTTGAAGTCAAAGTTGCTGGTAAACGTATTGCAATTATTTCTGGTGTCTTCAAAGATGATCTTTGTATTCGAAAAGCAGTTCAAAATAAATTCTCTCAAGTCAAATGCACCAACACTAATATCCAACGCTTTTATAAATTCAAATTTCTAATTCCAACTTCACCAAGTTATATCAAGAAAATGGATAGTATTGAATGGTATCTTTGTTTGGATCATAATGGAATTCTAGCTATCAAACATCATTCAGTCATTGAAACAAATGATTATCTTATTGCAGAGATGAAAAGCAAAACTGAATTCAAACTCGTTGCAAATGAAATGATTCATCTTACTGCTGGTTATAGAAATGTTTAATGTTTTTGCTTTAGAAATTTTTGTTAAAAGTTATTCTATTGTGTTTTTATAAATAAAAATTCTTGAGTTTTATTTTAAATCCTTTGAGGCATTGACATTAAATTCAATTTGCTTGTTGGACTATAGACAATAATTGTAATTGTATGTTTATACTTTGAAGAAGAAACATCTTTGAAGTACAGGATTGCAATTCATCGGGGAAATAAACTGATATAGAAATCTAAGAATTTCATATTTTTTTAGAAACAATTCAAATTACAAACCATTTTCAACGATAGTTTTTTTTTCAATTATATTTTTTTCAAACAAAAATTTTTAGCAAAAAAGGGCTATTTGTTAAAAGAGACAAACAAAAAACAGCAACATTCTATAAGAAACAATTTTTTCTTGCTTTATTTTCAACGCTTTTTTCAACAAGCTAAAGTTTTGAATTATTAAAATATTTTTTCAATTAGAAAAGGCAATTTTTATATGACTAAACTAGAGATGATAAGTCAACCGAAAAGTACTGTGTTTTGTATATTTAAAAAATAAAAGTTATGAACATTTGAAATATAAATTGTCTGATATAAATAAGCAACTAAATGAAAACGGATTTAGAAATCATGTGATTCACGAGCTGGCATACGTTATTATTTTTTAAGCTAAAATGATGATAACAGACTATTGAATTTATAATTTGTAAGACATCAACGGCTAATATTTGTTATTGATGTATCACTCTAATGAAACACATAAATGTTAAAAAGTCAAAAGAAATTTTACGTTTTTTGTTTTGTTTTTTAATTTTTATGATTAATTTTGACAACATTATTCTTTGCAATACATTGCTTTATTTTTTGCTGCTAAAAGCAACGTTTTAAAACAAACAAACAAAAAACAGCAGCATTTTTTAAAATAAAAATGCTGTTATTTTTGTTTTTGTTTTTTCTTTTTCATTCATTTTCACCATTGTTTTAAACAAAAAGTTTGAATTTTTAAAATATATTTAAACAATACACATCAGGTCTCATAATTTATAAAATTTAAACAAAGCATTTAAAATTCTAAAATGGATAAACGATTAAATGAAAAGCAATGGAGATCCTTACGGAACCATTTTATATCTTTGAAGTGAAAATCTTTCTGGCAATTTTTGAAATACAAATTATCATAAACATGTAGCTACAGCTGTAGGTGTATTTTTTCTTCAAATTTTATTTTCTTTATTGTTTGCACACCATTTTTTTCAAATTTTATCAATAAAAATATTTGCGTTTATGATGAGCAAATTTGGGGCATGAAATTTTTGGCGGTAAAAGCTAGCAAAATATCAATTTTAAAGGTAAAAAAACTCGTTTATTGCCAAATAAAAAAAAACTAGTGGCAGCTAATACAACTTTATTTGATTGCAATTTGTTAATTCTTTTATCGTATCAAATATGTCTTCATCGTCTATAGAAGAAACAAGTTCACCATATCCAGAATTATCAAACGAATGTATTTATGAAATGCAAAATGAAAGATTTAAAGTATTTAAATCACAAGATCTTGAAAAAGGACATTTTGATGTTTCATTTGAAATTGAAGGAAAGGCAAGTACTGTTTTTTTTATTTCTTCTCATACTAAAAGATGTTTTATTTTTAGATACTTCACGCTCATAAATTTATTTTGACATCAATATCTGAACCAATTGATGCAATGCTCTCTTCTCGTTGGATGAAGAAAGATGAACCTGTCAAAATTAAAACTTTTTCATATGATAACTTTTACCAGTTTCTTCGTTTTCTTTATTCTGGTAGCTGTATTTTAAATAATGACAATGTTTTTCAACTGGCTGATATGGCAGAATTTTTTGGTGTTCCTTGTCTGAAAAAATTTTGTGATAGATTTTTATATGATGTAAAGATAACAACAAAAAACATTGAAGAATTGTATGAATTTGCTGATAAATATTCAATGACAAAGCTCATTGAATCAATTAAACGTAGAGTCATAAGTTTTTATGGTAAAGAAATATTTAAACTTGATACCTTTCTTGCATTCAAAAAACCATTTATTCAATTTTTATCTACTATCGAACGAGATTCTGACTATGGCGTTCAATCATATGTTTGGCGTCCGGACAAAAATCATAGTTCATTTTTTGAATTGGTAGGTTTTTTTAATATCATAGATTTTAAATAAAACATGTATGTGTATTAGGCTTACAAATGGGCAGAACATCAAATTATAAAACAACAATCTATTGGTGATGAAAATTTCAATCTTCAAGAAGCTATCAAAACTGAACTGTATACAATCATTCCTGATCCGAAATTTGATGAAATGAATTTAGAATTTTTGAGAGATTTTGTTCGTATGTTATTTTAATAATTAAGTTAAACCTTCTTACACTGCTCATTTTAGTTGAAAAAGGTTTTATATTATCTCCAAAAAATATTCAAACATTTTTTATACAATTTAAATTCCGTGGATATTCTAATTACGATGATGAAGAAGCTCATTTTAATCCTGTATGTTTTTTGTGTAACGCTATACAGTAGTTATTTATCTTTTTTAGATATATGAATTGGTAGAAAAACAAGGTATCAAGAAACAAATTATTGCTGCTCAAAATGGTGAAAGCTTTAATCTTGCTGATTCTGTTAAAGCTGATTTAGGACATATTATTCCTCGTGTAAAGTTTTATAAAATGGGAAAAACATATTTGGCCGATTTTGTTGGTGAGTTTTGTTTCCCACATAGCTTGTTTATTTAAATTTTTGTGTTTTAGTTGCAAAAGGAATTCTTACAAAAGAACAAGGAAGGCGTGTTTATGATATTTGCGGTAAGTGTTTTTTAACATCCAACAAGACAGTCGTTATGTTTGTAAAAAAAATTACATTTGATAAAAGAGTTCTAGTAAATTATTTTTTTAGTTAATGTTGAAAATAATGGTAATTCTATTTCTGGTGTATTCAATGATGATCTTGGTATTTTTCACGCTGTTCAAAAGAAACCTTGTGAACGCTCACTTAATAGCACAACTAAAATTCGCTTTCCAAAATTAAAATTCACAGTTCCAAAAACTCCAAATACTTTAAAGAAGATGAAAGATGTTGTGTGGTATCTCTGCTTAGAAGAAACTGGAATATTAACTTTCAAACATTATTCAAAAATTGATCGAAATGATTATTTGCTTGCTGAAATGAAATCTGATACTGAATTTCAACTTATTTCTAATGCTATGACTAAACTTACTGCATCCCGTATCGATATCTTTGATTGATCTTTGTAATCTTTTTATAATATTGTTTCTGTTTGAATTTTTTGTGAAGTAAATAGCGAAATAAAAGCTGAGTTATTTTTACAGTATTATAGCTAAAATCATATAACTAAAATTTCAACTTTTGGAAAAAGATGTCACAAAAATTTTGTAAATCTAAATCACAAAAATTAAAAATGAAAGCATTATTTATTACTGTAACAATACTTTGCACACAACCAAATTAAATATGTGCGCGTTTTGAAGATTCTTGACACGAATATAGCTCTCGTCTACCAATATAAAAAAAATTTTTTTGTTCAGAAAAAGTAACAACTTTTTTTCCTACGCGACAGCGTTGGAATTATCAAGATTTGTCGAATCGTTTTTTCTGTTTAACGATGACAACAGCTTATTATCTTCTAAAATTACAAAATGAAAGATTTCAAGTATTTAAGAAGCAAGATGTTGAAAAAGGATGCTTTGATGTTACATTTGAGATTGAAGGAAAGGTAAGTAATTGATTGTTTTGTTACAAAGGGGAGGGAAACGTTCAAAGTTCCAAAAGTCCACTGATAAACTGTTTCCTCCGCATGAACAAGCTTTGAGTTCGATTTGCGCCAGCAAAATTTTCGGAATGTCTTCAATAAAGCTTCATTTTTCTATATGTTTTATGTCTTAACAATCATTTTATAGAAACTTCTTGCTAATAAACACATGGTAACAACTGTCTCTGAAACTTTAAATGCTTGGCTTACTGATCGATGGACAACTAAAGATGCACCTGTTAAAATTGAAACCTATTCATACAATGATTTTTATCAATTTTTTTGCTTTATTTATTCTGGCAATTGTAAAATCAATCAAGACAATGCTTTCCAATTAACAGATATGGCAGAATTTTATGGTGTTCAATGTTTCAAAGAATTTTGTGATAATTTTTTATCTTCTCTTGAAAAAAGTATTGAAAATATTGAAGAATTAACTGAATTTGCACTCAAATATTCATTACCAAAATTGATGGATTCTATTAAATCTTTTATTAGCAGTCAACGTGGTGAAGATTTTCTTAAAATGGATAACTTTCTTGCATTTAAGAAGCCATTCGTTCAATTTTTATCTACTGTTAATCGCGGATCTCTATGTTTTACTTTTCCATTACATACCAAAGATGGTGATTGGTTTGAAAGAGTAAGTTTGCTTTTTTTACTTGGGATACTAAATTAGCGTTGAGAGCGCACTTGAAATTTGAAAAAACCGGAGCACTTCGACACATGCAGTCAAAGCTTAAAATTGTCAATATTTTATATTCATTATTTGCCGCTCCCTCATTATTATTGGGGCTACTAATGTTATTAATAAATCATGTTTTCTTTGACTTTTCGATATTTATATTTTGGACGAGAATTTTAATAGTTTCGAACTACCGTATACCATGAGTACTGCACTAGCAAGAATATTCTATGCTTTTGTGGAATGAAGTTGTTACCTTTCGGATGACACGCTGGCAGAACTACCGTAATCTGAGATTTTAACCATTTTTTCAAACCCTTTATTGTGAGCTAGCGTATACCATGGATATTGTAAAGGCGACAGAAATTGATTTTTTTCCGTGAAGTTTTTGCTTTTCGGATTTTTAATTAAAAATAAAGTTTATTACACATATTTGAATGATTACTGGGAATGTCGTGCACACCAACCCTATATATATTTTAGGTATACAAATGGTCTGAACATCATGTTATGAAGCTAAGTGATAAAAGCATTAATCTTCAAGAAACTGTTAAAGCTGAATTATATACAATTATTGCGCAACCAAAATTTTATAATATGAATATTGAATTTTTAATGGGTTTTGTTGGTATGTTTTTATCTGTTATACGCAAAAGAGGGCAAATTTGTATACTTTGATCATATAGAAATAACTCGCTGAACTTCTAAGAAATCCAGAAGACGATTTTTTCTAAATTTGTCAGTTTATACTCGTCAAAGTAGACAAATTTGTCCATCACTGGCATTAGCAAATTTACCTTTAATAGTTAATATTTATTGTTTTAGTTGAAAAAGGATTTTATTTATCTCCTTTTTGTTTTGGTCAATTTTATGCAAGAAATTTTCTTTACACTAATGCACAAGATCTTTTTCAATCTGTAAGTTTTTAACATGACATCTTACAGTAATTCAATGACAATTTTTTTAGGTTTACAAATTAGCAAAAAAGCAGGCTATAAAGAAAAAATTAATTACTCGAAATGATGAAAATTTTGATATTGTTGAATCTATCAAAGCTTGTTTAAGTGAAGTTATTCCTCTGGTTGAATTTGCTAAAATGGATAAACAATTTTTGATGGATTTTGTTGGTATGTTTATTACTGTATTTTGTGTTGTATAATTTTATTGAATGTATTATTTTTCAGTCGCTAAAGGAATTATTACAGCAGAACAAGCTAGTCATGTTTATCATACTCGAGGTAAGCATTTTTAAAGAGAATTAAATTATTTGTGGGATAAATTGTGTTGCAATGATGTACAAAAATACAGTCCTCTACATTTGGGTCGTTAAAAATGACTAAAATTCAGTCATTTAAATCTTATTTTTTAACCCTTCTTTTTCTTTAGTTCAACTAACAACAAATGGAAAATCAATTGCTGGTGTATTCAAAGATGAACTTGGTATTCTAAAAGCAATTCAAAATCAAAATTTAACTTCTATCAAACCTCGAACAGTTATTAAACTTCGCTTTACAAAGCTTAAATTTCCAATCCCGAAAACTCCATCTACTGTGATCAAAAAGAAAAATGTTGATTGGTATCTATGTTTAGAAAGAGATGGAATCCTTGCTTTCAAACATCATTCAAAAATTGATCAAAAATTCGATTATTTACTTACTGAAATGAAAGATGATGATTGTAATGATAATTTTCAACTTAATTATAATGAATTAATTTCTTTTAAAGCATTTTATAATAATATTAAAGCTTTTTAAATTTGTTTTTGTTATTCTTTGTAATGCTTTTTGTAATAAATAACATTTTGTTCGTAAATTCCTTCTTCATCATGAATTAATTGTTTTTGTCTATTTATCATACTTAAAAATTTTCTTTCCATTATATTTTTTGTTGCCCAGATAAGGTTATCTAATATCCCATGAAATTAAAAATAGTTGGAAATTTTCCTTTGTTTTCCAATCCTCAAATTTTCTGGTTACTGTATTTTTCGACCCAAAAATGCGTGAACGTTTACAAAAAAATTGTTAGACTCATAATTTATAAGCCGAAAGTATGTTTAACCTTCGAAAAAAGCAAATAAAAAAGCTGAAAATATATATTTCTGGAACAGTCTTTATTTCTTGTTCCGCAATAATATTTGAAAAACCGCACTTTCAAAATTCCTGAAACGCAAACCTTGTTTGTCAAACAAGAAAATAATATGTGAAAAAAAAATTGTTGGACATTTTTCAGCTCGAGCTATTATTTCTTTTTATCAAGTATGTATCAAGTTCTTAAAAGCATTTATTTCTTATTTTTTAGCTTCGTTAAAGATGTTTTCCTCTCGTGCTAATGCATCGTCTTCACCATATTCTCATTTATCAACAGAATATCTTCGAAAAATGCAAAATGAAAGATTTGAAGTCTTCAAAAATCAAGATCTTGAAACTGGTGGTTTTGATGTAACTTTTGAAATTGAAGGAAGAGTAAGTTCATCTCTTTATTCTATCTTTATTAGCTTATGTACATTTTTGCAGAAGCTTTACGCCAGCAAACATATGTTAACACCTGTCTCTGAAACATTTAATGCTTGGCTTACTGATCGATGGACAACTAAAGATAAGCCTGTTAAAATTGAAACCTACTCTTATGATAATTTCTATGAATTCCTTTGCTTTTTCTATTGTGGAAGCTGCAAATTAACAGATAAAAATATCTTTCAATTAGTTGATATGTCTGAATTTTTTGGCGTCACCTATCTCAAAGAATTATGTGATGGATTTTTGAAATTATTCATCGTGCAAAATTTTATAAAATGAATAAAACATTTTTGAATGATTTTGTTGGTAAGTTTCCGGAAACGATATGATAAGAAAACTATAATTATTTATTTTTCAGTTGCTAAAGGAATTATTACTAAAGAACAAGCCAACCATGTTTATGATACTCGAGGTATGTAATTTCTTTTATGTAAAATGTAAAGAAGGAACATTAGGCTGCTGAATTTTTGCTTAAATACAGGATTCTTCAGTTCCATCCATAAATTAAGAATACTGAAAGCAAGACATTTTTAATTTTTTTCTATTTAGTTAAATTATTCAATAATGGCAATTTTGTTACTGGAACATTCAAAAATGATATTGGTCTTCGTCAAGCTCTTGAAAATAAAGCTTGTAATATCCAACATAATAGTACAACAAGTATTCGTTTTTCACAATTCAAGTTTCCTGTTCCAAAAACTCCATCTACCGTAATCAAAATGAAAGGTGTCGACTGGTATCTTTGCTTGGGAACAACTGGAATGCTAACATTTAAACATTATTCAACTGTACGAAAGAATGATTATTTGCTTGCTGAAATGAAAGGCAAAATTGGATTTCAACTTATTCCTGGAAAAAAGACTTACCTTACTTCATCTTATAGAAATATTGATTCTTTGTAATTTCACTTTATAATTATGACATGCTTTTTGGAGCTTTTTTGTTATGTAATTATTAAAATAATTGTTTTATGATAAAAAGAACGGAGTTTGAATCTTTTTACATTTGAAACAGAAATTTCTTGCTACTAAAGCTTTATAAATTTGTTTTTGTAATGTTTTATAATGCTTTTTGTGATACATTTAATAGAGGTTTGTTAGAATAAACTATGTTTTTGAAGAATAATAAGAAAAACCAGAAACACACACAGGGTCAAGGGAAGGAATGAAGTGAAGTTTCCTTCACCTCAGGTATCGTGTTTCGTGGATATCGATGGTTGGGTGTCGTAAGAGGAAAAAATAGAGAAAATAGAAGAGACTCATTTACAACTTTATAGTTTTGTTGTTAAAAATGAATGCAATAATTTCCTGTTATAAGAAAATTTTAGAAAAAAAACATCTTTGTTGTCGTAACAAACCCACTTCAAAACATTTGAAGATAAAAACCAATAAAGTTTGTGGAATAATAAGCGTTTCATAAGAAGTAACTAATTAAATGCTTCCTTAAATTAATTTCCATTTTCAAAATTTGGAAAAAAGTTCACTTCAAATTATTTCGAATTTTGAAAAAAATTCGTTTTTTTTGTAAGGCTCCCCCTCTTTGCGTTTTGGGGGTATTTTTTATTCCACCGCACGTGTGACCAGGGAAATTGAGCTTATAAAAATTAATTGCTTCACAAATAATCACTTCATACGGCCGTATGTATACGGTGTATTCGAATTTCTTTAAAAATCATTAATTCATTCCTAAAATTTATTGTTTACTTTTTGAGAGAAAATGTTTTACGGAAATGTAGATTAAACACTGGAAAAAAACGTTAAAGCTCAAACGCAAGTAAACAACACATTTTTTTAAAAGCGATGAATCCATGAATAAATTAATAAAACTGAAAAACAATAGACTTCCCTTTTTTCTGATGGAATTAAATAAACGTTTTTTGTATGCAAAAAGTGGGACTTTGTTTTTGCACCTGAGTTTTTTTGGAATGAATTTTAATTACTGCTTTTTAGGGTAATATAAAAGTGAAGCAATAACTTTTAAAAATTTATATAATTTTGTAGTTTTTTAAACTTCATAATTTTCTTTCCGAACATGAACGCTTTCATCGCATTCTTCCTTGTTGCAGTTGTTGTTGTTACTGTAGCTGGTGCTCAAATTGGTGAGTTCTAAAACCATTTTGCTATCGAATTCAAAGACAATAGTTTTTTAGGATGTGATGACGAACGCTGTGGATGTTTTATGAGCCAATGTCCAATTCAACCAGATACATATCCATGTGATGCTAATAATTTCTGTTATCCCCCCTTATGTAAGTGTTGCTACATTTAACAATATTAAAGTTGTAGATTTTATATAATGTCATCTCAATTTTTTCAGGTGTTGATAAACTCGATGCCCAAGGTATCAATGAATGTCCTGCTAACGCACACCTCTGTAACGATGATATTTATCGGGATTTAATGACAAAAGAATGCCCAAAAACTTGTAATCGATGTGGAGCTTCACCACCACCACGTATGTCTTTTATCAGCAGAATAATATCAATTCTATATTAAATTAATTTTCAGCTTGTGCTGATAAAGTTAATGCTCAAGGTATCAATGAATGCCCCTCAAAAGCATACCTCTGCAACAATAACCTCTATCATGACCTCATGACACAAGAATGCCCAAAAACATGTAATCGTTGTCCACAATAATTCATAAAAGAATAATTCATTAAAAAAATCTGGTAAAATCTTTTTAATTTGGGTTAAAATAAATTTGCATATCAATTTTGGTAACAGATAACAAAAAAAACACTACAGAAACAAAAAATTGTTTCATGAACGAAACAGTATGTGACAAAATAATACAAAAATTTATTTTTTATAAGAAAAATTTGAAGTTCGCACCTTTTTGCACAAAGATAAATTTAAAGCATTTTTGAGCATAAGAATACCGTAACTTAAACATGCGACAAAGGTGGTAAAACCATTTATAGTTTGAACACAAAAAAAATTTTAAATGGATAATGTGCAAATAAAAACTGTTTTTAAAGTCCACAAAAAAATTCATGAATTTTAATAGATAAACAATGGATTTCCTTTTTTTATGAAATTAAATAAACAGTTTATGTATGCAAAAAATTCGTTTTTATGTGGTTTTGGTGCGCATCTGTTTTAACATTAGTTTTTTTTCTCTATTTGAAGGTGAACTTTCCTATAGAAAAATAAATTGTAGTCTATTAAGATGAAAATGTATATACTCTTTAAAGAAAGCATGTTAAAATTAAAGTTTAAGAAAAACAATTTTCATATTTTGCCTGTTATTGTTCTTCTATGTCAAACTCTTGATAACAAATCTTATACAGTTAAACGGGGCAGCACCAAAAAACGTCGATTTACAAAATTGCAATTTCCTGTTCCAAAAATTTCAAGTCCTTTACAGAAGATGAAAGGTGTTGAATGGTATCTATGCTTAGAAGAAGATGGTATTTTAACTTTCAAGCATCATTCAAAAACTGATCGAAGTGATTATTGAAAAGTCGTGATACAGAATTTCAACTTACTGCAAATGGAGAAATTAAACTTACAGCATGTTATAGAAGTGTGTATGATTTGTAAATTTCATCTTATCTTTTTGACGTTGAGCTTGAAATATTTTTGTACTGTATTTTTTATAATAAAAATGAGCTTGGGCTACTTTTGTGTTTTTTGATACAGAATTCTCTTGATTAAAAAATATTTAAACACCTCGTGCTAAAATTTGTCATTCTGCTGTTGATAAAAGACAACAGCTTTACAAGCAAGCTTTCTGGTAATTATTAAAACAATCTTGCGAAAATATCTTTGCTAGGATTACTTATGGAATGGTTTTGTTTTCAGACTGTTTTGTTACATAATTAATCTGCTAGTTGTAAATATTTTGTAAACATAAAATACGATGGTAAAAAATGTATTTCTTTTTACATTTTATTTGAGTATGGAACAGGATTTTAGTTCTTTTTATTAATGTTTCATTCGCAAACATGATACCCAAATCCGAATGACATTAATTGTTTTTAAGCTTGCTTAAAATTATCAAATAGCTGCAATCAAGAATATATAAAATTATAAAATATTCAAAAACGCAGACAAATAACGTTTTTCTGTTACACAGAAAAAATGCGTTTTCTTTTTTTCTGGTTGTTTTGTTCAAACAACATGAACATAAGTGTAACACAAATACCATTGTTTGTTTTTCTCAATGTTATTTTTTATTACACTGAAATTAACGCCGTCAAAGTGTAAAAAAGTAAAATACATGATGTATTATACATCTGTTTATTTCTTTGTTGTCTAGCATATAAAACGAAACTAAAAGCTTTTTTTACAAAAACCTCCTTTAAAAATAACGTTTTATATAAAACAGTTGCAATAATTTTGTAAAAAAGTTCATTTTTCATCAAGGAATTTTTCTTTAAATTAAAAATTACAACGATTACAAATATTATGATGTTAAACAAAATGTTAATCTGATAACCAAATAAGAGAATGCCTTACACACCATTAAAAATAATAAAGATGAATAGATGAACAAGAAATGTTGTGAATCGGTGCAGCAATAATGGATACATCGAATTTATTAAAATGAAGTTTCAACCCTTTTCCCCAAAAAGTGTTGGTATTGTTACGTAGATAACCTAAAAAACTTTTCTAAATGTATATTATTAAAGAATAACAGATTTTATCATTACTGATCCAGCAGGTAATAATTGTGCAATTAGTTCAAAATATTTTTTATTCAATGATTCATTTACATGTCAATTTTGTCTGCAACTCCAAAAATACGTCACAAATGTTTACTTAAAATATTCAAAAAAAAGTAATTTATCTTGCTAGTGCTTTAGAAAATGCGCAAATATTGTTTCCAACTATTGTTGTTTTATGTTTTTTTGCTTTTCAACAGACGCTGTGTTTCGTAATCGAACATTTTATTATTGCTATTTAGAACTAAAAATAAGCGACAGCAACATTTTTCTAAATTTGTTTTTGTCTATTTTGTTTTTAGAAAACGACCAGCAAAAGAGCAACGATGGAAAACGACAACAGTGTTGTTGCTTTGTTAATGTTTAATTATTATCGAGTCGATAATATCGACAGTACTGATTGGCACGGAAAAAAATGTATATGAAAAGAAAAAATCGCGATCGCGTTTTCGTAATCATTTTTTGAAAGAAAAAAATTTTCTTATTGCATAAAATAAAAATGTTTGAATCTATTTTTTATATGGGTTACCTAGACAATTTATCATTTTAAAAAAAGCAAAGGCATTATTTACGAATCCCACAGCACCTAAGTAACAGAGTTTCTAGTGTTGGACATATTAGTTCAAAAGAAACTTTTTATTTTTCAATTACGAAAATTGTTTTTATGTCAGATTATTGAAGCATTTTGTGTGTCTCATCAAAATTTCTCATTTTAAAAAAAGCAAAGGCATTATTTACGAATCCCACAGCACCTAAGTAACAGAGTTTCTGGTGTTGGACATATTAGTTCAAAAGAAACTTTTTATTTTTCAATTACGAAAATTGTTTTTATGTCAGATTATTGAAGCATTTTGTGTGTCTCATCAAAATTTATCATTTTAAAAAAAGCAAAGGCATTATTTACGAATCCCACAGCACCTAAGTAACAGAGTTTCTGGTGTTGGACATATTAGTTCAATAGAAACTTTTTATTTTTCAATTACGAAAATTGTTTTTATGTCAGATTATTGAAGCATTTTGTGTGTCTCATCAAAATTTCTCATTTTAAAAAAAGCAAAGGCATTATTTACGAATCCCACAGCACCTAAGTAACAGAGTTTCCGGTGTTGGACATATTAGTTCAAAAGAAACTTTTTATTTTTCAATTTCGAAAATTGTTTTTATGTCAGATTATTGAAGCATTTTGTGTGTCTCATCAAAATTTCTCATTTTAAAAAAAGCAAAGGCATTATTTACGAATCCCACAGCACCTAAGTAACAGAGTTTCCGGTGTTGGACATATTAGTTCAAAAGAAACTTTTTATTTTTCAATTTCGAAAATTGTTTTTATGTCAGATTATTGAAGCATTTTGTGTGTCTCATCAAAATTTCTCATTTTAAAAAAAGCAAAGGCATTATTTACGAATCCCACAGCACCTAAGTAACAGAGTTTCTAGTGTTGGACATATTAGTTCAATAGAAACTTTTTATCAACCTTTTTAAAATGAATTGTTATGTCTGTCTGTCTGTCTGTGGTTCTGTCGTTCCACTTTTTTTGTTATGAAAATGATACCGTCCTATGCAGTTTTTTATGCTGATTCCGAATATGTAAATTTTTAGTGTCGGAGGCAGAGTTAAGTGGGGGTTTTGGGTCGTCAAAGTTTGGGGTTTTTGCTTTTTTCTCGCAACGAAAAGATTTCTTTTTTTTGTTTTTTAAGCGTTGACCTAGATATTTTTTGTGTGCGACTTTTTTTTGTTTTTGGAAAATTCTTTTTTTTACTCACAAGGGAAGTGGTGATTTTTCGAAACTTCGAGAACGAATTTTTCAGAATGTTCGAGAAAGAATGTTCCAACGAAAATAATTGTTCTGGAACAAAAAGTTTTCTTTTTTTTTTGTTTTTGTAAGCGTTGACCTTTTTTTTGTGCAGCTGTGTGCGTGTTTTTTTTCTTGCTAATTGAAAAATTCTTATGTATGTATGTTGATGGTATCGTTGATAGAAGTGTTGATGGATGAGATGATAAAATTGTTGTAACTGCTTAGTCTCAATGCCTTAGAATGTTAAGTTCAGCTTTGCGTGGGCTTAGGCTCAGCTTAGTCTTAGGCCTCAGGCTTAGTCTCAGGCGTACCACAAAAGCGAGAACTTCTCCCCCTTTAGTGTAGTTGTCACTACACTTAGCCTTCGAACCTCTCTCTCTTAGATAAGCTTAAAATCCCAAATGGTTCAAAAAACAGGGGTAATATACGCAAAAGTAAAATGTGTAACAATATATGTAATTTAGAATGTTGTGCTAACATTTTTTATTTTAATTTTAATTTTTTGATGTCAAAATGCACTCGGGGACCTCGCGTAGCGAGATCCCACATTAGTCTTGTTTTTCAATTACGAAAATTGTTTTTATGTCAGATTATTGAAGCATTTTGTGTGTCTCATCAAAATTTATAATTTTAAAAAAAGCAAAGGCATTATTTACGAATCCCACAGCACCTAAGTAACAGAGTTTCTGGTGTTGGACATATTAGTTCAAAAGAAACTTTTTATTTTTCAATTACGAAAATTGTTTTTATGTCAGATTATTGAAGCATTTTGTGTGTCTCATCAAAATTTCTCATTTTAAAAAAAGCAAAGGCATTATTTACGAATCCCACAGCACCTAAGTAACAGAGTTTCTGGTGTTGGACATATTAGTTCAAAAGAAACTTTTTATTTTTCAATTACGAAAATTGTTTTTATGTCAGATTATTGAAGCATTTTGTGTGTCTCATCAAAATTTATCATTTTAAAAAAAGCAAAGGCATTATTTACGAATCCCACAGCACCTAAGTAACAGAGTTTCTGGTGTTGGACATATTAGTTCAAAAGAAACTTTTTATTTTTCAATTACGAAAATTGTTTTTATGTCAGATTATTGAAGCATTTTGTGTGTCTCATCAAAATTTATCATTTTAAAAAAAGCAAAGGCATTATTTACGAATCCCACAGCACCTAAGTAACAGAGTTTCTAGTGTTGGACATATTAGTTCAAAAGAAACTTTTTATTTTTCAATTACGAAAATTGTTTTTATGTCAGATTATTGAAGCATTTTGTGTGTCTCATATAAATTTCTCATTTTAAAAAAAGCAAAGGCATTATTTACGAATCCCACAGCACCTAAGTAACAGAGTTTCCGGTGTTGGACATATTAGTTCAAAAGAAACTTTTTATTTTTCAATTACGAAAATTGTTTTTATGTCAGATTATTGAAGCATTTTGTGTGTCTCATATAAATTTCTTATTTTAAAAAAAGCAAAGGCATTATTTACGAATCCCACAGCACCTAAGTAACAGAGTTTCTGGTGTTGGACATATTAGTTCAAAAGAAACTTTTTATTTTTCAATTACGAAAATTGTTTTTATGTCAGATTATTGAAGCATTTTGTGTGTCTCATATAAATTTCTCATTTTAAAAAAAGCAAAGGCATTATTTACGAATCCCACAGCACCTAAGTAACAGAGTTTCTAGTGTTGGACATATTAGTTCAAAAGAAACTTTTTATTTTTCAATTACGAAAATTGTTTTTATGTCAGATTATTGAAGCATTTTGTGTGTCTCATCAAAATTTATCATTTTAAAAAAAGCAAAGGCATTATTTACGAATCCCACAGCACCTAAGTAACAGAGTTTCCGGTGTTGGACATATTAGTTCAAAAGAAACTTTTTATTTTTCAATTACGAAAATTGTTTTTATGTCAGATTATTGAAGCATTTTGTGTGTCTCATCAAAATTTCTCATTTTAAAAAAAGCAAAGGCATTATTTACGAATCCCACAGCACCTAAGTAACAGAGTTTCCGGTGTTGGACATATTAGTTCAAAAGAAACTTTTTATTTTTCAATTACGAAAATTGTTTTTATGTCAGATTATTGAAGCATTTTGTGTGTCTCATATAAATTTCTCATTTTAAAAAAAGCAAAGGCATTATTTACGAATCCCACAGCACCTAAGTAACAGAGTTTCTAGTGTTGGACATATTAGTTCAAAAGAAACTTTTTATTTTTCAATTACGAAAATTGTTTTTATGTCAGATTATTGAAGCATTTTGTGTGTCTCATATAAATTTCTCATTTTAAAAAAAGCAAAGGCATTATTTACGAATCCCACAGCACCTAAGTAACAGAGTTTCTGGTGTTGGACATATTAGTTCAAAAGAAACTTTTTATTTTTCAATTACGAAAATTGTTTTTATGTCAGATTATTGAAGCATTTTGTGTGTCTCATCAAAATTTATCATTTTAAAAAAAGCAAAGGCATTATTTACGAATCCCACAGCACCTAAGTAACAGAGTTTCTGGTGTTGGACATATTAGTTCAAAAGAAACTTTTTATTTTTCAATTACGAAAATTGTTTTTATGTCAGATTATTGAAGCATTTTGTGTGTCTCATCAAAATTTATCATTTTAAAAAAAGCAAAGGCATTATTTACGAATCCCACAGCACCTAAGTAACAGAGTTTCTGGTGTTGGACATATTAGTTCAAAAGAAACTTTTTATTTTTCAATTACGAAAATTGTTTTTATGTCAGATTATTGAAGCATTTTGTGTGTCTCATCAAAATTTATCATTTTAAAAAAAGCAAAGGCATTATTTACGAATCCCACAGCACCTAAGTAACAGAGTTTCTGGTGTTGGACATATTAGTTCAAAAGAAACTTTTTATTTTTCAATTACGAAAATTGTTTTTATGTCAGATTATTGAAGCATTTTGTGTGTCTCATATAAATTTCTCATTTTAAAAAAAGCAAAGGCATTATTTACGAATCCCACAGCACCTAAGTAACAGAGTTTCTGGTGTTGGACATATTAGTTCAAAAGAAACTTTTTATTTTTCAATTACGAAAATTGTTTTTATGTCAGATTATTGAAGCATTTTGTGTGTCTCATCAAAATTTATCATTTTAAAAAAAGCAAAGGCATTATTTACGAATCCCACAGCACCTAAGTAACAGAGTTTCCGGTGTTGGACATAGTAGTTCAAAAGAAACTTTTTATTTTTCAATTACGAAAATTGTTTTTATGTCAGATTATTGAAGCATTTTGTGTGTCTCATATAAATTTCTCATTTTAAAAAAAGCAAAGGCATTATTTACGAATCCCACAGCACCTAAGTAACAGAGTTTCCGGTGTTGGACATATTAGTTCAAAAGAAACTTTTTATTTTTCAATTACGAAAATTGTTTTTATGTCAGATTATTGAAGCATTTTGTGTGTCTCATATAAATTTCTCATTTTAAAAAAAGCAAAGGCATTATTTACGAATCCCACAGCACCTAAGTAACAGAGTTTCTAGTGTTGGACATATTAGTTCAAAAGAAACTTTTTATTTTTCAATTACGAAAATTGTTTTTATGTCAGATTATTGAAGCATTTTGTGTGTCTCATATAAATTTCTCATTTTAAAAAAAGCAAAGGCATTATTTACGAATCCCACAGCACCTAAGTAACAGAGTTTCTAGTGTTGGACATATTAGTTCAAAAGAAACTTTTTATTTTTCAATTACGAAAATTGTTTTTATGTCAGATTATTGAAGCATTTTGTGTGTCTCATATAAATTTCTCATTTTAAAAAAAGCAAAGGCATTATTTACGAATCCCACAGCACCGAAGTAACAGAGTTTCCGGTGTTGGACATATTAGTTCAAAAGAAACTTTTTATTTTTCAATTACGAAAATTGTTTTTATGTCAGATTATTGAAGCATTTTGTGTGTCTCATATAAATTTCTCATTTTAAAAAAAGCAAAGGCATTATTTACGAATCCCACAGCACCTAAGTAACAGAGTTTCTGGTGTTGGACATATTAGTTCAAAAGAAACTTTTTATTTTTCAATTACGAAAATTGTTTTTATGTCAGATTATTGAAGCATTTTGTGTGTCTCATCAAAATTTATCATTTTAAAAAAAGCAAAGGCATTATTTACGAATCCCACAGCACCTAAGTAACAGAGTTTCCGGTGTTGGACATAGTAGTTCAAAAGAAACTTTTTATTTTTCAATTACGAAAATTGTTTTTATGTCAGATTATTGAAGCATTTTGTGTGTCTCATCAAAATTTATCATTTTAAAAAAAGCAAAGGCATTATTTACGAATCCCACAGCACCTAAGTAACAGAGTTTCTGGTGTTGGACATATTAGTTCAAAAGAAACTTTTTATTTTTCAATTACGAAAATTGTTTTTATGTCAGATTATTGAAGCATTTTGTGTGTCTCATCAAAATTTATCATTTTAAAAAAAGCAAAGGCATTATTTACGAATCCCACAGCACCTAAGTAACAGAGTTTCCGGTGTTGGACATAGTAGTTCAAAAGAAACTTTTTATTTTTCAATTACGAAAATTGTTTTTATGTCAGATTATTGAAGCATTTTGTGTGTCTCATATAAATTTCTCATTTTAAAAAAAGCAAAGGCATTATTTACGAATCCCACAGCACCTAAGTAACAGAGTTTCCGGTGTTGGACATATTAGTTCAAAAGAAACTTTTTATTTTTCAATTACGAAAATTGTTTTTATGTCAGATTATTGAAGCATTTTGTGTGTCTCATATAAATTTCTCATTTTAAAAAAAGCAAAGGCATTATTTACGAATCCCACAGCACCTAAGTAACAGAGTTTCTAGTGTTGGACATATTAGTTCAAAAGAAACTTTTTATTTTTCAATTACGAAAATTGTTTTTATGTCAGATTATTGAAGCATTTTGTGTGTCTCATATAAATTTCTCATTTTAAAAAAAGCAAAGGCATTATTTACGAATCCCACAGCACCTAAGTAACAGAGTTTCTAGTGTTGGACATATTAGTTCAAAAGAAACTTTTTATTTTTCAATTACGAAAATTGTTTTTATGTCAGATTATTGAAGCATTTTGTGTGTCTCATATAAATTTCTCATTTTAAAAAAAGCAAAGGCATTATTTACGAATCCCACAGCACCGAAGTAACAGAGTTTCCGGTGTTGGACATATTAGTTCAAAAGAAACTTTTTATTTTTCAATTACGAAAATTGTTTTTATGTCAGATTATTGAAGCATTTTGTGTGTCTCATCAAAATTTATCATTTTAAAAAAAGCAAAGGCATTATTTACGAATCCCACAGCACCTAAGTAACAGAGTTTCCGGTGTTGGACATATTAGTTCAAAAGAAACTTTTTATTTTTCAATTACGAAAATTGTTTTTATGTCAGATTATTGAAGCATTTTGTGTGTCTCATATAAATTTCTCATTTTAAAAAAAGCAAAGGCATTATTTACGAATCCCACAGCACCTAAGTAACAGAGTTTCTAGTGTTGGACATATTAGTTCAAAAGAAACTTTTTATTTTTCAATTACGAAAATTGTTTTTATGTCAGATTATTGAAGCATTTTGTGTGTCTCATATAAATTTATCATTTTAAAAAAAGCAAAGGCATTATTTACGAATACCACAGCACCTAAGTAACAGAGTTTCTAGTGTTGGACATATTAGTTCAAAAGAAACTTTTTATTTTTCAATTACGAAAATTGTTTTTATGTCAGATTATTGAAGCATTTTGTGTGTCTCATCAAAATTTATCATTTTAAAAAAAGCAAAGGCATTATTTACGAATCCCACAGCACCTAAGTAACAGAGTTTCCGGTGTTGGACATATTAGTTCAAAAGAAACTTTTTATTTTTCAATTACGAAAATTGTTTTTATGTCAGATTATTGAAGCATTTTGTGTGTCTCATATAAATTTCTCATTTTAAAAAAAGCAAAGGCATTATTTACGAATCCCACAGCACCTAAGTAACAGAGTTTCCGGTGTTGGACATATTAGTTCAAAAGAAACTTTTTATTTTTCAATTACGAAAATTGTTTTTATGTCAGATTATTGAAGCATTTTGTGTGTCTCATATAAATTTCTCATTTTAAAAAAAGCAAAGGCATTATTTACGAATCCCACAGCACCTAAGTAACAGAGTTTCTGGTGTTGGACATATTAGTTCAAAAGAAACTTTTTATTTTTCAATTACGAAAATTGTTTTTATGTCAGATTATTGAAGCATTTTGTGTGTCTCATCAAAATTTATCATTTTAAAAAAAGCAAAGGCATTATTTACGAATCCCACAGCACCTAAGTAACAGAGTTTCCGGTGTTGGACATATTAGTTCAAAAGAAACTTTTTATTTTTCAATTACGAAAATTGTTTTTATGTCAGATTATTGAAGCATTTTGTGTGTCTCATATAAATTTATCATTTTAAAAAAAGCAAAGGCATTATTTACGAATCCCACAGCACCTAAGTAACAGAGTTTCTA
This sequence comes from Panagrolaimus sp. LJ2400, assembly GCA_024447215.1. Lineage (NCBI taxonomy): Eukaryota > Metazoa > Nematoda > Chromadorea > Rhabditida > Panagrolaimidae > Panagrolaimus > Panagrolaimus sp. LJ2400. The sequence goes on along the minus strand of JAMRYA010000001.1, from coordinate 1,220,770 downwards.
GTGTTGGACATATTAGTTCAAAAGAAACTTTTTATTTTTCAATTACGAAAATTGTTTTTATGTCAGATTATTGAAGCATTTTGTGTGTCTCATCAAAATTTATCATTTTAAAAAAAGCAAAGGCATTATTTACGAATCCCACAGCACCTAAGTAACAGAGTTTCCGGTGTTGGACATATTAGTTCAAAAGAAACTTTTTATTTTTCAATTACGAAAATTGTTTTTATGTCAGATTATTGAAGCATTTTGTGTGTCTCATATAAATTTCTCATTTTAAAAAAAGCAAAGGCATTATTTACGAATCCCACAGCACCTAAGTAACAGAGTTTCCGGTGTTGGACATATTAGTTCAAAAGAAACTTTTTATTTTTCAATTACGAAAATTGTTTTTATGTCAGATTATTGAAGCATTTTGTGTGTCTCATCAAAATTTATCATTTTAAAAAAAGCAAAGGCATTATTTACGAATCCCACAGCACCTAAGTAACAGAGTTTCCGGTGTTGGACATAGTAGTTCAAAAGAAACTTTTTATTTTTCAATTACGAAAATTGTTTTTATGTCAGATTATTGAAGCATTTTGTGTGTCTCATATAAATTTCTCATTTTAAAAAAAGCAAAGGCATTATTTACGAATCCCACAGCACCTAAGTAACAGAGTTTCCGGTGTTGGACATATTAGTTCAAAAGAAACTTTTTATTTTTCAATTACGAAAATTGTTTTTATGTCAGATTATTGAAGCATTTTGTGTGTCTCATCAAAATTTATCATTTTAAAAAAAGCAAAGGCATTATTTACGAATCCCACAGCACCTAAGTAACAGAGTTTCCGGTGTTGGACATATTAGTTCAAAAGAAACTTTTTATTTTTCAATTACGAAAATTGTTTTTATGTCAGATTATTGAAGCATTTTGTGTGTCTCATATAAATTTCTCATTTTAAAAAAAGCAAAGGCATTATTTACGAATCCCACAGCACCTAAGTAACAGAGTTTCCGGTGTTGGACATAGTAGTTCAAAAGAAACTTTTTATTTTTCAATTACGAAAATTGTTTTTATGTCAGATTATTGAAGCATTTTGTGTGTCTCATATAAATTTCTCATTTTAAAAAAAGCAAAGGCATTATTTACGAATCCCACAGCACCTAAGTAACAGAGTTTCCGGTGTTGGACATATTAGTTCAAAAGAAACTTTTTATTTTTCAATTACGAAAATTGTTTTTATGTCAGATTATTGAAGCATTTTGTGTGTCTCATATAAATTTATCATTTTAAAAAAAGCAAAGGCATTATTTACGAATCCCACAGCACCTAAGTAACAGAGTTTCTAGTGTTGGACATATTAGTTCAAAAGAAACTTTTTATTTTTCAATTACGAAAATTGTTTTTATGTCAGATTATTGAAGCATTTTGTGTGTCTCATCAAAATTTCTCATTTTAAAAAAAGCAAAGGCATTATTTACGAATCCCACAGCACCTAAGTAACAGAGTTTCTGGTGTTGGACATATTAGTTCAAAAGAAACTTTTTATTTTTCAATTACGAAAATTGTTTTTATGTCAGATTATTGAAGCATTTTGTGTGTCTCATCAAAATTTCTCATTTTAAAAAAAGCAAAGGCATTATTTACGAATCCCACAGCACCTAAGTAACAGAGTTTCTGGTGTTGGACATATTAGTTCAAAAGAAACTTTTTATTTTTCAATTACGAAAATTGTTTTTATGTCAGATTATTGAAGCATTTTGTGTGTCTCATCAAAATTTCTCATTTTAAAAAAAGCAAAGGCATTATTTACGAATCCCACAGCACCTAAGTAACAGAGTTTCTGGTGTTGGACATATTAGTTCAAAAGAAACTTTTTATTTTTCAATTACGAAAATTGTTTTTATGTCAGATTATTGAAGCATTTTGTGTGTCTCATATAAATTTCTCATTTTAAAAAAAGCAAAGGCATTATTTACGAATCCCACAGCACCTAAGTAACAGAGTTTCCGGTGTTGGACATATTAGTTCAAAAGAAACTTTTTATTTTTCAATTACGAAAATTGTTTTTATGTCAGATTATTGAAGCATTTTGTGTGTCTCATATAAATTTATCATTTTAAAAAAAGCAAAGGCATTATTTACGAATCCCACAGCACCTAAGTAACAGAGTTTCTAGTGTTGGACATATTAGTTCAAAAGAAACTTTTTATTTTTCAATTACGAAAATTGTTTTTATGTCAGATTATTGAAGCATTTTGTGTGTCTCATCAAAATTTCTCATTTTAAAAAAAGCAAAGGCATTATTTACGAATCCCACAGCACCTAAGTAACAGAGTTTCTGGTGTTGGACATATTAGTTCAAAAGAAACTTTTTATTTTTCAATTACGAAAATTGTTTTTATGTCAGATTATTGAAGCATTTTGTGTGTCTCATCAAAATTTCTCATTTTAAAAAAAGCAAAGGCATTATTTACGAATCCCACAGCACCTAAGTAACAGAGTTTCTGGTGTTGGACATTTTAGTTCAAAAGAAACTTTTTATTTTTCAATTACGAAAATTGTTTTTATGTCAGATTATTGAAGCATTTTGTGTGTCTCATCAAAATTTCTCATTTTAAAAAAAGCAAAGGCATTATTTACGAATCCCACAGCACCTAAGTAACAGAGTTTCTGGTGTTGGACATATTAGTTCAAAAGAAACTTTTTATTTTTCAATTACGAAAATTGTTTTTATGTCAGATTATTGAAGCATTTTGTGTGTCTCATCAAAATTTCTCATTTTAAAAAAAGCAAAGGCATTATTTACGAATCCCACAGCACCTAAGTAACAGAGTTTCTGGTGTTGGACATATTAGTTCAAAAGAAACTTTTTATTTTTCAATTACGAAAATTGTTTTTATGTCAGATTATTGAAGCATTTTGTGTGTCTCATCAAAATTTATCATTTTAAAAAAAGCAAAGGCATTATTTACGAATCCCACAGCACCTAAGTAACAGAGTTTCTGGTGTTGGACATATTAGTTCAAAAGAAACTTTTTATTTTTCAATTACGAAAATTGTTTTTATGTCAGATTATTGAAGCATTTTGTGTGTCTCATCAAAATTTCTCATTTTAAAAAAAGCAAAGGCATTATTTACGAATCCCACAGCACCTAAGTAACAGAGTTTCTGGTGTTGGACATATTAGTTCAATAGAAACTTTTTATTTTTCAATTACGAAAATTGTTTTTATGTCAGATTATTGAAGCATTTTGTGTGTCTCATCAAAATTTATCATTTTAAAAAAAGCAAAGGCATTATTTACGAATCCCACAGCACCTAAGTAACAGAGTTTCTAGTGTTGGACATATTAGTTCAATAGAAACTTTTTATTTTTCAATTACGAAAATTGTTTTTATGTCAGATTATTGAAGCATTTTGTGTGTCTCATATAAATTTCTCATTTTAAAAAAAACAAAGGCATTATTTACGAATCCCACAGCACCTAAGTAACAGAGTTTCTAGTGTTGGACATATTAGTTCAATAGAAACTTTTTATTTTTCAATTACGAAAATTGTTTTTATGTCAGATTATTGAAGCATTTTGTGTGTCTCATCAAAATTTATCATTTTAAAAAAAGCAAAGGCATTATTTACGAATCCCACAGCACCTAAGTAACAGAGTTTCTGGTGTTGGACATATTAGTTCAAAAGAAACTTTTTATTTTTCAATTACGAAAATTGTTTTTATGTCAGATTATTGAAGCATTTTGTGTGTCTCATATAAATTTCTCATTTTAATAAAAAACAAAGGCATTATTTACGAATCCCACAGCACCTAAGTAACAGAGTTTCTAGTGTTGGACATATTAGTTCAATAGAAACTTTTTATTTTTCAATTACGAAAATTGTTTTTATGTCAGATTATTGAAGCATTTTGTGTGTCTCATATAAATTTCTCATTTTAAAAAAAACAAAGGCATTATTTACGAATCCCACAGCACCTAAGTAACAGAGTTTCTAGTGTTGGACATATTAGTTCAATAGAAACTTTTTATTTTTCAATTACGAAAATTGTTTTTATGTCAGATTATTGAAGCATTTTGTGTGTCTCATCAAAATTTATCATTTTAAAAAAAGCAAAGGCATTATTTACGAATCCCACAGCACCTAAGTAACAGAGTTTCTAGTGTTGGACATATGAGTTCAAAAGAAACTTTTTATTTTTCAATTACGAAAATTGTTTTTATGTCAGATTATTGAAGCATTTTGTGTGTCTCATCAAAATTTATCATTTTAAAAAAAGCAAAGGCATTATTTACGAATCCCACAGCACCGAAGTAACAGAGTTTCCGGTGTTGGACATATTAGTTCAAAAGAAACTTTTTATTTTTCAATTACGAAAATTGTTTTTATGTCAGATTATTGAAGCATTTTGTGTGTCTCATATAAATTTCTCATTTTAAAAAAAGCAAAGGCATTATTTACGAATCCCACAGCACCTAAGTCACAGAGTTTCTGGTGTTGGACATATTAGTTCAAAAGAAACTTTTTATTTTTCAATTACGAAAATTGTTTTTATGTCAGATTATTGAAGCATTTTGTGTGTCTCATCAAAATTTATCATTTTAAAAAAAGCAAAGGCATTATTTACGAATCCCACAGCACCTAAGTAACAGAGTTTCTGGTGTTGGACATATTAGTTCAAAAGAAACTTTTTATTTTTCAATTACGAAAATTGTTTTTATGTCAGATTATTGAAGCATTTTGTGTGTCTCATATAAATTTATCATTTTAAAAAAAGCAAAGGCATTATTTACGAATCCCACAGCACCTAAGTAACAGAGTTTCTAGTGTTGGACATATTAGTTCAAAAGAAACTTTTTATTTTTCAATTACGAAAATTGTTTTTATGTCAGATTATTGAAGCATTTTGTGTGTCTCATCAAAATTTATCATTTTAAAAAAAGCAAAGGCATTATTTACGAATCCCACAGCACCTAAGTAACAGAGTTTCCGGTGTTGGACATATTAGTTCAAAAGAAACTTTTTATTTTTCAATTACGAAAATTGTTTTTATGTCAGATTATTGAAGCATTTTGTGTGTCTCATATAAATTTCTCATTTTAAAAAAAGCAAAGGCATTATTTACGAATCCCACAGCACCTAAGTAACAGAGTTTCTGGTGTTGGACATATTAGTTCAAAAGAAACTTTTTATTTTTCAATTACGAAAATTGTTTTTATGTCAGATTATTGAAGCATTTTGTGTGTCTCATCAAAATTTCTCATTTTAAAAAAAGCAAAGGCATTATTTACGAATCCCACAGCACCTAAGTAACAGAGTTTCTGGTGTTGGACATATTAGTTCAAAAGAAACTTTTTATTTTTCAATTACGAAAATTGTTTTTATGTCAGATTATTGAAGCATTTTGTGTGTCTCATCAAAATTTATCATTTTAAAAAAAGCAAAGGCATTATTTACGAATCCCACAGCACCTAAGTAACAGAGTTTCTGGTGTTGGACATATTAGTTCAAAAGAAACTTTTTATTTTTCAATTACGAAAATTGTTTTTATGTCAGATTATTGAAGCATTTTGTGTGTCTCATCATAATTTATCATTTTAAAAAAAGCAAAGGCATTATTTACGAATCCCACAGCACCTAAGTAACAGAGTTTCTGGTGTTGGACATATTAGTTCAAAAGAAACTTTTTATTTTTCAATTACGAAAATTGTTTTTATGTCAGATTATTGAAGCATTTTGTGTGTCTCATCAAAATTTCTCATTTTAAAAAAAGCAAAGGCATTATTTACGAATCCCACAGCACCTAAGTAACAGAGTTTCTGGTGTTGGACATATTAGTTCAAAAGAAACTTTTTATTTTTCAATTACGAAAATTGTTTTTATGTCAGATTATTGAAGCATTTTGTGTGTCTCATCAAAATTTCTCATTTTAAAAAAAGCAAAGGCATTATTTACGAATCCCACAGCACCTAAGTAACAGAGTTTCTGGTGTTGGACATATTAGTTCAAAAGAAACTTTTTATTTTTCAATTACGAAAATTGTTTTTATGTCAGATTATTGAAGCATTTTGTGTGTCTCATCAAAATTTCTCATTTTAAAAAAAGCAAAGGCATTATTTACGAATCCCACAGCACCTAAGTAACAGAGTTTCTGGTGTTGGACATATTAGTTCAAAAGAAACTTTTTATTTTTCAATTACGAAAATTGTTTTTATGTCAGATTATTGAAGCATTTTGTGTGTCTCATCAAAATTTATCATTTTAAAAAAAGCAAAGGCATTATTTACGAATCCCACAGCACCTAAGTAACAGAGTTTCTGGTGTTGGACATATTAGTTCAAAAGAAACTTTTTATTTTTCAATTACGAAAATTGTTTTTATGTCAGATTATTGAAGCATTTTGTGTGTCTCATCAAAATTTATCATTTTAAAAAAAGCAAAGGCATTATTTACGAATCCCACAGCACCTAAGTAACAGAGTTTCTGGTGTTGGACATATTAGTTCAAAAGAAACTTTTTATTTTTCAATTACGAAAATTGTTTTTATGTCAGATTATTGAAGCATTTTGTGTGTCTCATCAAAATTTATCATTTTAAAAAAAGCAAAGGCATTATTTACGAATCCCACAGCACCTAAGTAACAGAGTTTCTGGTGTTGGACATATTAGTTCAAAAGAAACTTTTTATTTTTCAATTACGAAAATTGTTTTTATGTCAGATTATTGAAGCATTTTGTGTGTCTCATCAAAATTTCTCATTTTAAAAAAAGCAAAGGCATTATTTACGAATCCCACAGCACCTAAGTAACAGAGTTTCTGGTGTTGGACATATTAGTTCAAAAGAAACTTTTTATTTTTCAATTACGAAAATTGTTTTTATGTCAGATTATTGAAGCATTTTGTGTGTCTCATCAAAATTTCTCATTTTAAAAAAAGCAAAGGCATTATTTACGAATCCCACAGCACCTAAGTAACAGAGTTTCTGGTGTTGGACATATTAGTTCAAAAGAAACTTTTTATTTTTCAATTACGAAAATTGTTTTTATGTCAGATTATTGAAGCATTTTGTGTGTCTCATCAAAATTTCTCATTTTAAAAAAAGCAAAGGCATTATTTACGAATCCCACAGCACCTAAGTAACAGAGTTTCTGGTGTTGGACATATTAGTTCAAAAGAAACTTTTTATTTTTCAATTACGAAAATTGTTTTTATGTCAGATTATTGAAGCATTTTGTGTGTCTCATCAAAATTTATCATTTTAAAAAAAGCAAAGGCATTATTTACGAATCCCACAGCACCTAAGTAACAGAGTTTCTGGTGTTGGACATATTAGTTCAAAAGAAACTTTTTATTTTTCAATTACGAAAATTGTTTTTATGTCAGATTATTGAAGCATTTTGTGTGTCTCATCAAAATTTATCATTTTAAAAAAAGCAAAGGCATTATTTACGAATCCCACAGCACCTAAGTAACAGAGTTTCTGGTGTTGGACATATTAGTTCAAAAGAAACTTTTTATTTTTCAATTACGAAAATTGTTTTTATGTCAGATTATTGAAGCATTTTGTGTGTCTCATCAAAATTTATCATTTTAAAAAAAGCAAAGGCATTATTTACGAATCCCACAGCACCTAAGTAACAGAGTTTCTGGTGTTGGACATATTAGTTCAAAAGAAACTTTTTATTTTTCAATTACGAAAATTTTTTTGAATTCGAATTCACTTATAATGATATGGCCCATCTTACCGTATTCCCTAAAATGTTTAATGTTTTTGATTCTTAATTTTGTTTTGATAATTTTTTTTATTTGTTAAAAAGATAAACCATCCCGGTACCAAGGTCAAAACATCAATTGAAGGATATTGTGTTGACATGACATAATCTCTATATTTGGCTCGGTCAAGTAAAAGCAACAACTAAAAAAGAATTAAAATAACAGTTGTTTTAAGGTCGAACAAACCTGTCCTGAAGCACAAAAAAAATCAGTACAAAATAAACAAATACTATACGCTACCATCGCGATATCCTGGGATGTTATTTGAAGAGAATGTTGATCAGAACGACGCAAATATTTATATTTAATAATTGAATAAACGCTATAGAGATCCATACAAAATGATAAAGCTCCTAAAGTACATAGCTCAATGATAAGATTACGATTACGTGACCACCAAAATGGCCATTCTACTGTTGCTATTAAATATGCTGCACTTGTAGAAGTTGGAACATTCATAATACCAATAAATGGAAAATTCCATACAGTAATAGTAACGTTGTAGTAAACGTTACTATAAATAATTTAATGATAATAAATAAGTGTGACACGAATCTTGTTATGGCTCTAATAGTGGACTGCAAGTTCAAATGATATCTTTGTATCGTTACACTCATTGTCTCTTGTTTATTTCTGTGAGGATGTTGCAGAATCCATAAAATATACGCCAATGCTGCAACAACAGATTCTGGAAGAAAATCATTATTTATCCTTTTACTTGTTAAATGAAAGTGAAAGCATGAGCTTCATAAACTACTAAGAGTTTTATTGACTTTTGTATACCACAAAAATATTATATTTGTAAACAACACCAAGAGAGTTTTGCAACGAAAACAGAGATTTGTATTTGAAATGTGTGAAAGTTCTTTTTACAAACAAACACGTCAAATATAATCAAGAGACAAAGCTAGCTTTCGAATTTTTAAAAGCTAAAACTTTTTATTTTTTGTTACTTTTTTACTGCGTTTAAGATGTCATCAACTGTAAATGAATTATCCGGTGATGAATTTTCGTCTAAAGATTACATCAGCAATATGCAAAATGAAAAATTCAAAGCTTTTAAATCTCAAGATCTTGAAAAAGGATGTTTTAATGTTACATTTGAAGTTGATGGAAAGGTAAGGATGTTGTTATAGGGTCTATCAGCGTTACTCTATTTTTTTAGATACTTCATGCACATAAATTTGTCTTAACAATTGCTTCTGAACCAATGGGTGCAATGCTTTCTGATCGTTGGAGAACCAAAGAAGCACCTATCAAAATTGGAACCTATTCTTACAATAATTTCTATCAATTTCTTTGTTTTATTTATTCTGGAAGCTGTAAAATCAATAGAGATAATGCTTTTCAATTAACGGATATGGCAGAATATTATGGTATTTATTTTCTCAAAGAACTTTGCGATGAAGCTTTATCTATGATGGAAATTACTGTTGAAACTATTGAAAAAATGTATGAACATGCTTCTTTATATTCATTGCCAAAGCTGACAACGTCTATCAAAAACTACATTCTCTGGCACAGCAAAGATTTGTATCTCGCTAAAAATTTTCTTGTTTTCAAAAAACCATTTGTTGAATTTTTATCTACTCTTGTTCGAGATCCTGATTATCGTATTCACCGAAATTTTTGGGGATGCACAACTATTTGGGGAAATCCATACGGCAAAGAAAGTGAATTTTTTGAAGCTGTATGTTTGTTTTCTTAATATTTATTACAAAAGTATACGTCTGATTTTAGGTATACAAATGGGCTGAACATCAAGTTAAGAAGCGACAATCTATTGCTGATGACAATGTTAATCTTCAAGAATCTATCAAAGCAGAATTAAGTACCATCCTTCCTAATATTAAGTTTACTAACATGGATATTGAATTTTTAATGGATTTTGTTGGTACGTCTTTCTTGCTCTTGTAACTATTACTTTTCAATCTTACTACTTTCGTTTGTTTAGTCGAAAAAGGATTCTATTTATCTGCAACTGAATTTAATATATTTTTTGCAAATTATCGTGCTGAACAAATGAGCGTTCAAGAAGAAACACGTTTTGAATCCGTAAGTTCGATAATGTATTTTATAGTAATACAGTAATTCATTGTTCTTTTTAGATATATGAATTGGCAAAAAAGCAAGCATTGAAGAAACAAATAATGGCTCACGATGATAATTTTGATCTTACTGAAACAATTAAAGCTGATTTGGCAGAAACTATTCCACTTTTTAAATTTTATGATATGGATATAATCTTTTTAATGGATTTTGTTAGTATGTTTACTACTGACTGCTAAATATATATGATAAAAATATTATTTTAGTTGAAAATGGATTCTTTTTATCTCCTACTGATTTAGCTCAAGTTTATCAACACGGTTCTATCGATGAAGAAAAATGTTTTAAAGAGGTATGTATTATCGCCTGTATATAATATAGTTTATACGTATTTTAGATTTATAAATTGGCAGAAATGCAAGCATTACAAAAGCAAAAGATATCTTTGAATGATGATTTTGATGTTGCTGAAACTATTAAAGCTGATTTATCTGAAACTATTCCTCATGTTAAATATCATAAAATGGGTAAAGAATTTTTAATGGAATTTGTCGGTATGTTTATGATATCTGTGATTTTGAATTTGTAAAAAAAACAGTTACTTTTTAGTTGAAAATGGATTTCTTTTATCTCCTACTGATTTTTCTCAATTTTATCAAAGCGGTCATTTTACCGAAGGAAAACGTTTCAAACGAGTAAGGGGTACTTTAATTTTGCAACATCGATTAATATCTAAATTTTAAGACTTATAAAGTTGCAAAGAAACAAGCATTACAAAAACAAAAGATATCTTCTGATGATGATTTTGGTCTTGATGAATGTATTGAGGATGATTTGGCAGAAGTTATACAGCAAGCTAAATTTTATAAAATGGATAAAGGATTTTTGAATGATTTTGTTGGTGAGTTGTTTCATTTGTTGATATTTACATAGTTGCACTGAGCAAATATTTTTCAGTTGCAAAAGGATTTATTACCGAAGAACAAGCAACTCATGTATATGATATTCATTGTAAGTATTTTTGAGGAAGAGTATATAGCTTCATTGGACAGATTTTTGTTAAATCTTATTGTATATGTTACAGTATACTGCTTGTCATGTGCAGCATGTTTTTAGCATGTGCTTTTTAAATTATTTTTTTAGTTCAAGTTACAAACAATGGTCAAAGAATTTGTGGTGTGGTTGAAGATAATATTGAAATTTGTCGTGTTATTAAAAATGGAAAATCGTTTAAAGCACGTCGTATTACAGCATCTGCAAAACTTCGTTTTTTTGATTTAAAATGTCCAGTTCCATCAATTCCAAGTACCGTAACCAAAATGAAAGGTATTGATTGGTATTTATGTTTAGAAAAAGAAGATAAAGTTTTGACTCTTAAACATTATTCACTTGTTAAAAGAAGTGATTATCTGCTTGTTGCAATGGAAGGTGATGCTGATTTTGAACTTGATCCTAATGCAATGACTCTTCTTACTGCAACATGTAATAATATTTAATCTTTGAAGTTTTGTATTTTTTGTTGTTATTTTTTGCATTTGTTTTTGTAATACATTATTGTTTTTTATTTTAACAACAAAACATGAAATAAAGATAAAGTACAAATAAAAACCCACACAAAGACAAAGGATTCAAAAATCTTTTTAGTAACAGAAACTTCTCTATTTTGAAAAATAATTTTCGGAATATTTCACACAAAAATTTTCATAAATTTTAAATTTTACCATTGACCTGGCATTAACTGAAATAGGAACGTATTTCTTTAAACATTTAATTATTTCTTGAACGTTGATAGAGATACAACATGATTGAATATGAAATATTAGACTAATTATGATATTACACTTGGATAGTTTTGTTTGAAATAGAAATATTTGAAATCAAATAAAGCTGAAATTAATTAAAATAACTTTGCTCATTTTTTAGTCTTTATTGTTATCAAAGAAAGCAGTTGTGTCTATTATAGGCTTTATTCATCGGATTTAAAAAAACCTATGAATTAAACGTTAAGTAAAATGCTTCTGTTAGAAAATAAAAGTTGTTTTCAAGAATAAAAAATTGCTATCACATTTTTGGTTTAACAGTGTACTGTTGAACACCACTACATCAAATGACTTCTTTCAGATTAGATATGTAAAGTAAATTTATAAATATTTAATTTAATCTTTAAACCTACGCTTTTTATGCGTGTTACAAAAAGTGTTATTGAATTTTATTAAGCTAAAATAAAATTGTAAAGAGCGCCAGTAAAAATCATGCAACGAAAACTGAGATTCGTAAATTAACGTAAAGTTTCGAAGTGTGAGAAAGTTATTTTTCCAAACAACGAAGTTGAAAAACATTCAAAAAAATTTCTCTATCTTTTTTTTGTCGAAGCTAGCTTTCGTTTTTTTAGCTAAAACCGTTTATTTGTTATTTTAACTGCGTCAAAGATGTCATCATCTTCAAGTGATGATACAAGTGATGATGCATCATTTCGTGATAAATTTACATCTAAAAATTATACCATCAAAATGCAAAATGAAAAATTCAAAGCTTTTAAATCTCAAGATCTTGAAAGAGGTGTTTTTGATGTTACATTTGAAGTTGATGGAAAGGTAAGGATGTTGTTGTAGGGTCTATCAGCTTTACTCTATTTTTTTAGATACTTCATGCACATAAATTTATCTTAACGATAGCTTCTGAACCAATGGGTGCAATGCTTTCTGATCGATGGAGAACAAAAGATGAAGTCATCAAAATTGAAACCTATTCTTATGATACCTTTTATCAATTTCTTTGTTTTATCTACTCTGGAAGCTGTAAAATCAATAGAGATAATGCTTTTCAATTAACGGATATGGCAGAATATTATGGTATTTTTTTTCTCAAAGAACTTTGCGATGAAGCTTTATCAATGATGGAAATAACTGTTGGAACTATTGAAGAAATGTATGAACATGCTTCTTTATATTCCTTACCAAAATTGAATGATTCAATCGAAAAGTATGTCTTTTGTTCTGGTACCGATGTTTATCGCACTGAAATGTTTCTCAATTACAAAAAACCTTTTGTTGAATTTTTATCTACTATTGTTCGTGATCCCGATTATCGTAAAAATGAATATGGTCGTAGAAATCGTAATCCAATAAAATGCAAAAAAGAAAGCGAATTTTTTCAATCTGTTAGTTACTTTATGGTATTTTTTTAAGAAAGTGTATATCCGCATTTCAGGTATATGGATGGGCTGAACATCAAGTTATGAAGCGAGAACCTGTCGATGATGAAAATTTCAATCTTCAAGAAGCTGTTCAAGCTGAATTAAGTTCTTTCCTTCCTCGGATTAAATTTTACGATATGAATATTGAATTTTTAATAGATTTTGCTGGTATGCTTTTTCACGTGTCCATTGCTTTTTAACTTTACTATCTTTGTTTTAGTTGAAAGAGGATTCTTTTTATCTGCAAGCGATTTCAGTAAATTTTTTACAAATTATCGAGCTGCACAAGATCGTGTTAATGAAGGAAATCTTTTTAAATCTGCAAGTTTTATCTTATAGTTTAGATAATAATATATTAATTTTCTAGGTATATGAATTGGTTGAAAAACAGGCACTGCTCAAACAAAAGAAAAATCGTGTTGGTCGTTTTAATCTTGGTGAAACTATTAAAGCTGATATGGCACAAGTTATTTCTCAAGTAAAATTTCATAAAATGGAAAAACAATTTTTGATTGATTTTGTTGGTAGGCTTTAGTGTTCTTTGTTAAAAAGCATTCATGCTTTTCTTTTAGTAAAAAAATATGGAATCGGTTTTTTTTCTAAAGGATTGTCCAAACTTTATCAGAATTCTGATGGCGATGTACATGAACGTTTTAAACTGGTATTTGATTTCCACTCTTTGCAAAGTATGTATTCGTGTATTTAAAGGTTTATCAATTAGCAGAAATACAAGCATTACTAAAACAAAAAAGAAATCGTGTTGGTCGTTTTAATCTTGCTGAAACTGTGAAAGCTGATTTGGCAGAAGTTATTCCTCATATTGAATTTTATAAAATGGAAGAAGACTTTTTGGTTAAACTTGTCGGTATGTTTACTGACAGTGCTAATATAAATTAAAACCTTTTTTGCAGTTGAAAAATATGGATTTATTTTTTCTTCTGCTCAATTATTACATTTCTTTCAAAAATGTCGTGGTACTGTAGCTGAACGTATTACACGGGTAAATGATATATCATCTTTTTTACAACACGTTTATATGAAAATTTAAGGTTTATCAATTAGCAGAAACCCAAGCATTATTAAAACAAAAGACAAATCGTGGTGGTCGTTTTAATCGTGCTGATTCTGTCAAAGCTGATTTAGCTGAAGTTATGCGACATGCTGAATTTCATTTAATGGATAAACAATTTTTGATGGATTCTGTTGGTATGTCTAGAAGCTCTTTCTTAAAAAAAGTATTATGAATGATTTTATTTTAGTTGAAAAATATGGACTATTTTTTTCTTCTGCTGAATTATGTCGCTTTTATCGGGGCCTTTCTAGCATTGTAAATATTACTGAAAAAGATCGTTTTCAACGCGTATGTGTCTTTTACTTTTTTAGTATAAACTTATATATTCGATAATTTCAGGTTTATGAATTAGCTGAAAAACAAGCTTTACAAAAGCAAAAGATGTCTCCTGATGATAGCTTTAGCGTTTTTGATTCTATCAAAACTGATTTGACTGAAACCCTTCCACTTGTTAAATTTTTTGAAATGGATAAACAATTTTTGATGGATTTCGTTGGTATGTTTTAAAAAAGAGTAAATCGATACAATAATTTGTTTTAGTTGAAAATGGATTTGTTTTATCACCTACTGATTTTTCCGAATTATTTCAACGCTATACTGGCAATGAAGAAAAATGTTTTATAGAGGTATACATACAATACAATTGAACTTCGTTATACAATGGGTGCCAAATTTATGCAACCACTTGTAATGCGTCTTGTTATATATAATTTCTTGTTTTTTCGGTCCCTTCCATAAGGAGCTCATCTTAATCGGACCTCGTTGTAACGAAAAGCCTGTTGTAATGCTCTTTTTTCCCCAATCCCGATGGCCGCATTATAACGAAGTTCGACTTTATCGACTTCTTACAATATAGTTAAGAAATTTCATCTTGTATTTAAAAAAATGCACAGAGGAGTTAAGTTTATTACTTTAAAACACATCATCATCGGAGTCAGAGTCTTAGCGAGGCTTAAAAATTTAAGTTCTTGCACATCCTTAATTTCATGCATATAATTTTAGATTTATAAATTGGCAGATATGCAAGCATTACAAAAACAAAAGATGCTTTCTGATGATGATGATTTTGATCTTTCTAAAACTATTAAAGCTGATTTGATTGAAACTATTCCTCGTGTTAAATTTTACGAAATGGATAAACAATTTTTGATGGATTTTGTTCGTATGTTTATGAGCTTTTTGACTCCGAATTTTGTATAAAAATGCAATTTATATTTCAGTTGAAACAGGCTTCCTTTTATCTCCAACTGATTTTTCTCAGTTTTATCGAAAGGGTCGTTATACCGAAAAAACACGTTTCAAACGAGTAAGCGATATTTAAATTTTACATCATCTGCTAATATCTAAAATTTAAGACTTATAAAGTGGCAAAGAAACAAGCATTACAAAAACGAAAAATGTCTTCTGATAATGATAATTTTTATATTGGTGATTCTCTTGATGATGATTTGGCAGAAGTTATACGGCACGCTAAATTTTACAAAATGCGTAAAGAATTTTTGAATGATTTTGTTGGTATGTTTTTTTATTTACTGACGAATGTGTACTGAACAAAATAATTTCAGTTGCAAATGGACTTATTACCGAAGAACAAGCAAGTCATGTTTATGATATTATCTGTAAGTTTTAAATGGAATAAAAATTAGGGAGTATTATTATTTTCATTGATTATAGTTGAAGTAGAAAATGATGGACAACGTATTTGTGGTACTCTTCAAGATAATATTGAAATTTGTCGTATTATCAAAGGTAGAAAGTCATGTGAAATTACACGCCGTAATCTTGCATCTACAAAACGTCGCTTTTTGAAATTTGAATTACCTTATCCATCAACTCCAAGTACCGTAACCAAGATGAAAGGTGTTAAATGGTATCTTTGCTTTGAAAAAGATAAAGTTTTAACTCTCAAACATCATACAATTGTTAAAAGAAGTGATTATTTACTTGCTGCTATGGAAGGTGATGCTGATTTTGAACTGAATTCTGATGAAATGACTGTTCTTACTGCAAAATGTAATAATGTTTAATCTTTGAAATTGTGTAAACCTCTTTTGTTTTTTTGTTGTTGTTATTTTTTACATTTGTTTTGTAATACAATTTTGTTGTTTTTATTTGGACCTGTGTTAACATGCTGTACAAAGCAACATTCGTTAACAAATGTTGCTATCTTTAGTCTGAGCAAATTTGTTAACATTATTTTTCAAAAGAAAGACAAAAGTTGAGCTTATATGAGCATTCTTGATAAAGTATTTTTCTAAAAAATAATACTTTATTATAAAAAAAACAAGCTAAAAATAATATTTGCATAGTTAAAAAAACAGTTGATACACATGTTAAAAAAGTAATTAAGAAACATATTTTCGCTGAGCATGTAAAAATTCAATTAAAAATGGAAAAATGAGAAAAGCTCTTTGAAAGAATTTTTCATTAATTTTAAAGCTTGAAAATGCTTTTGGCAAATAATGGGTATGTGCGATTCGAAAAATGATATTATTAGAAATTTGTGAAACATTTGCATCCATCTGTGAATAGATTGAACGTTCAAATAGCAGAATGTTAGAAGTTTCGGTTAACTGATGGGCAAAATTGGATGTTCGAAAAACATCAGCAAGAAGCATGAAGAGACCTGAAGAAAAAAAGTTTACTCCAATCGCCATATATGCTGTATCATGGATTACTGTAATCTACAAAACTTACCCAAAAGAATCAATGAAAATGCTAAAACTTTTAGCGGAGTTGGAATTACATCAGCAAATGATCTCATAATAAAACCACCCAATGCATGTGTAACAAATCCAGCAACAAATGTGAAAGTAACCAAAGCACTAAATTGCCCATATGCAAATCTTGCAAGATCAAGAAGTTCCAGTTGTCGTGTCCCATAATTATTTAGCAAATCTGCATGTGCAAGTTGGCCAGCTTTTGAAGCTTCTTTCAACTCTTCATTAAATTTTGTATAATCGGAGACAAGATTATTTGAGACAAGATTGTAAATGACTAATGCAAGTGCAGATACAAAACCAGCCCATACAAGAATGACAGCATCAAACCAAAAGAATTCATTATTGCTTCCTCCAAACATGCTAGTACGGTAATTTGCAGAAGTGTTATCTACATCTGTGACGTAGAGATCATAATCTACTGTATTTTCATAGATGTAAAAGATGTAAGCGTAAATGAAGAAAATCATAAAAGCTCCAAGAAGAACATGAGCAAAGATGAAAGGATTTTTAGATGGCACCTGAAATTTTGATTTTGTCAAATCAATATCAGCATAGTTTCAGTTTTGTGAAAAATTTCGATATTTTAATTTTGATAGTTTCGATTTCCTTCTATTTTGATTTTTTCAGGAAAAGAAAAAAAAATTTGAGTTGGAAAGAGAAATATAAAATTTTAATTTCAACAAAAAAATCAATAATTTTTGATTGAAATTGGAATTAACTTGCCCAAAATATATGAAAACATCGACGTTTTCATATATTTTGGGCAAGTAAATGAAAACGTCGATGTCGAAATTTCGATTTGTTATGAAAGAGTTTTAAAATTTGGAGTTCACAAAAAAGAAAAAAATCCAATTTGAAAATTTTGAAATGGTATTTAAAAAAACAGCTTCAAAAGTATCCCAGAAAGCTTACCTTATTTTTGATAGCAATCAACGAACGTCTTGTAAAATCATTATAAAAATCACTTTTTGCAAGCATGAATAGCGTAACTAATGAAACAACAGAATGAATGCTTAACATAACAAAAATAAAATTGAATGTCCAATTAAGTGAAAATAACTAAAACAATATTTTAACTGTAAAATGATTACTGAAATATTACAGTGGCTAACACTTACAGTAGTAGTGGCAAGTTGCATAAACATAAAAACAGTTCGATATAAAAGTGGAATGCCACCTACTGCAAGAGCAATAAAACCAATAATTGTTGAAATTCGATTTTTCGATGATGATTGTTTTTCAGAATCAACAGAAGGAAAGGCAAGTTGAGCAAGGCGGTAATATGGACCAAAAATATATGAACGCCATTGGAGCTGATTTTGACTGGTATCCAAAGTCATCTGAAAAAGGGTAAGTAAAATACAGTAATCTGAAACTTTTAATTCAGATGATAACAATTTTGATACATACAGTAAGCTCAACAAAAGTTACGAAATTTATCAAATCTCAAAATTTAATCTTAGGTTATATTAAACTTTAATACAGTAACAGAAGAATTTCAATCACAAAGTTCTTCTCAACGAGAAATCGGAATTTAGATCGCATAACTAAAATCACAAAATTACCAACCTTTAAATTACTAAAAATATAATCTTTCAATTTTTTCAACGACATTTTTCTTCTTCGTTTTACAAGACCCAATTAAAACTAATTCTGAAGCGGCAAACGAAAACACCAGAAAATTATTGTTTTTTTGTTAAACCCACTTAATTCTTGAGCAATAAAAAATAAAATAAGGCAAAAATGCAATAATTTTTTGTTTTACTTTTTTGATGCTTTTTGTACTTTTAAAAATAGCTTAAAACAAAGAAGCAGCAAAAAAACAACAACGAAAAAAAGAGGAAGCAAAAAATTTATTTTACCCGCAATTCCTTATCATTTTGGACACAATAAAGCTATTTTTGGAGAACAAAGCTTTATAAAGGTGTTAAAATAGAATTTGAGAGAGTAAAATTTTTGCAGCTGGAATCAAAAAAATACACTATACACTATAGTCTAATTTGACACAATTTTTAAAAGGCTATGATACCCAGGGCCGCAACTTGGGGGGTGGAATGGGGGGGGGGGATTCCACCCCCTGAAATGCAAATTTAAGGTGAAAAATTAAGTTTATACTAGATAAAATAAGATTTTCACGGGTTTTTCCACCCCCTGAAATATGTTCAAGTTGCGGCACTGATGGTACCCACAAAATTCTATACAATTTATGGTTGCATAATAACGGCAAACAAAAAGCCTGATTAGCAACATATATTTTACGCAAGAAATGCACAAAAATAATATAAAATTAGGGATTGTATTTTCCCCTTCTTCATTTTCCTAGAAAGACATCGTTTAAAAGATCAAAATTAACCGAAAAATGCTTTTTATTAGATTTCTTTAGTTTAGGAACTTGAAACACGTATGAAAAAAAGTATTAATTCTAATCAAGCAGCTATTTTTTTGTTCTGTAAAAAATTTGATAAAAGTAACCTACATTTTATTAGAAGAAACTCAAAGCTTCTAGCGTTATTGATAAAATACACCTTTTTCGTAAAACATAATTATAGCATGCTCGAAGGTTAAAGAAAAAACAGAACTTTTATCCAATAATAATAATTTTAATTTTAATAAAAATGTAATTTGTATTTTAACAAAGCATCAATAAAAAAAAGTAGCGTGCAGCAGTAATTTGTTGCCGTAACTATGGCTATTTAAATTAAGAAGAAAAAAAGGTTAACAAAACTTAATGCTAACGCTTAACTAAAAAATAAAATAAAAACAAATTTTAAGTTTAACCGTGTCCTTTTTAAATTGCATCAAAAAAAAGAAGTAGTCCGACAAAAAACGAAACAACAAATAAATATAACAAAAGACTGTCCATTTTTACGAAGTACAATGCGACATCGAGACTTTTGTAAATCAAAAAAGAAAGAGAGAGTACATTATTTAGCCCCGAGGGAATGTTAAATACACGAATTTCACACGTGCATTTTTTTTTCAAAAAATGGCTTACTTAAAAAAAATTTTAAGGTACAAAAGTTTTCAAATGAATTTACAAGAATAAAAAAACGGCTCGTATTCAAATTTCAAAATGCAAAAATACTTTTGCGGTTTTTAAAAGTAATCTTTTAAGTTCAAACAAAAAATGTTAAAAGTATAAAAAAATTTAAAATGGTAATTCTCTAACAGCTTTTCTATCCCATTTTTCCCAGACGTTTTTTTTCTGCAAGATCGTCTTCAAAAAAGACATAAACACATTGAGAATACAAGCTTTCTCATGAAGAAAGAAAATTATTCATCTAACAAACGTTTTTCGTTTGATTGCTTATAACTGTCGAATTATAAAAAAAAATGGCAGCAAAAAATATAGCGGCGCCACAAAGCTTTTATTTTTGCTTGTTTTAAAATTCAAATATATACGTTTTAAATATGCTTCATAAAAAAATATGCTTGCATCAGCAAGAACAAACATCATTAATATTTTGAAAAACTATTTTTTTCTAAAAACAATTAATCATTTTTGAAAAAGAAAATCATAAAAAGGATTCCGATGATTTTTGTTTGTAGATTCATACGTTTAAAGATTGCTGTAGAGGAGGAAATAATGTTAGTTTAGTATTAAAAAAACAATTTAAAATAAAAGATATTAACATTCATGAAAAACCCAGTTTTTTTACAGATTAATTTTAACGTTTTTAAAGCTTCAACAAAAATTAGAGTATGCTTGGAGTAAAAATACTACCGTTACATTTTTTTTATCATGCTAACATGGCACTGTTTCAACGAGATATAAACTAACGACGTATAAAAATTAAATTTTGTTGATACAGAAGTTATTAGATAGTTACTTTAATTTTTAATTTATCGCATTTTTATAATTAGAAAAAACAAAAGAGAAAAATAAAAAACACTCACCGCATGAAAAGGAGTTTTTTCGTCTGCCATTGTTGTTGGAAGTTTCATCAGAAACAAAAGACGTTTTTTTGTATCTGAAAAAGGGAAAATATCGAATTTATCAAAAAAAGACTTTGCACGGGATCTTTATGCTTTTTATAAACAATGGACAATTACGTAAATTGACACAAAATACGAAATTTTATGATAACAAAAAAATTTTATAAAACACAAAATTGGTAATTGATAAAATTATATATATCAGCTTTGGAAATTTTTCTTTGATTGATCTTTAAGCACGTATGGGAATTTGCAGGCTAGATTAGCTATCTTTTGATCCTTTGCAGACATGGGCTTTAGCCGTATTCAGGATTAACTTTGGGATAGACCCATTTAATTTTGGATGCGGTACGTTTTTGATCTTTTTCCGGTAAAAGATGAAAGAATTATGCAAGTTTCAGACGGGATAACTCCTCTTAATATGGGCTAGCATGGATTCTTGCTTAAAAGTTCGTCCTCTCCATGAAGCAATCATGGATGCAAAACATGTTTACAAAAATGAAAATTATGTTTGACAGACAAAAAAGGTATAAATATCAGAGAGAAAAAACTAAAACACAAGGAAGCTAAAAATTTTAAAGCTTTATTTATGCAAATGTGGGTGGAGTACTTTGAACGAAAAGTTTTCTACGCTTAAGCAATACTTTTTAAATATGCATTTTTGCAGCGTTTTTTTGTATTGTTTTTTGTACATAATTACACAATTCATAAAAAAAAGATCAAAAGTCAAGCAAGCGTTGAAACTGTAAAACTTCAAAATTCACACTTTCATTTTCAAAAACAAAAAATGCCTTTTTTATTATTTACTCAAAAAGCAAATAAAAATGTTACAAAAAATACTCTTAACCTCAAAAAAACTTTAATAAAAACAGTGCAGAAAAAACTTGAAAAGTGGTATTTATTTTTTGGATTGTGGAAAGAAAAAAACGTATTATCAAATAAAACAACAATAATAATAGAGTACCGCTATTTTTTCTACTTTGTTTTGTTATTGGCTAACATCCAATAAGCATACGAAATAGAAAGAAAAAAAGTAATTGGAGTTTGAGGTTTGAAGTCAAATAATAGAAAGCAAGCAAGTAATAATTATTGATCTTGGAAGTTGTTGCTTTAGTGAAAGAATTTTTCATCAAATATAAGATTTCTAGTAATTTTTAATGCTTTTATCGAAACAAATCTGAACAATGAATACTTTGAATTTCACAAATATAGATATAAATTCTTTGATAAATACAGTTATTAAAAATTGGGTTACTGTAACTCTAATTTGCATAAATCTTGTACTATTTGGAAACAGAATTTCAAAAGATCAAAGAAAAGGATACTTTAATTCAATTCACTTTTTTATTACGCTTCGAAGCGCGCTTCCGGTTAAAAATATTCACTCTAATACTAAATTTGTACACGGTATTTAAAAACAGATCAAAAGTTAAATGCTCTTGAAATTTAATAAAACACAAAGTTCAACCAATAATTGCAATTACAATAAAAAATATAACTTTTAAAACAGTCTGTTTTAATTTAAAACTTTTGAATAAAGGTGTCAAAAACAAGAGATGAATGAAAAGAAATAAATCATTTTCTTGTTAACGCTTTTTTCTCTCCAACAAAAAACATTTAACAAAAAAGTATTGTTAAATTTTTTCAACAAAAAATATAATTCAAGGTTGACAAAGTTCAAACACAAAAAAAAAGTGAAAAGAAGGAAATGACTTTTGACAAAAAGAAAACAGAGTTTTTGATTCTTTTTTTTTCACTTTTCATAGTTTGTGAATCATAGAAACGGATTAACACTTCTTGTTATGGTCTTCGCATTGTTCAATAACGATTATGTTTTAAAAAAATTTGGTAGACAGAAAAGAGTTTTGAAAAGGTTTTGCGGTTTAAAAAATGCTAGCACAAAAAAAAACGAGTTTTTGCATTTCTAATGTAAGCTTTAAAAATATGTTTAAAATTATGCAAATTAGAAGACTATTAGTTTAAAAATCCTAATCTGTTCAATGCTAGATTTATGCAGAAATAGACAAAACTACTGATAACAAAAAACGATACCAAAAAATAAAAATAAAAAAACCAAACAGGAAAGAAAAAGTTTAAAGCGATCAAAAAAGCAGCAATGCAAATAATAAGTTTAAGGTTAGCCTAGAAATAATAAAGGATTGGTTTTGATTGGGAAAAAAGATTGATATTTAGCAGTGTTAGCTTTGTGACTCTGACACATCTAAAAACGAGCCAATATGAAAGTGTTTTGTGTCGAAATTGTGTTGAAAAAGAACAATTTGTAACACGGATGTTGTTCAAATATTTCAAACTTTGAAAATACAGTATTCAAATAACGGACTGATTTTTTAAAGCAACAAAAACACAAAATTGATAAGTTTTAAACGTTTTTGAAAAAAACTTTTTTTGCGCTTTAAAATTCTTGGCTCCACTCATTTTTTCTATTGAAAAAAAAACATATATATTGCTTTGCATTGTTTACTGACGTCTTTTAAAAATCTATTGCTCATTTTTTAATGGACTTTTATTGCAAAACAATATGAAATCCAATACTTCTAAAAAATATAACTTCCTGAAATCAAACATTGTCGTCATTGGTTTCACATTGAAAGCTTCACATTAAAACAAAAACGTTGAGTATTATGAAATTTTTTATCAAAACTTTGTCAGCAATAAAGACAAACAAGATTTTAAACATCTAAAATAAAAAGAAATGCAAATAACAAGCCCAAAAAAAGCAAACTTAATTAAACACAAAACAGTATCAAATTTCAGCTTTTAGTATTTCAAAATTCAAGCAACTTTGATTCATCTGTTATCACGTGAGTAAAAAAGCAAAGCATTTTGTGAACAGAAAAATTACAAAAGGTGGTCCATCAAAAAAAAACAGCAAAAAATTTGTCTCTTCTCCAACTCTCCCAAAAAAAAATGTCATCATCATCTACTTTCACACATAAATGAAAAAAAAATATTTTTTGTAATTTATCATATTTTTTGTGATGTGTAACAATCTTTTTTTTTGTGTTTAGACATGCATGATTTGGGTCTCTTTTTTGTCCAATGTGAAAAAAACATGTGGAACGAATAGAGTAGACATTTTTGTATTCAGTTATGATTGATAGATTGTTAAATATTCATACTTTGAATGAACTTTGTCGTTGGAATTATTAACTTTACAGCAAAAGAATATAAAATTTATATGTACTGCAATATGTCAAACAGTGTACTCCTGCTTCCGCTTCTCGTAATGGAAGCGGAAGCGATTCCGGAGCTAATGGAAGCGCAACGGAAGCGATTGAAAATGGAAGCGCTTCTTTTGTCCGTGATAAAACTATAAAAATCTTGCAATTTTTCATTATCGTCAAAATTTCATTTTCATAAAAAGGCTTAGAAATGAATAACCATGGTTGTTTTTCTATTTTTTCTCTAAAGTTACCTAATAAAATTTAATTTTTGATATTTATAATGACAAATTTCTTTGAAAAATAGCAAGAAGCGGAGCGGAAGCGGGTCAAGATGGAAGCGCTTCGGAAGCGGAAGCGATTCATTTAAAGAAGCGGAAGCGAAGCAGAAGCGATAAAAATGGGAGCGGGAGAACACTGATGTCGAACGCTTTTTTTGTTCCATTGAAACGTGGAAAGAACATTTTTAAATCCATATATAAATTTAATTTAGCGTGACTGGTTTGGATCAAAGTTTAAATACGTCCGGAAAAGCAAAATAACAAAGACGCTCTGATTGATTTTCGGAATTTTTATGACGTGAGTATTCTAGAAATTAAACACCGTAAATTGATCGAAGTTTAGCAAACAAAAATTTGAATCTTTTAGTATTATCTCGCAAATTACAGTAATCTTCTTTCTTTCTTCCTCTTTTTAAAAAAACAAAAGTTCAAAATATTTTTATTAACATCATTTCAAAGATATTTTAAACATCAAGTTTAATATTGCTACTTGTCACATCAGATTTCAAAAGATTCTTTTTCCCTTTTTTAGAAGTAAAAATTTTTTTTGATTTATCTGGCATGTGATCAATCATAGGATGATCTTTTGTTTTAGGATCAATTATAAAAGGAAATGGAGCTGAAATTCAAAAAGGTGTAAAATAGAAAAAAATGTGGTGACAGAATTGCCTTAACAATATTTGCCCATAAGAAGAATGCTTTTTAATGCTTCAGGATTTCCATTTTCTACCAACGTTATGAAGTAAATAAATGGATGGGTTGCATGAAATGTTTTATAGACTTTAGGAATATACATAACTGGGACAATTTCTGCGATAAGTGCTGAAGATGCAATAGTTCCATCTTTGTCAACCTAAAACAAAAATGATAAAATAATTAATAAAAGATTAAGAGATTATCCAGATCTGACGCCGAGTTTCTATAACATGTGAATGAATGTTGCAAGGTTTTTAGAGGTCTTTTGGAGCTTAGCCACGTCGAGCAATCCCCACACTGATCCTCCTAAATAGGAGAACAGAAAAAATTTCAGGGTCGACAAATGCTCCAAAATTTTCTACGAGTGTTTGAAGATTTAACACTCTGACGACAGATCTGGGCAATCCCGAAAATATATCCTTACGTTGATCTTAGTGCAATGAATAACTTTCGAAACATATTCTTTTCTGTTGAACAAAATTTTATTAATTCCATAACCATGTTCAAACATTTCTATAATACCCATCTTTTGCAAAGTTTCTTCTAAATAAAATTTATTTTCCATTTTAAAAATTGGGAATCGAGCTAGGATATCCCCAGAATCACTAAAAACATCTCTATCAACAAAAGTTTGAATCATTACAGTTTACTTTTCAGCTATGCATTGTTTCAACAAATCAACATTTAATTTTTGAATTATCTCATTCAAGCCATCTTTCTTCTTTGGAAGAAGAATATGAAACCAAGAATTTCTGCCTTTGTAAGGAACTCCAAGACAGCTCCAAGTATCGCCTTCATTAAAATTCCATTTTTGGTTCTCGCTTAACCGTGTCAAATATATAGCTTGACGTTTTGTGCTTGGAGTAGGATAAAAGCAATCACTTAGCTCATGTAAAATTGCTTCCCATTTACCCATATAATAAAGAGTATTAATGAAGTAAAGATTTGCATCACTGCGAAGTTCATTTTCTGATATAGCATTACTAATTTGTCCCATAGTATTCTCAGATACAAATTGATTTAGCTTCTAAAACAAAACTTTAATATATTTAAATTAATGGAAAATTTACTTCAGCTAAAAGTTTTTTATTGTTAAAGTCAATATGAAAATATTTTGTTTCAAAATTGGTTAAAACATTAACAAAAGTTGGAACAAGGTCACCGTCTGATAGAAACATTGCATTTGAAAATGATAATTTAAAAGTGTCATCCATTTCATTTTCATTCATAGCTTTACAATATTTCAGTAATCCAGAATAAAATACAATAATAGCTTCTCGAGAAAAACCTTAAAAAACAGGATCAGACAAAAAATTAACTTTAATCTTAGCTTTTCAAATAAATAGTTTTTAATCTATGTTCAATATGAGAAAAGTATCCTAACCTTCTCCAATAACATTCGCCAATTCAGAAGCAGTAATTCCATCAGATCCAGCCAACATTATTGCTAAGAAGTTCGATACTGACAATGGAGAATAAACAAAGCAATTATCTTTGTCTGCTAAGGTTTTGAACAGTTTTATTGAGAGCTCAATTACAGAATTAATTGACATTTTTGTAGTTGTTAATTATGAGATAAAAATATATAACAAAGAAGTTGCTAACCTTATAAGGAAAATAAAAAGAAATTTACTGACATTTTTTAATCTTGTATTTTATATTTTGGTTTCAATAAATTGCGACAACCAAAATACAAAATATACTAACACAAGACCGTTTTGCGATGCTATGGCTGGGCTCAAAATGTTTTTCACCACACTTGAATAGTATTCAAAGGTATCAGCTATTTTTTCGAGGATACACGTATTTAAGCTAAATCAAGTAACACACGATATCGTCTGCTACTTAAATTTAAAACAACAAATTGCAATTTTTTTACTCTTTGGATTTTCTGATGGTTAAAAATGTGTTCATAGTAAACTTTATATTTTTAATCCTTTAGGAAGTCTAAATAGTGAAAAAGTGTAATTTTCCAAATTAAGTAGCAGGCGATATCGTGTGCTACTTGATGTGGCTTAAATATGCATATTAGCGAAAGGGCAGCTAATACATTACAGGAATATTAGGAGAGTATTGTAAAATATTTTTTGAATCAAAGCACAGATGGCAATTCCTTGTAAATAAATATTAATGACAAAATTTTTGACAGACATTTTTTGATAGTGTCATTTAATGAGAATCAGATTCTACTGATTCTCGTGTTTATCTATTGCAACATAAAAGTGAAAGTAAATTCCTTTACAAAAAACCATTTCAAGATATTTTTATTAACAGTTTTAACATTCTATGTACTCTACCAGGCCTGAGAAAAGCGGCCGAAATTTCCGGCCGGCCGCGGCCGCGGCCGAAAATTCGTCGGCCCGGCCGGCCTGCGGCCAAAATTTTTTCAGCCGGCCGCGGCTGGCCGCATATTTTTCAAAAAATTTTTAAAAACTTAAATATGTGTTTTTTCAATGATCGACGAAATTTTTGATAAAAATAAACGAAATTGTATACCCAAAAAGGCTAAAAACACATAATTCTATTAAAGAAACGGTGCAAAAGTCGATTTTAACCAGACTCAAAAACTGATTTGGGAGCTCATTTCTTTAACAAAAATAAAAAAGCGGCCGGCCGCGGCCGTCTTATCTCGGCCTGGCCGGCCGCAGGCCAAAAATATATCGGCCGGCCGGCCTGCGGCCGCGGCCGGCCGAGGCCGGCCACGGCCAGCCGGCCGCATTTCTCAGGCCTGTACTCTACACATCAAGTTTAATATTACTACTTGTTACATCTGATTTCAAAAGATTCTCTTTCGATTTTTTAGAAGTAAAAATTCTTTCGGATTTATCTGGCATGTGATCAATCATTGGATGGCCTTTTGTTTCTGGAATTACCAAAGCAAACACAAGCAAATTTAGGATCATGATAATTGCCATAAAAAGATATGGAGCTGGAATCCAAAAAGATGTAAACATAAAGAAATGTGGTGATAGGATTGTTCCAAAACGAGTAAAAATTTGTTGGAATGATGCTGAAATATTTCGAACAGGGGTCGGGAAAATTTCACCGGAGACAATGAAGCCAATAACAAAAAGTTGTGAAGTCATTCCTGCGCCAGAGAGGATAGCAAGGTTGGAAATGGCAGGATAATCGAGTTCTGAAAAATGAAGAATAGATTTGTGATACGATTTGATTTTCGTAATTTTTGATTTCGAGATTTTGATTTCACCATTTTAATTCTGAAATTCTGATTATTTCGACTTCAAAATTTTTTCTATTTTTGATTTCGCAATTCCGATTTTTTTAATTTTCGATATTCTGATTTTCCGTTTTCAAAAATTCAAAGTTTCAACGTTTTTCACTCATTGATTTTAAACAGTTAGTTTATTTTTTAATTTTCAGTAAAAATTTTGATTTTTTTCGATTTTCAATCTCGAAATTTCGATTTCTATCCTAAACAGAAAAATTCATTTTTTGTTGTTGTCAAGAATTTTTGATTTCCATTTCAAACTTTTGATTTTTAAAGCTCTCTTTCTAAAAAATTTTCCACTACCGTAACCCTCTCTTGTTTAACACAAATTTTGTGTAAAAAAATTTCAATTTTTCATTTTTCAACATTTTGATTTTTTGACGATCTCGAAATTTTTGAATTTTAATATTCTAATTTTCTATGATTAATTTTCGATTTCTATATTTCAGTTTCGAGATCTTGATTTCAATATATCGATATTAAAAGTTTTCCGATCTCGAAATTTCAATTTTTATTTTAAACTGTAATTTTTTTTATATTTCAATCAAAAGTTTTGATTACCATCTCAAAAGTTTAATCTTTAAAATTCCTAAAAATTTCCCATTACCGTAACCCAAATTTTACCACAAGATATTACTACCCAAAACTACTTACCAAGTGCTTTAATTGTAAAAACTAACAGCAACATAATAGCAACAAATGAAACAGCAATTTTATGAACAAGTTTTCTTCCAAGTTTTGGACATTTATAATCAGCAAAACCAAAAGAAATATTAAAAATATAACGAATAATTCCAAATATTACATTATTCCAATACAATGATCCTGAGAGCTTTTCCATATTAAACATTAGAGCATAAGTAATAACAGCAGTACAAAATCTGTAAAGGTTTTGGTAATATTATTACAGTAATCTTTTGTTGAAACTTTTAAAAAAAATTTTATTTACAAAATTTTATTTTTTAAACACGATTTTTTTGTTACTCTATAACATTTTAACAGTAATTTTGCTATTTTATTGTTAAATAATAATAGTAATAAAGATATTATAGTTAAATTGTTACTGTAACTTTGTGTTATAAATTTTTAAAATTTTCTAAAGCTTTTGCTTGTTTTGGCAAAATGTGGTTGTACAACTTTTGTTTAAAAATAAACAATTTTTTTTATTTACAAAATTTTATTTCTTAAACACACTTTTAATTACTCTATTTACAACTTTTTAACATTAATATTATTATTATTTTTCAGGACTTGGAGATACAACAACAACAATACCTCAACTCAAAAGCCATGTCTTACAATAGTGATGAAGAATATACAAGTGCTGAAGAAATTTCTGATGATGAACTGCCACCATCATCTACATCTCCACCTTCATCATTTGAGATTGTAGGTGAAAAGACATCATCTAGCTCAGCACAAAGTGTAGAAATACTTCTCTCTCCTACTTCTGATGCTGCTCCTCCTGCTGTTGCAGCTGTAGCTGTTGAAGCTATTGATGAAGGACCTACTGCTGCAGTTGTTGAAGCAGGTGATGAAGAGCCACAAACTTTTCAACTTAATTCAATCTTTGAAAAGACTGCTGATGGTGATTCATTAGCAAAAGATGTTCGATTACTTCGTGCAAATTTTTTCTCTAAACCTAAAACAAATGATTCTATTCAAAAGATCGTAGATGAAGAAGATGCTGAAATTGTTGATTCACTTGAAGATAATAATGATGAAGATTTGAAAGGTATTCCTGCTTTTGCAAAACAACTTTTTAACAAGAAGACTGCTGCTGGTGAAGAAGAAAAAGATACTGCTCTTCGTGAGCCACGTGAACGTAGCTTTCACCAAAAAGCATACGCACGAGATCGAATTCATCTTCGTTCAAATATTCCAATTCGTCCTGAAGATCAAATACAAGAAGGTCCACATGTTAATTATGATGAAGAAGTAACTGTAAGAAACTGTGGTAGTGAAACATTTCCAGATACTGCAAAGTAAAGCTCTTACTTTTGTCCGTACAATTTATACTAAAGCTATTTTAGAACTCTCTTGGATCTTGGTCTTCTTGAAGAAATTCGTAATAATCTTGATCAAATGGGAATTAAACGTCCAAAAAAGATTCAACAATATATTATTCCACTAATTATGCAACGAAAATCTGATATTATTGCATATTCTCCAACTGGACATGGAAAAACTTGTAAGCTTTCTAAATCTATTATATTGAATCGAATTACCGTTCACTATTTTACACATCTATTCTACTACTACTGCAGTAATCTTTCTTTCTCTTTTTTAGTATCATATATTATTCCACTTGTTAATATGCTTGTTTTACGAAATCGTCGTGAACCATCTGCAAATCGGAAACCATCTGTTGCAATTTTACTACAAAATCATGAAACTGCAATGCAAGTTTTTCGTCTTGCAAATCAAATTAGTCAAGGCCTTGAACTTACTGTTATTCCGGCAATGGGACATAATAATATGGCATCTGAAGTTGCTAAACTTAAACATGAAGGTGGTGATATGGTTGTTGGAACAACTGGAAGATTTATTCAATATGTTTCTGAAAGAAAGGTAAGGGCTTTTCGGAGGAGGTACAGTAACTGAGCTTTGTATATTCAACTTTGTGGATTTACTTTATTTATCTATAGTAATTCTAAATCCTTGATTACTATACTTTTTGAATATCTACATTAACCTTTCTATCACAATTTTAGATTCCACTTGATAAGCTTGAAATTCTTGTCTTCGATGAAGCAGATCAATTTGTTAAATCAAAAGAATGGGAAATTTCGATGGATACTTTTCGAGCTCATATGCCTGAAAAACATCGTACTTTCTTATTCTCTGCTACATATGATGACACCGCATGGTTTTCATTTGAAAATTTTGTTCGAGAATCTAATTATTATTTTATTGGAATTGGTGAACTTAATCAAGTACAAAAGCTTGTTCGACAAAATTTCTTCCTTGGTCCTGCATATGATCATGATAAAGAATTAATTAAACTTATTCTTTCAAAAGCTAAAGATAGTAAGTTATTTTTTTTTGGAATACTACAAAGTTGTTATATTTTTGTTCCCAATTCTTATTGTATGTATTTTTTCAGATCGTTGCCCAAAGACTCTTGTCTTCACAAATTCAATAGATAAAGCTGACTGGACAGCTGGTCGTCTTCGAATGTTTCAAGATATTCCATCACCATTTCGAATTCGTGCAGCTGCTCTTCATTCATTAATACCTGCAACTGATCGTGATCTTATCTTCAAAGCTTTTATCCTTCCATATGAAGACGCAAATTCTCTAGATGTTATAGTAGCAAGTGATAAAATTTGTTGTGGTGTTTCAACTCCTGCTGAAATTGTATGTTTACTTTTCTTTTGAAGTTCAAAATCATGTTGATTAAATATGTCTATGTTTTGCAGGTTATCAATTACGATATTCCATTTGATGTATCAACTTATATTCTTCGTGTTGGACGTACTGGTCGAAATGGTCATTGTGGTGAAGCATACACTTTCATCAATTCAACAACAATCGATCGAATGGGATATGAAGAACGAAAGAATCTTTGTTGTATGCTTACTGTAAGTACTTTTTCTTTGAAAAAAAACTTTGGCAGTGTTGTTATTCCGCTTATAAGCTTGTTCCTTTAATAAGCTTTGTTAAACTTGATCTTCCACCTACAGTAATATCTTAATTTTTCAGTCAGCCAAACAATCAGATTATGCACCATTCCCTGAAGATCTTGAACAATTTCATCAAAAATTCACATCTAATATTTAAAGATATATATTTGTTTTTTTGTTCTTTCTTTTTTATAGCTTTATAGAGCAATATCTTTTTCATTTACGGTTTTATTGTATATTTTATTGTTATTACTTACTTGCCATTTTTCAATAAATAATTTTTTTTATCATTTTTGTTGTATTGTTTTGTGAAAATAGTTTTTTTATATCTACAGTAATCTACTTATTACCGATTTTGTAAAATTTGTTATTACTATTATAGTCATTTAAATCCCAAAAAGTTTTGAAGGTTACTGTAGCATTTGATAAAAAACTTACAGTGAAAAAGATAATATAAAACTATGCAGGACCATTTTCCATGTATAAAATAAATGATGAAAGTAATACTTTCTTGCCTTCTTTTTTAGCTTTAAAATTTCAACTTCTTTATCTATCAAATATTCTAAGATTTGTTGCCGCTCGGGTGATGCAGTACCATTCCATTTTTCAATCTTCTCATATGTGTATTTTGCTTTCTTCAAATTCCCTCTCTGAATTAACCATCTTGGAGATTCATATGCCAAAAATAGCAATACAATGGTTGGAATATTTAGAATTGCTAAAACCTTGTAAAATATTCTCCAAGTTTGACAAAAATATGCGATTATTGCAATAATAATAAAATTTGGTGACCATGAGATTGCAAGAGTTGTCCAAACTCGATGCTTTTTTGGTATTGATTCCATTAGAAATACGGTACATATTCTGAAAGAAAGAAATTTGCATATATATATTTATTTTGACATAGCAAATGGCAAGGTTATTTGTTGATGGATTTATTTATGCGGAATCAAATTATTTTTGGAACTATTGAAAAAAAGAAAAGAATCAATTAAAGAATGAATGAAGCAACTCAAAAACTTGTTAATTTTATTATTATCGTGTAAGTCTGTTTTTCATATCTCTAGTGGGATTAGCTAACAAGGGACCGTTCTGACATGACACCCGGGGATTTCTTAGGTAATAGCGGGAATGGATAGCTTATAGCAAGGGATGAAAAACCCCCAAGGGTTTTTTTCCCGTTCGCCATTTCAGGATTTTAGTAGCATTTTGCTATTACACAGTAAGTAGCAGGCGATGAACGTCGTAGTTATAAAATTACGTTTGTATTTATTTTGGATGGTTAAATATGGCAAAACATAATATTTCATAAATAATAAATCATATTCCATGCTTTTACAACCATCAAAAATCGTCACAAACGTAATTCATTAACTAAGACGTTCATCGCCTGCTCCTTACTGTGTAATAGCAAATTGCTATTAAATCCTCAAAGTAGCGAACGGGAAAAAAACCCTTGGGGGTTTTTCATCCCTTGCTATAAGCTATCCATTCCCGCTATTACCTAAGAAATCCCCGGGTGTCATGTCAGAACGGTCCCTTGTCAGTGCATCGCTATCCAAGGGTCGAAAGATAGTATGGTTTAAAATGAACAAACTACAGTACCCCAAAAAAGAAAAAGCCTAAAAAAACGTAGCATCTATCACAAAAATTTTATTTAACTTTAAACATATTTATAAAAAAATATTCACCAAGAACAAATAGATAATTAGAGGCAAAAATATTCAATGGCGTTTTTTTGATGATTTTTTCTTGGGCTTCAAATCACAACCACCACCACCAGGAACAGTTTCCTTCTTTTCAGCAGCTGCAGCTGCTTCTTTCATTTCCTTTATTCTTCTTTCACTTTCACTG
Organism: Panagrolaimus sp. LJ2400; assembly: GCA_024447215.1. NCBI lineage: Eukaryota > Metazoa > Nematoda > Chromadorea > Rhabditida > Panagrolaimidae > Panagrolaimus > Panagrolaimus sp. LJ2400. The sequence goes on along the minus strand of JAMRYA010000001.1, from coordinate 1,187,165 downwards.
TCTGTTTTAATTTCAGAGAGATTTCGAAATGGTTTTGGATCCTTGCAGTATGCTTTTTCAATAGAATTCATTGGATATGCCATTTTTTGTCGTGCTGCTTCAGTATTATTTGCAAGTACAATTGGCATTTTTCGACTGAAAATGAGTACTGTAGGAATCCGATAATATGTAAGCAAAGAACATACCGAATTAATGCACAAGCTTTACGACGAACACCAGTATCAAAGCGTTTTTGAAGAGTAATAACCATCAAAAGTGGAAGAGAATAAAAGATCAATTTATCACATTTAACTTGTTGATGATATTCTGCACCAAATGCAAAATATACAGTAGTTGCAGCAGTTTTTTTATCTTGAAGAATTGAACGTGCACTTTCTGGAACAAAAGTGATACAGCGATTTTTATCAAATTTAAAACCAGCTGCAGAAAGTTGTCGTTTGGATTCTCGTCTACAAAGTCGGGATTGAAGAAATTAATATATATGTATAAAGAAACTTACGCAAGTCCATCAATTCTTTTAAACATTTGGCTGACAGGCAAACCAAGAAGTTCAACTTCAGATTCCAAAACATCACGTTTAGTTTCAGGATAATTGCTAAAAGAGGATACAATATCCGCATCTGTGCTCTATTGTAACTCTTACCTTTTCATTTCTTGTACCACATCAGTTTCAGAAGATTTAAGACAATGCCGAGCAACAGAATCAACAACAGGTTCAATCATTTCCTTCTTTTCTTTTGGCAAAGTTTTTTCAAGAGAATCTGTTTTTGCCGATTTCATTGAACGAGGAACAAGACGATGAGGCTTTGGATATGGTACAGGTACAGGTTCTGGAGCATTTGAAAGATCAAAAACCGATTGTCGTGAGCCAGGTGCAGGTGGAGCATCTTCTGTTGGTTCTTGTGTTGCTGTTTCTTTCTTTGCTTGCTTTTGAACCTTCTTTGACATTTTGCTTGGTTCAAATTTGGTGAAATTTAAATCTACTTTTCGCGTTGATGATGGAGTATCCTTTGTTTCAGCAGCGGGTGGAGCAGCAGTTGTTGGTGGTAGTTGTACGTCTGGACTAGCAACTTTAACCTTTGTTGTTCGTTTTCCTGTTACAACAGCTTCAGGTGGTGGCAGAGCTTTTGATGACTTGGGTTTCTTGAAACAAGCAAAATACCTAAAACAAACTATTTTTAATATCATAGATTACAGTATGCAAGTCAAACATACACAATAACTCCAATGACGATGAGAACAAGAACACATCCGGCTGAAATAAGCACATATCCCCACCATGGAAAACCTGCATCTGCAGCTGCTTCAGCTTGGCCTTGAGGTAATGGTGCTGGATTTTCTGTTCTTGGAGCTGTTTGAGGAGGAAGAGTTGTACTAACTTTAGGAACATGGATTTTAGCATTCATCTGAAAACAAAGTAGATGTGAAAGACAAAATAAGAAACAAAAAAACTTACAACTGTAATAGGACAGGAACTAACAACGTAAGCATGTAATTTTACCATTTTTTCAACAGGATCAATTTTTGGATCACAGCTCTTAAAATCAAAATGTTGTAAGACTTCAGCGAGTTTATAATGCATTGTTATTGGAAGACATTTTCCTTGAATACGATCTCTAAACACTGGCGTTTTTCCAAAATATACAGCACCATCATCTCCTTCACCATTAACTAGGAATTCGCATGTAGAAGATATTGAAGAGCATGAACCAGCTGCATGATCACCGGTGAAGCCATTTTTAGATTCATAACAAACCCATGATCTGTAAAATGTACGAGTAAATATTTTAAAGTAATAAAAGTCTTAACTTACTTTCCTTTACAAGCATGTTCACAAACTTGAAATTGCAATGTTCTTCCAGAAGGTATTGTAAGATTGATTGGTCCAGATCCAGTTAATAAAACGTTATCGCCTTCTTGTCTTCCAGGTAATGATTCATCAGATAATATTTCACCGACAGCACCGTTTTCAACTTGTTCATTACCACCACCAATTACAGTATTATTTAAAACATTTCTTTTTAATCTTGTAGCAGCATCACTTGAATCCAGAAACAAAAATGGAAGACAAATAATTGCGAGAAGAAATAGATGTTTGAAGCAGCAAAGTTTCATCTTGATGAACGTGACGACGACGAAAAATAAAAATGTTGCAAATGGCAAAAATGAAATGCTCTTTTATAGAGAGTATCAGTATTGAGCAAAAGCAATAATGCAAATTTTTTACATTCTTTGATTTTGAAAAAAAGACTTTGAAAATGCGTCAAAAAAAACTTTTAAAGATTACTGCAGGGATTGATAATTCAACTAGCAATAATAAGTATAAAAATTAAACTCTAATTTAAGATTTGTAATTTGATATATACCGGTATATATATATGTGTTTTTAGAACATACCACAATGTTAAAATTTGCACTTAATAATCAATTCTAAACCAAAAAACAAGGGTTTATGCTTAATATGGTTATAAATGTTATTAATTTTAATTACTGATATAGTAATTAGATGACATAGAGCATAGACAGGAGTCAAAGATACAACGTAAACTTTTCCTTTTGTAAACCCACAGCTCATAAGCGTTTTTAATTATTCTATCAATTTCTCCCGTTGGCAGCGTTACCGAAGAAACCAGCAACGACTCCAGTAGCCTCAAATTCCGCATCAACAAATTCAGCAACAAAAAATCCAGCAGCAATAATGCCAGTTTTCAATTTTAAGAAGCCTGTTGTTTTACGACCAAAGACATCTCCTGCTGCAACTGGAGCTACTGCAACAGCTACAATAATAGCAACACCAAATTTATCATTAGCAGATTTATCAATGCCAAATTTATTGACTCTAAATTCATCAAGCCTTTCATCAACAACTACTCCAGCAATGTCAAATGCATTTGTAACAGACGTCAAATTTCCTCCTTGTTGTTTTGGCAATCACAAAAAGAGTTCAATTGTCCTAATGCAAAAAGCAACAAAAGCTTGAACACAGTTTTTTGATTAAGCATTACACAAACAATAAAAACAAAAAGTCAATTTACTTGGAAAACTTGTCATTTTCTCCTGTGATTATGCTACATGTAGAGTTGTGTAAATGATAAGAGATAATTGTCCAAAAAATATTGACAAGTGCATTTCTCTCTGTGTTATAGTTTTATCGTCTCATTATAATGTAGTTAAGAGAAAAAGGACGATTCATAATGCTATAAGAATTACACTAAATAACACGGTTTTGAAATTTGGCTAGAACTATCATATTTGTGAATGTAAAACATAAAAGTTAACAAAGCCGTATACATAAACAAATTATGGGGGCGTTACACTTTGACACGCGTCAGCGAAAAATCAAAGAATTTGTTGCGATGGAGCCTCTACATTGACTCCTATAAATGCGGGACCATTCATCTTTTTCACCACCTTAAATTCTAACCTCCCAATTCTTAATGGATGATGCAATCCCCTAATTTATTTTTGTCTATTCCTTCTGTAATTGTGGAACACAGAAAAAGTGTAATAATATTTTTGCTTTATTGCAGTTCTAAAGTTCCATAAAAAGATTGAAAGCAAAAGCTTGAAGCAAAATAATTTTTTGTATCAATTAAATTTTAATTAAAATGATAAGAGAATAAAGAACAGAAGCATAAAAATCATCGTTTTCGGAGGACATGTTGCTTTTCTGTACATTTTTTCACTACATCAAAAAACAAAAAAGTAATGAATGTGCTGAGATTTGTGATTTTGCTTTTCTTATTTTTTGTAGATGTAAATGGTGCTGGTGATGATGATAAAATTACTGCCGGATTACCTGGAACAACTTTTAAAGTAAATTTTGATCAGTATTCTGGTTATTTAAATGCTGGAAATAATGGGAAATGGAAATTCTTTTATTGGTAGGCATTTAAAAGATGTGGTTAATATTTATTTATGCACATTTCTATAGGCTTGTTGAATCTCAAACTGGTAATAGTGCTAATGACCCGTTGATTGTATGGTTTAATGGTGGACCAGGTTAGTCATCAACACACAAATAATTGTCGATTGATTGAGTTGATTTTGTAGGATGTAGTTCGCTTGGTGGATTGTTTGAAGAACTTGGTCCATTTTATGTTAATAGTGATCGAAAAACATTGTATGAAAATATTTATTCATGGAATAAGGTATGAAACTTTTGGCTTATTTTTGTACTCATTTTTAAACGAAAAAATTGCTGATTTTCGGTTAATTTTAATTACATTTTGGCAAAGTTGTTTTAACTGGAGTGTTAACAAAATTATTTGTTCTTTTGCGAAATTTTTTTGAAAACAATCAACAAAAACAAAACAGTTATATCATAAAGCAATCCATGGCAAAATGCCAAAGTTTATTATAAAATATAAATTTGCTGCTTTTTTAGTACGCAAATGTCTTGGCAATCGAATCACCAATCGGCGTTGGATTCTCTTACGACGCCGATAACGTAACAGGTTACACCGTTGGAGATGATTTAACAGCTCAACAAAATCATGATGCTTTATCTGATTTCTTCAACAACGTTCAACCCCGCTACAAAAATAGACAATGGTTTATTGCTGGTGAATCATATGCTGGCATTTATATTCCTACTGTAATTTTTCTTAAAAAACTTTAAAAAAATATTTATGCAATTTTTTAAGGTAACACAAAAAATCTTTTCATCAATAGTATTGGGCAAATTTCCAAATACAAATTTTACTGGTATAGCTATTGGAAATGGTTATATGAATATTAAAGCTCTTACCAATGCTTTAGTTTTATGGACAAGTTATCATGGATTAATTGGGCTACCGTATGCTTGTTTTTTATGTTAATTAATTGTTTTTAGTTACTATCAAAATTCATTATTACTTAATCAATTTTATGCAAATTATTTTATAAAACACATAAGTTGCATAAACGTTAAATTTTAGACAATGGCGAGATTTAAAACAAACCTGTTGTCGTCCGGGGACAGATGTGGATAATTGTGATTTTGCAGCAAATTTTAATTATGTTTATATGAATGATACAAAGAATAATGCTTGTGCAGATAAGGTATTTTAGAGATAACGATGAAAATTTTGGTGCTTGTGAAAAGATTTATTTATGAAAATTTTTAGGTTATTGCTGCATTGAGCTTGGATGAAGATTAGTAAGTTATAAAGCATGGCTCTGTGAAATCTCATATAATCATAATAAAAACAATTTTGGTTTTTTCAAAATCAAAATCGGAAAACTGAAATTTTGATTTTGATATTTTTCCCAAGTGAAATATTGATTTTATAGTTTCCCGTTTTCATGCATTAAAATTATCATATTCATTTTTAGCTCCGATCCATACAACTTCTACCAAGATTGCTATTCAGCGAATCAACAAAAACAAACACGAGCTCATTTACAAAGAGGCCTTCTTCGAAGACAACCTCAATCAGACAATGCTTTTCCACAAAGTCGAGCTGATCAACAAGCGGTAACCAATTTTTGCTTATCATAAAGCCTATATTTATCATTAAATGGATTTCAAGAACATTGACGCCTCAATAGTTTAAAACATATGAAATATTTTTGTTTTTGAATTTTTTAACAGCCCAGTCTAAATTAAAACCTAAGGGAAAAGCTTGCTTCTGGCAAGTAACAAATTTCTTGTTTTAGAACAAAATTTATTATGACTCATCAGATAATCAATTTGGATATCCCTGTGATAATGGGGAACGAGCACGAGCATATTTCCGTCAACCAGAAGTTATGAAAGCTCTTCATATTGATGATGTATGGATTAATGCAAAGCTTAATTGGAGTGGTTGCAAGTGAGATTTTACTTATAATTACTGTAAGCATCAATCTATTTATTTTAGTATGCCATTAAATGAAAACTATCCTGTCACATACAATGACACCACCGACGTCTTCTATAACATTATTAAAGTTGCAACAGATCCAAAACAATATGTTAAAAATTTTAGAATTTTAATTTATAATGGTGATGTAAGAATGGCATTTTTAAATTGTTTTAAAAGTTATGAAATTTTAGGTTGACACAGTTTGCAATTTCCTTGGTGATTCATGGCATATTGATAATATTGCAACACATATGAATTTAACTGTAAGGTATACTGTAATTTTATAAATTTTGAAATGTGGTTTTCAGACCCTTGATCGAGTACCATGGGTATTCCGACATCAATATGCTGGATATCATCAGCCTTATTACACTTCTTACAACAATGGCGCAAATAATTTTACTCTTGATGTATTGACTGTTAAAGTATGATTGCTGTGTCTTCTAGAAAGCCAATTTTAAAAACAAAGTAATTTTAGGGCTCTGGTCACTTTGTTCCTAATGACAAGCAAGGTCCTTCGCTTCAAATGATCACAAATTTTATTCGTGGAAGTAGTAATTATAATTCAACAGATAATTTCCAAGTTTTGCCATCTCCACAACCTGGAATTGACAGTGATGGAACAACCCAAACAACAGCAGTACCGTCTTCACCACAATCAGCAAATGATTCAACAACCACAACTTCCACAACAACTACAACCCTCACACAAAGTACTACAACAACAAGCTCAAATTCTGGCGGAATTACTATCAATGTTTTTGTTTTTATTGTAGCGTTGGCTTGTTTCTTTAATATCTATTAGAATTATTTGAATAAAATTAAATCATCCTTAAACACACAATAATACTCACAAAATTTAAAGAAAAACAAAAAAATAATGATTCTATTTTTTTGACTGTTCCAATGGCCACAAAAAAATGTTTTTTGTTGATAAACTGATAAAAACTAAAAAGCTTATTTCTTGTAACAGTTAATTGAAATAGACAAGGCAATAAGTGTTTTGTTGTTTTCTGCCCAAGTAAAGAAAAATGAAAGTGTTGCAATTTCTTATTTTAGCAATACTTCTGCTTGGCATTGTAAAAGCTCAAGGAGATAAAGATAAAATCACAGCATTACCCGGAACAACATTTAAAGTAAATTTTGATCAATATTCTGGTTATTTAAATGCTGGAAATGGTGGGAAATGGAAATTCTTTTATTGGTAGGTGCATTTGATAAACCGTGAAGTTATGTAAATTTTTATAGGCTTGTTGAATCTCAAACTGGCAATAGCTCTAATGATCCTTTAATTGTTTGGTTCACTGGTGGTCCAGGTAAATTTGCTTTAACTTAAAATCAACAAAGCCCACATTCTTGAAATTTAGGATGTAGCTCCGTTGGAGCACTCTATGAAGAAATGGGACCCTATTATATTGATAGCGATGGAACTTTATTTGAAAATATTTATGCTTGGAATAAAGTAACTTTTTATTTTTTAATCTTAATTATACAACCTTATTAAAATTTTTAGTATGCAAATGTTCTTGCCATTGAATCTCCTATTGGTGTTGGCTTTTCTTATAATACTGATGACCCAAAAAATTATACTGTTACTGATGATTTAACAGCTCAACAAAATCATGATTCTTTAATTGATTTCTTCACCAACGTTCAACCTCGTTACAAAGATAGACAATGGTTTTTGGCCAGTGAATCATATGGTGGAATTTATGTTCCAACTTTGACAAAACTTGTTTTTGATTCAATTAATGCTAATAAATTTCCAAATCCGAATTTTAGTGGTATAGCTATTGGAAATGGATATATGAATGTTCGAATGAATACAAATTCTCAAGTGATATATAGTTATCATCATGGATTAATTGGTTTACCGTATGATTGCTTTTAATGGTAATTCAGAATAAGACTAAATTTTAGACAATGGAGAGATCTGATTCAAACATGTTGTCCAGGTACGTCCGATATCTATAACTGTGATTTTTATGCTGCTGGGGTTAACAGTAGCTGTGCAACAAAAGTAAAATGATTTTTTTTTGAAAACCATGAAAAAGTTATTTCAGGTAGAAGCAGCATTAGACATGGACGGAAGCTAGTAAGCTCATAATCGCGTGCCATGACATTTTTACAAACAATGAAATTTTAGCATTGATCCAATGAACATTTATCAAGACTGCTATACATCAACACAACAAAAACAAACAAAAGCAGTTTTACAGAAAAAGATGTTGGCAGTGCTTCGGCAACGTCATCATGCTGCAGCATCAGTAAGTATAATTTCCACAATGTCCTTCTTCAAGTAAAACATTTTAGGGTAAACCAAATCCACATGTGACATCCAATCAAGCAGATCAGACAGCTGTAAGTTTTCTAGCCGGCCTACTGGAAACCTCAATTTTCACACTTTAGAACAAAATTAATTATAACAATTCTGATAATCAATTTGGATATCCATGTTACAACAGCGGTCGAGCTTGGAATTATTTACAACAGCTTGAAGCGAAACAAGCTTATCACGTTGATGATGCATGGATTAAAGCTAATATGACTTGGCAGGGATGCAAGTAAGTCATATATGATTTCTCAGTGTATGGAAATTTTAACTACTTGTAAACATAATTTTAGTGGTGAACTTGGTGACAATTATCCAGTTACATATACTGATACAACGGATCTATTCAAATATATCATTAATATAGTCAAGAATTCGACGCAATATTTTAAGAATTTTAAAATATTAATTTATAACGGAGATGTTAGTTAACTATTAGAAGAAAGGATAACAGAAAACTTTTAGGTAGATACAGTTTGTAATTTTCTTGGAGATTCTTGGTTCATGGATGGTATTGCAAATGATATGAATTTCACGGTACTAACAAGAAGAGATATCAGATCAACACAACTATTATTTTAGACCATTGATCGAATTCCATGGGTATTTCGAAATCAGTATGCTGGATATCATCAACCCTATTATCTACCATACAACAATGGCGCCAACAAATTGACACTTGATGTTTTAACTGTTAAAGTAAAGTTGCTGTTACTTTTGCTTATTACTACCTTCAACTATTAATAAATATAGATGAAAATAATAAGGAAAAATGTTTTTACGTTTTCTTCAGCAATATATTTCAGGGAGCTGGACATCTTGTAGCAGGTGATAAACAAGGTCCATCATTACAAATGATAGTCAACTTTATTCGTGGAAGCAGTAATTACAGTTCAACTGATAACTTTGTTGTTTTACCATCTCCGCAACCTGGAATCGCCAACGATGGAACATCTTCCCAAGCTCAAATTACTACAACAACAAGTTCAGATGCTATTAGTTTAAGTGTTAATATCTTTGTTTTTATGATTGTATTAGTTCTATTCATGTAAAATGTATTGTAATTTATGTAAAATAAAAAACGATTAAGATCATTTTGCTGACCAAAAGATTTCTTAATTCACGAAAAAACAAAATATGGCAGCAGATGTCACATAATCATTGCGAAACAAATGTGTCATCTTTGAAGAAATTTCATCAGTCATCTATTGAACTCTATTTCATTATTTATTTCTAGACCAAGGCAAAAAACTTTTGTTCCCATTGCATTTGCATCGAAAATGTGCGCGCGTCGTTTGCTTTAACACCCAACGAAAAAAAGCACATTTCTTTTTTGAAAAACAACAACATCTCCAACATCGCTGCCAGTCAAAGAAAAAAAAAAGGTTTTTAAAAGAATTTTCCTTCTTTTTTTTCTAGTGAGCGCGTGAAAACTAAAAGCAAAAAGAGAAAAAAAGAAGTATATTTTCTTTTGCAAAAGAGGAGGGGGGTAGCAACGAAAATGACGATAGTAAAAGAAGGAAAATAAAGGGTGGAATGGGAGCGCGCTTGTGAAAGACGGAAAGAGATGAAAAATGGATGCTTTTTTATGTTGTTGCTCTAAAAAAACGCAGGGGCAGCAATCGCGTTGGTTAGTCTAAAAAGTGGAAAGAGAGCGCGCGCGCATTTTTATTTTATACTACTATTTTTCTTTGGTTAACGTGTTTTTCTTCTAAAGGTAAAGGTGTTGTATTAAATTGATTAATAAACTGTTATTTATGTTTACATTTGATAATCTTTAAGATTTTTTAAACTATTGTTTTTAGGGAGTTATACATTGGGAGTTGGTTGTTAATAAAGTTAATTTGTTATACATTTAGAAGCTAACAAAGTTCAAATTTAACAAAAATACTTAAAAATTAATTTTTATTAGCAACCTTAAAAAGTTTTAAATTGTTTATTTATTGTTTTTTTTAGGTTCGCAAAGATATTGATTGTGGTTATTAATACAGTTAATTTACTACATATTACTACATACATATTAAACATCTAATGTTAAAATTATTTATTTTAACAAAAAATATTTAAAAAGTAATAAAAAAAGCCGAAAGATTTTTTGCTGTAACAATTCAAATCATCAACGAAGCGCCGTAAAACTCTTACCACGACAGCTATTCTCGCGCTGCCAACTTCGTTGAGCCGAAATGACCTCTTATTTTTTTTCTCAAGTTTTTTCTCTCATCATTTATTACCAGTAATTACTATATTTTATTACTGCTATATCTCTCATTTTACAATTATCACCTCCATCAACTTTTTTAGGTCAACAAGATGACTAGTTAAGCATTAATGACCTATATTTAAAAAGAATTATGCCCCGTTTTTCCACATTTGAGCATATGCTATCACCTGAATTAGTTAATTCAATTCTTCAGCAAAAATTTAGATCATCACATCACACAAGCGCCGGAAAATTCTTACCACGACAACTTTTCTCGCGCTATCAGCTGCAATGTTCTAGAAAACCCGTTATTTTTTTCTCAGTTTTTTTCGCGTGTTTTTCTGCTATTATTTTTTATCATACACATTTATATTTTTTCTACTGCATCTCACCATCTTTACCTTCAACAACTTTTTTAGGTTAAATACAAGATGACGACGCTAAATTTCAATGATCCATATTTAAAAAGAATTATGTCTCATTTTTCTACATTTGAACAAAAACCTTTTACTTCTGATAAGCTCTCTCCTGAAGAAGCTGAATTTGAAGTTGCAACAGCTTTGGATGATGAAATTTTGCATGAAGATCATATTGCCTTTATTGAAACGGCACAAAAGCTTGCTGAAACTTTAATCTCTTGTACCGTTGGAGTATTTGAAACTCGACAAGATGGAAATAAAATTGCTACAATTGCTTTAATAAAGATGTTATCTCAGCTATTTTTGGTTGGCCATCATGCATGTGAAGATCGGCTTAGATTTAAATGGACAAAAGATGGCACAAAAGAAATTGAAGAAAAGATTGAAGTTTATAAGGTAAGGTTTTGGGGAAGATGGGGGCTTGGGGGATATAGGTTTTATGTGTTTAGAATAACCATGATGCCCATTTTTGTTACATAAAAATGTTTATCTATTATTGCATCAAGCAAATAATGGATGTGTTTACAAAAAAACACTCTACAACAATATGCGCAAAGAAGTGAGCGAATGTTCACTGCGTTGAATGATAACTCAGTGTCTTTTGTATATCAAAAATGATCAATAGTATTAGTACACAAAATGCAATGATTGCACATTATTGTCTCTTAGATAAATGCACAATTCATGCCTTTTTTATGTAAAACCGTACTTCAGAGAAATAAAGTTTGATCAAGGAGATAGCTGTTCTTTTGCCTTCAGTTTTACGACTTCCTTATTAGCGCCTTCAATTTTTGAAAGCGCAGTGCTGCAGGAGGAAAAGATATCTCAAAATATTGCATTTTTTATACTTAAAAATCCTAATTTAAAAAATCGGACTGCGCAAAGCATACACGTATCGATTGCAGTGTTACCGATTTTTGAAACAAATCAACGATCAATCGACGTCGTTGCCAGCGCCGGCTTTTGGGTAGCATAAATAACTCCTCGTTGTTTTTTGAGTCATGTTTAGACAATCAACTAATAAAAAACATCTTTTTTAGGATTTATCAAATGCTATTCTGTGTGATCAAAATGAAGGACAAAAACAAGAGCAGCAGCAACAGCTATTATTTGAAGAACCATTAAAGCTTGAAGAAGATGTTGAAAAATTGATAGAACAAATTCAACCTTTGATAGATATAAAGCAAGAAGAACCAGAAATTATTGAAATTAGTGATGATGATGATATGGTACCATTTATTCCACCTCCTCAAAAGAAGTCAAGAATAACATCGGTAATAGCTCGTCGAATTCGTGGTAGAAATAATTTGAATTCTGTTACTGAAGGCTGCCAAAATGATTATAATGATGATGGAGAAGCTTCAACACCAGTATTATCAAGGTTATTAACTAATCCACCAGTAATTAAATTTTTGCCACAGAGTATGTTTATTGTTTTTCACGGGAATACAAAAACTGTGCTTTCCCATTTTATTACCGTAACCCTATAATAATTTATTATTTTCAGCTTGTCTTACCTATGAAACTGGTGTAACAGTCGGATATTCAGATGCCGGTAAAAAACCAATTTTAATTGTAGCTGATCCAAGATTGAAAGATAACGTTTTTACATATCGTTGCATGATTAAAGGAAGTTATCGCTGTACTGCATGTGGCTTATTAAATGTTCATCGATATGCAAAGCTTTATCAAGGTGTACTATACGCAAATTTACATGAATGTAAAGGAAAACCTCGTAAAACTGTTGAACAAGAACAACGTCAAAGGGCTCAACGATTCAATAATGCTCCCTTGCCATCATTACTTGAAGTGAGTTGACTGCAGAGGGATATTGTAGTCAACAACAGCTAATCCATTACACTTTTTTTAGCTCTCAACTGCTGAAGATCCACGTCCATATCCACCATATCCAAAGAAGCGACCAGTTACACGTCCACAAAATCCAAATAATTGGGAAGATTTAGTAGAATATTCAACTTTTTCATCATGTCTTACAAATCGTCCTGGTATGGTTGGTTATGTTGCATATGATAATTATAATCCAACTCTATGTTATGAATATGCTCCATCATCACGTGGAAGTTATCGATGTGTTTCATGCATTCGATTTAGAAAACATACTATTGCTAAAGTTGATGATGCTGTAAGTGTCTTATCTACTGACTTCATTCCATTCATTAATAAAAATTCTTTTTCAGAGAAGAGTGTTACAATCAGCTTCACATGTCTGCCATGGAATTACAATTGATGAATTTGAAGCTAGCCAAGCACAAAGACGGCATTGGAATTCTCCAACAAATATTATTGAATTTGATGATTTTGAATTATAAGAATTATTATTAATGTTTTTGTGTTAAACGGGTTTTATTTTGTTGTTACTCGAATTTATTTTTTTGTTATTTAGAAAAAAAGTTTATTTTTGAAAAGATTGGTAAAAACGTTTACAAAATACAGTACCCGTGGCAACGGAATAGCCTTTTTTTGCTGCAAAACGTCAAAATCTATCAGTTAACACAAGCTACAGTAACCTAATAAAATTTGTGAAAAGCTCAAAGGAATGAAAGATTGTATGATCCAAAATGAAAAAACTACAGTACCCCAGGAAAAGTATAGCAATGAAAAATTAAAACATAAATTTATTAAACATTAAACATAGTTACAAAATATTCACCAAGAATCAAAAGATAATTAAAAACAAAAATATTCAATGGCGTTTCTTTGGTGATTTTTTCTTGCGCTTTAAATCACGACCATCACCAGGAATAGTTTCTTTCTTTTCAGCAGCTGCTGCTGCTTCTTTCATTTCTTTTATTCTTCTTTCACTTTCACTATCTGTTTTAATTTCAGAAAGATTTCGAAATGGTTTTGGATCCTTGCAGTATGCTTTTTCAATAGAATTCATTGGATATGCCATTTTCTGTCGTGCTGCTTCAGTATTATTTGCAAGTACAATTGGCATTTTTCGACTGAAAATGAGTACTGTAGGAATCCGATAATATGTAAACAAAGAACATACCGAATTAATGCACAAGCTTTACGACGAACACCAGTATCAAAGCGTTTTTGAAGAGTAATAACCATCAAAAGTGGAAGAGAATAAAAGATCAATTTATCACATTTAACTTGTTGATGATATTCTGCACCAAATGCAAAATATACAGTAGTTGCAGCAGTTTTTTTATCTTGAAGAATTGAACGTGCACTTTCTGGAACAAAAGTAATACAGCGATTTTTATCAAATTTGCAACCAGCTGCAGAAAGTTGTCGTTTGGATTCTCGTCTACAAAGTGATGGTTAAAGAATATAATATATAAGTATATAAAGAAACTTACGCAAATCCATCAATTCTTTTAAACATTTGGCTAACAGGAAGACCAAGCAGTTCAACTTCAGATTCCATAACATCACGTTGGATTTCAGGATAATTGCTAAAAGAGGATAGAATATCCGCATCTGTGCTCTATAACTCTTACCTTTTCATTTCTTGTACCACATCAGATTCAGAAGATGTAAGACAATGTCGAGCAACAGAATCAACAACAGGTTCAATCATTTCTTTCTTTTCTTTTGGCAGCGTTTTTTCAAGTGAATCAGTTTTTGCTGATTTCAATGAACGAGGAACCATACGATGAGGTTTTGTATATGGTACTGGAACAGGTTCTGGAGCATTTGAAAGATCAAAAACAGGTTGTCTTGATCCAGGAGCAGGTGGAGCATCTTCAGTGGTCGTTGGTTCTTGAGTTGTTGTTGCCTTCTTTTGAATCTTCTTTGACTTTTTACTTGGTTCGAATTTTGTGAAATTCAAGTCCGTCTTTCGCGTTGATGATGGAGTATCTTTTGTTTCAGCAGCAGCAGGAGGAGCAGCTGTTGTTGGTGGTGGTTGAACATCTGGACTAGCAACTTTAACCTTTGTTGTTTGTTGTCCTGTTACAACAGCTTCAGGTGGTGGCAGAGCTTTTGATGACTTGGGTTTCTTGAAAAAAATAAAGTATCTAAAAAAAGTATTTTATATATCATAACCGTAGCCAAATCGAACATACACAATAACACCAATGATGATGAGAACAAGTACACATCCGGCTGCAATAATCACATATCCCCACCAAGGAAATCCTGCATCGGCTGTTGATTCTTTAGCTTGAGATAATGGTGTTGTATCTTTTGGCTTCGGAGTAGTTTTAGGCGGAAGAGTTGTAAGACCTTTAGGAACATGGATTTTAGCATTCATCTGCAAAAACATATATAAGCGTATACATACTTTATCAAGAAAGGAAAACTTACAACTCTGATAGGACAATTTTCAATATGACCAACATACAGTTTTACCATTTTTTCACCATGATTAAATTTAGGAGAACAGCTAGCAATTAAACTATTTCCAACTGCTGTGGTAGTACCGGTTTGCATAACAGGTGTAACGCATCGACCAAATTGACTTATATAAACAGAATCATCATCACCAAAGATTATTTTTTCATGATTTGGTAGAGAATTATCATATCTTACTTTGAAATTACAATACGAAGAAAATCCAGTACATTGCAAAGTCGATCCAATAACATAATCAGTAGTTTCAAAGCAGACTGTCGATCTAAAAGCAAAACATGTAAATAACTAGCATTTGTATAAAATACAACTTACGTTCCTTTGCAGCTTTTACAAACTTCAAATTGCAAATCTCCAGAAGGTATTGTAAGATTTATTGGACCAGTTTTACGTAATAAAATATTTCCGTCTCCATCTTCTATTCCAGGTACCGAATCATCAGATAACATTTCACCACCATATTCAACTTTTTCACCACCACCAATTACAGAATTATCAGAAACATTTCTTTGTAATCTTGTAGCAGCATCACTTAAATCAAGAAATAAAAAAGGAGCACAAATAATTGCGAGCAGAAATATATTTTTGAAGCAGCAAAGTTTCATCTTGATGGACGTGACGACGACAAAGAATAAAAATGTTGCAAATGGCAAAAATGAAATGCTCTTTTATAGAGAGTATCAGTATTGAGCAAAAGCAATAATGCAAATTTTTTACATTCTTTGATTAGAACAAGATGCTTTGAAGGAACGAAAAAAAATTACGTTTAAAATTTCAAAAAATTACTGTAGTGAAATTGATAATTCAGTTAGCAAACATAATATAAAAACTAGAAAAATTAGAGAGTTTTAAGATTTGTAATTTGATATATGTGTTTTTAGGAAATACCACAATGTTGATATTTGCATTGAACAATCCGTTTTGAACCAAAAATTTATGCTTAACATGGTTATAAAAGTTATAAATTTTAATTATTGATATAGTAATAATTCGATGGCGTAGATTCTAAATATCTACTTTGATTTTTACATGTCTGTGCTACTTTTTGATTTATAACTGTTTTAATGTCGCTTTAACTCTAATTCGACTATAACATATGACGTTTGTAGTAAGTCAAATTTGTGAATGACTAGTAAATTTGTGGCGGATTACCTTGAAGAAGATACATCTTGTTCTCTTTTGTTGTCTGTATAGATAGCTTTGTTTACTGTATCTTTTTTTTCAAAATTGCAAATTTTCTTTCTATTTTTCCAGTCCAATGAAGGGACAAATTATTGATTTCATATTTAACAGAAAAAGTAAAACTTTATGCATAATAAGAATATTCAGACTGCAAAAAATAAATCTATAAGGAATATACTGACCTCAAGAAAATACAGTTCATCTGAAATTCTATTCATTCAGTTTTTTCGTTGATCCCTAGTACAGCAGTTTCATTTCCTCTTCATTTTTTAAGAAATTTTTCTTTTACATTTTACGTTTACTGTTTTTTCGTGATTTATATATGATTTTTTATTACTATATCTTAGTTTATAGATTCCATAATCTAAAAAATATATCGTCAACGTTTGTCAAAGCTGTTGCGCTGAATAATGGATATTCAAAATATGGTTTGTGATAAGAAAGCGATGAATTTTTCAAATATGACAAATGGAAATATGGCATCTATCCCTGAAGATTTTATAAAAATTTTTATGGCACAACTTTTTTCAAATCCATTTTTTTCTGGTGGTGCATTACTCTCTATTGCTGGCTTCGTTTTATATTTGGTTAATTGGGCATGGAGCTTTGTAACACATTTGTTTCGACAAAGATATTTTTCAACGTTAGAATTAACAAATGATAATTTGTAAGTATCTTTTGATTATTTTAAAGGTGTTTAGAGGAGTAGTAGTCAGTGTCGATTATCTCACTCCTATAAAACAGTGGAATGGGCATTCAGAACAGGGATGTGCGGAATTCCGTTTCCGTTTCCGTTTTTACGGAAATTCCGTGCTTTTTTCCACTTCCGTTTCCGTTTCCGTTTCCGTAAAAAAGTGGACGGAAATTCCGTTAAAAGCTTGTGTCTTTAAAAAGACAAGAACTGACTTTTCCCTTTGAAGAAAGCAGCTCTTTTGCGGTTTTTTTGCGCCATTTTTTCGTTTTAGGTTATCAAAGATGCGTTGAAGAAAGTCAAAGATTTCGATCAGCTTCTGAAAAGAATCAAAAAATTTATCAATAAACTACGAAAGAGCTACAAATTATCAGATGCTTTTAAAGATGCTCAATTTTTGGAGAATCTGCCTGAATTGGTTTTGCAGCGTGGCATCGAAGTTTGATGGAGCTCATTATTTTTGATGCTTAATTCTTTTATTGAAAATAAAGAAGCCATCAAACGAGTTATTGATGAAGAAGATTTGGATGAATTTTCAAAAAATGATTGGGAAACAATGAAAAGTGTACGTGACTCTTTAAATGCCTTCTGTGAAGCTACAACAATGATTCAAAAACGTGATGCATCAATTGGTTTGGAACTTCCATACTTCTTCTTGAAGTATGGAAGTACCATTTATTTATTTTCTTGAAAGAAAATAAATAAATTGTTATTCGACTATAAATGAAAAAATTTTCCGTTTCCGTTTCCGTTTTTACGGAATTTCCGTATATTTTTGGGCTTCCGTTTCCGCTTTCCGTTAAAAAAGTTTTGTTCCGTTCCGTTTTCCGTTCCGTTAACGAAAACGACTTCCGCACATCCCTGATTCAGAACTTTGCCAAACGGAGCCATGTCTAAGCTGTTTGAAGCCAAGAAATGAAATAGCTAAAAATATCTTCTATCTACTTGCGGAGTATATCCATTGTCATCATAATTGTAACGCATAGTTTAAGCAAGAATGGGGTTCGAGCCTGTTAGGGCCCGGATAACTCAAAACTAAAGTGCTCATAGCCCATGATTGACTCTTATTCTTTCCAATCACTAATATCTCTCTCTCCTTTTTAGCACCTATAAATGGGTTGTTGAACATATCAATAAAAATAGTAAATGGGAAACTCGAAATTTATCTGTTGAATCAACGCTTAATCGAAATGAAACCGGTGCTGCTCGTCTTACACATAATCTGATTCCTGGAATTGGTTCACATTATTTTTATTATAAAAATCGTATTATTTATTTTCAACGAACTCGATCTTCTCATCCACCAACAATTCTCCATAATGGTCGAGGTGAACAAACTGAAAAACGTAATGAATCAATTATTCTAACGACTTATTGTGGATCACCAGAATTTTGGAATCAATTTCTTCATGACGCTTCAACAGAATGCTTGGCTGCATTAGATAAAGGCTTAACAATTTATACAACACAATCATCTATGCAATGGCAAGTCAGTGGAAGCTTGAGAAAAAAACGTCCTCTTGAAACTGTAATTCTTGATGATGGTCTTTCGGAAAAAATTTGTGCTGATATTGAAACTTTTATTTCTTCTGCTGATTGGTATCATGCTCGTGGAGTACCATATCGTCGTGGATATCTTTTATATGGACCACCTGGTACAGGAAAATCGAGCTTTATTGCTGCACTTGCTTCACATTTTGGTTATGGTATTGCAACACTCTCTCTTACATGCAATTATTTATATGATTCATCTTTACAAGAGCTAATCAATAAAGCACCTGCAAAAACTTTCTTATTGCTTGAAGATATTGATGTCGCCTTCAAAAAACGTGAAAGTGATGAACAACAAAGGTTTTCCCCTCGAACGATTACTCTCTCTGGTCTTCTCAATGCTTTAGATGGAATTGCATCAGCAGAAAAACGAATCCTTTTTATGACAACAAATTACAAAGAAAATCTTGATGCTGCTTTAATTCGTCCTGGTCGAGCTGATTGTCAAATCTATCTTGGACATTGCACAAAACCGATGATGAAAAAAATGTTTCAACGATTTTATGAAAATGTCGAAGAAGAGCTTGCTGATGAATTTTGTGAAGCTGCTTCAAAACTGGAAAATACTTTTTCACCTGCACAACTTCAAAAACATCTTATTGTTCACAAGGATTCTCCAAAAGCTGCTATTGATAATGTTCTTGATCTTCAATGATTTTATATCTTTGTTTTTTTATGATGTTTATATTTCTTTTGATGTGTATCTTTTTTATTTATCTTACAATTTTTTTATTTATTGAATAAAATATTCCGTGCAAAATTGTTTTGTAAAAGACTTTGGAACTGGTTTTGAAACTGAGTGATTCAAAATCACCTCACATACTTTAACTTAGTCAATGAGGTTTTCTTTAATTTGTATCATTCGATGAGACTAAGATACTTGGATGAAGTTTAATTATAGCTGATGTGACAGTAACATTGTTTTTTTTGCAAATTAGTCTACTGTGATAGTAACATTTATTAAGCAATATTTTCTAAAGCAAATTTAGAGTAATGTTTAATAACAATATTTCTGTAAAAAAATATAATGATAACACACTATTGCTAGTAATTTTAAATGTGACAAATTTTTTTCAAAAAAAAACGTTACTGTAGCTTCTCCAGAAAAAAACAAAACCGTGGAAATAAAGCATGTCACCATTTTTTTTTTAACAAAGAACGTTGTGTACATAGAAATAAATGTGCTTCAAAAGTTAGGACAATTTCGCAATAAGATCAAGCTTTTTATAAGCCTTCAAATTCTTTTGAATAAAAAATTATAGGTTCACAAACATGATCCAGTTTACTTTGTTGAACATATTCATCCCCATCGGAATCCTTATGAATTTTCACAGTAACCTTTTTCTGTTCAGCCGTATAACAACCGCTACAATAATATTTGGAGGCATATGAATCATAGATATATTTGTAGCAATATTTTTGATCTTCAGATGTAAAGATTACTAATCTCGGAACAAGACAGCCAATTTCTTTTAGAATCTTGAAATTTGGTTTTCGAATGATTGGTTTTTCTGGTTCATATTTCACAGGTTCATAAGTATGATCTTTTTGTCCCAGCTTGACATATGCTTTTCCATTGCTTTCTTTCACAACAGCTGCAGATACGGTAATACATTTACAACAAAAATAACGATTTGATGCTTTTCGGTAAAAATATTCATAACATTTTGTTCGATCTTTGCCGTCGATGATAATCAGTTTACCATTTGGAACACCAGATTTATTTAATCGAAGTTCAAAATCTTCTTCTTTTACAATTTTCGACTTATCTATTTTGGTTGCTTTGGTTGTTAAGCCACTGCTTTTAAGAAGTTGGATTCCAAGTCTTTGGATATCTGAATATTTGACAGGTTGACATTCATGTTTAGCATTTCCAAGTCGAATATATTCACTTCCATCCGGTTCTAGACAAACTGATGCAGAAACATGCTTTTTCATTTTTTTGTCACACACTTTGCAATGAAATGATTTTCCTTGTAGAAGTTTGTAATCATAACATAGCTTTTTGTCTGCAGATGTAAAAATCAGAAGCTGGGGATGCTTTTGATTCTTCTGGCCTGAAAAAGCTACGTTGAATAGAGATTTTGCAATAACAGTAATGTTTTCTAAAAGAATCCATGTCGATTTCAACATGGTATGAGAAAACTAAACTAACCTTTAAAATAGAATTGA
This sequence comes from Panagrolaimus sp. LJ2400, assembly GCA_024447215.1. NCBI lineage: Eukaryota > Metazoa > Nematoda > Chromadorea > Rhabditida > Panagrolaimidae > Panagrolaimus > Panagrolaimus sp. LJ2400. The sequence continues at coordinate 1,166,464 of JAMRYA010000001.1, read as the reverse complement.
AACATTGGTGCTACAATGAATTTTTCTTCCCATTTTTCAGGTTCATATTTTCGTAGTTCACAAAAATGCTTTTGATTAGGTCGCATTCGAACAGAGTACTGGTCAGCTCCTTCAAACTTGTATAACTTTACAGTAACAATTTTATGCATCTTCCGAATCACATGACATCCAAGACATTGATAAATATCATCACGAGTATGTGAAAATTCATAACCCAAAGAATGATCTTTTTTATCAAAAATAAAAAGTCGTGATTGAACATTTTTAAGTTTTGATTGAGATTTTTGAGGGAAGAAATGAAAATCTGTAGGCTTTAAAACGATATCTTGATTGTTGTCAGCAGAAATATATGGTCGTGGTTTACAAATATGCGTTTCTTCACCAGTTAGCTCAACGTAGTCATCACCATCTTCATCTTGACGCAATTTTGCATTAATATAATGGTTTTCACGTGAGCAATGATGACAAATAAAACGTTTCGAAACTGTTTGAAAGGTAAATTTATAGCAAAGTTTGGCATTTGAAGCTGGCGCAAAAACTATTAAATTCATTCTTTCACTTCCATCTTTGACAAACTTTTGAATCTCAAAATCTGGCTTCTTCAGAATCGTTTTTCTCTCCAGTATTGCTAAGCTTTGATATTCTCGTGGTTCACAAATATGTTCATCATTCAAAATTTGAACATATTCATTTTCTTTGTTTCTATTTCGAATTATCGCATTTACCGTTTTTTGCAAACGCTTACAACCACAACAATAAAATCCAGAGCTTCCCTTGTGCTTTGAAAATTCTTCACAATATTTTCGGTTACTTCCATAAGTAAAAATAATAAGCCTAGTTTTTTTGATACCATTTATAGTTCCTTCAATTAATTTATAGTCTTGTTTTTTGATTATCCGTTTTTTGCTTAATTCTAGATTTGTACAAACTCTGAAAATGTCATTGTTAGAAGATTGCAGGATAACAAGAGATATGTAACTTACCGTGGCTTTTTTGAAACGGGTTCACCATTTTTATTAAAACATTGTGTAATTTCTTGTTGCTTTCGTTTTCGAGATTTATTTGCGCTGAAACAATTTGACATATTACAATCTTCTTTATTTAAATTTATTTAAAAAAGGCGAAGATAAACGTTTAATGGAGCAGACTTTTGCAACTCAAAAGAAGGAAAAAATCCTGATTTTGTTAAGAACATCAACATGTAATAAAAATTCTTACGTTTTTGATTCATTGAATAATACAGGAAATACAGTATCATATAAATTATTATCTTTCAAAAATTTAGAAAACTTCGCTTTATCTTTGCCATTAAACGATTGAGTATAATATTTAACAACTCTTAAAACATCAGGATTTTGAAGTTGTTGCAAAAATGGAATCAATAATTGGTAAGGTTCTTCTTCATTGTTCGAAATATTCGATGAATATTTTTTAATACTACTATAAACTTTTCCGCATAAAGAATAATTTTTAAATACCAAAATTATATCTTGAATTTTGTTTTCAGAAATAAGGTGAAAAAATTTCTAAAATGTTTTAGAACATTTACAACCCTATATTAAAGGGGGAGTCGCAGCACGCATAACTTTTTTATAAGAGAGAACAGAGAAAAAAGGAAATCTCTGCCAGTCAGAGAAAAGAAAGAGTGCGCGTTCTTTTTTTGGTTGCCAGATTTTCAATAATTGAAAAAAGAAAAGAGTTATGAGTGCTGCTACTCACCCTTTAAAAAGACAAACCCTCTGTCTAATAGCTTTTCGTCCAAAAGAAGCTGATAATGGTTTGGAATCTAAAATCAGTCAATTAGAAAATAATAATTTCCGTCTTTAAAACAATTACCTTCATTTAATGGTTCAACAGTTAAATACTTTCCAAGACAATTTATTCGAAGCTTACAATATCCACCATAACAAAGCTTTTGATCATCATCATATGTAAAAAATTCAACATTACTTTTTTGATTCTAAAAGAGGTAATCCGGATAAAACAAAACTTTAGCCAAAAAAGCTTACTGTAGCTGATACTGTATTTTGTGTATTTTCCATAGTTTTTAGCCGATATATAAACGTCACGTTAATTTATTACTCTAAAAAGTACACATTGCAAAAAACTTGATACAACTAAAAAGAGGCGCGAATACTCAAACGGGGAACGTTGAAAATGGACTTTTAAAAAAAAACTATTTCTTCAGTCAAGGAAAAAGTGAATGGGTGATTGATTGTCCTTTGTTACAAATTCTTTTCTGTGTTTTTTGTTCGTCAGAAAGTACGCATTTGTCGTTCTAACCAAAATAATCAAAAGAACTTTTTTTGGGCATCATTTTCTCAAATTCTTAAAATCGCATTTTCCTTTCATTTAAAGACAGTGTCGCAACTTGGCTGGGTGTCAGGAGGGGGAAATCTCTTTAAAACCCTCAGAAAAATCTCATTTTATTTAGTGTAAATCCACTTTTTCACCTTAATTTTTACCTTTCAGTAGAGAGAAATTCCCCCCTTTTCCCCCCTCAAGTTGCGGCCCTGATTAAAAACAGTACTGGTAGTCCTTTTGGTGCAAATTGTTTGTTTTTGCTGCAAGAAAAAAAATTGTACTAATAGAAAAATCAAGAAAAAATTTAATTTTTTGACAAATAAAACGTTTTACGACAACAAATTTTAAAGAAAATTTATATGCTATTTTAATTCGACCTGGCCGTGTTGATTCTCAAATCTATCTAACATCTCTTGTGGTATTGTTAACTCAAAATTTGGGAATTCAGTATCTGGAACTGCAATACCTTTTTCCATCAATGCTCCAAACGTTTTTTAACAACACGCCATAAACTCAAATGTACTTTAATTTTGTAGAGTCCTGATAAGTCATCTAACCGGTAAACTTCAAATCTCGCATGGGAGATCGATTAGTCAAATTTTAGGGATTTTTCATCAATTTTCGGTTTCCCTTTTTTTTTTATTGAAAGGTAAATGAAATTCAAGAAAGGCAAAAAAAAATAATAGTATCGATAGGTCATTTCAATAAAAAAATCTTGTGGACCATTTTTGTTTGAACGACAACAACAAATAAAAACAGAAAAAGAAGTGGAAATAATCCTTGAATAAAAGAACAGAATTTCTCAACAGTTAGATGTTAGCGTTCAATTCAATTTTTTGCGCGTTTTTTTGTTAAAATAATTATATGAATTTGTTTTAAAATGTTTACTCTTTTAGATAGATATATTACAACATAAAACTATGACACATAAAACGCCATCAACATCGGTAAGCATTTTGTTAATGTTTTGTTTTACCAGGTTTACCTAGTTTAGAATCAAAAAAGTAATGTTGAATACTTCACATATGATAATGATGAAAAGCTCTGTTATGGTGGATATTGTAAACTTCGAATTAATTGTCTTGGAAAGTACTTAACTGTTGAACCATTAAATGAAGGTAATAGTTTTAAAGACGAAAACTTTTATTTGCTAATTGAATAATTTTAGATTCCAAACCATTATCAGCTTCTTTTGAACGAAAAGCTATTAGACAAAGGGTTTGTCCTTTATTTAATAATAAAAATATTCTCTAGCATTTTTAGAAGTTTTTTCACATTACTTCTGGAAACAAAATTCAAGATATAATTTTGGTATTTAAAAATCAACATTTATGCAGAAAAGTTTGCAGTCGTATCAGAAAATATTCTACAAATATTTCGAACAATGATGAAGAACCTTATGAATCATTGATTCCATTTTTACAACGACTTCAAAATCCTGATGTTTTAAGAATTGTAAAATATTATACTCAATCGTTTAATGGCAAAGAAAGAACGAAATTTTTTGAATTTTTAAAAGAGAATAATCTTTATGATACTGTATTTCCTGTAATATTCAATGAATCACAAATGTAAGTATTTTCTTTCCAAAGAAACCGTCTCAATTGCATTAGATCAGGATTTCTTTACTTTTTTCTGGAGCTGCAAAAATTAAGAAATTTTTGCTCCATTAAATGCTACATTAAATTTTCGCTTTATGTAAATAAATAATATAATAATATGTTAAATTGTTTCAGCGCAAATAAGTCTCGAAAACGTAAACAACAAGAAATTACACAATGTTTTAATAAAAATGGTGAACCCGTTTCAAAAAAGCCAAGGTAAGTTATATATCTCTTGTTATCCTGCAATCTTCTAACAATGACGTTTTAAGAGTATGTACAAATTAAGAAAAAAACGGATAATCAAAAAACCAGATTATGAATTCATTGAAGGAACAATTAATGGTATCAAAAAAACTCGGCTTATTATTTTTACTTATGGAAGTAACAAAAAATATTGTGAAGAATTTTCAAAACGTACTCGAGCATTTATATGCTGTGGATGCAGTATGTTGCGAAAAAAGGTATACGCAGTAATTCGACATAGAAACAAAGAAAATGAATATGTTGAAATTTTAAATGATGAACATATGTGTGAACCTCGAGAATATCAATCCTTAAAAATATTGGAGAAAAAGACGATTTTAAAGAAGCCAGATTTTGAAATTCAAAAGTTTGTCAAAGATGGAAGTGAAAGAATGAATTTGATCATTTTTGCTCCAAATTTCGATGGAAAAGTTTGCTATAAATTTACCTATCATACATATTCAAAGCGTTTTATTTGTCATCATTGCTCACATGAAGGTCATCATGTTTATGCAAAATTACGTCAAGATGAAAATGGTGAAGATTACGTTGAATTAAATGGTGAAGAAACGCATATTTGTAAACCACGACCATATATTTCTGCTGACAACAATCAAGATATCGTTTTGAAGTTAGCCGATTTTCAATTCTTTCCACATAAATTTCAATCACGTCTTAAAAAAGTTCAATCAAAGTTATTTATTTTTGATAAAAAGAATCGAAAAATGGGTTATGAGTTTTCGCATACTCGTGATGATATTTACCAATGTCTTGCGTGTCATCTGCTTCGAAAAAAGCATAAAATAGTAACAGCTAAATTATATAAGCTACAAGAAACTGGTGAATATTCTGTTCGAATGCGGCCTAATCAAATTCATTTTTGTAAACAAAGAAAATATGAACCTGAAAAACTGGAAGATAAATTTGTTGATACATCAATGTTTCAATTTTATTGTAAAGGTTAGTTTACTTTTACTGTTTCACTCGTAAACATAAACGGAATTTCGTTCCACGTGACATTGTTGTCCATTTGGGGTTAAGGGCAGAAACTAGGATTTTTTAACATTTAATAATTTTGTTTATTTATTTATTTTTCCCTCTTGCTTTTCTAATACTAAAATATCTTTTTCAGGCCAAACGAATCAAAGCCAGCCACAACTTTTAATTTTTACATCTGAAGATAAAAAGCTATGTTATGATTACAGATTTCAAAATGGAAAAACTTTTGCCTGCAAAGCTTGTGCTTTAATAAAAACATACGTTTCAATAACTGTTTGTCAAGAAGAAAGAAATGAAAATGAATATATTCGACTTGGAAATGACAAACACGTATGCAAGCCTGTCAAATATTCGGATATCAAAAACAGCGGAATACAACTTCTCAAAAACAGTGGCTTAACTTCAAAAGCTGTCAAAGTGGATGAAAGCAAAATTGTAAAAGAAGAAAATTTTGAACTTCGACTGAATAAATCTGGTGTTCCAAATGGAAAACTTATCATTATTGATGGTAAAGATAGAACCAAGTGTTATGAATATTTTTATCGAAAATCATCAAATCGTTATTTTTGTTGCAAGTGTATTACTGTATCTGCAACAGTCGTGAAAGAAAGCAATGGAAAAAGCTTTGTTAAACTTGGTCTTAAAGATCACACCTGTGAGCCAGTGAAATATGAACCAGAAAAACCAATTATTCGAAAACCGAATTTTAAGATACTCAAAGAAAATGGCTGTCAAGTTTCAAGATTAATTATTTTTACATCAAATGATCAAAAATATTGTTACAAATATATTTTTGATACTCATAATTCCAAGTATTACTGTAGCCGTTGTTTTTCTGCTGAACACAGAAAGGTTACTGTTAAAGTTTATAAAGATGCAAATAGAGAAGAATATGTTCAACAAAGTAAACTAGATCATGTTTGTGAACCTGTGATTTTTAATTCAAAAGAAATTGTGAATTAAAAAATGTCTTGAACAATATTTTTTGTGAAACTGCCAATTTCTTGTTTTGTTTTTTTAAAACTGTATTGTATGCTTTGTTCATTGATGATAGATATAATTTATTTTTTTGATGAAGAATTTACAAAATTCAAAAAGATTTATTATCGCAACACTTGTTACTTTGACAGTAATAGGATAATATTATTGCCATAGTAACACTCATTAACAAAAAATTGTTTAATAAAAATTATTATCATAGTAAACTTGTTTTAAAAAATGTTAAATAAGCGGTTATTCTCACAGTAAATCTAATTACCAAAATACTGTATAAAAAGAGTTATTATTGCTGTATACTTATTTGAAAAAAAAAATTTACACTCTCATTTTGCACAAAGAAGTTGCTTAAAATTTTTATGTTAGGTCGTCCATCGTTATACACACATTTTTTTACATGCACGATTTCAAGCCAAGGATGTTTTGCGAAATTTATTGATCTATAAAGTAGAAACTTGTAGTATAAAAACAAACAGTTTTGTCTACTTCTTATTCACCCAGTATATCTTGTATACCTCCTGTCAGTCAAGTCAAAAAATTTCTTATTTAAGTCATTCGTTTATTTTATTCGTACGTAAAATAATAAAATGTCTCTTGTTTTTGATTCCAAAGAAGATTCTGACGTAACATTTATTGTTGACAATGAAGTAAGTTTCTAAAAAACGGCAATATCTAAAAATGTATTTATTATTTTTAGGAAATTCAAGCTCATCAACTTCTTTTGATTAATAGATCGTCTGTTTTTAAAGCAATGATTAAAGGACCAATGGCGCCTGCTGATCAACGACATCAAATTACTGATCCCAAGGTTTCTGCAAATGATTTTAATAATTTCCTAAAGTTTTTATACACTGAAAAATGTGAAATTAATCATGAAAATGTTGAAGTTATGCTACATTTGAGTAAGTAAAATAGGCAAAATCATCTATTAGTGATAGACAGAAAATCGTTTTTAGGTCACATGTATGATGTTACTGCTTTATTTGAAATGTGTGTAACGAAACTTCCAGAATTTTTTTCTACTACAAGGCCTTTGAGATATGCTGAAGTTGGGATTCACTACGACAATAAATCTGATATTCTTGTTACTTGCTTGAATGCATTTAATCCCAATACAGAGTTGCAATATCTCAATAATCAAAATGAAGTTGTATTAATTTCTTCTGCATTGGCTGTAGAATTTGTTAAGCGTAGTCAACGAACTTCTGCTTTATCAGAAGATGTCATTTTTCAAAAAGTAAGCTTTTATATTTTTTTCATTGCTTGCTGTGACTTTAACTATCTTGGAAATTTTTTTTAGACATTTAATTGGGCGAAAGGTATATGTGAAGCGCAACAGCGTGTATCAAATGCAACTAATTTAAAAGAAATTATGGCTCCGCTTGTTCCACATCTCAACCTTGAAAAAATGGATATGAAAATTTTGACATCAACTGTTTATGAATATGAGCTAATTGCAGAAAAACGACTTTTGAAACATTTTCGTGATCATATTATTAAAAAAGAGCCGGAGAAATCTTCTACTTCATACTCAACAAGTGTATCAAGTGCTCACTACATAGACTCTCGTCTTTTTCGAGAAATATCGCAGATTTCCTAATCATATATAAAACAAATATTTAAATTTCATATGAAATATTCATGTTGGTTTTGTTTCGCAATGTTTTTGATTTTTTGCAATCTTTTGCAACTTAATAAATTTTTTTAAAGCTGTTAAAAAAATTTGTCTTTATCAGTTTGTGGAATTGTAGATGCATACTGTTTTAATACAAGTAAATATTGTGGTATTATTTTTGAGAGGGAAATAAATTGTGGATTTGGCTTATTCCTTCCCATCGTTAGAAACATCGATACGTGGTTTTTTCCTAATCAATTATAAGTGGCTTTAGAACGTTAATGAAATTTATAAAAAACTAAAATGTTCAATACTTATCAAAAAAGACAAAGGATTCAATAATTAATGTAATGTCAATAATTAATGTAACGTTTGGTAAAAATCATATTTTTAAGCCAAAAATTATTAAAAAACAATGATTTTTTTATTAGTTTATTACATAGTCAAAGAATACCGTCAAAGCAAAAAATTAAATCACACGAGAATAAATAAAAAATCATGTGAAAAACTATGTTTTTAAAACAAAGAAAAATTTAAAAAGCAAATTGCACCATTTAAAATTGACTGCTGAGATGTTGCAGTCATCATATTTTGTTGCAATTTTATCATTATTTTTTCTTCAAAATTTCGATGAATCAAATGCTGCTGAAAAAACCTATCAATGTCCAGCTGGATGGGATTATGGAGCAGCGTGTGGTAACCACAATTGCAATTGCTATCGAGTTGTTTCAGTTCCACCAGAAAATGTTTGTATTTTTTTTTTACTTTTTTGCGACTTATTTAAAACATTACAATTCGAAAAAGTTTTTGGTTTCTATGTTTCAGTTTCGTAAAAAGAAGTTTTGATCCTTTCATTAATTCCTTCTTTTTTGTTTGCAGAGAGCTCGAGTAATTGATGATAATTTTTGCTTGAACTCTGATAAGGATGCAATGCCAGCTATTATTCGATGTGAAGAAGAAAATTCATTTATTCGTAATAATTATTTTATTTAAACATTTCCCTTGTTACAATCTCTTTGTTGCATAATAGTTCTTTTTTTCAGCAACATTACCAAAATATCATGAAGTTATTCAAAAAACTGGTCTTGGAATTGGATTTTATATTCCAGAAAATGTACCATTTGGACCGGATAATTTTGTTAATCGTGATGGCTCAAAAGTTGAATATACAAAATGGGGGTTTGAGTAGTAAGTTATCACTACCAGCAAAAAAATTGGATGTAACTGAAAAATTTTCGAGATATTAATCAACCTCCATCAACCCCAATGCAATTGATAATGTTAATTTTTTAGTTTTGTTGTTGGAGGTGTTCGAGAACCTGGCACTAGCGCGAAGAAAGCAACGCTAATTCTAACACATAAAAGTTTGTACTTTACTTTCAACGAAAAACTAAATTTTAATCTGTGATATCTGTGTTTTAGCACCAAAAGGCGATTTCGAATACACATGGCATGATGCTGGCCCTGAAAATGTTTACAATTTGTTATGCAAAATGCCTGCTACTGGAGTTGAAATTGTAGTTGAAGCAGCCCCTCCACAACAAGATGTTCCACCAGTACCAATTATACTTCCATCAAAGTCACCAAAACCACCAAAGAAAAAATGTCAAACTTAAATATTTGAAAGTTTTTTAAAATTTTTTTAAGCTAAAAAAGTGTTTAAACAAATCCGATTGTCATATCCTTTTGTATTGCGCTTTTTATTAAATATGTGAAACAATAAAACGTTTGTTTATCTATTTTGACCTTTTGAGATTTATCGATTTCTACAAACTGCAAAGTAAAAACAAATTGTTTCAAACCTCGCCAAATTTTTCTTTTATTCATTCAGTTCATTTTTTATAGCTCTCATCTCAACTACGAAAGTTTTAAAAAAATCATTCTTAAAAAATATTTATTCCATCTGCTTCTTTAGAACAAAAAATGTCGCTTGTATCTGATTTAGAACTGCTCTTTGATTCAAAAGAAGATTATGATGTTACATTTATTATTAATGATCAAGTAAATTTTTGTAAGAAATCTTTATAAAAATAAAGCTTTAATTTTTAGGAAATTAATGCTCATAAAACTATTGTTACTGCTCGTTCACCTGTTCTCAAAGCAATGATTAAAGGACCAATGGCACCTGCAGATCAACGACATCAAATTACAGATCCAAAAGTTTCTGCAAATGATTTCAATGATTTTTTGAAATTTTTGTATACTGATAAATGTGAAATTAATCAAGAAAATGTTGAAGTTATGCTGCATTTGAGTAAGTTCCATTTCACTCCATTTTTTTAACCATAAGTTTCTGCTACATTTTATTGCATAATTTGTTTCATTTTTAGGTCACATGTATGATGTTTCATCATTATTTGAAATGTGTGTAACAAAACTTCCAGAATTCTTTTCTTCTACAAGCCTTTTAAAATATGCTGAATTGGGAGTTCTATATGAAAATAAATGCAATATTCTTGATATTTGTTTCCTTGAAGGTACAAAGGTTTCTTCCAATTCATCAATTTCATCATTGCAATATCTCAATAATCAAAATGAAACTGTATGGATTTCTACTGGGTTGGCTGAGGAATTTGTTAAACGTTGTCCTCGAACTTTATTCTTTACTGAAGATATCGTTTTTGAAAAAGTTAGTTTTTTGTAGTTTTTTTTTCGTTCAATTTTCTTAATATACATTTTTTAGATTTATGATTGGGCAAAAGGTCAATGTCAAATTCAAAGCCTTGAAGTTAATGCTGAAAATTTAAAAGAATTTATGGCTCCACTTGTTGCACATGTTGATCTTGAAAAAATGAATATGGAAACTGTTACCTCTACGATTTATGAATATAAACTTGTTCCAGAAGAACGACTTTTGAAGCATTTTCGTGATCATATTGTTAAGAATAAATCATCACCAAAACTTTCAAATCTCAATTCACCATTTACATTTAATCCAAATGTTCCTCCTCCATCTTATCCCATTTATCCACTTCCACCATTATCTTTTAAACCTCCTCGATATCCTACTCTTCCATCAATTCCTCAAAATCGTTAAATTACTTCAATTCTTCTCATTGTTTTATTATTACTGTTCTTTTATTGTTTTGTACCTTTTGTTTTTTGATACTCAACATTTGTTGAAACTTTTTTTAAATCTTTGTCATTGAAATTTTTGTGAATTTCAAATAAATCATATTTTTTCTAAAAACCGTTTGATTAAATTGCTTCATTAATTTTTCTGTTACGTTTTTTAAAAGGTTTTTCATATTTCAAAAGTGAATGGAAGCATTTTAAAAAAATTTAAATTATAAAAAGAAGTATTTTTGGTATTTATTTATTTAAATACCTTTTATTGGTGGCGTAACACAAAAGGAGACAGATTACAACACCAATAATTAGATAAACAAAGAGTGAATAGCTCATGAGATTTCTTGTTTGCAAATTTTGTGAAGTCTTCCATCCATCTTGTAGTCCTGTGATCAATTAGTCTAACGTATCTCAGCGAAGAATCCTTCTTTCCATTCTGATACAGCAAGTCTTGTTTCTTCCGTTTTCGTTAGACACCATGTTTCACATCCATATACATAGAATAGCAAGGAATATGCATTGATGAAAATATCGACTTTTAAGATGAGCAGGTGTCATTCTAGAAGTAAGTTACTTCTTTACCTTATTAAAACAAGTTTTTTAAATATCTTATGTCATTGTAAAATTATTGGAATTTTTAAAAAAATTATTTCAAACTATTCTAATTTTTGATTTTTAAATATTTCCAGTTATTTACTTTTATTTGAATTTAAGAAAATATTGAACCTTCTAAACCTTAAACGTTTGCCTAATGAACAATTTGTATTCGAAAGTTGATTAAAATTTTATTAAGACAGTATCAAAAACACTTTAAATGTTTATTTCATAACACCTATGATCATAAAAGACATTTAAGTAATAACTTTAGCAAAACCAATTTTTTCATCATTATTTTCAAATGTAAAAACATTGCAATACGAACGGAACCATGGAGTTCCAAAAATCCATTGTGTACTTTGTGGGGGCAATGCAGCAACAGCAAGATTACAGCTGCCATCACTATTATGAATAATAAGATTCTTTGCAGGGATTGTGAAGATATTGGCAGCAGTTTCATCACCAAATGTAATATCTTGTACCTTTGCATCACAAGCAATTGTGCCATCTTCACTAGCACCAGCAGCTTCTTTGATCTTTTGTATCTCATCTGCTGGTCCATAAATCGATGTCCGGCTCATATCAAGATATAATGTTGCTATATCTTGTACAATGATTGAGCCATATGTAATATTTCGAACGAGAAACTCGTATATAGATTGTCTTCTAGATTGATAATTAACTTCGGAGCTGCAATGTTCAACATCTATTCCACCAAATGTGATTAAGCCACCAGCATACTTTTGATCGCTCATGTAAATTGTAAAGAGTTTTTTATCCAAAATATTCATGTCTCTTAAAGATGATATAAAATGACTTCCAGGGGTTAATGCCATAATCCCATCAAAGGGAACATCCTTAAATGCAGGTGAAAGTTCTTTGGTTTGTGAGAAAAAAGAGAAAACGGTGAGAGTACCATTCTGCTGATATCTTTTGTCAAGGTGAATTTCATCTCGGCCCAAATTACTTGCAGTAATATATCCAAATTCATAATCAAGATTGATATCACGGGGTATTATTACGGGAGAAAAAGTGCCTGATTTCCATGAATCATATTTCCATTTTTGATCGCAAGTTTCCTTTGTGCTTGTAGAAGGCGCTGTAGATCCTGGTTGGCATTTAGGATTGCAAAATAATGCACCACCAGGTTTTGAACAAAAATCAGGACAGTATGGCGTTGGTGAATCAACAGTTCCACATTTGACATCAGGAATCCAAAAATCCGATGAAAAAAGATCATAATGGACATAAAATGGTTGTGGTGGATTACCGATGAAAATGCAAGCAACATATTCAAGTTCATCAAAGTCCTTCAGTGAAGTGGCATTGAATGTTTGTTGAAGGAGTTGCTTATCCTTCAGATATGCATCCCATGTACCTAAAAAAGAGTTGAATTCATTTTTAAAATTGAAAAAACAGATTTAAGTTCAAGGGACGCACAAAGAGACACGTGCCTCACAAAATCCCATCTCAGTAATCTTCCAAAAATGGAAGAGGAAAATCTTCTGTAGGACTGATTTAACTTACCATTTCTGATCATTTTCGTTTTTCTGCTATCAACTCGTGTAAGTGGTTGTTGATAAACATTACCAGCAGCGACAAAGCGTACGACTGCTAATAGAATCAGAATTCTCATGATCTTTTTTACAGTTTAATAACCAACTCTCTCTGCCTTCTTTTATATCATTTTTTCTGCTATTGTTTTTTTTAGAAGTTTTGAACAATAAAACTCATATGATTTTTGGTTTTGTTTTACACTAAAATTAGAAGTTTTCACAGATAAATTCTTTTGAACCACAGATGTCTCATTATGTGAGGGAAAAAACAATCAGCTATTTTTACAAGATGGCTGATTTCTAATTGGTTTTCGCTAATTAAGCAATCAAGCCCTTTTCGACACAAAGATATAAATATTTTTTTACAATAATAGAAGTATTTGAAATCAAAAAAGTTCACTATCTATAATGATAAATACAATGCTTTCTTTTGGCAAAAAATCTTTCATGTTATCCAATTTATCCATCTCCTTCATTATCCTATGAACCTCCTACTCTACCATCAATTTCACAAAATCGCTAATTTACTTCAACTCTGTTCATTGTTTTTATTATTACTGTTTTTATTGTTTTGTTTGAAAAATCTTTACGTTTGTTTTATGATTCTCAACATTGGTTGAATCTTTTTTTTCTTCAAAAAATATTTTTCATTAAATTTTAACAATAAAGATTTATAAAACATAAACATTAAAATATACAGATAAGAAAAATATATGCATAAAATATGGGTTATTTATAAACAGGAATAATTAGTACGAATGAGGAATGTGCAGCTACAGTACCCCTTCGATTATGTTTAAAAAATAACATGATAAAAAAAGGTGATTAAAGTATATATAAAAGTGAACATATTTTAAAAAATTTACTTAAAGTGGGGATATTTTTATACATGAACATACATGTTGTTGAAGATGTAAATTAAGCATCAAAAGCTTTCTTTTGTTCATCACCATCTGGTTGAAAAACTTCACCAAGATCATCACCTTCACCCTTTTGCAAAGTTCCTTGTGGTTCAACTTGTCGATCCATTTTTGTTTTTGGGCTTTGCTGTTTTAATATAGTTTATTCTATAAATGTATTGTTTGACGATTTATAAAAACCATTCAAATCAAAATTTCAAAGCAATTTTTAAAACAGCGCTAGTAGGATTAAAAAATCGGGCGGTGTAAGCACAAAAGATCTTTTTAAAAAGACTAATTTACATAAGAATTTTATATAAATATTATTTTATGAACATGCAAAATAAAAAAAATTTATTTTCAAGATTGATTTTTAAACATGTAAGTATTAAAGATGCAAGAATGCAAGATTTGTTACAGCAGAAAATTTTTTGAACATGCAAGATTTGAAGATTTTTTTTAAAGAAATGTTTTTTCAAGACTTTTTGCCAGAGAATTTTTTTTAAACATGCAAGATTTGAAGATATTTTTTAGAAGAAGTTTTTTAAAAGATGTAATGTTTGACGATTTCCTTTGATAAAAAGGGTGAAAAAACCCAAATGTTGCATCTTTTTAAAAAAATCTTCAAATCTTGCATGTTTAAAAAAAGATTTTTGGCAAAAAGTCTTGAAAAACCACATCTTTAAAAAAAAATCTTCAAACCTTGCATGTTTAAAAAAAGTTCTTTTGTTAAAAATCTTGCATTGTTGCTTGTTTAAAAAAAAGTCATCAAATGTTAATCTTTAAAACTTGCATGTTTAAAAAAAATTTTTATGAAAATAATCTTCAAACGAATGTTGATTTAAAAAAATTCTTATGTAAATTAGTCTTTTTAAAAAGATCTTTTGTGCTTACACCGCAAAAAAATCGTTATAAATTAATAATGAAAATAGAAACAAAGTGAAAATTAAAAAGAAAAACAAGGATTATTGAGGCAAAGTGGTTATAATTCAATTGTAAGGCCAGATTCAAAAATGTAAATTGGAAAAAACAATTAGAGAAATTGCGATTCACGTTGTTAGCACCAAATACCATGATGGCAACATGAAAATCTGTAGAAACAACAGAAAAAAATACAGAGAAATGATTTATTTTTAAAGCCAAATAAAACTATTAGGCGTGAAGAAATTGCATCTTTATTGAAATAGCCATTGCAAAAGTGCTAACGAAAAACAATGATTTCGAAAACTCACTGAGAAAAAAAGATGCTGTTTTTTTGCTTGCTTGTTGTTGTTTATTTTTCAGCCGCAACAAAGCACACATCGAAGAAAGATGAAATCAAAAAATTAACAGAAAAAAATGTTGGTGTTTTTTTTGATGATTTTAAAAGTTCAACAGCCACGACTGAATCAAAAAGAAGAACAGCGGAAATTTTTTTTTTCAAGCCCGCGACTCACTTTTTGCTGTCTGGAAGTGAGAGTGGTGTGCGGCGCTCATTTTCGAACTTTTTCTCTTGCATGCGAGCTCGCAGGTTCGAGCGCAGGCAGCAAAAATTGAACAAACAACAACAGAAAAAATGGGGAAAATAATTTTAATGATAAATAATTATTATTATGGTAGGTTAAAGTAATACTGGTAAAACAATTCGATTATCGGATGTAAATGAACACACTGATAATTTATCTTTGCCAGTGATAAAGAAAAAAATATTATTAAGGATTTTACTGTTTATTGTGTGTATAAGAAAATGATTGGTAATGAAGGACTTAATGCTAATAAAATATAGAAAAAAGGAAAATAAAAAAGATTAGTGTTACATTTAAGCTAAAATATCATTATTAATTGCTTCTAGCTTTTCACGTATGATTTTTGTAAGAAATTTGTTGATTTTTATTTTTTATAGCATCTAACTGATATAGTGAATATACAATTAGTGTTTGAACGAAAATGCATGTACATGGTAAAAGCAATTGGATTGATAAATAATACAATACATGAGCTTTGAAGAAAGTTAGCTTTAAGGAGAGAGTTATAGAGTCATGAAACTTCAATTTCCTTTGAAATTTGCCGAACAGGAAGCATTACTTCAAACATATCAATTGTAAAAATTTGATGAAATAATGTTATTGTAATACCTTAACATCGATAATCATTGATAGTATCAGCAGCATTTAATAGGTGATTTATGTTGAAAAATAGAAAAAAACATTAATGATGTCATAGATGACGAAAAAAATAAGACGTGAGACAATTGTCAATAAAAAAAGAACATATTTTTATCTTCGTCTTATTTTTATCACCTTCATCAAATATTTTTTAATACTTTAAAATATTAAGCATTTTTGCTTATACTATTTTTTTTCTAATAATAATTATTTATCATTAAAATTATTTTCCCCATTTTTTCTGTTGTTGTTTGTTCAATTTTTGCTGCCTGCGCTCGAACCTGCGAGCTTGCATGCAAGAGAAAAAGTTTGAAAATGAGCGCCGCACACCACTCTCACTTCCAGACAGCAAAAAGTGAGTCACGGGCTTGAAAAAAAAAATTTCCGCTTGATTCAGTCGTGGCAGCATAAAAATTTGCAAATGAGGTATAATAATCTTGATGAAAGATGCCAATGAATAGCTTTAACAATACAGATAGACTAGATGTCACTGAAAAATGATCAAAAACCACATTTACATATATTTTTTTTGTTGAAATCCTCCTCTATTTTTGTTAACTATATTTTTTTTGGAAGAGAAAAGACACTGGACTTTAGTTAGTGAAAAAAAAACAAGGACATTCACTTTCGTGTTTTGTTTGCTGCTATTTTTTTGCTATAGTTTGTCCCCTTTCTACTGCTGCCACCCAGCTGTCTTCTCTTTGAGAAAAGGACACACACGCAACTTTGTCACTCCTCGAAAGACGCACACACAAACACGCAATTTTGAAAGTCTCTTTTTTTTTCTCTGTTTTTTTTTTGCGTTCAACTTTTTATTGTTTTATATTTTTTGCAGAAATCTCTATTTTTTTCTACCTCCAACAAAATTCTATCTAAAATCTTTAGAATCTCTGGACTTTCTCGAGCTTCTGTTCATCTGAAAGTCTTCCATCGCTTAAATCACACACAAATGGCTCCAACAAAAATTCTTGCTATTGGATTTCATGAAGCTGAAGAAACTGAACTTATTACAACTGTAGATCTTCTTCGACGAGCAGAATTTGATGTTACTATTGCATGTTTGAATAATGATCTCTTTTTTACTTGTGATCGAAAAACCGTGCTTAAAGCAGATAAATTATTTAAAGATGTTGAAAATGAAACATATGATGGTATTGTTATTCCAGGTGGTCCAGAAAGAAAAGAATTCTTTAAAGATCATGCTCAAGTAAGTTAAGGGTTTTGTGTATGAGAGGGAAAGGGGTTACTTAAGAAAGCATTCGAGGAACAAGGCTAGAACTAACACCGCTCTCAAAAGCCATAACAAAAACAGGTTTATAAGCATGGCATCATTTCTGCCAACCATCTTAGGAAATCTGTCATTCATTAAGCTTTTTGTTCTTTATTGCACAAACAAAAACCGTTTTGTTAAATACTTGTTTTTACGGATTATCAGGAAAAGGCTTCTGAGCTCTGTAACTTTCTTAGAAGTCAGTTCATGTGGTTGAGTGGTTAACGCGTCGGATGTTCGACCTGGTGATCCCAGGTTCGAATCCTGGCGAAGTATACCATTAAAAAACATGAATGGTTTGAATGCTCGGTGGATCCGAGATTAAAATGAATTCCATGAATGGAACCCAGGTTTAAAATGAGCGCTTCCTTGGAATGTTTATTAAATCGACTCATGTATATCGCATTTAGGTAATTAGGATCAGTAGGCGTTAGAGTCTAAAAACATAAGTTTAAGTTTTAAGTTGAGAAAAGCTAGTTTATGAGGAAAGAAAAGTATTATAATAACACTCTTATCGCTTACAAGAAGAATCTAAAAGAAAAAGACCCAACCTCCATAAACTTTTAATTCTTGTTATCCTCAAAAATGCGTCACTGGAATGGCTTTTTGTTACTTTTTACAGCTTGAGTGAGCAAAATAGACGCTTCATTGAATGCCTTGTTTCCAAGTACGGCTTAATAAAAAGGTTTGTGGGCATGTATTAAATTAAGCAGTGATATAAGCATGCAAGATATGTCTAACTACCTTATCAAAGTTTTGATTCGTTAACATTCATCTGTTGTCCATTTTTAGAATGATAATCTTATTGCTTTCTTGAAACGACACTTTGAAGCTGGAAAAATTATTGGTGCTATTTGTGCTGCTCCTGTTTTATTAGCTGAAAACAAGATTAATGAAGGTGGAAAAATGACTTCATGGCCTGGTGATAAAGAAGATATTATTAAAGCTGGTAAGGTTTAATTTCATTTACAACCCACGCATAAGAACATAGACAAGCTCGGTTTTTGGAAGGAATGAGCACAATCAAAATTTGGTTTTGCCTGTCTTTTTATTATCAATTTGACAGCATTAGCTCGAAATACCGACCTCGTCTACCTTCTTGATTTATCTTATATTGCTTTACTCTTACACTAATTTTTTTCTTTTTTATAGGATATGTTTATGAAGATATTGATGTATGTGTATCAAATAATATTGTAACATCTCGTGCACCTGGTACTGCCTTTGAATTTGGTTTAAAAATTATTGAAATTCTTGCTGGTGAATCAAAATCTGTAGAACTTGGAAAAACATTGCTTTATATTAAAGAAGAATAATAGTGTTATTTATATATGGGTAATTAATTGTTTATGATTCTATTCTGCAATTGTATGTGTTTTTTGTCTTGATTTGTGTAAATAAGTTTTAGTTCTTTTTTTAATAAATACATCCACTTTGATTCATATCTTTTTGAAAAACATGTAAAGCTTTGTACCTGCTATAAAATGATAACGGTAATCGTAGGCGAAAAATATTCTATGAATATAATGTGGGAAAACAAAGAATACTAATAGATTTATATTAAAACACAATTTGAGGAATACTGTATCATTTTTAAGGTTATTTAAAGCATGTTTCTTATTTTGTTTTAGAACTGCTTTTTTAATGCCTACAAAACAGGTTTCAAAATAATATATAAACATTTTACAATTTTATAATTTAAAAGAAACTTGTCATTTTTACACATGTTTTTGTATCAGATCTTTGCTTACTTTTATTAGTATTTTTTCTGTTTTCCACCTTCATATTCTTTTTTATAAAAAAGGATTCACACTTCCTACAAAATTTCCCGGATAAATTAAAAATAGTGTACTATGAGACGAATGTAGGAGTAGTTAATTATAATGTTACAGTAATTAAATAGTTTACACTTTTAAGGTACAGTGAAAGTTTGTGTGAGATGAAGTTCGTTTTTAAAAAAACCATATTTATTGATAACGATAAAAATACCTATTTCTAAGCATGTGAAACCGTAAAAACTTTGTTGAGATTTCTACCCCCAACAATTGTTTTTCCAAAGTTTTTCTTTAATATTGCTCTAGAATACATATAATTACAGATGCAAATGTTAATAATGCTTGAAGTTGTCCAATATGGTCCAGCATAAAATATTGTTGATATACCAATTATCTATAAAAAAGACGACATCATTTATTGGTAAAAAAAAGTTGTTCATGTCAAACGTTCATGGACTTGGTTTCTAGCTGTTTTGCCTAATTTTTTACAGTTGCAATAAACGCAAAAACACTGCCTGATTTCCAAGGTTAAAAAAGGCATTTTGTTCTATTTTCTCTTTGTTCGTTGTTACTCACCGAATTAATCAATAGCCCAACAGCATTTGGAACAAATTCAAAAATTAATGTTACTATCAACGCCACCGCTACAGCATAATGCAACTTATTTTTAATGTCAGAAGTTTTAATTTTAAATTTTATCAATAAAATAAGCACAATAACCAGCGCAAGGTTGATACCACCCCATTTCAGTTTTTCTATCAAAAATAATGCTTCTGTATTTGGATTATTGAGAAGACACTGAATGTGCGAACAATCTGTAACATTAGGTCGAGTTCGAAAAAGCTTTGATGCCAGTTGTAGCGGGTTGTAAATTTGATAAAATAAAAATCCACACAGACCGAAAACGTTTAGAAGTCCAAGTAGCAGCTTAAGTTTATCGTTGTAATGTTTAGGAAATGCAATAACAAAGCATCGATCCAAGCAAAGAAATATATCACCAGCAAAAGAAGCTTGTAGCATTCCGCCTAAAAATAAAGTTTATATGGAATACTCAAAACTTTTATTAAAATGGACTATTAGAATAGTTTGAATGGGAGCTACATGCGATGATATTAGTAGCATGCTTTAAAACAAATATTACGTAACAAAATTCATTCTAATTTTTAAGACCCTCCACGTAAAATATCGTTTTTAGCTTAAAAAGAAAAAACTATTTAAGTTCCTCAATCAGCCAAGAAACTTGAGTAAGAATTCTTTCTTGCATTAAATTTTTTCTCAGACCAAGTTCCCGAAAAACATTTATCATAAATTCTGCAACAAATTCTGCCCAAAAATGTCAAACTAATTGTAAAACTTGTAACTGCATTTTTATAAACTGAACAGCTTTAATAAAATTTTTAAGTAAAATTCTATTAAAACTAGCCAGCACAGAATTCCAAAGCTTAATCGTATTCACTCCAATAGTACCCAAAAAATTTGTTTTTATCCTTTACCTGATATAATCGACAGCGTATACAGCGTCACTGGTGAATATAAAGCTTCATCAGGTCTCCACCAAATAATTACATAAAAAGAACTTGTAAATATTGTAACACAGAGTACCGCAACAAATGCCAAGTGTACTTTAAAAACTGGAGTAAAAAATAAATTTTTTGATAATTTTAATAGCCGTAAAACAATAAACAGAGTGTAAGCTAACAACAATATAATAAAAATATTTTGTATCAATGTGCTGTAATGACCAGTATCTTCCATTACTTTTTTTTGCGTTTACTAATAAAATTTTTTTAATAAAAACTAAGATGTATTTAAATACAAATAAATTTTTTCTGTTAATTAATAAAAAGGGAGTTTTTTTTAATAAGAACTACATTAACTAATCTCTAACCATTTAAGAGAAATCTACTCTAAAATATTTTTTAAATGTTGTAAGAAACGTCAAAGTAATTAAAAGCTAAAGCTTAGTTTTAATTTCTTTATATGTTATTCTCAAGCATAATTATCTTCAAATTAAAAAAAAATTTGCGTTCCCAGAATGGTACGAAGAAAACAGAGGAAAGAGAACGAAGAAAGTATCTGATAAAAAGGCAAAAGTTTTTAATTACAGTATTATCATGAAAGTAGACTACGTGATTATCACAACTTTTAAAGTTTTTTTTGTTAAATTAAAAATGAAGAAAATTAATTTTTTGTTGTGAAGAAAAAGTTGTTACAGCTTCATTATTCCACTATTTTTAATTTTCCTATAATTAGTGAAAATTAAAAAATGTAATAAACAAGCATATGTTCTTAGAATGCTGCAAAAAGAACGGAAAAAAAGTACTCTAAAAGTACCTAAAAATTAGACAACAACAAATTTTAATTGCTGTATTACCGTAAATGCTCTAATAGAAGCACTGTGCTTCTATTTTTCAAACCCACATTTTGCTGCATTTTTGATTTTGAAAAATGCTTATATTTTTGTTAAAAATTTATATATCTAACTTTTTTCTTTGATAAATACATCTAGATGATATCTGACACTATCCCCTTATCATTATTTGACTTGAGCTGTTGAACAGGCTCTGTAACAGCGATCCCATCCCTGTGCTTCTATTAGAGCATTTACGGTATTCTTTTAAATGTTAATAAACCTTGCTAACGTAAAACGGAAGATTCAAATTATGAATTTATCAGCTATATAAAAACATCATTTTGTTATTTCTTTTGTAAATATTTTATGGTTTTTATCACAATACTTAATTTGATCTTACATATTTAATTAAATTAGTTTTTTTTAATTGACAAATTTTATAGACAATGTTGTAGCAAAAAATATTTTTTCGTTTTGACGATTACTGTATCAAAGAATGTAAAAAATTTGCATTATTGCTTTTGCTCAATACGGATAATGTCTATAAAACGCATTTTTTCTCAAAATCGAGCAAAAATCAAAGCCTTGTTCACCACAATTTTTTTAAAGTGATCGTATCAACATGAAACTTTCAGGATTAGTTCATAGAGACAAAAAAATAATAATGTAGGGGTTTTCAGGTCACTACCGTATCCCGGACTCGAGATACCGTAACCCAGGTACCGTATACTGGGAAAAATCGAAAATGTCGGATTCCCCAAATTTTTATGTTTGGAATCGATTAAGGGACTCGAAATGAGTCTAAAATTAAAATTTCAGAATTTCTGGATCTCTACAACTAAAATGGCGTCAACTTGAAATTTCAAAAAATTTTCATGTATAGTAAAAAAAATTTTTTTTCAATTGGGCCCCTCTTATGGATATCCTTAAAAGATGCACAATTATATGAGGTTTAATTTGGTGTATGGCTCATTTTATCAAAACCGGGGGAACACTGTTTTTTCTGCGAAATACTGCTAAAAACAACATCTCCAGGATCATGTTGGACGCATAACTCACGTTATACGAAAGATATTGACATGAATTAAGTTTTAGGATGAAATACTATGTTATTAGAGCATGCTGGGTGATTTTGGGCATTTTTGGATATCAGCGGGCGATATGGCGTCCACATGAAATCTAAAAAATTGGCAACATGAATATTAAAGGAAAAGTGCCTAAAAATGCCAATTTTTTTCAAAGAATATATGCAAATATGCTTTAACAATGTAGAGCACATCCAAAAAGACCTAAATTATGCATTCAATATTAAATATGGGTCATTATTGATTTTTGGGGATCAACAGATTTTTTGCTATTTTTACATTATTTTCAATGTATTACCAAATGATCCAAAATGAAAGATATCAACATTTTGTAACATTTGGGATAAAATAATGCATGTCTAAAATTATTAGGGTCAATTGCAAGGCATGAGTGCTGTTTTTAACAATTTGCCAGCCTTCTATATAGGAATGTGCAAATAGCTTTAACTTATCTAAAAAAATCAGCATGCTGAACGTTTTATCACACAATCTTGATATCAAAATGTCGCATTTTTGATGTTTATAATTTATAGTAAAAAAAAGAAAAAAAAAACAATAACGATGACTTCAAGAAATACGAGATTCTGAATCGTATTCTTTTTTTAATTTTTGCTTCTTTGTGAAGATGCACGCAGCATGCATTTTCGCTGCGACTTGGAAAGCATGCTTTGTTTTTGACGCTGAAGGTGAAAATACTGTTAGAAAAAATTTTAAAAATGTAATATAACTTTTATTAAGGTTTTAACCTTGTTTTTTGGATAAGAAAACTAATCAAAAGCAAAATACTAGAAGCAATAAAAAGCGCGATTTTTGAAGCTTCTGTTGACTTTAAGTTTATATGCAACAACTGTTGTTGATTTGCGCCAGGTTTTTTTAAATATGCTCAGCAACCTATGTTTAACCAGTGGCTTGCAATTGACCCTAATAATTTTAGACATGCATTATTTTATCCCCAATGTCACAAAATGTTGATATCTTCCATTTTTCATCATTTGATAATACAATGAAAATGACTTAAAAATAGCTAATAATCAGTTGATCCCCAAAAATCAATAACCCATATTTAATATCGAAAGCATTATTTTGGTATTTTTGCATGTGCTCTAAATTTTCAAAGCATAATTACATTATTTCTTTAAGAAAAATCGACATTTTTAGGCACTTTTCCTTTCATATCCCTGTTGCTGATTTATTAGATTTCATGTGGACGCCATATCGCCCGCTGATATCCAAAAATGCCCAAAATCACCCAGCATGCTCTAATAACATAGTATTTCATCCTAAAACTTAATTTATGTCAATATCTTTCGTATAACGTGAGTTATGCCTCCCACATGATCCTGGAGATGTTGTTTTTAGCAGTATTTCGCAGAAAAAACAGTGTTCCCCCGGTTTTGATAAAATGAGCCATACACCAAATTAAACCTCATATAATTGTGCATCTTTTAAGGATATCCATATGAGGGGCCCAATTGAAAAAAAATTTTTTTTACTATACATGAAAATTTTTTGAAATTTCAAGTTGACGCCATTTTAGTTGTAGAGATCCAGAAATTCTGAAATTTTAATTTTAGACTCATTTCGAGTCCCTTAATCGATTCCAAACATAAAAATTTGGGGTATCCGACATTTTCGATTTTTCCCAGTATACGGTACCTGGGTTACGGTATCTCGGGTCCGGGATACGGTAGTGACCTGAAAACCCCTACAATATTATTTTTTTGTCCCTAAGAACTAATCCTGAAAGTTTCATGTTGATACGGTCACTTTAAAAAAATTGTGGTGAACAAGGGTACTCGATTTTGAGAAAAAGAGCGTTATAAAAGAGCATTTCATTTCTGTCATTTGCAACATTTTTATTTTTTGTCGTCAACTCGTCAAGATGAAACTTTGCTGCTTCACAAATTTATTTCTTCTCGCAATTATTTGTGTTCCATTTTTGTTTCTGGATTCAAGTGATGCTGCTACAAGATTACAAAAAAATGTTTCTGATAATTCTGTAATTGGTGGTGATGAACGTGCTGAATATGGTGCTATTGGTGAAATGTTATCTGATGATTCGGTACCTGGAAGACAAGAAGGCGATAATGTTTTATTAACTGGAACTGGGCCTATTAATCTTACAATACTTTCTGGAAGAACATTACAATTTCAAGTTTGTGAACATACTTGTGCAGGAAAGTAAGTTAAGACTTTTATTACTTTAAAATATTCTCTCATACATTTACAGATCATGGGTTTGTTATGAATCTAAAAATGGCTTCACCGGTGGTCATGCAGCTGGTTCATGTTCTTCAATATCTTCTACATGCGAATTTAAGGCTGATGGTGAAAGGGTTAATAATGCTGGGGATAATGATGCTGTATGGTTTGGAGAAACGCAAGTTTTAAGACGTCAGATTGCAGGAAGGTGCCTCCCAGTAACGATGCATTTTAAATTCGCTGAAGTGTTACAAAATGTTGATTTTGAAAGCTGTGATCCAAAAATTGATCCTGTTGAAAAAATGATTGAATTACATGCTTATGTTGTTAGTTCTTGTCCTATAAAAGTTGTAAGTTGTTTTATTTCTCAATATGTCTTTCACATCTACTTTGTTTTCAGATGAATGCTAAGATCCATGTTCGCAAAGTTCTTACAACTCTTCCTCCTAAAACAACGCCAAGAACAGAAAATCCAGCACCATTACCTCAAGGTCAAGAATCAGCAGATGCAGGATTCCCATGGTGGGCATATGTGATTATTGCAGCCGCATGTGTTCTTGTTCTCATCGTCATTGGAGTTATTGTGTATGTTTGACTTGGATACTGGTATATATTTTATTAAAAATAATTTGTTATAGGTATTTTGCTTGTTTCAAGAAACCTAAATCATCCAATGCTCATCCACCACCAGAAATTGTTGTAGCATCAAAAGCAACAAAGGTTAAAGTTGCTAGTCCAGATGTACAACCACCAACACGTGCTGCTCCTCCTGCTCCAGAAACAAAAGATACTCCATCATCAACGCGAAAGACAGATTTGAATTTCACCAAATTCGAACCAAGCAAAATGTCAAAGAAGGTTCAAAAGCAAGCAAAGAAAGAAACAACAACACAAGAACCAACAGAAGATGCTCCACCTGCTCCTGGCTCACGACAACCGGTTTTTGATCTTTCAAATGCTCCAGAACCTGTTCCTGTACCATATCCAAAGCCTCATCGTCTGGTTCCTCGTTCAATGAAATCGGCAAAAACGGATTCTCTTGAAAAAACTTTGCCAAAAGAAAAGAAAGAAATGATTGAAAGTGTTCCTGAATCTGTTGCTCGTCATTGTCTTAAATCTTCTGAATCTGATTTGGTGCAAGAAATGAAAAGGTAAAAATTATTACACGAGCGTATGTGGATATATTTTAAGATAGTTTTTTTTAGCAATTATCCAGAAATTCAACGTGCTGTTTTGGAAGCTGAAACTGATCTTCTTGGTCTTCCTGTTAGCCAAATGTTTAAAAGAATTGATGGACTTGCGTAAGTTTCTTTATATACGTATAAATTAATTTCTTGCACCACCATTTTGTAGACGAGAATCTAAACGAAAGCTTTCTGCAGCTGGTTGTGAATTTAATAAAAATCGCTGTATTACTTTTGTTCCAGAAAGTGCACGTTCAATTCTTCAAGATCAAAAAACGTCTGCTACTACTGTATACTTTGCTTTTGGCGCTGAATACCATCAACATGTTAAATGTGATAAATTAATTTTTTATTCACTTCCACTTTTAATGACAATTGCTCTTCAAAAACGCTTTGAATCTCGTGATCGTCGTAAAGCTTGTGCATTGATTCGGTATGTTCTTTGCTTGTATGTTATCACATTTTTACAGTACTTATTTTTAGCCGAAAAATGCCAATTGTACTTGCAAATAATACTGAAGCAGCACGACAAAAAATGGCATATCCGATGAATGCAATTGAAAAGGCATACTGCAAGGATCCATTACCATTTCGAAATCTCTCTGATATAAAAACTGATAGTGAAAGTGAAAGAAGAATAAAGGAAATGAAAGAAGCAGCTGCAGCTGCTGAAAAGAAGGAAACTGTTCCTGGTGGTGTGCATGATGCTAAGCGGAAAAAGAAGTCAGCAAAGAAACGCCATTGAATATTTTTGTGTTTAATTATTTTTTGATTCGTGGTGAATATTTTTTTATGAATATGTTTAATGTTAAATAAATTTTTTGTGATATATGCTACAATTTGTCTGTTTTTCAACAATTGAGTACTGTTTTTTTTCATTTCGGATGCAAGGATAAGATATTTTGGATTTAAACACTTGTCGAAAATATGTCGTCTTTTTTTGTGTAGCTGCTGGGTTATATTAAATTACTACGAAAGTGGAAAAAATATTAACGACAGATCGTAAAACACAAAATTATATTTTCAACATTTAAAATGCTGTAAGGTTTATTTATTCAAATCAAATCAATTTTTGTAAAGCTATTTTTTTACAACTTTATCGTTGTTTTTCCATTTTTTTTGAAGCTTTTGAATTATATATGTTACAGCCGATATGTTTTTGGTTAAAAAACTAATCGAAAATGTGTCGTCTTTGAAACAAATAATGTGTAATTATGGAAAACATTATTTTTGGGATAATGTTTTCCATAATTTGTAAGTAACAGTTTTTATTGCAATTTATAGGTTTTTTTTGTGAATACTGTAGCTGCTGGGTTATATTAAGTTTTTAACGATAGGTTGTAAAACACAAAATTATATTTTCAACATTCAAAATCCTGTATAGTTTCTTGAAATAAAGAAAACGCTTAAAAATAAAAGAGAAAAAGAAAAAACATGTTTCTACAGAAAATTGACGAACCGAAGAATACCAAGAAATTAATAAGGTTTAATGAAAAAATGAACTAAAAATATGAACAAATCCATTAAGCTTAATTCATAGACAGATGAAGTAAGAATTTTAATTTCCGTCGATTCATATCTGGTGTGAGGTTCAAATGGATCTACGATTGTTTTTAAGCTTTGAGCAATCATGCCAAGCCTTTGTGCTTTATGTTTATTACAGTAACCTTTAAAAATTTTAAATGTAAAATTTTTTATGAAGTAACATTTTATTCAAATAAAAGAATGTAAAAAATTTGCATTATTGCTTTTGCTCAATACGGATAATGTCTATAAAAGAGCATTTCATTTTTGCCATTTGCAACTTTTTTTTTGTCGTCAGTTCGTCCATCAAGATGAAACTTTGCTGCTTCACAAATCTATTTCTTCTCGCAATTATTTGTGCTCCATTTGTATTTCTGGATTCAAGTAATGCTGCTACAAGAATACAAAGAAATGTTTCTGATAATACTGCAAGTGGTGGTGATGAACGTGCTGAATATGGTGTTGGTGAAATGTTATCTGATGATTCGGTACCTGGAAGACAAGAAGGCGATAATGTTTTATTAACTGGAACTGGGCCTATTAATCTTACAATACTTTCTGGAAGAACATTACAATTTCAAGTTTGTGAACATGCTTGTGCAGGAAAGTAAGTTAAGACTTTTATTACTTTAAAATATTCTCTCATACATTTACAGATCATGGGTTTGTTATGAATCAACAAATGGCTTCACCGGTGGTCATGCAGCTGGTTCATGTTCTTCAATATCTTCTACATGCGAATTTATAGTTGATGGTGAAAAGGATGTTGATGCTATATGGTTTGGAGAAATGATAGTTTTTAGAGTTCAAATTCAAAGAAAATGTATTCCAATAACAATGCATTATAAATTCGCAGAAGTATTACAAAATCAAGATTTTGAAAGCTGTGATCCAAAAATTGATCCTGTTGAAAAAATGATAAAATTGCATGCTTATGTTGTTAGTTCATGTCCAATTACAGTTGTAAGTTGTTACATTTCTTAACCTGTCTTTCACATCTATTTTATTTTGCAGCTGAATGCTAAAATCCATGTTCCTAAGATTCATACAACTCTTCTTCCTCAAGCATCTCCAAAGCCAAAAGATACATCACCAGTTTCTCCAAGTGAAGCTAAAGAATCTACTGCAGCTGCAGATGCAGGATTTCCATGGTGGGCATATTTAATTATTGCAGCCGTATGCGTTCTTGCTCTCATCGTCATTGGTGTTATTGTGTATGTTGACTTGGATACTGTTTTTTATTTACTATATTAAAACTACTTTGTTTTAGATATTTTGTCTGTTTCAAGAAACAAAAATCATCAAAAGCTCATCCACAACCTGTGACTGTTGTAACACCAAAGGCAACAACAAAAGTTAAAGTTGCTACTCCAGATGTACAACCACCAACATGTGCTGCTCCTCCTGCTGCTGAAACAAAGGATACTCCATCGTCAACGCGAAAGGAAGATTTGAATTTTACCAAATTTGAGCAAAGCAAAAAATCGAAGAAGGTTCAAAAGAAGGCAAAGAAGGAAACAACAACGCAAGAACCAACTACAACTGAAGATGCTCTACCTGCTCCTGGCTCACGACAACCTGTTTTTGATTTATCAAATGCTCCAGAACCTGTTTATAGACCAGTACCATATCTAAAACCACAATTCTTAGTTCCACGTTCAATGAAATCAGCAAAAACTGATTCTCTTGAAAAAACTTTGCCAAAAGAAAAGAAGGAAATGATTGAAAGTGTTCCTGATTCTGTTGCTCGTCATTGTCTTAAATCTTCTGAATCTGATTTGGTGCAAGAAATGAAAAGGTAAGAGTTATAATAGAGCATAAATTCAGATATACTGTATCATAATTTTTAAGCAATTATCCTGAAATTAAACGTGCTGTTTTGGACGTTGAAACTGAACTTCTTGGTTTGCCTGTTAGCCAAATGTTTGTTAAAATTAATGCTATTGCGTAAGTTTCTTTATATACTTATAAACTAATTTCTTGAACCATCACTTTGTAGTCGTGAATCTAAACGAAAGCTTTCTGCTGCTGGTTGCAAATTTGATGAACGTCGTTGTATTACTTTTGTTCCTGAAAGTGCTCGACAAATTCTTCAAAATGAAAAAACTGCTGCAACTACCGTATATTTTGCATTTGGTGCTGAATACCATCAACATGTTAAATGTGATAAATTAACTTTCTATTCACTTCCACTTTTGATGGTAATTGCTCTACAAAAACGCTTTGAAAGTCGTGATCGTCGTAAAGCATGTGCATTAATTCGGTGAGATTTTTTGCTTGTATGTTATCACATTCTTACAGTACTTATTTTTAGTCGAAAAATGCCAATTGTACTTGCAAATAATACTGAAGCTGCAAGGCAGAAAATGCCTTATCCAATGAATGCAATTGAAAAGGCATACTGCAAGGATCCATTACCATTTCGACAACTCTCTGAAATTAAAACAGATAGTGAAAGTGAAAGAAGAATAAAGGAAATGAAAGAAGCAGCTGCAGCTGCTGAAAAGAAGGAAACTGTTCCTGGTGGTGGCCATGATGCAAAGCGAAAGAAGAAATCAGCAAAGAAGCGCCATTGAAAATTTCTGTTTTTAATTATTTTTTGATTCGTGGTGAATATTTTTTTATGAATATGTTTAATGTTAAATAAATTTTTTGTGATATATGCTACAATTTGTCTGTTTTTCAACAATTGAGTACTGTTTTTTTTCATTTCGGATGCAAGGATAAGATATTTTGGATTTAAACACTTGTCGAAAATATGTCGTCTTTTTTTGTGTAGCTGCTGGGTTTTATTAAATTACTACGAAAGTGGAAAAAATATTAACGACAGATCGTAAAACACAAAATTATATTTTCAACATTTAAAATGCTGTAAGGTTTATTTATTCAAATCAAATCACTTTTTGTAAAGCTATTTTTTTACAACTTTATCGTTGCATTTCCATTTTTTTTGAAGCTTTTGAATTATATATAAACTGCTATTTTTAATGATTATTAGAGAATCTAAAAAATACCAAATAAACTACATGTATTTGTATTTTAAGCTCTTACTGTTTATGGTGGACGTCGAATATATATTTGTTTTTGTAGCTGTAACACGCGACAGATGCTGGATGTTTCAGAAATTCGGTATCTGTTGAAACCGAAAAAAATGATAGGGTAAATTTAAAAACTTTACCACATACATATGTTGAATGTCGACGATAATCTAAAAGAAGCTTAAATTAATGCAGTGTACATAATAATATGTAGGTAATACTTACTGTTTTACTGAATCTATTATACCCTTACAGATAATAATATATTCTTGCCGATTGTATATTCTTTGCTGATGATAGAAGTGTTGATGACTTTGGATATCATTTTTGTGTATATCTTAAGATTCATGAACAATACAATAGTTGTGAATGACTGCAATGAATTTGGATTACAAAGCCATTTTATAACAAGGGGATAACAAAAATCCTTCAAATATTCTACTCAGTTTTAAACTTTTGAATCAGATTTAATAAAAAAACAACAATTAAAAGCTTTACAATAAATGGTTTATGAAAAACCTACCACCCTTAAAAAACCTTTTTTAATCAATCAAATGTATAAATATTTTTTTATTAGTTATAAATGCTTTTTTAATGTTCTCCATGAAAATTTAAGCTCATTTAACCTTTTTTCAAGTGGTGGGATTCGAACCTCCAACCTCTTGCACGTGAGTCAGTCACGCAAATCCCTCGACCATAGTATAACCAAAGGAATGGCGGCATTTTCCTTTTGAAGTTTTTGCTGACCATAAAAAATTTTACATCGCGCCGTAGAAGATTAATAATTTTTTAGCTGTTACATTTAAAAGAAAAATAATTGCGCAGTTGGATTCAGTAGATCGAGATGTATCAGGATATATTAAAAAATCTAGGAAAAAACGATTTTCAGTTTTTGCTTGAGAGTCCCTAACTTTATACAACTTTTATAAAGGATCCATAACAGTCGTCGAGAATTCGTTGATTTTCCAAAAAAATTTTTAATTTAATGCTATCCATGAGTTGTTTTTAGATATGGACACATGAATTAGGGTTAAAATAAATCGTAAAGACAAAAAAAGTGTTCAAAATTTAGTAATAATTAATATTAGAGAGGGGTATATACTAAGAAAAAAGGGAGCTCGTTTTTTTTTCTTCGCAAAATGCGCGCGCTCTCCACTTGGAGATATTGAGAGCGTAACATAAAAGCTGCTTAATATCGCGTACATTTTTTTAAAACATTTATTTTTTTATCATTATATATAGAAAAAAGACCAGAGAAAATTATCATAATAATCAAAGCCCGAAAAAATAAGAAAAAATATATAAAATTGCACTTTTGTTGAACACCAGAAATTGAGCTTATTACAAATGACTTCTTTGTTTACATTCAAGTAATAAAAAATAATATCATAAAAAAGTGGCCATCAATTCTTGAGATCGACGATTCACAAAGATTGATGGAATCACGAGAAACTGGTCCATGATTCATTTTTACCAAAACTGTAAGAAAACAAGAACATGAGTTTCTTCTACTTATAAGTAGCTAGAAAAAAATCAGTCGCCTAAGTTTTTCCATACCTTTTTTATTAGGGACCACAAAAGCAATAATCTAAACTCATCGTTGGCAACTTCTTTGTTTTCCTTTCAGACACGTGATTTTTATTGAAACAATCCATAACCACTTTGTTGCAATAAACATTTTTCTTTTGATTGATTTTTTTTTGCATCCATGGAGTTTGATAACAGATAAAAAACGAAAAAATAGCTACAAAAAGTGAATAAAAAGAGAAATTGAATTAAACTAAAAAGCATTTGGATTGCTTTTTTCGGTAAAAATAAGCATGATAATTTATTTTTTACTTTCCTGCTTTCTTATTTGGTGGTTATTTTATCATTTATATATTAAATGTAAAACCCTTCCACCTGGACCGCCACCATTGCCATTTGTTGGAAATTTATATCATTTTTTCAAGCAGGGAATGGGAAATATTACGGTGACATATTCCTTCGAGCCAATTACGGTGACCTCAACACTATTTGGACTGGAACAAAGCCTGTCATAAGTTTCAACAGCTTCGAGCTAATCCAAGAAGCATTCGTCAAAAATGCTGATGCATTTGGGGGAAGACCAAAATCAAAAGAAATTTCAAAACTTCTTAGAGGAGGGAATTTTGGTATTACAATGACAGATGGCCCGATATGGGTTGAACATCGAAAATTTATGATACATGTTTTTCGGGAACTTGGCCTTGGAAAAAATTTAATGCAAGAAAGAATTCTTACTCAAGTTACTTGGTTGATAAAGGAAGTAAAAGAGAAAGTGGATAATGGAGAGAAAGAAATTCATATTCAAAAAGACATTGATATTGCTGTTGGAAGTATAATTAATTTGTTGTTGTTTGGTTATGCGTTTCATGAAGTAAGTAGTAAAATGGCAATTCTCGTTTAACTATTTCTTCAAATTTTTTAGAAAAACTTGGATGATTTCTTTAAAATAAAAGCTTTTATTCGTGATTTTGTTAAAATG
The DNA here is from genome assembly GCA_024447215.1 of Panagrolaimus sp. LJ2400. Taxonomy (NCBI): domain Eukaryota; kingdom Metazoa; phylum Nematoda; class Chromadorea; order Rhabditida; family Panagrolaimidae; genus Panagrolaimus; species Panagrolaimus sp. LJ2400. Next base: position 1,133,501 of record JAMRYA010000001.1, on the reverse strand, counting down.
TCTGGAAATCCAATCTTTCGACTTCTATCATCTGGTGGCGCATCAGGATTTTTAAAACATCTTCCTGGATTTAATACTGTTTTTGAAAATGGTAAAAAGCTTGCTTACGAGTTGAAAACTTTCTTCAATAACCAAATCAATGAAAAAAGAAAAACAATTGATTTTACACAAGAATTATCAGAGCCAACAGATTATGTTGAAGCATATTTGCGGCAACAAAAAACTCGAGAAATGAAAGGCGAAGATGGAGATTTATATTCGTAAGTTTTTATGGATTAAAAAAGAAGAAAAGATTGTGTGGAATTTAAAAGGACTTTTTAAAAATTGAAAGTAACATATTTTTAAAATTTTTTAGTTCTAGATGAAAAGACTTTTATTTAAAGTATTCTAATACCTACCCCTTGAAAATACCCTTTTTAGTGACGAACAATTATTTGGATGTGTCTTTGATATTTGGTTTGCGGGACAAGAAACAACTTCCAACACTCTTGCATGGATGGTCCTATATCTTATGACAAACCCTGAAATTCAAGCCAAGCTACACTCCGAACTAACCAATGTCATTGGATCAGATCGCTTAATTACTGTTGAAGACAAAATCAATTTACCCTATGTTAATGCAGTTGTAGCAGAAACTCAACGATATTGTAATCTTGTTCCAATAAATGTCCCACATCGCTTAACACAAGATATCAAGGATTTCCATGGGTACACATTTAAAGCTGACACAATTGTTGTACCACAAATCTCATCAGTTTTATATGATGAAAAGCTTTTTCCTGAACCTTTAAAATTTAAACCTGAACGATTTATTGATGCAAACGGAAAGTTTCAAACTAAACCTGAGCTAATTCCATTTAGTGTTGGAAGACGGGCTTGTGCAGGAGAAGGTTTAGCTCGACTGGAATTATTCCTCTTTGCAGCAAATTTGTTCAATCAATTTGAGGTAGGTGAATGAAAAATAGGGGGTCAAAATATACGACGTCATAATTTTACCGCAACTTCAAACTCATAACATCATATCTGGGTGAACCTCGATTAAAGATCCTACTGATAAACCATTTAGATTAGTGTTGTTCCTTCAAAACCACCAAATATGGATCCAATTATTGGTGGCACTAAAATATCACGTCCATTTGTTGCAAATATCAAAAAACGATTTTAAGCATTTTATTAAAATTTCATGCAATTTTAATTTTTGTTATTGTCTAAATTCTGATACTACTTGCAGTATCTATTCACTTATCGAAATTAAATAAATTTTTTAATTATCAGGAGCCTGTAGAAGCTTGTAAAATTAGTTTCACTTTAATGTAGCTTCAAAGTCAATAAAGATATAATATTAGGAACTTTACTATTTATCTTATTTTAAGAAAACCGAAATAAAAATTTAGAAAATTACATATTCGCCAAATTTTTTCAATTTCATGTTAAAGAAACTGCTGGTTGTTATATTCTTTTTCAACACGTTTACAAATATATAAAAAATGAGTATTAACGAAACAAATAATTTTTTTTCTTGATTTTATTTGCTGTTTCTATGCTTGCCCTTTTTATGTTCAACATGCAAAAAGAAAAAACAGATTGAAAATCAGTTCTGTTATAACACGCTTATGTCATAACTAATACAGTACAAAAAAAAGAAAAAAAATATTAATTTTGGCTGTAATTAATAATTAATTATTAATTTTAGAAAAAGCTTACCAAAAACAGTTGGATCTTCATGTAAAGCTTCATTAATAACATGTTGAATTAAAAAACAGCTATCAGTTTTACCAGTAGAATAGAAGGGATAAGCATGCGAGAAGTTTTGTGATTTTAATGAATGTGTTGGAATGTTATTTGTACGAGGAAAAATATTTGAGAATACCATATCTACCGAAATCTTGTAAGCATTATCATTGTATTCAATTTTGAGCTTCTTTCATATATTTTTGAGAATATACTAAGATGGACGATCAAATTCTATCAATGCAGAGAACGAAAGAGAACAAGGTCACCTTGTCAAGGTGTATCTTCTTCAGAATTAAGTTTTAAAAAAACGAGATGCAATCCTTTCCAGATTAGCAAGTCATTCACAAATTCGACTAATAGCAAACTAAACAACATTGTTTATAGCCAAATTTAAGTTAACGCAACATTAAAACAATTATAATTCAAAAAGCAGCACACCAAAGCAAAAAATAAAGTTGATATTCAGAATCTACGACATCGAATTACTATGTCAGTAATTAAATTTTATAACTCTTATAGTCGTGTTAAACTCATTTATTTTGTGTTAAAAATTGATTTTTATGTACAAAGTTCAACATTGTGGTATTTTCTAAAAATACATAATTACAAATCTTAAAACGCTCTAATTTTTATATTTTTGCTATTTAAGTTATCAATCATTACAGCAATAACAGTAATCTTTAAAAAAATTTAAATGTGAAATTTTTTCAACGTACTTTCAAAATATTTTGTTCAAATCAAGAATGTAAAAAATTAACATAATTGTTTATGCTCAATACGAATAGTCCTTATAAAAGAGCATTTCAATTTCGCCATTTGCAACATTTTTATTTTTTGTCGTCACCTCGTCAAGATGAAACTTTGCTGCTCCAAACATTTGTTTCTTCTCACAATTATTTGTCTTCCATTTTTATTTCTGGATTCAAGTGGTGCTGTTACAAGATTTGAAAGTAATGATTTAAATGGTACTGTAATAATTGGTGGTAGTGAACAAACTGTATATAAAGGATCCATAACAGTCGTCGAGAATTCGTTGATTTTCCAAAAAAATTTTTAATTTAATGCTATCCATGAGTTGTTTTTAGATATGGACACATGAATTAGGGTTAAAATAAATCGTAAAGACAAAAAAAAGTGTTCAAAATTTAGTAATAATTAATATTAGAGAGGGGTATATACTAAGAAAAAAGGGAGCTCGTTTTTTTTTCTTCGCAAAATGCGCGCGCTCTCAACTTGGAGATATTGAGAGCGTAACATAAAATCTGCTTAATATCGCGTACATTTTTTTAAAACATTTATTTTTTTATCATTATATATAGAAAAAAGACCAGAGAAAATTATTATAATAATCAAAGCACCGAAAAAATAAGAAAAAATATATAAAATTGCACTTTTGTTGAACACCAGAAATTGAGCTTATTACAAATGACCAGTGTACTCCCGCTCCCGCCCCGCTCCTCGCTCCCGCTCCCTTATTAAGGGAGCGGGAGCGAGCGGGAGCGACTTCGAAAGAGCTGGGAGCGACTTCGAAAGAGCGGCTCTTTCCAAGTTCAGAGTTTTTTTGCAATATTTTCTCAAAAAATAATCAATTTTACTCTTATGTGTTTATGCGTACCAGTTTTTATTTTCTTTTTCACACGCAACAACAACTTTTGCTAAAAATGTGTTGACACACAAACAACTTTTGCATCTTTTTTTGCTTTACTTTTTACTTAAACTAAACTGAATATGAGTCAGAAACAAAGCTGTGTTTATAAACATTTTAATGTTATTCTTGATGAAGCAAGGTGTAAAAATGCAGTTGTACTGTTACTTCAAAATCTTCAAACTTGAAAAGGCATTTAAAAAGCTGTGATATCAATCTATGGAATGCTGTACAAAAAGAAGACGAAAAAATGGATGTGATCAAAACTCAAAAACAACAAGAACTTAACTTAGCAAGACTTATTGCAATGCCGCAGATGAATATTGTTATGTCACCAGTTTTCGTTAATTACGGGAACATCCACCATCAAAAAATATGTTCCATTTACAGCTGCTGATATTGATCTTTTAACAGAATTCAGTTCAATTCTTGAAAAATTTCAAATTGCAATTTTAAAATTTCAAAGTCACGAAGTTACTTCTTCTGCAGTATAGAAATCAAAGATTTAATGAATGTTACTTCATCAACTACAACAATAAATGAATTAAAATCTTTAAAGAAATCTATGAGTGATGAATTATCAAAACGTTTTGGAAAGTACATCAATCTTGGACAAGCTGATTTTGATCCTCATTTTATTTTATGTGCACTCTTTGATCCACAACAAGCAATTTGTTTGCATGATATTCCAAACTCTAAGTTAGAACATATCCTCGAACAACGCCTTCCTGCTGTTGCTGATAATGAAACTGTTGTACCAGAACAAGCAATTTGAAATGACTTCTTTGTTTACATTCAAATAATAAAAAATAATATCATAAAAAAGTGGCCATCAATTCTTGAGATCGACGATTCACAAGGATTGATGGAATCACGAGAAACTGGTCCATGATTCATTTTTACCAAAACTGTAAGAAAACAAGAACATGAGTTACTTCTACTTATAAGTAGCTAGAAAAAAATCAGTCGCCTAAGTTTTTCCATAAATATTTTATCAGGGACCATAAAAGCAATAATCTAAACTCATCGTTTACAACATCTTTGTTTTCCTTTCAGACACGTGATTTTTATGGAAACAATCCATAACCACTTTGTTGCAATAAACATTTTTCTTTTGATTGATTTTTTTTTGCATCCATGGAGTTTGATAACAGATAAAAAACGAAAAAATAGCTACAAAAAGTGAATAAAAAGAGAAATTGAATTAAACTAAAAAACATTTGGATTGCTTTTTTCGGTAAAAATAAGCATGATAATTTATTTTTTACTTTCCTGCTTTCTTATTTGGTGGTTATTTTATCATTTATATTTCAAATGTAAATCCCTTCCACCTGGGCCAGCTCCTTTACCATTTGTTGGAAATTTATATCATTTTTTCAAGTATGGAATGGGAAATATTCCTGCTTTCCTTCGAGCAAATTACGGTGACCTCAACACTATTTGGACTGGAACAAAGCCTGTCATAAGTTTCAACAGTTTTGAGCTAATCCAAGAAGCTTTCGTCAAAAATGCTGATGCTTTTGCAGGTCGGCCAAAATCAAAAGAAATTTCAAAACTTCTTAGAGGAGGGAATTTCGGTATTACAATGACAGATGGCCCGTTATGGGTAGAACATCGAAAATTTATGATACATGTTTTTCGGGAACTTGGCCTTGGAAAAAATTTAATGCAAGAAAGAATTCTTACTCAAGTTTCTTGGTTGATTAAAGAAATTAGAGAAAAAGTGGATAATGGAGAGAAAGAAATTCATATTCAAAAAGATATTGATATTGCTGTTGGAAGTATTATTAATTTGTTGTTATTTGGTTATGCGTTTCATGAAGTAAGTAAGCTAAAATGGCAATTTTTGTTTAACCATTTTTTCAAATTTTTCAGAAAAACTTGGATGATTTTTTTAAAATCAAAGCTTTCATTCGTGATTTTGTTAAAATGTCTGGAAATCCAATCTTTCGACTGCTGTCATCCGGGGGTGCATCTGGATTTCTAAAACATCTTCCTGGATTTAACTCAGTTTTTGAAAATGGGAAAAAGCTTGCGTATGAGTTGAAAACATTCTTCAATAATCAAATCAATGAAAAAAGAAAGACAATTGATTTTACACAAGAATCATCGGGGCCAACAGATTATGTTGAAGCATATTTGCGGCAACAAAGAACTCGAAAAATGAAAGGTGAAGATGGAGAAATGTATTCGTAAGTTTTTAAAAAAAAGGCAAATTTTGAAATTTGGGCGAGAACGTATTTAGTACATAAAGCGCCAAAAAAGCTTTAAATGATTTTTTTTGAGGTATGCCCCAAAAAACTGATTTTTTTAATGGAGCACATAGTAATTTAAAATCCATATAAAGACTTGATCTTTTTCAACAGAGTCATTTTACCGAATGAACATGTCTGCTTTGGCTTAATCTGAGGGTTTATAATAAGGGATGTATGAAATCCTCTGTATACCCTAAGGGTATATGATCACAAATTCAAGTGTATTAGATATTGTTTAGAAATTTTTGTATTAGAATTACTTTGTAATTGGGCCGTGAAAAAAAAGAAAAAAAGATCAATTTTTAAAAGCTGAAAATAACACAATTTTGAAATTTTTTCGTTTTTGATTGCAAACTGGAAAAGACATTTCTTTCATTTAAAATATTCTAATACACCCTGAAAATACCCTTTTTAGTTACAATTATTTGGATGTGTCTTTGATATTTGGTTTGCGGGTCAAGAAACAACTTCCAATACCCTCGCATGGATGGTCCTATATCTGATGACAAATCCAGAAATTCAAGCAAAACTCCACTCCGAGCTAACCAATGTCATTGGATCAGATCGTTTAATTACTGTCGAAGACAAAATCATTTTACCCTATGTTAATGCAGTTGTAGCAGAAACTCAACGATATTGTAATCTTGTTCCAATAAATGTCCCACATCGCTTAACACAAGATATCAAGGATTTCCATGGGTACACATTTAAAGCTGACACAATTGTTGTACCACAAATCTCATCAGTTTTATATGATGAAAAGCTTTTTCCTGATCCCTTAAACTTTAAACCTGAAAGATTTATTGATGCAAATGGTAAATCTCAAACAAAGCCAGAGCTAATTCCATTTAGTGTTGGAAGACGTGCTTGTGCAGGAGAAGGTTTAGCTCGACTGGAATTATTCCTCTTTGCAGCAAATTTGTTCAATCAAATTGAGGTATGTGAATGAAAAATAGGGGGTCAAAATATACGACGTCATAATTTTACCGCAACTTCAAACTCATAACATCATATCTGGGTGAACCTCAATTAAAGATCCTACTGATAAACCTTTTAGATTAGTGTTGTTCCTTCAAAACCACCAAATATGGATCCAATTATTGGTGGAACTAAAATATCACGTCCATTTGTTGCAAATATCAAAAAACGATTTTAAGCATTTTATTAAAATTTCATGCAATTTTAATTTTTGTTATTGTCTAAATTCTGATACTACTTGCAGTATCTATTCACTTATCGAAATTAAATAAATTTTTTAATTATCAGGAGCCTGTTGAAGCTTGTAAAATTAGTTTCACTTTAATGTAGCTTCAAAATTAATATTAACTTTACTATCTATCTTATTTTAAGAAAACCGAAATAAAAATTTAGAAAATTACATGTTCGCCAAATTTTTTCAATTTCATGTTAAAGAAACTGCTGGTTGTTATATTCTTTTTCAACACGTTTACAAATATATAAAAAATGAGTATTAACGAAACAAATAATTTTTTTTCTTGATTTTATTTGCTGTTTCTATGCTTGCCCTTTTTATGTTCAACATGCAAAAAGAAAAAACAGATTGAAAATCAGTTCTGTTATAACACGCTTATGTCATAACTAATACAGCACAAAAAAAGCATAATAGAAGATTTAAAACAACAGAATATAAACCAGCATCAAAAGAAAAGAGTAAAGTCAAAACATTTTCTTCTTCAACATTTTGTTCCCATTTTCAAAATTTCTTTAAAGCACCATTATAATAAATTTCGATTCGATATTCGAAAAATTTGGCAATGAATTCTATTTGTTCATCATGGACAATAATATTAACAAGAATTTGATCAACTTCTTCGTGTGATTTTGAACCTGAAAAATAATAGTTTTGGCTGTAATTAATTTAGCAAAAGTTTACCAATAACAAACTGCTGGCTGTTATATTCTTTTTCAGCACGTTTAGAAATATTTAAAAAATGAGTTTTAATGAAACAAATTGTTTTGTTTTTCTTGATCTTATTTGTTATGTTTCTATGCTTGCCCTTGTTAATTTCAACTTGCAAAAAGACAAAAAAGGTTAAAAGTCAGTTCTTTTCTGATACGCTTATATCATAACTAATACAGTACAAAAAAAAGAAAAAAAATATTAATTTTGGCTGTAATTAATAATTAATTATTAATTTTAGTAAAAGCTTACCAAAAACAGTTGGATCTTCATGTAAAGCCTCATTAATAACATGTTGAATTAAAAAACAACTATCAGTATTACCAGTAAATAGAAGGGGTAAGCACGCGAAGAAGTTTTGTGATTTTAATGAATGTGTCGGAATGTTATTTGCACGAGGAAAAATATTTGAGAATACCATATCTACCCAAATCTTGTAAGCATTATCAGTGTATTCAGTTTTCAGCTTCTTACATATATTTTTGAGAATATACTAATGATGGACGATCAGATTCTATCAATGCAGAGAACGAAAGAGAACAAGGTCACCTTGTCAAGGTGTATCTTTTTCAGAATTAAGTTTAAAAAAAACGAGATGTAATCCTTTCCAGATTAGCAAGTCATTCACAAATTCGACTAATAGCAAACTAAACAACATTGTTTATAGCCAAATTTGAGTTAACGCAACATTAAAACAGTTATAATTCAAAAAGCAGCACACCAAAGCAAAAAATAAAGTTGATATTCAGAATCTACGCCATCGAATTACTATGTCAGTAATTAAATTTTATAACTTTTATAGTCGTGTTAAACTCATTTATTTTTTGTTAAAAATTGAATTTTATGTACAAAGTTCAACATTGTGGTATTTTCTAAAAATACATAATTACAAATCTTAAAACGCTCTAATTTTTATATTTTTGCTATTTAAGTTGTCAATCATTACAGCAATAACAGTAATCTTTAAAAAAATTTAAACGTGAAATTTTTTCAACGTACTTTCAAAATATTTTGTTCAAATCAAGAATGTAAAAAATTAACATAATTGTTTATGCTCAATACGAATAGTCCTTATAAAAGAGCATTTCAATTTCGCCATTTGCAACATTTTTATTTTTTGTCGTCACCTCGTCAAGATGAAACTTTGCTGCTCCAAACATTTGTTTCTTCTCACAATTATTTGTCTTCCATTTTTATTTCTGGATTCAAGTGGTGCTGTTACAAGATTTGAAAGTAATGATTTAAATGGTACTGTAATAATTGGTGGTAGTGAACAAACTGTATATGGTGCTGTTGGCGAAATGTTATCTGATGATTCGCTACCTGGAATGGAAGATGGAGACGGAAATATTTTATTACGTAAAACTGGGCCAATAAATCTTACAATATCTTCTGAAAAATTGCAATTTGAAGTTTGTAAAAGCTGTACAGGAACGTAAGTTGTATATTATTTAAAAGCTAATAATTAATGTGTTTTTCTTTCAGATCAAAAGTCTGCTTTGAAACTACAGAAAATACAATTGGACCATCTGTGGAATGTACTGGATTTTCATCTTATTGTAGTTTTAAAGTAAGATATGATAATTCTGTACCACTTCATGAAAAAATATTCTTTGGTGATGATTCTGTTTATATAAGTGAATTTGTTGGTCAATGTGTAACACCAGTTATGCAAAGCGGTACTGCTACAGCAATTGGATTATTTGCTAGCTGTTCTCCTAAATTTGATCATGGTGAAAAAATGATAAATTTGTATGTTGTTCAAATTGATGATAAGTGTCCTGTCAAAGTAGTAAGTTTAATATTTGCCTTTCTTGATAACGTATATATACGAGTATATATGTTTTTGCAGATGAATGCTAAAATCCATGTTCCAAAGATTCTTACAACTGTTCCTACAAGATCAATTCCAAAGCCAAAAGAAACAACACCAACATCTCCAGGTGAAGCTAAAGAATCTACAGCCGATGCAGGATTTCCATGGTGGGGATATGTGATTATTGCAGCCGCATGTGTACTTGTTCTCATCGTCATTGGAGTTATTGTGTATGTTTCATTTGAATACTATAAGCTATGATATTAAAAATAGTTTTTTATAGGTATTTTGCTTGTTTCAAGAAATCTAAATCATCAAAAGCTTTTCCACCACCTGAAACTGTTGTAGCATCAAAAGCAACAACAAAAGTTAAGGTTTCCAGTCCAGATGTACAACCACCAACACGTGCTGCTCCTGCTGCTGAAACAAAGGATACTCCATCATCAACGCGAAAGGAAGATTTGAACTTCACCAAATTTGAGCCAAGCAAAAAATCAAAGAAGATTCAAAAGAAGGCAAAGAAGGAAACAACAACTCAAGAACCAACAGAAGATGCTCCACCAGCTCCTGGCTCACGACAACCTGTTTTTGATCTATCGAATGCTCCAGAACCTGTTCCAGTACCATATCCAAAACCTCATCGTCTTGTTCCTCGTTCAATGAAATCGGCAAAAACTGATTCACTTGAAAAAACGCTGCCAAAAGAAAAGAAGGAAATGATTGAACCAGTAGCTGATTCTGTTGCTCGTCATTGTCTTACATCTTCTGAATCTGATTTGGTGCAAGAAATGAAAAGGTAAGAGCTAATATAGAGCATATATGAATATATTGTATCATATTTTTTAGCAATTATCCTGAAATTCAACGTGATGTTTTGGAAGTTGAAACTGAACTTCTTGGTTTGCCTGTTAGCCAAATGTTTAAAAGAATAGATGGACTTGCGTAAGTTTATTTATTTCTATCTTCACCTTCTAATGTGCGACTTTATAGACGTGAATCTAAAAGAAAGCTTTCTGCTGCTGGTTGTAAATTTGATGAACGTCGTTGCATTACTTTTGTTCCTGAAAGTGCACGTTCATTGCTTCAAGATCAAAAAACTGCTGCTACTACTGTGTATTTTGCATTTGGTGCAGAATATCATCAACATGTTAAATGTGACAAATTAATTTCTTATTCACTTCCACTTTTGATGGTAATTGCTCTTCAAAAACGCTTTGAATCTCGTGATCGTCGTAAAGCTTGTGCATTGATTCGGTATGTTCTTTGCTTGTATATATATTATCAAATTCTTACAATACTTATTTTTAGTCGAAAAATGCCTATTGTTCTTGGAAATAATACTGAAGCAGCTCGGCAGAAAATGGCATATCCATTGAATGCAATTGAAAAGGCATATTGCCGTAATCCAATACCATTCAGAAAGCTCTCTGATATTAAAACAGATAGTGAAGCTGAAAGAAAAATGAGTGAAATGAAAGAAGCAGCAGCAGCTGCTGAAAAGAAAGAAACTGTTACTGGTGGTGGGCATGATGCTAAGCGGAAGAAGAAGTCAGCAAAGAAGTGAATATTTTTGTTTTTAATTATCTTTTGATTTATGGTTTATTATTTGTGATTATATTTAATGTTTAATAAATTTATTTTTTAACATTTAATTTCTATACTTTTCGTGGGGTACTGTAGTTTTTTCTTTTTTGATCTTTCAAACTTTCTTTCCTTTGAGCTTTTCCTAGATGTAATTAAGTTACTGTAGCTTGTGTTAACTGATAAATTTCCACGTTTTAGAAAACTGAATAAGCTAAGGTAGAAGCAATCACAAAATTAAATTTAACTAATTTTGTAGTAGCTCAAAACTGATAAAAGTAGTAGTTTTGAATATTGCATTTAAGACATTATTTTTTGGTTAAACTGCCGAAATAGAATTTTTCTCTATGGCTATCTACAAAATTATCCGAATTATTCGTTAAAATTCTTGAATCGTATCCATTTTCATTTGTATTTTCAGATATTCAATAGTGTAAAATAGTGTAAATTAGTGGCTATAAATTATGAAAAAAGTAGTATGAGATAAAAAATCATACTATTTTTTTCTTTTCTTTTTTGTCTTGGTCTCCCATTTGCGGTTTTTTTGTTATTGTTAAATTTAAGATACGAGTGGTAAATCTTTAACCCTTAGGGAAACGTATGCTGAAATCATTTATGATACGAGGCATAATGCTTTCAAAATTACGGTACTCATGAACCCGGATTCAGTTGGGGCTATAGTTTCTCCTGTATAGGTTTTCAATGTCGCCGATTCCGATTATCGATTGAAGAGTTATGAGCAGAATAAAAATTGTCGTTTTTGGCATTCTTTTAGCTATAAATCCGGCATTTTGCGGCATTCGACTTAAAAACATTTGACTCTAACTTCTTAAGCATGGCCGATAACATTTTTAAAATAAAAAAACTATGGTTTTTGCCGGGGCAGATATTATTGAAATTTTAGAAAAAATTCACGGAATGCGTTTTAATCACAATTTATGACGAAACAATACTTTCTTTTAAAATTTTATCATTATATTAGAAATAATAAATTTGATGCTTCATTTTTCTTACGTCAGCAATTTCTTAAAAAAATCTGTTTTATTTTTCCAGACACTATTGTCAGCAAATAATTTATTCCATTTAAAAAGGGATTTTTTTTTTCTTTTAAAAATGTTGTTGCAGAATTTTTTCTTGAGAAAAAGTGAAACCATTTGAATTTCAATTAGTTTAAATTTTTATTGTAAATCTAAAATGCAGTTTTAACAAAAAAAGAAAAACACGCCCCAACATTTCAGCTTTAAGATTTTCCAGTTTTCTTTAGTATTACAAGAAAACACTCTAGGTGCTAGTTTTTGTACGTGGTGGTGATCAAATTCCGTAATCTTGTGGTAATGTGAGGTTAATGGCAACGTTTTGATGCTAAATAATTATCTGGGTTAGTTTTTTTCCTGTTATGTTCTTAAAAACAATTTTATACGCAACAAGTTTCGTGAAATAAAAGAAAATCTTAAACGCTTTTTAAAATATCAGATTTTTTACAATTAGCATTTAAGCTTTTTTAAAAAACTATCGTCAATATCATTTTTATTTATCATTACTAATTTCCATTTGACAGTTTTTATAAAAAGCATAACGTATTTCATTTTCTGGTTGAAATATGATAATATTGCGCATTCAAAACAAGAAACTTTTAAGCATTTATTTGAAACATACTAACAAATATTACGGGCATATTTCATTTTTTCGTATTATTTAATGCATTAAAAAACTTTTGTAGTATGGTGCTTCATTTTAAGAACATGCCGACGATTCAGTTACCATAAAAAGAAAGAGTCACTTTTGGTACTGCAGTTTAAAAGTTTTTTTATACTCTTTAGCGATTTACAAAAAGCTCTTTCTCAATTGAATTAATTTAAAAAAATCTTAATTTAGCCAGTAACTTCCAAAGAACAGTTTTTTATAGTACAGAAAATTTGTGTAAACTATCTACACTCAGTTTTTATACAAATTTTTGCTTAAACATTTTTCTTTTCAGTTTCTTACTTTTAAAACTGTTTTAATTACTCCTTCCAAAAATTCAGTTTTTTTGCTAAAAATTTTATGTCAAATGTTGCTGCAAGGAACTCGATCATTGACTTGAAGGCATTGTCTTATCAGTTAATACTTTTTTTAAATTTATAAAAATGAGACTAGTTGCTCACAGTAGTCAAAAACACTAATAATCATCTAAAATGCAGTAATTTCCTTTTCATAATGTGTTATTAAATTAAATATTGATTATAACAGTTAAAAAATAAAATACAAAATTTTTTTATCGAAACATAGCTTTATCCAACATTAGCTACCTTTTCTGAAAGTATCAGTTTTACCTTTTCTATTATTTTAAAAACATTATCCGTTTTAACTTTCTATCTGCACCACTGTTCACATTTTATTTAATTGTGGGTGGATACACCTTATTTATGTTCTTTAAAAAACCTTCATCAAACAGCAATTAAAAACAGGTTTGAGACCAGATCATTTGTCAATTAAACCTTTTATTTTTTTTTTGCTAAATTTGTTACAATAAAAAACTTCTAAAATTTTTGAAGGTCATTAAATTTTTGAGTTGTCAATAACTTTCTTTTAATTTTGGTTAGTGTAATGTGTTCATTTGTTGATTGTAATTAAGTTAATTTAAAAACAATCTTTGCGAAAATTAAATTATTTGGAGTCAATTAGCAGATTTCGTTGCAATCAAATAACTTCGTGACAGTTTGGGAAATGAGGTTCTTTGATTTGAAACTGCCTGAGATGTTACCATACCAGTAAATGGCAGTTTTATAATTTTTTATTAAGATTCTTCTGTTCACAGTTTTTACATTTATTTTTTTAGTGGAGACACTCGAACGTTCATAAGTTTTAGCAAAAATGCTCCACATCCATGTCACTGCAGTTTTGAAGATTATTTTGTAAGATTTTGCGTTCAAATTAATGATGTGTTTAAACTATATATTTTTTTTTGCTTCTGATTTTCCTTTTCAAAATTCAAAACAGTTCATTCATTTTTACTAAAATTTTAGAAAAAAAAATTTTCGGATGAATCCTGCATTCAGTTTAAACCTTTACTTGAAAGCGAAATATAGGTCATTTGTTATCCTTTTGCACAACCCTTACTCTTGACGAAACAATTCAACCATTGCGAACAGCAATAATTCTGTCAAAAAGTAATAGTTATTATTATTATTTCTCAAACAAACATTTCAAAATCAAACATACACATTTAAAAACTTTAATGTCTTTTTTTTTATTTCTCATGAAGCCGTTTGCTTTTTTTATGTGTTTTTACAAGACACATTCCATTTTGCTCACTTTTCTTTCTTCCCTTCTTTTATTTTTTTATTTCCAACACATTTGACACAAATCAACCAAAACTTTTTTTTAATGCTTTGCTTTTTTATTTTTTCCATCAGTGTTTTTTTTTTCACTTTGCTTTTTTTTTGTTTTGCTTTTGCCGCCCTGGCGGCATTTTTCTTTTAGTGTTTTTTACAACTATTTTTTTTATATTTCTTTGCAACTTGATAAAATAAAAAAACACACGTTTGGACACGCTTTTCTTTAAAAAAAAATACGACCGTTAAAAAACTTTGTCATCGAGGAAAGAAAAGGTGTTAGTGATTTTTTTGTTGCAACTTTTTAAATTGGAAAAAATGGATTTTAAAAAATATTCTTTAGTTTTTTTGCTAGATTTTTCTCCAAAGGCATATATTTTTTCCAGTATTTTTAACACTACTTTTATTCCTTAAATTATTCATAACAGCATTTTTTTAAGATGCTTTTTACTATGTTTTTCAGAACTTTTTTCAAAGGTCATCATTAAATAGCATTTGTTTCCTCTTTGTAAACTATATCATGATATTATTTTATTTTTTGTATTATGTGTAGATTTTCTGTTTTAAAAAATGCTTAGTTTCAAGTTCGACCTTTCCTGATTTAAAGAAGGCAGTTTTCATTATTTTTTGTAGCGTTAAACCGGCAGCATCTTAATATTTATTTTTAAAAGTTTTTTATTCTTCAGTTTTAAAAGAATGCTTGTTAATTTCATGATCAACCCCCATTAATTAAAATTTGACAGGTTTTGCAACTTGTTAAAATAAAAAGATACGTTTAGAAGCAGTTTTCTCTAAAAAACGACCGATAAAAAACTTTTTCATGGAGAAAAACACAATGATATTTTCATGGACTTCAGTTTACAGTTATTGTTTTTTTTTGATGACACACACTTTTTATAAACATCTTTAAAAAGCATTTTTTTTGCCAAATAGTTTCCCCCCTTCTCACTTGCTTAAATGAATATTTTTAAAACGTTTCCCTTTTGATTCATGATTTATCTCTAAATAACAGTTTTAATTTTGTGAATTCCATTAACTTTTCTGGATTGAAATATTATCTTAAATGTTATTTTTCCCATTTTGTTTTATTCGATAATAGAAGATTTCATTTTTAAAAATGTAGGTTGTGATTCCACATTTTATTGTGGATTGCTTAATCAACGCTAAAACCACTTTTACCCCGACGTCAGTGAAAACATACTACTTTAAATATTGTCAATTTTTTTAAAAAAATTTGTTAGCATTTATTTCTCTTGTAATCAGTTGTTTCATTATTTTGTATTTAAAAGCTATTTGCAGTAGCCACTCAAAAAATAATTTATGGTTGATTTTATTCCTCCTCAGTTTATATAATTAGAACTTTCATTTTTTCATGTTTCATCTAATAACCTTCAACTTACCAGTTTAATAACAATATAAAAACTAAAAAAGTCTTAAAAATAATAACTGTTTTTCATGAAAATCCAAGCTGTTTCAGTTTTTTTTTAATTTAAGGTTTTTGTTAAATAAAATAATGCTGCATGTGAATACAGTTTACTAACAAGGGACCGTTCCGACATGACACCCGGGGATTTCTTAGGTAATGGCGGGAATGGATAGCTTATAGCTAGGGATGAAAAACCCCCAAGGGTTTTTTTCCCGTTCGCCATTTCAGGATTTTAGTAGCAATTTGCTATTACATAGTAAGTAGCAGGCGATGAACGTCTAAGTATACGAATTACGTTTGTATTTATTTTGGATGGTTAAATATGGCAAAACATAATATTTCATAAATAATTAATCATATTCCATGCATTTACAACCATCAAAAACCGCCACAAACGTAATTTTATAACTAAGACGTTTATCGTGTGCTACTTAATGTGTAATAGCAAATTGCTACTAAAATCCTGAAATGGCGAACGGGAAAAAAACCCTTGGGGGTTTTTCATCCCTAGCTATAAACTATCCATTCCCGCAATTACCTAAAAATTCCCCGGGTGTCATGTCAGAACGGTCCCTTGTAAGAAACATTTAATGCTATCTTTAAAGCAATTTTTTTTCAAAATTTCATATTACAATTTTTCTTAACAATGTATTAATTTTTTTTCTATTTTAGAATATATGCCCTTTGTTCCCTTTTAAATACCCCTGGAACAGTTTTTGCAAAAAATTTATTAGGGTACAACATTTGATTTTTATTCCTTTTTTCACCCCATAAAGTATAAGAAGAACATGCTCAGTAGCAATTAAGATAAGAAAACAACAAAAAACTTTTTTGATAAGCTTTCTTTTTGTACATAGTCTTTTCCCTTAAATTTTTTGTCTTTTGTCTTCTTTTTTTGATTAAGTTTTTCTATGTTGCTTTATAATTAATGCACCTGATTCTACAGTTTAAAAATAATGAATTTTTTACAACTCGATTTAATGTGATAATTAAGTATTAATTTAGATAGTATTCAAGTTACTTAAAAAAATATGTGAGACGTACTAAGAATTGTATTAGTTTTGTGTGGTTTAATGTTAGCCTATGTGAAAGTGATGTTGATCAGTTTAAAACTTTTGCTAAAATTCTTCCCAGTTAA
Source organism: Panagrolaimus sp. LJ2400 (assembly GCA_024447215.1). NCBI lineage: Eukaryota > Metazoa > Nematoda > Chromadorea > Rhabditida > Panagrolaimidae > Panagrolaimus > Panagrolaimus sp. LJ2400. The sequence goes on along the minus strand of JAMRYA010000001.1, from coordinate 1,116,671 downwards.
GACCTTTTTCAACCATTAATTGAGACAAAATTAGCATAATAAAGCAACCAACATTACAATCAAGCTGCCAGTTTTTGATTTAAGAAATACATAGGACATTGCTGGCTTTTGATTTTTACTTTTAATCAATTATAGTTAAATGAAAACTATTACAGTTAGAATTCTTATCATGTTGTTTATCCTGACCACCGTTACTTTTTATTCTAGTAATTGTCCACGCAGTTTCTCTCGTACCCATTTTAACCAAGCTTTAATTTTTTCTTTGCTTTAGCAGTCCTCTTTATCTGCCTTTTTTAAATTCCCTATTTATGAAATATAATAATTTTATTTTTGATTAATATCAGTTCTAAGATTCAGAATGCGCGCATCTTATGCAGTTAAAAATTTTTTGTATTAATTTCAATACTATTATGATTGCCCTGTGACAGTTATCTATAATTTAAAATGAAAGTATTGGAAAGGATTTTAACTAGAAACAATAGTTATTTCATGTTGTATAATTTTAATAACTACTCAAATGGCCATGCAGTTTTGCACCTATAATACTTCCACATACTAACAGTTTTTCATATTATATGATAGATTAAGAAAGTCATGATAACATGGAGAACCGATGAATCAACAGAACACTGTTAAAATTTCCATAAATTTATCTTATTTTTGTAGCCGTTTTCTTACAGTTTTTAGCTTCTACCACATTTCATTTGCATATTTATTGCTTTCATTTCCTCATCACTTTTCTTTAATGTTACCAGCTTAAAATAATTTATTACCCTTTTTTCTCCTCCAAATTCTTTAAATTCAAAAAAGCAATCTGTTTTTTTATGTTTTCTTTGATTCTTCCGGCATACATATTTTTGTTTAAACTTTTAATTATTTTTATGACCTTTTATTTGTTACTCAGTTTCTTTCCCTTCTAATCGAGCTCAAAGCAATGCAGATCAACAACAGCGGCAATAATAGCCACAAATGACGTAAAAGCATTAATTTAAAAAGAACCACCCCAATTTCCGCCTGTTTTTTTATCTTCCAGTTTGATTTTGTTTTGGGTTAAAAACAAGCTTTAAAACATAAAAAGTTTGTTGTTGCATCACCACTAACTAAAAATCAAAAAAGCTGAAAGAAAGTGCAAAGAAAAGAAGAGGCGATTTTTTTTGAGTGTTTAATGTGTTTTTGGGCCATTCTTTTTTTCTTCTTTCTTCTTTTAGGGGGGTTCCATTCTTTGCTTTTGAACAAAAACGAAAAAAAAGAAGAAGCATTAAAGATAAAGAAAGAAAAAAAAGATCAATCAAAATATTTTCTTTTTTTCGACATGATGCTTTTATGCAAACATAAATGCGTGAAATAAGTTTGAATGAAAAGTTTTTTTTTTTGCTAAAGCTTCGTTTTCTGGGTACAGTGATACTCTAATGGCCTGAAGCTCCATCAGTTTTTTTAAATAAGTTCCAACAAATCTGTGGAACCTTCAGTTTTTATGTTATTTATTTACTCTCATTTCTGTTTATAGAAAATTATCCTTATTCTGGTGTTTATCTTTTTACAATAAGTTAATCTTTCATTTACTTATTATTACAGTTAAATATATCTTTTGGGTTGGGCATGTCAATTGACAGCCACACAACTGAAGATGCTTCAGTTTTTTAAGTAATTTTAAAAAATTTGTAGACACTTCTTACTTTTTTTTTCATTGTAGTTTAGACATAATTATAACCATAAATATCCTCGACAATTTTATATTCGACAGCAAGCTAAGAATCATGTCAGTATAAAAATGACAGATCAGTAAAAGATATTAAAAGTGCAGGATTATTCTTCCACTTAATTACTTTTGGAACAGATACTGCTGCTGGCAGTTATTCTGTAATAAAACTTTAAGGTTCTACGAATTTTTTGTTCTTTTCTAAATCACATCACCAACAAGTTCAGTTTTTTTTCTTATCGTTTGAAGTAGTTAATTGAAAGTGGTAAAGTTTAAATAAATACCTATGTCAAGAGTTATCCTGCTGCAGTTTTATATTTTACCAATATATATTTAACGATTGTCAATGATATAGTACACAAACTCTAACAGTGTTTAGCTAGTATTGTTTTTTGTATGACAGTATTTGAATTTGTCTAAATGTACTATATCTCAATTCAGTTTATTATTAAAAAGCAATAGAACAAAATTTTTGTCTTCAATATTTTTGAAAAGTTAAAAAAATTCAGTTTTTGATTTTTGTTGATTTCCCAAATTTAGTTATTTTTTCATTATAATTTTCTTTTTACTCACATCAAACTGATGTATTTCCTTATCCCTATCAGTTTTATCAATTTTTTAATTTCGTTTCTTTTTTTGCTGTAATCAAATTTTAATAGTTATGAAACGTGTTTGTATTTTGGTTTTGTAACAGTTTTTGAAACACTTTGGTTACTTTGTTCTTTCCTGCAACACATACCTCAATTAATTAACTTTACAGTTATTTTTAATTATAAATAGTAGTATCATCATTATTCAGCCATCAGTTTTTTTTCTTTTCTTAAAGCAAATTCTCTTAAATAGTTTTCATTACTGCCAATTAAACTGCAAATTATTATGGAAAACAGTTTAACATATAAAATTTTAAAAAAAGATAATAAATTTACGCTCAATCAAACAAATAACAAAAACAACAACAACGTCAACAACAATCTTTCTTAAATTTCTGTATTCTACTCAACTTACTGACTGACCGTTTTGTTATAAAATTCAGTTTTGGTGTTTGTCGACAAAACATATCAATTATTGAAATTCCTCCCAGTTTTTAAACACAAAGATAATAAATAGCAAAAAATATTAATTTCAGTTATAAATTTATTGCCAAAATCTTTTTGTACAGTTTTCTGGCATTTTTCCAATTCATTCAGTATAATCTTTCATTGTTACTGTAGTTTCGTCTTTAAAATCTTAATTTTCGTTCAACATTTTTTATCTTTTACGTATCTTTTAGAAAGATAATAAATTTACGCTTAATCAAACAAGTAACAACAACAACAACAACGTCAACAACAATCTTTCTTATTTTCTTAAAAGGCAAAAAAAGAAGAAATTTATTGCTTTCTCTCCTTTTTTTAATATTGTTTTATTTACTGCCTTTTTTTTACAAAGTAGTTCCCTTCCTTTTTTGACTGAAGCTTGTTCAAAGCTTACTTTTATCTTTTTCTATCCTTTCTTTTTTATGGCACCGAAAACCAACCAACCCCAAATCAATATGAAACTGCTGCCTTGCTGAGGAAAAAAGAGCTCTCAAAATGCGCAGTCGCAACAACAACAGCAGCAGAAGTAATAATGTGACTTGTATTTTTTTTGGCACTATGTTTTTTGGCTGTTAAAAAAATGGCACACGTGCGTCTGTCAACAATCCTGCGATGACAAGCTTGCGCGCGTTTTTTTTGCCAAAGGGCATTTTTTAGCCTTTCTTGCTTGCATGCATGCTTCTGGAAGGCTCTACAAGTGTAGATATATTTTATCATTTAAGACTATGAATATATATATATGTTATATTCTGGATGTATGGCTGCTTTGCCTTCCTTCTTTTTTTTGAAGGATTTTCAGCCATCTCTCTTTTCCTTCTTTCTTTAACAACTGGAAAGAAAAAAACGGATGAGATGAAAAGAGCTTTTTGGCATGCCATTCACGTCGTTTCCTGTTTCTCAATGTTTAAAAAAAAGAAAGCAGACTTTTTTCCTTAAAAAGTCTTCTTTTTTTCTGATGAAAAGCAAGAGCTTTCTTCTCTCTCGTTGATCAACTTCTTTCTTTTATGCCGTATGTCGTCCAAAAGTCCGGGAGTCTTTTTATTTTGCTCTTCTCTTTCAAGTGCTTTGTAATATCAATTTTTTCCCTGTTTTTTTTGACTCGAATTTTTCATGTTTCCGTTTAAAACTGGCATCATGTCTTTTAAAAGTTACTTTTTGCTTAATTTTATAGAACTAATTTGTATCAAACTGGGATCTCGCTTTATCTCTTTAAAAAACTTTGTTTCAATTAACTGTTTTAAACTATTTTGTGGTCGGATCATGTAAACTGATTTTAATATCTTCTATAACAACCTCTTTTTATATTATTGGTAAATATCTTTTATGAAACTGTTTCGTCGTTTCATCCTGCTGTGTACGTATTTTAGTGGCATTTTCGAAAATTGATATCAAGTGCTTGTTTATTGTCTATTCATCAGCTAAAACGGATATTTAAAAAAGTGTTTATAATCTGTTGTTTCAAGTTTTTGTGGTTTATTTTTACTATTATTAGCTGAAGTTTCTTTTAAAAAGTATTAGTACCCAGGACTTAAAACATGTAAGATGCAGATAAGAAAAAAGTTTTGCAACTGTTGCAAAAAAAACAAAAAAAAACAAGTGAAAAAGAAGAGAGCGCAGAGAAAAAAAAGCCGTTTTTTTCAAAAACAACGTTGTTTTCGTGTGCCAAGAACTTTTTTCTTATCCGCATCTTATGTTATGAAAAACATTGTAATATTTTTCAACAAAAGTCTTAGTCGTTTTTATAATTATTTTCAAAAAACTATACTGTATCACCTCTAAAAATTCAGAATGGTCCAAATACTGTTTTAATTTTTTCCATTTTCTTTAACGATGCCGTTCTGGGTTTTTTTGAGACTATAAAACTTACATATTTTTTATAGAAAAGTTTTTTCTTTTCCGTAAACTCTTTCAAGGAATTTTGTTATATAAATTTTTACTGGCTTCTGTTATGATACCATTCATTTTAAAATATTAAGCCCTGGTAACTTGTTCAGAATGGCATTTCTTGCAAGCATAAATAGGTAATTGTAAGCGCCTGTAAATATGATTATGGCAATTTCGTTTTTAAACGCTGTTTCAGAGATAATAATTTTGTACAGTTATTGCTAGATTTTTAATGGAAATATTTAAGATACTTTTCAAAATAACTGTTTTGTGTAAATTCAGCAAAATTAAACTGTAGATGAGTAGTGGGTTTTTGTATTATTGGAAACACACTACATTTCTTGATAAAACTGTAATTTCTCGTTGCTGTTGCAATATTTTCTATTATATTTTACTTCAACACTTTAATTTTATTTTCATGTAAAATTTTGTTAGTTTAAATTATACTTTAAAACTATTCACTATTGGGCAAACATTATTTATAGCTGGTTTAAGCTTTTTTTAATTTGGCTGATAGGGTTTACTATGATAAATTAGTGATTTTTTCGCATTGTTATCATACTAAAAGAATATTTTTGCATTAACCGAGATGTAGGCATTTATTTTTTAAAAAACTGTGTACCTTTTGATTTTACCGTTGAAAAACTGTTTTGCTGTTTAAGACTTTTTTTTTTAAATTTTATGATAACCGTAATTTTTATTTTCCGAATGTCAATTCAACAAGTAGTTGTTTTTAAATTTAGCTTTATTTGGAAAACTAACCGTGTTTTCTTCTATTTTTTTCCCGATGTTTTTTATAACTTTTCCATGTCATTTCGATGATGACAACATCTTGTCAAAATTGATTTTCATCTTCTTTTCCCGTTTTTTTTTCATTTAACTTTATTTTTATTTTTTGCGGGTAGTAATTGAAAGTTAATTTTTTAAGACATTTTTTTTTATCTTCAAATTGCTGTTAAAAAATTTTTTGACAGGTTTCATTTTGTTGTCAAAACACTTTTCTTTTTTATTTGACTATATATTAATGGTTGTGGTAAAAACTGCTTTTTCTTACATATCAGTAATTCAACAAATTTTATAAAATTACGTAAAATTCCTTCTTCTTCTTTTTGCGTGTTCACAAGCTTTAAATTCCTTCTCTCTCTTTTCAGTTTTCATTTTACTTTTCTGTTTTTTTTGTCTTTCAACCCACAAATTTATTTCCATTTTTAGCTATTGCCTTATATATTTTTTTTTGTTGAAACGTAAAAAAGGGATTCCTTTTATTTTTGAGTGCTTCTTCAAGGAAATAAAATAAAAATTTGTCATTTTTCTATATATATTTTTATTAATGTAGTTTTTAAACGATGTCAAGGATTTTATTTTAGTTGTTTTTATCAGTTTATTAAGTAATTGTTTTTTTTATAGTTAACTGGATTTACTTTGTTTTTTAACTGTGTTTTCATGATTCCGATATCTTGTTTTACTGCTTTATTTGAATTATAAAAACTGAATGTAACCATATTGTTATGTTTGTAAACATACTCTATGAAACGTTGTTCCGGTGAACACTATCATAATTTCGTCTCAGAACTTCTATTATATTTTTCACTTTAAAACTGCCTGGAACAATTAAGCACATGAAATTTCGACATTTGTACCCTTGTCTGGATTTTAAACTGGAGTATATTTTTGTGTTTGTTTTTATATATTTAAACTGATTTCTTTATTTTATGCTGTAAGCAATATGACCTTAATGTCATGCACGAATTTAAAACCTGTGCAATATTTTCTTGTTAACATCCATAACGCCAACTTCGATTTTTTGCATACCATACATTTCATTCTTCTTTTTTTTAAAAAAAAAACAATTTCATGTTTGAGCTTTTACAAAATCCTTTTTTATGGTTCATTACCTTATTTTTGAAAAGTTTTTATGATTTAAGTTTAATGAAGCAAAAATTAAATGTTTATTTATGAAATTTTAAACAGAAAACTGTTCTGCTTTTGCAGAGGCACTTAATGTTTGATTTTGTTAAAAACTGCCTTGAAATGTTAAAGGACTCTTTATTTTTGGATGAAAACTGCTTGTGGATGGTAATGTACAAAAGTAAAAACTGCGTGGAATAATCGTATAGGTTTTTAAAACTTTAAAACTTAAAATTAACACAAATATTTGCATAGTTTTTGTTCAACTTATTGGCTTTTTAGTTACAAATTTTTAACTGATTATTAGCCGATTCAATATTTCTAATATAAAAACTGTGCCGACGTGTTTCATTGCAGGATCCCTCTTTGGTATAAATTTATAAAAGTGAAAATATAAACTAAATAGGATGAATTTTGCAATTTTTAAACTGCTGTGATTACACATCAGTCGTAAGATCTAACTAAAGCAGTAAGCTACATTTATAAATACAAACTAGCTGCCATCTCTTTTTTTGTAAATATATATTTTAACTGGTAAGGTATGATATTGTAATCTAAACTGTCACTCATTTCATCGGTATTATCTCTCATTCTTCGATTCAACTTTTGCTTCTTCTCAAATCCTTTTAAAGTCGAAAGGAGAACGTTTTCAAATGAACTTTCTCATGACGACATTTGACGCCTCGCTAAAAAAACTGAGTTAAACTTTAAAACTCAAAATAAAAAAATCTTCTCAACAACAAAAAAGAAAAAGATTGAAATGTCCGCTTTTTTTAGAATTTTATTTCGCTATTTTTAGAAAAACTCTTTTGCAACTTTTTTTTGTTTCCTTGAATATCTTTTTTCATCAAAAAAAATTGCAATATAATATATATTTGCAGGAGCAAGAAAAAAAATAAAATAAAAAATTTTTACGTCATTTATTTTAAGCTTTCATTCATTCAAAAAAAATAGAAGATGTAAGGAAAAAAAGGAAACTTTTGATTAGTCTTTCAAAGCACAAAATAAGGAATAAGAAGCGATGTTTGCGTGTTTGCAGCAAAAAACAGAGTTTATTTTTATGTTTTTGGCAGATTTTTAAATGTAAAAAATTAAAACGTTTGAAGAATTGGTCGGGAGAAAACTGAGATTCCACAGATGAGGTTAACGAAATTTAACTGAATATTTGGAACTCTGAATGTGAATTGTGAAGTATTTTGTTAACTGTCAATTCTTTGCTGCTTCACATTTTCTCAAACTGTCACAAATTTTATCACACTTTGATTGAAAAAAAATAAAATTTTAAAAACTGAGTTGGAATTGGAACTTGCAAAAAATTATTTTTCCACTTAATAATTACACGTTGTAAAAGTTACATTTAACTGTTTGGCATGATTTTACGTTTCTAAAATTACAACATGTAATTTTCTCATATTTTAATCGACATTTTGTTTAACTGCATATGCCTCTTGTCTCATTTTTACAACAGTGAATTTCTTACTAAATTGCTAACACTTTTCATCGCTTCCTTTGCTAACACTTTTTCTTACTTTTATTTTCAAGCTTTAACTGATTGGATTTATATCGGGTGAAAAATTATTTAAAAAGTTTTAATTAATTACAAAAATCAAAACTGGCTCGAAAGAGTTGATTTGATTGGTCATTAAGAATTCTAATATTTTTTTTCAAAGAAGCTGAATCTTTGTACTCGTAAATTTGCATATTCCACCTTCTTTATGTCATTGACCAACAAGTAACATTTACTTTGAATTTTAAAACTGAGGTGCATGAAGTGTGTGTGTTTAAAAAAGTTTTTAGGCATACTGTAAATACTAATGGGAAAATTTTTTTAAATAAAAACTGATTGCACAAGATCGTCGGCTTCTTGTGAGTTCTATATTTAAAAACAAAAGCTTGAAGTTATTTTATTTTTTACATGTGCCGATCGTTTTCCACGACTTTATCATTTTTTCAACTGCTTTCGTCAGTAATTGCTTTATTTCTTCTTTATGCGCAAAAATTTGTGATGATAGTTCTTTTTTGGTAGCTTTTCTTTAATAATAACTGTTCCATATTTTCATCCGCCAGATATTTGATGGATCTAAATTTCTTTTTAATTGAACTCAATTTTTGTCTTTTTAAACTTTATTAGTCATTTCTCTATCCTTAAGCCTTTACAATTTGCATATTTATATTGAAAAAACATTCTTTTTTTAACTGCGAAAAGAGAAACATCCACTTCATGGGTTTGATAAAAATTTTTGTTTTCTTCTGCCAGATATTTGCTGAATCTGAAATAATTTTTTTCTATTTGCTTTAACTGAAACATATTTTATTTACCTATTTAAACTGCCTTCTAGAGTTATTGCTCTGTTATTTCTTTATGCCCTCAAAATTTGCATATTTCTAATTTAAAAACATCTCTCTTCTTTTTTTAAACGGAAACAAGAGAGCAACAACAAAAATTCATGTGATGGATGTTCTTTTTTGGTAACATATTTTTTTTATTTTTTGAAAAAAAAAGAAATGAAATTAAACTGACTCAAATAAAAAAGGGGGACATTTTGTTGTGGTTTAACAACAGAAAAAAAAAGAAGAAGGACTAAAAACAAGGAAAAACACGGAAAAGAAGAAGAACATGATGAGGGGAAGAAGAGAAAGATAGCAAGCGGAAAACTAAAGAGAGAGGGTATAAGTTTTCCCCCCTTTTTTTATTTCTTGTGTCATTTCTTTTTTTTGCTCAATTTTAAAATATTCATGCAAGAGAGACAGAGAGATGGGAAAAAAAGAAGAGAGAAGGGTCTTCCTCGTCATTATTCCATCGACTGCTGCAGCAAGTCTCTTCTTCTTCCCCTAGTGTTTTTCACCCGAACGGAAGCCAAAGGGGAAAAAGAAGAGAAAGAGGACGACTCGCTTATATTTTTTTTGTTTACTTCGAGATGAGAGAGAGTTTTTTTTGTCTATGTTGTTATTTGACGGACACGAGCGCGAAAAAAAATATTTTGATTTTTTTACATATAATTTTTTTTTGTTTTTGGATTTAAACGATTTTCTTAGATTTTTTTGTATTCCGTTTTTAAACATAATTTTTAGCACATTTACTTTTATTATTAGGATAAATTTATAGACACAAACTGGATTCAATAATTGCTGAAAAATATATTAGTTATTTTGTCAGAATTTAAGTTTAATTTATTATTTGTTTTAACTGAACAGAATTTTTCCCTTTTTTAAAAGCTGCCTTTTGTAGCTATCATGTTATTACTTTTTTATGACCGCAAATTTGCATATTTCTGATTTAAAAATGTTTATTTCCTTTTTTGACTGACGAGTATTTTAAAACTGAAGTTGTTGTCAAAGTTTGGAAAAATTACTGACGATCAACTGCTCATGAATATTGAAAAACTGTTATTCAGTAAAACGATCCCTGATTTTATTGAAAGCTAATTTATTTTTACTTTTTTTATTCTAACTGGCTTTTTATAACGTAACTGTCTTCTTTAGATTAGTTTCTTATGCCCGAAAATTTGCATTTTTTTGATTCAAGAACGTCTTTTTTGTTTTTTTATTTGCTAAACGAGTATGTTTTATAACTGAAGATCATAAAATTTGAATATGTTTTGTATAATTCGAGCGAGTTTTTTTTGTCTATTTTGTTGTTTAACGGACCCAAGCGCGAAAAGAAAATATTTTGAGTTTTTTATATATAAATTTTTTTTTCAGATTTCAACGATTTTCTTAGATATTTTTTATTTAGTTTATATTTATTTATATTAGAAAAGAAAAAAGATATATATTTTCAACATTCCATTTTTTCTGGCATCAACGTGGATATTTCAAAGAATTCTTATTTTTTGCTGTTAAAAAACAAGTATTTATATTTAAATTTACAATTCTGGCCGCATCACTCAAAGTCGTCTCAGCAGTAGCAGTAATTGCTCCATTTCGCTGCTTTTTTTTAAAATAAAAAAGCCGGCCGTCCATTTTTTCTTTCTTTTTTTCCTTTCCTTTTCCTTTGGACGGCCCAGCCATTAAGCACCTAACAACATTTAACACAAGAAATGGCAAAAGAATATAAATTTACATTTTCTTCTCCAATTCCAAAGCTTCTTCTTGATGGTGATCAATTTGATCGATATGATGATGAAACCTCGGCATTAGATATAGGATGTCATGTTAGATTTGAAGAATATGGATTTTATATTGTATGGGAACCAAAAGGCAAAGATGCGGGCCTGCTTGATATTTCACAAATATGGGAAGCTCGACATTCTGGCACCATTAAAGATGCAAAGATAATTTTTGATCTTGAACAACGTCCTTCCAAAGATTCAATAGAAGATCGAACCGTTTATATTACATATGGCTTTGATTTGGTGAATGTTTCGGCGTTATATTTAATTGCCAAAACTGCTCAAATTGCTAAAGATTGGAGAGATGGAATAAATGGTATTGTTCATAATTATAAGCTTCGGCATGCTTGTCCAACAACAGCTCTACAGAAACAGTAAGTTATAGTTTTCATGGGGAAATAAAACTGTACCAGTTAAAATTTGGTGAATAGCTTGTTTCTGGTAAATGTTTGAGTATAATTATTTTTGACTTCATTTACTTTAACTCATACATTATTATTTTTTATTGATTTTTTTAAACTGTATTTGATTTTGCTCTGTATTTTTAAATAACATTTAAAATAATTAATTAACCAGTATTTAATTGCTGGAAGCTAAAGAGAACTAAAAATGGATAAGAAACCGCAATTTTTCAATAACGTTAAAACTTCAGGTCATTATGCTTAACTGAAAATTGCGTTATTGAAGAAATAAATACTAAAACTTTAACTGTCTCTTAATTTGCCTCTTTTACAGTTATTAACTGTTGAAACAAATTTTCACCAAATTTTTAAAAAGTGTAATCGTGTTTCATTGATTAACTTAATACACTACAGAAGCAACTTGTTGTATCTTAGAAAGAAATTAAAGTGTTAAAAATAATTTAGAATGGCTTGCTTGTGTTAAAAATTTTGATACTGACTATTTTGAGCTTTTTTTTATTTATTCCTTTTTTCATTACGTTTTTTTAAACTGACAAGTTGATCGTAAGAAGTCGATTATGTGGATTAAAAAATATTTATACCAGAAGTTGACTGCTGAACGTTAACGTAAAATTATGAATGGATAGAGATCCTTTTTTATGTAACAACAATTTAGTTTAAACTGAAAATCAATATTATTAAGCGTAAATTAGGTTATTCAGTAATATTATATATACATTTAAACTATAACTGTCTTTCCATGCTTTGCTTTCTCTTTTATATTTTATTTGACGTTAACTGTTTTAACAACTTTACACAAAATTTTTAAAAACTGTCTGCGTTTTTCATCAGGCTTAAAATTTTAACAAAAAGAAACTTGTTAAGCTACCGCATAAACTGAAATTAAAAAATGACAGTTAAGCGTCAACTTTTATAATTAAAAAACTGAAACTTTAGAATCCTTTCAGTACATAAATATTTATTAAACTGCTGATGAAAGTCCACTAATTTTTTGCATAAACTGGCTTCATTTGTTTTTTTCAGTTGGCGCTCGCTATGCCTTGCAACAAATGATCGAGGAAAAATTCCACTTCGAAATATTATTAAAACTTTTTCAAGTGGAAAACCAGAAAGAATGGTACATAAATGTTTAACGGATTTGGGGCTAGCTGGTGATAAGGTTGGTTTTAACTGTTTTAACTGTTTGATGACGTTGTATTTTGTTGTTTGTAAACCTATTGTAAAATTGTTGTTGTTCAATTTGTATTGCAGCATTTTGGGAAACTTTGAAAACTGCAAACATTGATTTGGATTTTAAAAAGTAGAAACTGGAACACTTGGAAGTGCAGCAAAAATGATTTGATTTTTGTTAAAGGTTTTTATCACATGACAGTTAAGCTGTAGTCTGTGATTTCTCTTCAAAGTAGCTATCGCTAGTATTTTTAACATTTTTGCCAACTGGAAAAAATAACTTAAATTTATTATTAAAATTGTTTGGAGGAAATTAGCGTTCTCAGTTTGTTTTCATATAATAGTTAAAAAAACTGATAGCAGTAATTCGGTCTTGAGTTCGCTAATAAAAAGTTTCCCAAAATGCTGCATTAAAGTCAAATTTTTTCGTTGTTTTTTGTGTTTATTTTTTATTGTTTTCGTTGTTGTTCACTTTTTTTCTTTAGTTTATTGTTCGTTCAATGAATGGAAAATGGTCAAAACGTGTGACAAATGTTTATAAATGTCGATCTGGACGAAAGCGACAAAAGAAGGTTTGAAATATTGTTTTTGTTTTTTTAAGTTTTAGTGGTAGTGGTTTTGTAGTGGGGGTTGTGGTTGGAATTCTTTTTTCAGTTACTATTTTTTACATCACTGATTTTTTTTGAAATTCTTTGATGACATATATTTTTTATTTATTTGTTCTTGTTTTTTCAGGAAAGAGAAGAGCTGGATGTGTCATTATTTACATTTGAAAAATTTTTAAGGCTGTATCATAAAATTTGTCCAAGAACTGATGTACAAGAACTTTTTGTTAAGCTGTAAGTTTATGGGGGGATGTTTATTTTGAGATAAACTGATTATGGGCGTGATTCATGGTAGAATTAAGTTAAAGCAAACTTTTCAAAAAAAGTTAAAACTGAGCTTTACAAGAATAGAAAGTTCAAAAACTGGCGGTAATTTTTCTTTCTTGATTTATAAAAAACTGGAGAGTTTAATGGTGTAGCAAAACACGTTGTCACGTTTTTAAGTTATTTGCGATATTCTTTATTTTTTTAAAGTGATGTTCTGTAATCTTCAAGAATGTTGGTGAATTTGAAAACTGATGACGTTTATCTTTTTCTGCAAAGAAACAAACACAACTGACTAATCGTTAAAAAATGTGTTAATGACAACCCAAAAGGTATAAATTACTAAACACAAAAACAGATTTTACCAGTGCTCGGTGCGCAAAACTGTCATGCAAGAAAATTGTTATTAGAACTAAAATTTAAAAAATGTAAAAGTTATTGCACAAATTTTGGGAGAAAAACTAATGAAGTAAAGTATGTGCAGCTTTTTTTGTATGACAAATGTTTTTGTTTACTCAAGATGATGTAATCTAATCCAAAAGAATATTGTAAAGTTAAAAACTGTGCATCTTGTTTAAAAGAATTAATTTTCGGTAAACCACAAAAACTATCTTGAACTGACAACAATAAAAAATAAAGTTACAAAACAAGTAAACTGACTTTACCAATATTGGATTTACAAAAACTGCCATTTACATATTCTGCATTAATATTACAATTAAACAAAACAATTTTATTTTAGATCTGGACAAAAAGAATATTTAACACGAGAAAAGATGATAAATTTTTTGAATGAAGAACAACGTGATCCACGGCTAAATGAAATTTTATTTCCATATTTTGATAAAGCACGTGTACAACAATTAATTGCAAAATATGAAACGGATGAAAGTTATATTGCTCAAGGTTAGTATTTAAGTTTATTTTATAATTAACTGTTTACCACCATCATTTCTCGTGTAAAAGGTATAACGAGGATTTTATTCGAGATATTTTTTGAGTAAGTAGAAACTGTGATATCTTTGATCATTAATTCATCGGGTAAGAAAAATAATTTTAACTGATACGTTCAATTGACACATCTCGAAAAAAAGAGGTCTTACTAAGAGTTCTAAAACTGATAATTTCGAGGTTTCCTTTTTAATTCTAAGTAAATGTTCCAACTAGCTTTGCGGTTTTTTTTCAAAATGATAGAAATAGCTTTATGTTTTTAAAGAAAAAACTGAATTGATCAATGCATGGATAAGTGAACCTTTTTCTTATCAAACTTTAACGGCAAATTATTTCAATATTTTATTGCTTTTGAGAAATGAAACTAGCACGTTTGTTTTATTGTACGTTAATGCTAAAAAAACACATCCTAAATGGAAACATTTGTATACCACTTTGTCATGTAAACTGATGAACAGAATGAACTGCTTACTGATAGCTTTAATATTGCGTCTACTTTTTATGATAGAGTGCTAAAAAACAAAATAAAAATAAAATGAACATGCACTTTTCTGCATTGATAAACAACTTCACACAGTTTAAAAAAATTAAAACTGACATGCAGCGTAATATTTGGCTTTTGATAAATGGTTTTATGGTTAAGACTTTATTGAGCCTTTACAAAATAACAAATGATTTTTTTAATAACAATTTTTTTCATAATGAAACTTTTATTATGATACTTCAACGCTTTGTTTAAAATAAGGCATCATGTAAAGGGCAATATGTTTATTTGATGATACTTTTTTTATGCTAACTGATGATTGCTTGATGATTGTTTTGATTGATTAAAGCTATATTTTATGGATTTAAAAATAACTAAGAAATGAAAGTATACCGTTGCCTATCATTCCATGACCTAAAGTATAAACTGAATTAATTGGATCAAAAATAATTTGAAATATCTATTTAACAAAGATCTTATATAGGACATCTAATGACTTTATTATTAAGTGACAATGAATGTCTTGTGGATAACTGTTGTTGTTTAATACTGTATTTTTTTAAAAAGTGTGACAAGCATAAACTGAATCAGTCAAATCATTTCTAGTCTGGAATATCTTATAAATAAAAAATTAAACTGTTCAAAATCGCAATCCTTTGATTTTTTAGGTAAAATGTCAGGTGATGGATTTTTAAGATTTTTAATGTCAGATGAAAATTCTCCAGTATTTTTGGATCGAACTGAGAGATATCAAGATATGGATCAACCACTATGTCATTATTATATTAATTCTAGTCATAATACATATCTTACTGGAAGGCAATATGGTGGAAAATCTTCAACAGAAATTTATCGACAAGTACTCCTATCTGGCTGTCGATGCGTGGAGCTAGATGCATGGGATCGTGAAAATGAGCCAATTATAACACATGGAAAAGCAATGTGCACAGATGTTTCATTCAAAGAAGTGTTGCTGCAAATTAGAGATACAGCATTTTTGCGGACAGATTTTCCCGTAATTCTATCATTTGAAAATCATTGCTCAAAATCAAATCAACTGAAAATGGCAAAATATTGTATGGAAGTATTTGGGGATATGTTGTTAACGAAGCCATTGGATGAATTTCCGGTGAGCTATTGATTTTTTAAGGGAATAAAGTAAAACTGATTAATAGATGGCAAACAGGAAAATAAAAACTGTGTTCTAATTTGGCTTTTTTTTTAAATTGAACGATACTGGGTTATGTAAAATAGCAGTTCAAAGTGAAAAATTAAGTTTGTATGCAGCCACAAGACTTTTTTTAAAACCGCGAAGTGATTCTACAATATGTAAATTTTTAATAAAACTGCGGAGAATGTGTATTAGCTAGCAATAAATTTCTCTCCAGTTAGCAAAGCTGCTATTATAAAATTTTTAAACTGCCTCTTTTAACAACTGAATTTGTTAAACGATTTATTTTATTAAAAACTACTTTAAAATATAGTTTTGCAAAGAATCTATTTTATTATATTATTAAAAGCAAAGTGAGCGATTGGTATTTCCAATGTCATAAAAACAGACACAATAGATCTAAAATTATTAACGAATGCCGTGATTGTAGTTTATGAACAATCACGTCATTCGGTTAGCACATGAACATATTACAAATTTGTAAAAATCTGATAAATTTGTGATACCACAGATTTCTATTTAAAAAGAAAGCTGAATAAATCAAGTTATACATGCCTTTCTCCTCCATAAACCACCTTTTTATTTTTTAAGTAAAACTGACAAATGTAATGTTTTTCCGCATTCTGCAGTATTATTAAGATAACGGACAATAGCGTAAGAGGAAAAGGTAGTTGATATTTTTCTTTATAATAGTAAAACCTGGTGAATATAAAATGTAGAAAAATTTAAACTGTATTACCAAGTTATCTGGTTGTGAAATTTTTAGTAAAACTGCAGAGTATTATTAACTGCGGTCAAAGGTATTTGAATGGTTTTTAAATTAAATATAATTAAACGAAACTGAACTGGGAAACTGCAATTTTTAACAATTTTGATCAAATCATCATTATCACTACTTTATTTAACTGTTTATTAAAATGCAAGCAGTTGCTTTCATCAAAAACAAGTAAAAAAACACTACTAAAAACAGTAGTCAAATCTTAGACTTCGTTGTTACTAATAAATATTTCTTTAACAGAAATGAACAGGATTAGAAAGATAGGAGTTGACGGGTCAAATGAGATTCACGTTCTTTTATGGTCAAACTGCGAAAAATAAATTTAAAAAACAAATACTGCATTAGCACTTTTCTTCCCCAAGTTGCGACCGAAATGCGATTATAACGCTGAAACGCATATATAAAAATTTAAAATGGCAATCATTTAATTCATTTTGCAAAAAACTGCATCATTTAAATTTAATTATTTTTAGCTCGAACCAGGAGTACCATTACCTTCACCAAATCGTCTACGTCGAAAAATTTTAATTAAAAATAAACGTCTAAAACCTGAAGCTGAAAAACATCAGCTGGAACAATTTTTGAAAGAAGGCCGCCTGGATGAAGATGATGATTATTTAGAAACTCCTGAAGTCGTTGGAGAAGATTCTGTTGGAGCTCGTAAGTTTAAACTGTTTCGATTTTGATTCATTACTCACTAATTTTTAATTATTAACATTTTTTAATTCATTTTTTTGCTTAAAACAATTTTTTTGGCACATTTTTTAAATTTTGCCAGTTTGCATTTTTTTTTATGACACTGTTTTCTTCTTAAATTTTCTTCGAGGGATTGCCCGCTGGGAATAATTAATTAGCATATGCCTTAAGAGGGGATTTACTATACCCCTAAGGGCTACTTAAAACTTCTCTGCCCATTGGAGATATGGCCTAAGGGAAGATTTATGATATCCTATATTATTTTTGTCTATTAGATTTGGATAGTAATGGTCCACATCCATCAATGGATGAAATGATGCTGATAGCAAGTGATGATGAATATGAGCATCGCCTACCATCATCTTCAACTGGTGGTCCAGTACAATCTCCATCTACAACATCTGGGATTGTTTCACAATCATATTCTGGAGGTGGTATCTCATCTGCTGGGGGTGGAGGTGTATTTTCATCTTCATGGTTCTCATCAGGCCGGCTCACCCCTTCTTCATCTCGTTCCCTGCAAGGTGGTGGGGGAGGTGGAAGTTCATCAAGAAACTCATCACGCAATTCATCTCCCCGAAATTCTATTGATTCTAGATCCCTTCTCCTTGCAGCTTTTGATTCGAGAAGACAAAAATTTGCAAAAGAAAATTCCCTTAAAGCTTCTCAGGATCTTGGAACGCCCACAGGGATTCCACAATCTTCATCAATTATTGTTGGAATGGATCGTTCAAATTCGTCAAAATCAATTGGACGATCTCCACGATTTCCATTTCGATCCATGACTTCTTCCGTTAAATCCAATTCTACATCTTCTCCACCAACTTCATCTCGACCTCCGACAGCACAAGGTTCGAAATTAATTTGCATATATCGTCAAGTGATCTCTATTATTTGTTGTATTTGTGATTGATTATTATTGAGTGAAACAAATCTTCTTCTTCTACTCTCTCTTTTTCAGAACTGTCTCTTTTTACCATTGTTCATTTTTTTGTTAAAATTCCTGGGTTATAAAAATATTCTCTCCTTCCTTCCCTGTTTGAAAACTGATTTCTTAAGTTCATTACGTTGTTTTTCTTCTAATATCACAAATGTTTTTTATCTTTATTTTTGCACTGCACCACATTTCAACTAAAACTAATATTTTTTATTTCTTATCACAAGTTTTTTAAATTTCTATGCACCCCAAAAATTCTACTATAAACTATTCCTTTTAAATGTTTTTTTTAAGTTAGATGCTGTGCTTCATTTTTCGGTTAACTGTTTTTATTTTTTAAAAAAAGTTTAAAAAAAAGTTTTTACGAAACTGATATAATTTTATGAGCATTAGTCAAAAACTAAGCAAAATGACTGAGTTGTTTTTAGGCATATTTTTGTTTTAGTAAATAAAGTTAATCACTGCCAAATTGTATTTCATTTTTGCATGATCAAAATTGATAAAACTGCAAAAGAAAGTTTTTTAAGAC
This sequence comes from Panagrolaimus sp. LJ2400, assembly GCA_024447215.1. Classification (NCBI taxonomy): domain Eukaryota; kingdom Metazoa; phylum Nematoda; class Chromadorea; order Rhabditida; family Panagrolaimidae; genus Panagrolaimus; species Panagrolaimus sp. LJ2400. The sequence continues at coordinate 1,097,985 of JAMRYA010000001.1, read as the reverse complement.
GCTGTCTGGTTAATTTTTTGACATTGATTCTAAGCTAATATTTGAAATCGAAAATTTTTATACTTCTTCAAAGCGCAAAAAAATAGCCAGGCTTTCTTTTAATTATTTTTAACAGCTAGACACGAAGTATGTTATTTATTAATTAAAACTGATTTAGTTGTGTTATCATATGAAACTGATCATTTTTTGCCGCCAAAAACTTAATTTATTTAAATTTTAAAGACAGAGCTATCTGGCTTATTTCAGCAACGCTATTCACACATCTGCCATGCCCCTCAATTTATAAGATATTTTTATACTATAAAAAACTGGAAACTTTGACGTAATAGGTACACTAAAGATTACCTAGACTAAAATGTTTGCGATATTTATATGTTTTTAAACGAATGTAACTATAAAAAAAAGAGGTGCGCCTTTTTGCTCTGAGATAATTGTAAACCCACCAACCTCTTCTTGTAACAAAATTAAGCTTACATTTGAGCTAATTCGAAAAAACTGTTTTTTTTTAACTTTTTCCATAAATATTTTAAGTTAAAAACTATCATTAATTTTTAAAATAGAAGCACACATGTTTTTGTAAATGTTGAATTGCAGTGTCTTGCTTCAGATTAAATATTTATATTTTGAAGCACCTTTTTTATAAAATGATATTCATAAAGCCAATATTTTTAGCTGGTGATCAACGTGCTCATCCTGAAATGGATCCACCAGGTATTTCTCAAACTCCGCCACCAATGGGTTTAGGTTTGTTTTTTTTGTTAATTTTTTTAACTGTCTGGAAGAATATGTTGTTGAATTTTAGAATCAAAAGATCTCGATGAAGTACATTCAGATATAAAAACAAATTTAATGTCAAAATTTAAACTTCCTAAAAAGCCTACGGTTGGTTTTATGCTTTTTTATATTTCCTTAACTGTAATATCAACTACTGCCTCGCTCTTCTTTCTTCCATTGTGCTTTTACAAATCCTTGGCAAACATGTTTAATGCCATTTGTTAAAACTGTCTTTATTATGAAAGAAATCACAAACATGCACACTTTCTTCCCTTGTATTTCTTCTGCTGCTCTTTAGGAAATGCAAAAACAACTGTTCTTCTTTGAAACCTTTTTGCACGCTTATTTATCTTTGAAGTGTGGAAAGCTTTTATTTATAAGTTTTTAGATATTCATAAACCAATAAAATCAAAAACTAAAATATTTTATATGAATGAAAAATTAAAATTTAAATGTATTTAGTTTTATTTTGAGCTTCGAATAACTGCATAATTCTTGTCCATTTAAGGATTTTAATAGTTTACAATTTATCCGTTTCAGCATTTAATTTTCAAATTTATCATTGCTTTTTTGGTTAAATGACTTTTTAAAATTTATTTTTTAATGTAAAACTGATTCCATCATTCATTACATTTCTCCAACGTAAGAACAAAGATAGAAAATTTGCATAATCAAATTTTTTATAACATTTATTATTTGTAATCCGATGCTGTAGGCGGTGATGTCTTCTAGTGTTATTATATTGTAGAAAATCCAAACTTTAGACTAATTCAATTTGGAATTTATAAACTGTTGTTGTGCATTATATTGCATTGGAATCTATTTTGTGATTCTTTAACTTTAAAACTATTTTCTTATTTTTTTATTGAAATTCTTATTAACTGACAGGAGAGGTCCCCAAGTGACGCCGGAGTTGAGACCCCATATTTTGCCCATATACTCGCCTTACTATGGGATAGTTGGAGAAAAAATATTTTTTCCGAAATCCTCAATCAGTGGATTTAATAGATATATGGATATAGCTGATAAATAGTAAACGATGGCTATTTTTGCTATAAAATATCTAAAATTCTGCGTAATGAATACTTTTCAAATATTATAAAGGTATTATTAATGGATTATTTAGGTTATCCTTGCTATTACAATTCCTTAAAATCATTGACATCAAAATTATTTAACAAAAATTGCTATTATCTGCTATTTATTAGCTATATCCATATATCTATTAAATCCCCAGATTGAGGATTTCGGAAAAAATATTTTTTCTCCAACTATCCCATAGCAAGGCGAGTATATGGGCAAAATATGGTGTCTCAACTCCGGCGTCACTTGGGGACCTCTCCTGTGAGTTTTTTTAACGAATCCTTCTATAAGTTATATCGTTTTTTCAAATTAGGCAACGTGTTTTTTGCAGTACAAAAAATGACTTGATATAATCTATTTTTTAAATGGATACTGCAACAATAGCTTTGCATAATAGGGATAAAAATGAGGGGGTTCATTAGGACACATTAATGGATATTTAACTATTTTTTTTACTATTTTAACTGACACAAATAATAATAATACGTTGACGTCTTTATTTTACATTTTTAACTGGATAATCTGATGTGCGATTTTATTTTCTCAAAAATATGTTTTATTGCCTTTAGATCAAACTGGGTTGATTGTTGGTTTTTTTACTAGTCTCTGCATTTTTTTGTCTTTTAGGTTTATTAAAGTATATGGAGTAAGGACGAAACCATAATCGGTCAAAAAATTTCAAGGTTTTTAAGATTTCATAATTATTTTAAATTTAATTACACAACTTCTATTTTTTTACTTAATAATTCCATCTGTCTTCTTTTCTCATAACACACACTGACTCATATTGTTAAATACATTCTATTTCTATCTCCCTCTTAATCTTCTAATCCCTTATATTAATAACTTTACTTTCTATAAAAAAATAACCCGAAACTTCTTTCTCTTAGTTAACACCCGTGGAACAAGCACAACTTTCTTCTTATTCTTCTTCTCCTTCACACAATCCGCATCAACAAATCCTTCAATGTCCATCAATAGATGACGATCCAAATATGCTTGGAATTGGCAGAGATAAACGTTCATTTCGACGCCCATCTGGTACCCCGATTGATCATTCAATTTCTGCTGCACTTTTAGATGCCTCAACCCCGAAAAGGGTTGCATCAACTCGACAAAAATCTGGAAAAAAGGCACTCTTTTTATAACTTTTACAAACTGAAATTAGGAGTTTTTTATGCTTGCTTTTTTTGAATGGTTTTTGTCTTGGCGATATTTTTCTTTGCAGCACTTTTTTCCTTCTTTCTTGTGATTGTGGTTGTAACTGCTGGTAGAACTGTAGCTATGATAGCTTTCTTTTTTGTCTCTATATTTTTTTCTTCTGCTTCCTTTTTTTGCACTTTTTTTTGCCACTTTTTTAATAGTTTTTTTGCACTCTTCTTAGCTTTCGATATATGTGTGTAGATTGTAAAAATACAAATTTAAAAATAAAAACTAAAATGAATTTTGGCTTAGCAGCAAAAACAATTACTTTCGTAAAACCTATTTGTTACTTTTCCAGCATGCTCGGCATCAAGCTGGAAAAGTGTTTTGAAATTGTGATAGCTAAAAAAGATTATTTAACTGTATAAATAATAGCTATTATTTAAATGTAAACTGTGAGCTTTGAAGTGGTAGCTTTTAAAATGTAAAATGAATGAAAACTGCAGAAAAAATAATTAGATGGTTTAATATTAAAAATTCGCGTTAATTATGGCAATTTTGTTCACTGTAATTAAAGCGCAGATAAAAAGTACCCTGATATAAAACTGTTAAAATTGAGATTTTGGAATTCTCAAAAGCGCATCATAATGTCCACGAAAAAGAAGCAGTTTATCATATAGGCAAAAGTAATAAAATATGTCAGCTGTGTGTGACACTATTTTAAAAACTGACACATTTGATCTAATTTTCCCAAATGGCACGTCGCTTTTTTCCCCTTAAAAATGATAGTGATTCTTTTCAAAGTTCTTAACTATTAATTTTGAAACTTGATGAAACCTTTTTTGATCGTAATAGCTTTCGTTTTAATATCAAAAAAAACGGGCCAAAACTGATTTAATTTTTTGCTGCTATATGATGATTTAAATAAATAATACTTTTTCTAAACTGAGCAAAATTTTTTCAAAGCAAAATCAAAACCGAAGAACCATTCATTTTTTAAAAGCACATTAAAAACTTGAGAAATGTGATTTTCAGTTCAGACTATTAAAACTGCGTGTATCTGTTTCTTCTTCCCCTAGGTAAATAAAGTAAACTGTTTTCTCGGCAATATTTTTGATTATGAGTTTGATTTTAGCAACTTAAATAAAAAATATTAAAAATTCGCGTTAATTATGGCAATTTTGTTCACTGTAATTCATATTTACAATTAATATTTGTAATCTAATTGCTAAAAAAATTATTCATTATAAATTTTCAAAACTAGCTATATTATCAATAGATAAAATTTATCACCTTCGCTACAATAAAAGTTTTATTCGATTAAAACTGGTCGAGATCAATCCCAATTAAAGCTGTTTTTACAGATGTCAATTGTAGTTTTCTAGCGTTTTTTGCTTATTATCTTGTCTGTGAATTTTTATCAATGGTTGCTTCCATTTTTTACATTTGCTTTTTTTTCCTTTCATTGTTATTAGTAGTGCTTTTTGTAACTTTTAAAAATTAAGATATTTTTTTAACTGACACATGATAAACATTTCTTTTTTAGCCAATATTAACAAAAGAAGAAGAAGAAAAGATATTTGCAGAATATAGTTATACGGGTGCAACAACAAATATCCATCCATTGCTGTCATCGATGGTGAATTATACACATCCAGTAAAATTTGCTGGCTTTGATATTGCTGAACAAAATGATCTACATTTTCATATGTCATCATTCTCAGAATCAACGGGTCTTGGATATTTAAAACAATCAGCTCCAGAATTTGTTAATTATAATAAGCGACAACTATCTCGTATATATCCTAAAGGTGCACGGGTTGATTCATCTAATTTTTTGCCTCAGGTAAGCTTTTTTTATTAAAAATTTTCAAGTAACTGAATTGCCAAAATAAATCCGAAATTTTAAAAACTGTAATTAAAGAAAAACAAATGAATGAGGACAGTTACTACAACAAGGTTTATTTTTATGGTTTTTAACTGTCAGGATCAAACACTTGCACTTAGTTAAAAGAATCATTAAATATAAAAACTAAAATCAAGGGCATGTTAATTTTCCATAGTTTTTGTATAACTGATCCAGAGTCATCTCTGTTTGTAGCCGGTTTTTCTTTTTTTATTTCATGTAATTTAAAAATTAAATAACAATATTTTTAAACTGCCACGCATTGGACTTCTAGATCAGCTGTAGCATTTGTACAATTTTTTACTTCATATTTAACTGTTTAAAATAAACTTTCTTTGAATTAATAGACGCTTATTATTGGAAGAAAAACTGCAGAAATAAAGTATCTATCTAACATTACTGGCAGCATGCGCTAAACTGAAAAAATAATTTAATTTAGAAACTAAGAATTTTGGAATACTCTATTTTTTATAATTTTTTGAATAACTGAACCAATGGCATTTTTGTTTCAATAAACTACATTATGTTGTGTATGTGATTATTTTTATTAAACGCTTAAATATGAAACGCAATTTGTCTCAAAATTGAGCAAAAATCAAAACCTTGTTCAACTCGATTTTTTCAAAATGATCGTATGGACTTGAAACTTTGCAAATATAATCTTAACAACCAAAAAACAACTTTGGAGGTGTTTTTGGGAATCTGGCGTTTCTATAAAGTACGTGGGAGAAGATTGAAAATAGCGAAAAATCGAAAAAACCTCAAATTTTAGCTGTTTGTTTGAGATAACTTTTAAATCTGATTTTTCCCCCGCATAGACACAGTCGTATCTTTTTAAGCATGTGAAAATACATATGTTTATGAAAAAAGGAACGAAAAAAATCACCGGCTAGGTGCAATTGAACAGCCCTACTTGATTTTGAAAAAAAATGCGTTATGAAACATTTTAAACCACTACTTATTAATCCCGTAGAAAGTATTTGCATTATTTTTTATTTAACTGAATCATTTGAACTTTTGGATGAAAAGATAGACGCTTTTGGTTAAGATCACTGCAAAATAGAATTTTAACATAAAATTTGTCTCGCATGGTCTCTGCTTATAATTTTTAACTGCGTTGTAACACATTAGAAGTAACATAAAATAAACTGGCAGCTATTTTGCATAAAATAATAGTGAACAGATATTGTAACTTTTTAAAATACTAATTCTACATAATTGAGCTAATTGTTAACAAAAACAAATGGTCTAAAGTTAAAGGCTTAATTGATATGCAAATTTTTTTTTACTGCAAGCAATTTTATTTTATTATATTAAAACTTAATTAAACTGACCACTTTTTATTTGCAAACAAAATGCAAAAATGTAGTTTTACATTATAAAATTTGTCTGCTAGAGTTTTATTAGTAATTCTTAACTGCGCTATAATAGATAAAATCATCATCAGCTAAACTGAAAGTATCTAAAAAGATGGCAAGAACACGAGCAAATTTGAACTTTTTAATCTTTTCTGACATAGATATTTGGGAAAAAAGCTAAATTAAGATTAAGGGTTTAACTGATCTTCAGTCTTTGCAATTTAGTGCCAAATGTATTTTTTTGGATTTATTTTTAATAACTGCATCGCTATTGTGACCATAGTAGTTTTTTAATGTTGCAAGAACTAAATTAAGCGTGAACTGTTTTTTACTGCCAGGCATTAAACTACATTATTTGTATCACTTTTAATTTTTTATTTAACTGTGTAAGAAAGACATTTGTTTGGTAAATTTTAGATAAACAAGATCTTTTTTTATCAGATAAACTTATTTAAAATTTTTATTCCAACGTCGGCAGCATGTTACTGCAGATTCTTAACAACAGTTTTTGAAATTTAAAACTGGATCATTTGCAGTTGTCATTGATAATCTTTTTATTAACTATGACAAAAATCAGACTGTATATATATTTGAAAAAGTTGAGCATAATGTAGTTGATTTCCTCGAACTAATAATTTAAAATTTGTAAATTAATCTTTCATGTTTAAACTGCATTGTTAAAATTTAATGTTTTTTTATTCAAGACTGTGATAGCCAAATTGTAACAACTTACAGGAAATTTCGTAAAATAGTTTATAAAATTCCGTTATTAATGTTAATTTTAATAACTGGTTCAGAAAAATGTATTATGGGTTAAATATAAATTTTTTTTAAACTGACCAGTGCAGTTTTTGTGGAAGTCTAATATAATTTTTGGTTTTACTAAATTAACTGTGTTAAAGCAACGAAAGATTTTTTATGATTTAAAAAAATCAACTTATTTTGTAAAAAAATATAGAAGGTTTATCTTTTTACCATTAACTATCACCCATCAATATCCATGAATTGCACAAACTCAAATTATTTAACTGTCCAATTTGTCCAGTGATAACCGAAAAACTGGTTTACACAGTTACAATAGATCTCTTTTTTTTTTATTTTTCGTTAACTGCCACCTAGGAATTGATTTGAACGCTATTGGTCGAGACCAAATAAAACCAAAACTGAAAGAAAGTAATGCAGCAATATACAATTCTCTTAAAGCCAAAGCTTGAATTAGTGAGCTGATTTTGATTAAGTTTAAAAATAATAAACAAATATTTTTACTTTTATGTTTGTTAACTGTCACCGCCATTATTAAGGGGAATGAAATAAATCTAAAACTGAAAAATAAATTTAGTAAATGTTAAATTTTATTGTTATCTTAAAACTATTATCTTTAATTAACTGTAAATCAATAACATAATAATTTTTAGATATTTTGGAATGCGGGTTGCCAAATGGTATCACTGAATTTTCAAACTCCAGATGTTTATATGCAATTGAATCAAGGAAAATTTGATTATAATGGAATGTGTGGATATTTGTTGAAGCCAGATTTTATGCGACGTCCAGATCGAACTTTTGATCCATTCTCTGAATCTCCTGTGGATGGGGTCATTGCTGCACACTGCTCAGTTCGAGTAATCTCAGGACAATTTTTATCTGAACGTAAAATTGGTACATATGTTGAGGTGGAAATGTACGGGCTTCCAACTGATACAATTCGGAAAGAACATCGAACTAAAACTGTGCCGGGAAATGGCTTGAATCCAATCTACAATGAAGAACCATTTGTATTTCGAAAAGTTGTTTTACCAGAACTTGCCGTGCTGAGATTTGCCGTGTATGATGAAAATAATAAACAACTTGGACAACGTATTCTCCCACTTGATGGTCTACAAGCTGGTTATCGACATATCTCTTTAAGAACAGAATCAACAATGCCAATGACACTTCCAACGTTATTTGTACATTTGGTGCTTAAAACTTATGTTCCTGATGAGTTATCAGGGCTTGTGGATGCTCTTGCTGATCCAAGAGCATATTTATCGGCACAAGAAAAGCGAAAAGAAGCTCTTCACAATATGGGGGTTGATGATAGTGATATTATTGAAGTTCAAGATCAAACGGAAAAGGGCACAGCAACTGGTACAACTGGTTCAGGGCCAATTCATGGTGCTATCGCTAAAAAGGCAAGGGAAGAAGCTGCAAAACAAAAAGCTAATGGAACTCTTAGTAATGAGTAAGTTTTTTTTTAAACTGCACTAATAAAATGTTGGATACATTTTGTAACTGTCAACTTTAAAGATAATGTGTTATGTAAAGCTTATGATTCAGGTGGTAAAGGAACCTAGTTGCTACAAACATTAATATACTAATTCAGTTTTGTTAAAAATTAGAAAGTTAATTTTGCATAGAACGTAAAAAATATCTTACGCATCCTTCAAATTTTGTTTTATTTAACTGCATTCTGTAAGATTATTTTAAAACATAAAAACTGAGATCAGGAGCCTTTAGTTTACGTCAAAAACAAACAAGTCCTAAGAAACAAGATAATATATCTAAACTTAGTTATTTACTATAATAATATTACATCTCTTACAAAATAAAGCTACTGTTTGAATAGATAAAAATTTATAAACCAAGTGAAAATGTGAAAAAAATTAAAATATTTTTGAATAAACTGGCCAAACTCAACCATGAATTATGAGCTATGAAATGTTATTGCTCAAAAAAGCATTTAACTGACATATGAAAAAAAAGAAATATGTAAAATAAAAACTGCATACTAATTACCACTGCAATTAAAGTATTAAGCGATCAAATTTTTTTTGTCCTTGACAGTACTCGATATAAGCAATGCCATAACCTGTAATTTTTTTAAAATAAAACTGTCATTGACATTCTTTTTTAAAGGCATTTTTTGATAAAAATTTAAGTGCCTTAGAACAGTTTATGCATTGTCCTGTGATTTAAAACTGGAACGAGTTTTGCTGCTTAAAGATAATTTTGATCTATTAATTTTAACAAATTCAAACGAAAAAAAGGAAAGAAATTTATTTATTTTTATTTAAATATTAAACTGATATCTTTAATAATTGTATGAAAAGAGGATAGTGATTTATAAGCTATCAAAAACTTTGGTTATGATTCAAAAAAAAAACTGTTTTTCAAATAAATTACAAGGTATTAAATATCAGGCATTTCAAATGCTAAAACTGAAATCACGATTCATGAAGCCAGATATTTTGTTACTAAAAATAATTTTAAGCTGTAATCATTAAAATATCGAAAATTACTGAATAAGGTTATTTTAAAATGTCAAAAGCATGTTAGCCCAATAAAGTATTTGAGTTTAGAATTTATTTTTATGGATAAAACTGTTCCTTCCATGAATGCTGTATGTGTCATTTTTGAACCTGGTTTTTAGAAAACTGTTAAAAACTTTAATCTATTTTTTGAAATAAAAACTGAATTGCATGAACAATAGAGATTATCGTAAACACCTTCAGAGACAAACTGATATTATTTATTGTTTTTTTTTTCGGAAACTTATGGACGGCTTTAGTAGCTTTACTTCGTAAACTGCATTCTACGTAGTTCTTTTTTCGGATTGATGCAACAAAACTGCGATTAACTGGAACACCTTTAGAATTAAAGCTTAGAAATAGAGTAAACAATGTTCAAAAGTTTTAATCATAAAATAAATCTAAACTGAATTGGCAATTCTGGAAACATTTTTAATTGGTAGAAAAGATTAAATTGATGCCACGTGAAAGAGGTGTTTTCTATCAGTTAAAAACTTCGATAAAATATAAAACATAAACTGCCTTCGATGAAGTTATTATGGTGTTTTATAAAAAATAACTCTTTCAGACGTCAAAACAATGTTGCCACGCCAATTTCTGAACTGAAAGATAATCAATCTGCTTCAACTTCCACAAAGCCACCCGCTGATGGATTGGACAAATTTAAGGTTGGTTTAAAATTGTTTTGATTTTATTGATTTTGAAAGTCGATTAATTCTTAACTCTAAAGAAGCAAAGTTTTTGTCCAAAGAAATCTAATCTTATAAATAATTTGTAAACTGGATTCAAGTGATCCGATAATATGCTAATTTCTAAAAACTGCTAGAAAACCTATTTTAATGACCTTGAAACAATTTTGAACTGTGTGAATCTAATCTAATTTTATGCTAATCTTACCACTCCAAAAACAGCTAAAAAACTAAAAATAATATTTAAAAACTGATATTTATTAATCATATAATTTACTAATCTAACCTCTGTAAAAAACGGCTATAAAAATTTCACCCTTTAATAATGTCTCAGAGAGCCTCCCGATTTACTGCGTCCCTTCGTCTTGGCTTTACTGCCGCAAGGAATCGACATAAAAAGCTTCCAAAAATTGATATTTCAACTCCTGAATTTGATGAACTCCATCAAAAACATTCTACATCATCTCTATCTCCAACAACACTCTCCAAGCTACCGTTATCACCTGATACCGATCTTCGAAAAATCTCTGGGCTTGCAAAAGATTTAGATCGAAAAATTTCTTCTACAAGTACAAGCTCAAAAGCATCGGTTAAAACAACTGATTTGCCAAAGACTCAATTTTGTAAAGTTGCGACTGAAGTTGCGCTACCATCGATAAGAAGCACTCAACCTCGACTATCTATCAATGCTACCCTTGCATTAGAAGATACAAAACGTGAATGGACAAAGAGATTATCACGTGAAAACATTCATCCAACGACTTCTTCTGCCACAGCTGCAGCAGCTGCATCAATTTCAACTTTGCAGACACAACCTAAAAAATTCCAGGTTAATACAGTATTCTGGATATTGTCATTTCCTGTTTTTCATTTGCCGCAAAAAAATAACATTTTTGTGCTTTAATCGCTTAGTTTTTCATTTTTTCTACCCTCTGATTTTTTTGCTTATTAATCTTCTCTTCCTTCCCCTGAGGGGAATTGATATTCTCCTCATCTAATATCATTCATTATCCCATTTTTAATTGCTTAACATATTAACTTCTTACTCTCACGCAGATAAATCCCTTTTTTTATTGATTTATTTTTTAATATTTAACTTTCCCGCATTTACTGTAGTATTGAAAGAAAAAAATTGTGGGGGGTGTTGAAAGTGATGACAGAGGTTGATTTAATGCTGACACAGATTTTTGTTTTAAAACGAAGAAACTGCAAGTATTTTAAATTTTTATGAAAAAACTGGCTTCATTTTTATCAGCATTCAAAAAGATTTTTTTTGTGAAAAACTGAAAGTCTTTACATTATCATCATCTCTGATGCATCACTTCAACTACTTCCCTTAAAACCCTTACAAAACTATAACTATCTTTTTTTTAGTTTGATCCAATAACAATTCAAGCGCTTCGAAAAGAAAAAGTTTTTCAAAAGCTAGCAAAAAAGCTTAAAAAAGATATGGAAGAAATGAATAAACGGCATCAAAAGCAACGAGATGCTATTCAGAAACAGCAACAATCAAATGTGGATAAGCTGATATTTGATTCACAAAAAATGTCAAAAAAGAAGAATAATTTGGGAAGTAGTGGTTCCTCGGGGTCAAGGCATTCATCTCTTGGTGGAAGGGCAAGTGATCCATCATCTTCTACAATCTCTGATATGTGTAATGATCATAAAGTAAGCTAATAATTATATATTTTTTCTTTTGAATTTATAAAACTGCGTTGAAGTTGACACTGTGGGATAAATTATTGACTATTTTTTTCGAATTAGAAAGAGTATATAAGTTATTAGCAAAAACATAAAACTGAGGAGTGAAGCAGAAGCCTGCTTGCTATTATTTTGAATTCAAAGCTCCGTTTAGTGCTGCAATATTCTTTTTGTAAGCAAGCTAGTCAAATCTGATCATATTTTGTGCTTTAGTATCATAAAACTGATTGTCGATAAAGTTTATCAATTGCATTATTTACACCATTTTAGGAGCTAAAAAATCTTTAACAAAAATACAACAAAGGGTTTATAAAAGCTACGAACAGAAATGAAAGCTGAAAAATATTGTGACTTTCTGTAGGTTAGTGCTAATATTAGAAGCAAAAAGAGATTTTTCAAACTGACGCCATTTATGGTATTTTATCGTAATTTATAGACTACGGTAAAACACTATATTTTTTTATTATCTGTGAACCTGTGATAATAATAATATATGTTGTTGATAAATGTTTTCGTTAAGTATTAAATTTGGTGCTTTTTTGTTCAGCATAAAAACTGTCTGGTCTGCATTTTATACAATAAATTGGTTGTTTGTCGCCATAGAAGAATAAAAACTTTACAAAATAAAACTGGGAAATTTATCAGATTCAAAACTTTTAAGCTCTCATTAACAATGAAACCCCCTGTTTTCGAAAGAAAATTTGGGGTTTCAAAAAATTAATTAACTGATAAGAATTTGTGCAAAACAAGTTAATCGTTTTTAATAGTTAAATCCTACTGTACGCTTATGATTAATGGTGAATAACTTGTTTTACTGGAACTTAATTGAATTATAAGTGAAAGTAACTTTACTTTAAGGGAAAAAGAGATTTGTTATGATAAGTAGATTACAAGAGTTAAGTATTTAGTTCAAACTGACAACGAATAATTTTCCATTAAATGAAGTAAAAACTAAATTAGATTCTATTTGAGGGAAACTTAAAGATATAAAGAAGGAAAGTGCAATATGGTGATACAAAATTATAGTTAGATGCCAAACTTGAGCATCATTAAGTTGCTTTATTAGAAAAATAATCTAAAACAAAATTCATGCTTTATTGAGTATTTAATTAACTGACGATGATAAACAGCAAATTTTTTTAGATTCGATCATTGGTTTCTAATCAAACTGATGAGTGGTCAAATAATCTTCGACGACAAGAGAAAGAGCTATTTGAACTTCGTCGACAACAAATTTGTGATGAATATGATTTACTTAAAAAGATGTTGCTAGACGCACAAAAACAACAAATGGATAGCCTTAAAAGCAAGCTAGAAATTGAAAGCCGTGATTTGAAGTCAGGCCAAACAAAGAAATCTATGGACGATACAAAAGGAATAGAAAATGATCGAACAATTTCATCACGGGCAGAAAAAGAGAGAAGAGTTAAAGAAACAAAAGAGCGGAATTTGAAGCTGTTCGTTGAAGAAAGGAAGAGATTGGCAATGAAGTAAGTGAATTTTGGGGGTTTAATAGTTTAAAACTGTTGAAGAGAGCATTACGACCATTGAAACTAAATATCAATATAACTGTAAACTATTTTATTTTATTTCTCAGTAGAATCTTAACCGGGGTTTCGATTGTTTAATTTTGTTTAACTGAAACCATTTATCATTTTCAGGGCTGAAATCCATCAAGAACAATTAAATAAGCGGCATACGGAACAAGTGGATTTGTTGGATCGAGAAAAAGCTAAAGTAAGTTTTAAACTGACAAATATCATTCGCGATACATTTTTTTTGCAACAAACTGCCTCCAAAAAAATTTTGTCTCATAGAAAATCAATTTTAACTGAATATTCATGTCAGCGATGTTGACACCAGATATGTAAATTACTTTAAAACAAAAACTGTATTCTTTAATCTCTTTTTCGAATAACTGTAAATACTTGCAGCAATGCTTTTTTTTCCTCGGTTTAAAGCTTATGAGAGATTTCGACATTTAAAACTGTTTTGTTACGAACAGTCTGTTTCTTTTAGTTTGTTTTGAATGCGTACAAAACAACTGCCAAATTTGTTGTTTAGAAAACTGAATATTGTTTATTTTAATATCAACTTTCATCGCTTTGACGCTAATGTTAATTTGTTTTCAGGCTCTTGAACAAGAAGAAATGAATCATCGAGAATCACTTCTTGCATCAAAACCAGAAAGCGTCGTCTGAAAAAACTGAATCCATTGTCATGCGTCAGATTAACTATCAATTGATATTTATTCATATAAACTGATTATTGCATTCCACATTATTATTTTTATATTCTATTAGTTTTCTTTTCCTCTTTGTAACTGTCTTTTTTCTTTTCATTTTTTCCTTCAAAAAAACTACACCACAGATATTTTTGCTCACTTTTATTTAAGATTATTTTATTCCAAATTTTTAAACTGAAAATAGCCATTTATTTTGTTAGTTAGTTTTTGTCATATTTTAACGGGCCAAAAAGAAAGTTATGTTTTTGATTATCGAAAAAAATTTATTTAAATATTTGTATTCCAATAAAGAAACCGTTGATTTTAATTATTGAATATCTTTTAGAGCGACGGATATCAGAGTTTTTTTATGTAAAATTCGGGCATGATTTTTTTAAAGATTTTTTTGTAATAAACTGTAGATTTTTGTTTTTTTGTTACATTTTTCATCAACTTTTAAAAAATGAACTATATTTTAACCATGTTATCATTTTATATTTAAAACTGTAAAAGAAGTTCATTTGCTTTTTACTTTAAAAAGCATTTAATTATAACTGATACGCACAAAAACCAAAACGAAAGCAACATGAAAACAATTATTGTAAAAATATGCAAAATTGACAGAAATTAAAGGCATTCTACTCTGGTGTTAAGAAATTATAGAAGGAGCAGTTACTGCATTTCCATCAGATTTTAACAGTACAGCTTATTTTTTACTTGATTGAATTTGTATTTAACTATTTATATCTTTATTTATTTGTTTAGGACAACAGCAAGATAAAAATCAAATTTTACATAAAGGATTGTTATTTGAAGTCGCTCATATTTTTCTGGTTGAAAAATAAAGCTTCAAGAGCTGTCATACAATAGAAATGTCGCAAACAAAAAGGAACATAAAATTTCACCAAAAATAAATGATGATTAGATAATGAGGGACTGGTGAAAAAGTTAATTCGAGAGAAATGTTCTTTTTTCCTCTAAGAGTTTTATATGTTTGCACGCCACTTATACATTTGTGTTCATTTAAGTAAGAGGTATTGAAGTTAAAAAACGCCACATTTAAATAACATCTATTGTGTGAAAAGTTCTGCAACCAAAACAGAAATTTTTTATTTATTTATTTGATAAAAATCGTCACATTCATCCTACAGGTAAACATTTAGCAATTTAGCAATTACTAATTGAATGTTTAGGTGTCGCAATTATCAGTTCAGAATCGAAGAATGTATACAAATGGATTTTTGAATTCTTAAAGTCAAATCGTTTTTGTCAAGGAGAATGGATACCTGAAGAAGTAATGGCAGATAATTCTCCAGCTATTTCTGCAGCTGTTCGTGAAATATTCCCAACAGCAAAAAGAAGAAATTGCAAAGTTCATGTTCTCCGTGCTGTTGATGAAAAATTTAAAGCTTTGGGTATTGATAAAGCAACTGCATCTAAAATCAAAGATCAACTTGGAGAATTGGAATGTATTGCTTTTGAAAATCAATTTGATACTGCTGCTGATGCCGTAATTGATGAATGGAAACAATCAGAAGATGGTATGGTTTTTTTTATTTTTCTTTTTTTGAAATTGACCATAAATATTTTCAGATAAAGTTGTTGAATTTGCTGAATATTTTGATCGACAGTATGTTAAAAAAGATAAATTTTGGTTTGCTGCTAATGGACAAGGTGTCAATAACAATAATTCACTGGAAGCAACAAATAGATGGGTTAAAGTCGATTTTATTACTCGTCGCATGGATTTAATGGAAGCTGTTAGAAATTTGAAGGATTGGCTTTTTAAATGTGTTGAAAAAAATTATGGAAATCCTGCTATCAAAGTTTCAAATGAAGAATGGATTGCTGCTGATGATCTTAGAAGACTTAATGGTGGAGTTATTTATGTCGATGGCAGCTGGCATGTTAGAAGATCAAATGCATCTCAAGAACAATTCGTAGCTATCCTTGAAACTATGTATCCAGATGATGAAATACTCTATATTGATGCAACAGATGTTAAAGAATTTCAAAAAAATGTCGCTGTTGTTACTCGTTCAACTTTATTTGATGATGAATTTACTTGCAATTGTCCAATTGGTACTCTTCGTCAACATTGCAAACATGTTCTCCTTGTCGAATGCATCTGTGGAAGAGAATGGCCAAATATTGCAATAATGCGTCAAACAATCCAACAAGCTCAAAGAAATGGACCTGGAAGAAAACGTGGACATACTCGAGCATTAGTTGTTGATTAACTTTTTATTGTTTTTGTTATTTATTTTATTTTTTTTGTATAAATATTGTTCATTGATTCAATTTTATATTAGGGATACTTTTTATCCAATATTAAGGTGGTGAAAATATTAGGGACACTTTTATCCAATATTAGGGTTGCAAATTCCCTTTTTACCCACAAAAAAAAGAAATAGGCATGAATGTTTTCTTACAAATGGCCTCTCTATTGATTTGATAGACAAAACCAAACCCTTGGTTTTTTTCTTCCAATAAAAATAGTTGTCTATTTTTATCTTACAAGGGACCGTTTCGAAGTGCCATCCTCAGATTTTCTGGCCGCTATGTGGAATCGATAGTACCCCTCGAGTAATGAAAAACCCCCAAGTACTAGCTGCCCTTTCGGGCTTCTACAGAAGTTATGGGATTCTGAAGTTTACTATGAAACCCACGACCCCCTGGTCGTGGGTATAAGGTGAAAATATCGAAAAATTTATTTTTTAATTTTTTTGAGCCGAAATGGCTTGAAATGGTTTTTCTAGTATTAAAAACTATTTTTAAGTGTTTTTGAGGCATCTGGAGCCGCTTTCTTGTTTCCGGATTCTGAATCCTCAAAATGACGAAAATCGAACAATTGATCATTTTTAACTAATTTCGTGTATTTATATGTTTTCAAGCGTGGAGAATTCAATGGTGAGCTTTGTTTTCCATAAAAACAGTTTTTCGCTTCAGGATTCTGTTTCCTTAGGAATCTGAAGTCGTAAACTAAAAGTCAATGGGAGAAATCGGGTTTTTGCTCTTTTTTTCTAATTTTTTCGCTTACATGGGTTTTCAAGCACGAAGAATTTGTGGTTCACGCCGATTTTTGAGAAACCGAAATTTTTCGTGCCAGGAGTTTTCATTGCTTGTAACGCGAAATAATCACTTTGGATTCTTATATTTTTGTAACTGAAGCTTTAAAACCTTATTGATTTCTTATTTCATTGCAGTTGGGAAATTAAAATATTCAAAGTTTTTTCTGGTTTTTATTGTTTGTTTAGATAAAATGTTATGTGATCTTTTGTTAACAATTAGTTATGATTGGAATGATATTTTATTTGGATTCTTATATTTTTGTAACTGAAGCTTTAAATGCTTGTAATTTTAAATTTATTTTTTAATAGTACTTTTATTTTATTTCTCTTTTTTATATAGTGTTCCTTAAAGTTTATCGATCGTTTTATTGCATCATTCTTACGTGCTCATAGACGACACAGTTGTTGTCGCGTTTTGATATTTTGTAAATGTTCAAAAAAGTTTCTGACAAGGTTTTTCTGCATAATTCCCTGCAATATCGTTTTTTAAAAATTAAAACTGGAAAAAATACCGACATATTGTTTTTTTTGATTGTAAAAGTTTTCTCTCCATATCTTTATTTATGTTTTTACAGATGGCTGCAAAGAGTGAAAAGCTGCTTTTCAAGGATAAACAAGGTTTTCTTTCAAATTCTCAGAATGAAAATAAAAATCAACGATATTCCAACCTTAATTTAAATCAGCATCAAAATCAAAATTATTTTAATGTATCATCTGTTCAGTGTTGTAGCAATTCATTGAATGTTAAGAAAAAGCTCGGTAATCAGATGCTGCAGTCCTTTGACATTACAAAACTTTTTGCGCTTATTACAGGAGACACGTTGTTTATGCTTTCACGTTTGTTAAAAAGCCAAATTGTAAATGGAAGGACTGCTGCATCATTTGCAAACAAGATTTAAAAATTGATAAAAATAATGTGGATAAAACAAATTTGCAACTTCAAAGTAAATCATTTGGTTTTAAAAGTTTCACAGAATTTCAAAGTCTTGCTGAAGCAGAAGCTGAAGTTAAAAAGAAAAAGAGAAAATCTTTAACAACAAGCAACAGCAGCACCCTTTCACTTCATATTGCAGCTTATGAAAATTCAATTGAACAAAAATCTGCAGCATTTCAATCACCAAAATTAATTCAAAAAAAGAAACATTTATCTTTTCATTCAGCTTCAAGCTTTGAGGTAATTTCTAGAAAACATTATTAATTTTTTTGAAGTTTTACCGTTACAGAGCCCATTTGAAATTCCTAGGCAAGCAAAAGATGTAGTAACCGAACCAGAAATCGTCCATTTTAAAGCATCCCAAAAAATGCTCAATCCTTATGAAAATGATAATGGTGATAAAAGCTTTCGTCTTGGGCATCCAGAAGGTGAGTGATGTTACTACTCTCAACTAATACTTTTTAAAATAACTATTCTTTGTTAACAGGGACAAGATGCAGTGCCGTATGCAAATCAGTGAGCAAAATTTTATCTATTCTTAATTCAAAATATCCTCCACATGAAGGAAATACCGTTTTAACGGAAGTTGATAATATGGCCGCAAATATGCTTGAAAGTAAAATGCACTTATTTTTAATGTAATTATTTTTGTGTTTTAGTGAATCTTCTTGACGTTGTAAAAACTGGAAAAATCCCACAAAGTTATTATGATTTGGAATTAAAGGGGTTTGATTTAATTGATGATAGCGGTGATTCTGAAACAGAAAGTGAAAATGAAGGAAAATATGAATCAGATGAAGAGTATGATCTTAAAGTTGATAAAAATTGTACTGCACTTCCATACACTTTGATTCAAATGAAATCCATCTTAGATCTATACGATGATAAAAAATTTACTGGAAATAGACTAAAACGTGTCAATAAGCGTTTTCGATTTATTAAAAATGCTAAACAAATTTTACGGTAGTTTGTAGATCCGTAAAATAATATTTAACCATGATGATATTTTCAGAATTCGTCAACAAGTTCGACAAGGCGGCACAAGGAATTATAAAGCAAATGAACTTCGCGAACAGTTGTTTAAAGAATTTTTAAGATGGAAAAAAGAAAAGCAAGTAGTTCGTGATCGATTTTTGATTGATGCGGCTTTGGAAATTGCAGAAAGATTAAAATTTTTTACTTTTAAAGTAAATATTTTACATAAATGCTTCACTCATTTTTTTTTCAGGCTAGTGCTAGTTGGTTATTGTCTTTTAAAAGGCGTTATGGCATCGTTGGAAGAAAAATCACTCAAGTTGTTTCCGTCAGAAATCCTCATGAAGAAGCGGATATTGAAAAGATTGCAAATGAATTTGTTCAAAATGTAAAAATGACAATTGATGCTGAAAGAGTTCCTCCTTCAAAAGTAAGCATTTTTTAGCAGTAAGTGTTAAATTAAGAAAAGCTCTTTGCAGTTTTTCAATGCAGATCAGATGGGTTTACAGCTTGAAATGCAATCTGGACGTACTTTAGCATTTAAAGGGGAAAAACAAGTACAAGCTGTTATTCAAAGTAAAAATGCTACCACACATTCTTTGACTGTTCAACCATTAATTTCCGCTGATGGCAAACTTATTCTTCCTGTTTTGGTGTGCCTTTATGAACCAAGTGGTGCTCCAAAATGCTTTAAAAGCGATCTTGAAGAATTCAAAAATCTCCGATGTGTTTCAACAAAATCGGGAAAGGTTACGTCTGAATTAATGAAAGACTGGATGAAAGATATTTTTTTGCCAGCAGCTCAAAGAAAATCAGTTTTACTATTGGATTCATGGACTGGCTTCAATAAAGCAAAAGAAATTCCAGAAATAATAAAGAAACAAATTAATATTATTACAATTCCAAAGAAAACAACTGGTAAAATACAACCACTGGATGTTGGGCATAACAGATATACCAAGGCTTTTTATCGTACTATGACTGATAAACTTCGTCGGATTCGACCAAATTTTATTCTTTCCAAACGGAAAAATATTGGACGACTTTTAAACCAAACTTTTGAACAGCTTGCTGCACCACGTTTTAAATCATTAATTGAACATGCATTTATTAAAGCTGGTTATTTTGATAGAAAATATGAACCATACAGAACTCCGGATGATTATTGTTTTAATTTTTCAAAAGTTGGAGCTCGTTGTCAAGAGCAAAATTGTGAAAATTTTGCATTTATTAAATGCGCTTGGTGTGAAAAGTATTTATGTGCTGATGATTTTTTAATGAAAATGCATTGTTGTCGTGGCCATTGATAAAATAAAATTTAATTATAGAATAAAATATCATTCCAATCATAACTAATTGTTAACAAAAGATCACATAACATTTTATCTAAACAAACAATAAAAACCAGAAAAAACTTTGAATATTTTAATTTCCCAACTGCAATGAAATAAGAAATCAATAAGGTTTTAAAGCTTCAGTTACAAAAATATAAGAATCCAAAGTGATTATTTCGCGTTACAAGCAATGAAAACTCCTGGCACGAAAAATTTCGGTTTCTCAAAAATCGGCGTGAACCACAAATTCTTCGTGCTTGAAAACCCATGTAAGCGAAAAAATTAGAAAAAAAGAGCAAAAACCCGATTTCTCCCATTGACTTTTAGTTTACGACTTCAGATTCCTAAGGAAACAGAATCCTGAAGCGAAAAACTGTTTTTATGGAAAACAAAGCTCACCATTGAATTCTCCACGCTTGAAAACATATAAATACACGAAATTAGTTAAAAATGATCAATTGTTCGATTTTCGTCATTTTGAGGATTCAGAATCCGGAAACAAGAAAGCGGCTCCAGATGCCTCAAAAACACTTAAAAATAGTTTTTAATACTAGAAAAACCATTTCAAGCCATTTCGGCTCAAAAAAATTAAAAAATAAATTTTTCGATATTTTCACCTTATACCCACGACCAGGGGGTCGTGGGTTTCATAGTAAACTTCAGAATCCCATAACTTCTGTAGAAGCCCGAAAGGGCAGCTAGTACTTGGGGGTTTTTCATTACTCGAGGGGTACTATCGATTCCACATAGCGGCCAGAAAATCTGAGGATGGCACTTCGAAACGGTCCCTTGTTAACCATTTTGAGAATTTGTTTTTTTTGGAAAGTGGACGAAAGCTGTATCATGAAAAAATCAAATAAAATTCGAAAGGTTTTATTTTTAAAGCTATAATTTTATCACCGCTATATTTTTAGAAATCGAAATATACTCAATTAATTGTATTTGAAAAAAGCCAAAAAACTGTTGATTTTAAAAGATGCAAAGTATGCATTAATGCTATTACAAAAAATATAACTTTAACTCCCTATGGTAAAAAAAATGGTTTGAATAATATTTTGTTGATTAAAAAAGTGTAATATACTAAATTTGTAGATGAAAAGGATATTGTTCTTGATTTTTATGAAAGAAGCTTTGTTCAACATGAGGTATATCAATTTTTTCCATCAAAGTAGCAATTTTCGGTTTTCTTAAGCCAAAAGTTCTAAATACACCAAAAACAAAAATTCGACCAGACTTGTTTTTCGTCAAAAACAAAGATCAATTTGTTTTAACTCAAATAGACACCTTTAATTTCTTACATTTTAATAATCTTTTAGACGATGTTGTTTATTTTGGAAACTGTATCACAATTTGATAGTTATATTCTGGTATTCCCTAAAAGAAATATTTGTAAAAGAATTTCTAATCTTATTCAAAATGTAAAGGTATGGGCGCATAATCGTTTTTGTCATTAATATGAAAAACATTTTTTTAGAATAAAAATAATGATTACGAAAAGAATCAACAGCAATGCCTAACAAAAAAATCTTTAAAAAAATCATGCCCGAATTTTACATAAAAAAAACTCTGATATCCGTCGCTCTAAAAGATATTCAATAATTAAAATCAACGGTTTCTTTATTGGAACACAAATATTTAAATAAATTTTTTTCGATAATCAAAAACATTTAAAATTCCTCCCATTTTTCTAGTTTTATTGTTTTAGCTTTAAGCATTGAGACAACTTTTTAATGTATTTTATTTATTGTCTTTGTATACATTTATTCTTATTTATATTACCAAACTGTTTGTACATATTTGTTTTCAAATTGTAATTTTATTGTCACTTTTATTTTTGTTCTGTTCAATTTGTATATTATCTTTTGTCGTCATGTGTTAGAACATGAAATAAATATTATTATTAAGTTTGTTAAAGCAGACTAATGTTAACAAAAATTTAATCGATGCTTTTATAAATTCTAATAATGGTAAAACTGTAACAGAAAGCGATAAACAAATTGAAAGGTAAGGATTTGAAACACCAGGACTTTGATATGTATGTTATGTGAAATGTCGTGCTTAAAGGTGATCGCTATTAAAGTGATGTTTTGTTGATTTCAATCACCTTTAGGCACGCATAGAATTAATTTCGAAATTGAAATTACAAAAATACCTAAAATATACTGATTTTAATTATTTTGATTATGACTTTTTGGATTTTCTTTTACGAAATGTTTATCAAAAATGATTTTTTTAGAAATGTCAGATCAAGAAAACGAAAGCTGAATGAAACTACAGTTGGAAAGGAAAGAAACAAAGATGTGCAGAAAAGAAAAACCAATAAATATTTAGCCAACAACATTATTCGACCCCCTGCTTATCAAGTTGTTAAAAGAAATACAAGAAATAAAATTATTCAAAAACTTGTGATATTTGCTGTCAATGATCTAAATCTCTGCTATGAATATACATGGTCTAAAAATCACAATTTTTTTCAATGTAAACGCTGCCAGCATAATCACCATACACATGTATATGCACGTGTAATCAAAAATAGCTTGAAAGGTGAATATGTCCAACTTGGACAAAATCAACATAAATGTACTCCAATTCAATATGTACCAGAAAATTTGGCTGTCAAAGCTGTATATTCTCCAAATTTTTTGCTTGAAAATGTACCGCATAGAAATGGTGGTATTTCAAAACGGTTAACAATTTTTGATGATGTCGACAAATCGGTCAAATACATCTATACATACCGACATGATAAAAAGATTTACCAATGTAATGCTTGTGCTTTCAAACATAAATATGTAATTGCGAAAATTCGACACAAAAAAGAAAATGATGAAATTTGTTTTGAATTGAATAAAACCGAGCATGTATGCAATGTGCCAAGAAAGAAGCCAACTTCGATAAACGTAAAAAAAATTTTTTGCAAAATATTAAAAAATGAAGTTTTTACAACCATGAATACAGCAAGTGATGCTAGTGCAAGTGAGAGAGTAAGTGTTATATTGTTGCTGCGTTAGAAAACAATATTTTTCAGGATCAGCAGAAGAAAATTGAATTGGTATCATTTGATAAGAATTGCTATCAAGGTTCCTGCAAATTACAAATCAATAAATTATCAAAGCTTCTTATTGTTGAACCTATCGATGAAGGCAAGGATTTTTAGCTATCAATTTTAACAAAAAAAACATTTTTCAGAGTTCAAAATGATTTCCGCTTCTTTTGATTGGCAGTTTTTTCAACATTATGTAAGTTTAAAATTTTCTTTTACCTCTTACTTAAAAGGTATACTTTTCTGCCGTTTTTTAAATAAGAAACATATCTTTCACAGAAAGGTATCAGTTCGCCGACTACAATCTCGCCAATTAATTTAGCCTAGCTTTTTAGTGGTTCATAAAGCTTAACAAAAACGTAGATGTTCATGGCATCATTGGGGTGTGATTGTTTTATGGACTTTTACATATCTGAAGCCATGCAGAAAGCCAGGCTAAATAAGTCGGCGAAATGTTATGAAGTCCAAAAAAAGTGCCAACGAGCAAAGAAAAAAAATAGAAATTACAAAGTTTTCGTCAGATGACAGTTTTTGAGACTGAACACACTTTTAACCGAAATTTCTAATATCCACTTTTTAGAATACCTTATTTGTCAAAGCTGATTATGATTTTAAAAATTTTGCTCTTATTTTTGATTCTGATAGACGTTGCAACAAGGTTTATAATTTTATTTGCAAAAATAAGGTGAGCAAATTGTTTTGTAGTTAAAATTATATAAACCATTTTTAGGGTAAAACTGTTGATCAAAAAGTACAGCGACAATTACTTAACAAAACTATTTTACTGCCATTTGTAAATGAAATCTCAAAGCATGGAATATTTGATTCAAGATTTAAAGAAATTGCGCAGAAATGGATTAAAAATTCTGTAAAACAAATGCCAAGAAGTTATACAAAAGAAAAAGAATCTTCAAAATATCTTCTTGTTTATTCGAAAGAAGACCGAATACAACGTAGATACTTAATTTTATTCACTTCAACTGAAAAGGCTCACTGCTATGAATATTCACAGAATAACAAGTTGAATATGTTTTATTGCCTTGGATGTCGTGAGAAGAATCGTCAAATTTCTGCTAAATTGGAAAATAATTGCCTTATGCTCTGTAAAAAACAACATATTTGTGCTCCGAAACTTTTTGTTGAAGAAAATTATATTCAAATTAGAATTTTAAAAGAACCAGAATATGAAATCATCGGAAAGTGTTTGGTTATTTTTGATTCAAATAATCGTGAATTATGCTTTGAATTTCTTGATATTGGAAGTCAGTGGTGGGTGTGCCGTGGATGTAAAGCATTGAAAGCTGTTCTCCGACATAAAGGCACTGAAACTGAATATCTTGAAATTGGAGACTCTGATCATGGATGCAAGAAACAAGAATACAAAAATATAAAAGATTCATTATGCAAAGATTTTGTGTTATCTCCAAATTTTGAAGTTCGAAAAACTACCAAAAAAGGATTTGAAAATAAAGAGTTGATTATTTTCAATGAAAACGGTAGAAAGCTGTGCTATTTTTACCGATATATTTCAAATGCAAAATATTTCCTCTGTCGTAAATGTGAAGCTCAAAAAAAATGGGTCACTGCAAAAGTTCATGAGAACAGTGATGGCGAGCAATATGTTATTTTATGCTCTGAGAAACATGTCTGTGAAATGCAACCCTATAAAAGTGATAAAGAAATTATTATTCGACCTCCAGATTTTGAATTAATTGAAACAACTTCAACTGGAACGGCCAAGCTATTTATTTTTGACTCTACTGATCGAAGCTTGTGCTATATTTTTTCACCAATTTCTGGAGATAAAAGCAATCGATACAATTGTATTCGATGTAGGAATATTGATAAAAGTTATAAAACTGTTCAATTATGCAAAGATGATGAAAACGGAAATTATTATGTTGTAATCTCAATAGAAAAATGTCGTCATGTATGTAAACCTCAAAAATACAATCCTGAGCTATTCAAACCCAAAAAAGTTCTTGATTCATCGGAATATTTTTTTATTCGTGAGAAAAAGCTTCCAAAGCTTGTATTTGCTGGAATTCGACATCCAATCGATAAAACCCTGTGCTACAAATTCCTTCTATACAGAACTGCTCATTATTTTGTTTGTTGTGGGTGTGAAAAAGAAGGCAAAAGAATTCCAAAAAAGATTCATCAAGATGAAAATGGGAACCCATATTTTTATGAAGCTGCTGATGAACATATTTGTGAGCCTGTCAAAATTGAATCTCTTCAAGGACGTGGTTTTAGAATCCTCAAAAATGATGAAATTGATTTAACCAAAAATTCAAGGGTCAAAAAGCAGCCGATTGTAAGCGATAAAAGCAAGGTCATTGAAGCTGCAAATTTTGAGCTACACCCAAATAAAAATGGTGTTCCTGATCAAAAAATTATAATCTTTCATACTGATGATAAAAATTTAAGATGGGAATTTTGGATGATGAACAAAAGCTATCGATGTCATGAATGTGCACTTCTCAAAAAGCGTGATGTTATTTCAAAATTATATACCCGTGAAAATGGTGAAAAATATATTATTCTTGGAGATCAGCAACATATTTGTGAACCAATTCGAATTGAACCTGAAAAGAAGATAGTCGATAATTATTTGGTTATTGAAGGCATCAATGAAAATGAAACTGCAAAATTACTAGTCTTCACATCACCTTCAAAAGAATTCTGCTATAAAATGCTTTATCACAAGGGAAACAAACATTTTCAATGTTATAATTGTGCTAGCTTAAAACAAATATTTGTCGGTGCTAAACTTTGTAAAAATCTAGATGGAACCGAATATTTTCAAATGAGGAAACACAATCATATTTGTGAACCGCTGAAATATGTACCGGAAAACCCAGCTCTCGTTCAAAAAGCAAATGTCAAAATTATTCGATCTGATGATTTTGAACTTCAATGCAATCAAACTGGTGTACCAAATCGAACAATTCTTGTATTTACATCTAAAAAGAAAGATTTTGTTTATCGGTACCTTTATAGAAGTGAAACGTTATTTCGTTGTTCTGCCTGTTCAAGAAAACATCATTATGCAACAAGTGTGAAGCTATGTGAAGATGAAACTGGACAATATCTTGAATGCAGTGAAAAGGAACATGTTTGTAAACCACAAAAATATGAACCTAGTAAAAAATAACAACAAAATTTATTTATTATTTTTTTGTATAGTTTTTTTGTTATTTGCTTCATTTTATGTAAAATGTAGTTTACGAAATATAAATATTTTTGTATTCGAGCAACCCAATACATAGTTTTTAAATAATAAAGAAAAAAAAACAGTTAAATTATGAAAGCTTAAAAAATACAAATAATAACCGAAACGCTATTAAAACATATATATAGCAATTTTAAACATACAAAATACAACTGGTATTATTTATCAATCTCCCCCACCAATAGCAGAATGTGTGGCATGACCATATTCACGCAAGATTTTGAACATCTTTCTTTGATTTTCTTCATCTGCGCCATAAAAATTGATTTCGGGTGGCCAATAGTTATGTTGTTGAGTTGCAATAATATCATCCACAATAGCTTGAAGACGAGTTTTATAAGCTTCAGAAATTAATTCACAAAAAAATAGATTAAATTTTGTATGTTTATTTGTCTGAAATAAAAAAGTTGCTTTGAAATGTGTATGCATGTATAATATAAGTTTAGTCCCTCACCTTCATGTAAGCATAAAAAGTTTCAACGTCAAATGATTCAGGAACACCATCTAAACAGAAGTCATCAATTTTTGTAAAATGTTCAATCTTTAAAAGCTCTTTCATTGTTTTTGATGAAATTATTGCTTTAAGATTACCATCAAAGAGTTCTCTTACAGATGCTGATTCATACATTGGATGAAGGGGTTGATCCATACTAGAAATGTACAAAAATTATATAGCACAAAAAACATATATAAATAACTCACAAAGTGTATTTTTTAACATTTGGCAAAGCTTCAACAATCTTTTCAACAGACAAAATAGCACCATTTTCATCTTTAACAATTGCAGGTGATAAATCGATTTCATCAGCATTTGAAGCAAGAAATTTAAGTTCATCCAATGAAATAATTTGAAATCCAAGTCCTAATTTTTTGACATCACATTTATAAACTTTGGTTATAAAAGTAGAAGCAAATTTTGGATCAAAAAAATTGGCAGGTTTGATACCAAGAACATCAGTTATCCAAAATTTGGCATTGTATTTAGAAAATGTTTCTTCAACCTTATCATCATCTGAGCCAATTTCCCCGTAATAATTGTAATACAATACATCAAAAATAAGAACAGGATTTTTGAAGAAAAAATATTTGCAAGTTTGAATAGCTTTTTGATATCCTTTTGTTGTTGCTGGATTCATGGTTACATAATATATTACTGAATCAGGAAATGACCAATTTTGAGGTTGTAATGAATGTGAAACTTTTTTACCAATTTGCATTGCCCGATACATTGCATTACGCTTGCTAAAACTGCATTGTTGACGCATTGAAGTAGCTAAAGCAGAGTCATCATCCATTTTTGCGACAACAAATTAACCACTGGCTCTACAAATAAGTTGTACAAAACAAAAGACAAAATAGCACATTGAAAGAAGGCCATAAAGTTTATCGCGGATCTTGAAGTATGTGATTCAGCAAATTTCCAGCTGCTTTTTTTAACAAAACAAGGAAACAAAGAAAAGGATGTAAGGCGATGAATCAACCAACGAATTTTGCAACAAGCTCACAAAAACAGAAAAAACGCCACTGTTGAAATTATTGATTCTTAAACAAAAAACTACCAAAAAGCAAGGTTCTAAGATGAATGAGAAAATCAAAAAGCGCCAAAAACAAGGCACAACGTGCATAAGAAAAAAAATTTTAAGAACAGCGCAAAAGATGATAGGAAAAGAAACCTCGGGTATGTTTTTACACAATTGTGGGAAAGGAGAAAAAAATCAAGACACACAATAAGAAACATTAGAATGCAAAAACTCACACCTATCTAACAAACGGCAGATGCGCCGCAAAGATGAAATGAGGAAGAACAGATATTTTGCAAACGAAAAGAAACTATGTTTAAATGAAATTTCGAAATAAGAAAAAACGCGGACAAAAATGTAAAGACGTTTTCTCAAAACAATGTGTTTAAAAAAAGGCATGTGAGTTTTGCCTTGTGCGTATTGTTTTGACGCACTTCGAGGTCTATACAACTGCAAAACAACATAAAAATCAAAGCTTAATTTTTAATTTTTGTAAACTCTTTATTAACAAAAAAAATAAAAATTAATCATTAATTTATAAAACTAAATAAGCTGCGTTTCCCAGTTTTTAAGGGCATTTTTTCTGAGACAGGCGTAACTTTTTTAATGGCTTGAGGTTTTGATTTTAAGTAATATGCATAATAAGCAGCTCCAACTGCAACAACTTCGTCGGGATTTTGCTCACAACATTGTTCAACATTTGGAAATATATCATGCAGCAGCTTTTTTATCATTGGCATGCGACTTCCTCCTCCAACTTGAAGAATTTTATTTATTTCACCTTTTTGTAAACCTGAGTTAAATAATGCTGAAAATATTGTATTTTTTATTTTTTCCAACAATTCTTTTGCCATTGTTTGGAATTCTTCACGGCTTATGTAAATTATTCCTTCTTTAGAAGGATCCATTTCGTCAACATCGAGGCTAAAAATATGTAATAGTTTTAAAACTTGCAAACTTTTTTTTTGTAAAAAAGATGTAACCAAGTCACATGATATCGCAGCTCTTTTATAGCTAAAGATCGCTTGTTTTTGGTTTTTATGGATTTTCGTTGACAAGTTTTAAAGTTGCGCTGTTTGTCATTAATGCATTTATCTAAACATTCAAATTAAGATATGTTTTAGCAATATTTAGAAGGCTATACCATGTGCTACTAGCGCTAAGGTGAAAATGTTGTTTTCGTTTATAAAAAAAAAATTGCCTAATTTTTTATTGAATAAATAAAGATATACATGAAAGATGTTTTGAATAAAATAAAAAATGTCTCCGATAAGTCTATTGTTATAGTCACTTACCCAATATCATTTTCAAAAAACGATAAATTTTCTTTAATTTTTTCACAGTGTTGCATTAATTTATATTTCTTCTCTGCCGGTACCGTAATATTATATTTAGTTTTAAGAATATTATCAAAATAATTGATCAACAAATTATCGAAATCTCTGCCACCAAGTTTTGTATCTCCAGTATTTGAAATAATATGAATTTGATTATTTTGAATTTTGAAAATGCAAACATCTAAAGTTCCACCTCCAAGATCAAATAAAAATAGCGTACAATTATTAGGAATTTCACGTTCAGCAAAATACGCAAATGCAGCTGCAATAGGTTCTGGTAAAATTTCAACAGCATTTAAGCCAGCAAGTTTGGATGCTTTTAAAGTTGCTTCTTGTTGAGATTTTGTAAATGCTGCTGGAACTGTTATAACAACTTGATTAAATTCTTTGCCTTGAAATTTTTCAGCTAGTTCTTTTGTATGTTTTAAAAGTGCTGCAGCAACTTCCTCGGCGTTGATTAGCTTTTTATTAATTTGACTTTGAGTTTCGATAAAAACTTTCTTTTGATTATCGATAACTCGAAATGGCCAAAATGCATCAATAACAATTTCGTCAAATCTTCTACCAATAATTCGCTTTGAATCAAATACGCTTGCTTTGAAATGATTTCGCAGTCTTTGAATTACTATTCTCCCGCATTTAACATTTTCCTCGTCATAAGCGACATAAGATGGAAGCAAGCGATCACTGTTATCCAAAGCAACAGTTTCAATTCCATTTTTTCGGTTCACCGCGGCACAACATCTTGATGTTCCCAAATCGATTCCAATGACATTAATGTTAACATCGTTTGATTTTATTTTATCAGGAAATGTATAACATCGTTTGACAAAACTTGTCATAATCTCTTTCTCTTTTTCAATTTCACCAATAATAACTTTAATTTCACCTTCAATAATTGCTGCTTGAATTGCTGCCCCCAATGCTATAGCCTCATCTGGTGCAATACTTTTATTTATTTTAGCACTTCCAAATTTGTCAGCTAACATTTCTTGTATCTTAGGAATGCGAGTTGATCCACCAACTAATAACACTTGATTAATATCTAAAAGAGATAAAGCTGCATCTTTCATAGTTTTGTTGACAAGTTGTAAAGTTCGAAAAAATAAATCTTGACAAATAAATTCAAATTCACTTCTTTTAATTTCATATTTAAAATCTTCATCATTTTGAAGTGAGTCAAGTAACAATCTGCAAAACATGGGTTTTTGAATGACAAATGTTTTTTCACTTACTTATATCGATCGTTTGATGATAAATGTTCTTTAGCTTTGATTGCTTCTACCTTCATTCTCCACAATGCCTTTTTGTTATTTTTAATATCTTCATTAATTTTTTCTTTGCATTTTTTTGTCAAGTATTCAACTAATCTTTCATCAAAATTATTTCCTCCCAGATTTATATCTTCGTTGACAGCTTTTACTTCTATTTTTCCATTAAAGAGTTTTATCAAAGAAACATCAAATGTAGATCCACCTAAATTGTATACTATAATGTTTTGTTCTTTTGTAGTAATTTCTATTTGATAACAAAATGCCAAAACAGCTGCAGCAGGTTCACTAAGGAATTTTAAAACTTTCATTCCTGCCATTTCAGCTGTAACTTTTATCGCTTCACGTTGAGAATCATTGAAATAAGCGGGTACCGTAAAAACAGCAGTTTCAAGCTTTTTTCCATGTTGAAAATGAAGGTCTTCAACAATAGTTTTTAAGCCTTGTAAAATGAAGGATATAATTTCTTCGGGTGAATAATATTTTCTTCTTTTGGTTAAATTTGGGATATAAAAAACTGGACAATCTCGACTGTTCTGCTTCACTTCAAATGGAAAATTTAAAGAGGAAATATCAGAATAATCAGAACATTTTCTGCCAATCATTTGCTTGGCATCTAAAAATTATTCGATTTTTAAATAATGGCAAATAGTTTTGTTTATTTTCACAAACTATAAATCATATTTTGACTATTTTCGAAAGTCGCGTTTTTTCCAGCTCTTATTTCATCATCGGTTATAAAAACAGTTGATTTTAGCATTCGTAAGTCTACAACTTCTTTGTGATATTATTTAAAATGTTTTTCACTATTTTACCATCATAATTTTGAACAATTTTAATATCTTTACCATCATAAACTGCAACACATGAATTTGTTGTTCCTAAATCAATTCCTACTGCAACCATTTTATAAAATAAATTCTACAGTAAAGATACAACAAGATTTATTAAATTACCGGAAACCAAAAATACGTTAAGTTTCAAAGAATTATCAATTTTTTTCACTAATGGTAACAGCACTTATTTATTTCAACGGTGACAAAAAGTAAAAAACCAAGAAGAAGAAAAAGTAAATATCAAAAACGTTTTGACTGTTATCAGTAAAGGAACTTGTTTTTTTCTCTTGCATAAAAACAAAAACGCTATCTTTATACCTTAAATATAGATTGACACATTGCTTACATGAGTGCTTAAAAAAAATTCAATTTTTTTTCTCAATTCTCAATTTTAATTTAGGAATAATTAGTTCGATGCTATGGTCAATGATTAAAAAAAACCTCTGGTAAATAAGAAAGCTAAAATATTTTTTTTGATAAACTCTATAATACACCTTGGTATTCACAAAATCGTATAGAGTCTATTGTGGTTAGGTTTAAAGGTGTTGTTTTACATCAACATTAAAACACCAATAAATACCAATAATACAATCATGCTTGCTCTTTTTAAGAATCATATCGTGTAACTTTTTCAACATTTTATTCATTTTTTTTAATGGCTATCTTATTAATCTCCTTTTTCAATAAACAAGAAAAATAGCATCAAATACATTTTTTCTCTTATCAAACATGAATTGATTTTTTTAAAGAGCTGTTTCTGCAATGAACGTTATCGAATGACGAAAAGTGTCTAGAGTTAAAGTATGGTTGTTGCTGTTGGATATCACATTCACACTGGAAATTTGGTGTTGAATAATTCAGTCACCAATGACAGAAAAAATTTGAAATTAAAAGCGAGTAAGTTTTATACAATATAATATTTACCCTTTTCATTATAAAGCTTTTTAGTCGGTCCTGACAATGCTCATTTAATAGAAGAATTTTTTGAAGAAATTAAAACAAAGATTATTGAAACTATTGATTGTTTTTGCGTATTGATGGATTATCAGTATAAGAATAATTTTCGAAAAAAATTTATTGAAAATTCAAAAACTCAAAATACTATTAAAAATGTTCGAATTATTTGTGTTCGTGAGTCACAACTTCTTAGTGCAATCAAAGATTTATCATTTACGCCACAAATTAATGATTTACTGCTGGTGTTTGATTGTCGAAGTGACAAGATTCATTGTATGTTATGGAAATACACAGAAGAGAAGGAATGGAAATATAAAAAAGGAATGAGTAAAGAAAAGACAAGCAAAGGATTGGACAAATCTCCACGTGCTGATGATTTAAAAAAGTTAAAAGAAGTTATGCTTCCAAGATTTTTACCAAAAACTCCATATATTTTTGTTTTTCATGAATGCTTTGTAAAAGAAAAGAAATTCAAAAATGTCTTTTTAAATTTTAAAAAAATCCAATTTGAAAAACATTATGATTGGGCGAGATGGGCATTGATCTATGCTCGATCTTTCTTAAAGGAAAAAGGATTCCTGAAATGTATGAGTGATAAAGTTTTGGATAAAAAGTTGAATGTTAAAATGTCACATAAAAATATTTTTGACATACCAGTGAGCCAAACTTTGCCATTCAAAAAAACAGCTGAAAGAACCTGCAATAAAAATGATGTTATAAATGTAAGAATAAACTATCTCTTTTTTAAAAATTAGTATAACGCAAAATATTATTTCAGATTTTTGATCATGAGATATTGATTGAAACCTTATATCCCGATGCTAGTAAAATTTCAATTTCACTTGATATTGATATTAATGGAATTCATACGATTAAAATTATTAACTTAGAAAATACGATTGGAACATATATAAATGCGGAGATAAAAAAAGAAATATATGTTATGCCAAAAAAATTAGCTGATTATAACCCCGATATACATGCAGTCGGAATTGATTTTGGGACAACAGAATGCTGTGCAGCAGTTATTCGAAAAAACGGTCCTGATTTTGTAGTGTTGGATCAGGTTTCTGGATTACGAACTATGCCATCTTATGTTGCATTTGATGAAAGAGAACCAAAATGTGGTCAAATTGTTATTGATCGAATGCGTTATAAATCCGAATATACTGTATATGATTCAAAACGAATTATTGGAAGAAAAAATGATGAAATTGTTATCGACTCTTTATGGCCGTTTAAATTAATAGAAACGTCAAATAATGTGTTAATAGAAATGGAAACAAACACTGGTAAAGATACAAAAGCACCAGTAGGAATATGTGCAACTTTATTAAAACACATAAAAGTGACTGTAGAAATATATGAAGGCAAAGCATTATCAGAAGCAGTTATAACAATTCCATCTGCGTTTTCTGAAAAACAAAAAGATGCAACAAAAATAGCTGCTGAAATGGCTGGATGGAAAATCATACATTTCATTCCAGAGCCTGTCGCCGCAGCAATCGCATATTTTTCAGAGATCGATGTTCCAAACGATTCTAATATTCTAATTTGTGATTGTGGTGGAGGGACTATAGATATTTGCATAGCAAAATTTTGTAACAACAAAATAGAAATTTTAAGCTGTGATGGAGATTTTTATTTAGGTGGACGGGATTTTGATAAACTATTATTCAATCATTTTTCTGCCATCTTAAAACAAAAATATGATATTGATGTCATGAAAAGTCCCAAAAAGTATATTTTAAAACGGAAGTGCCAAGAAATCAAGCATAAGCTTTCTGTTGCCAATGAAGACTGGTAATAGCTTTGTTTAATGTACAAATTTAACAGAGCATTTATTTAGGCTTGATGTTGACGAATTTGACCAAGCCATGGACGGAATTATCGAAATAACAAAAGAAGAATTTGAAGAAATGTCATCTAACTTGATCGTAAAAATGAAAGATGTTATTCTTCGAGCTGTTACAAAAGCATATATCCCGAAAAGTTCTATCAATTATGTTTTTCAAGTTGGTGGGGGATGTCGAATGCCTATGATTAAAGAAATGGTAAAAAATATGTTCCCCGATGCCAAACATGAATGCAACCTTTACCCGGACTGGGTTGTTGCACATGGTGCTGCACTTTACGCTTATTATTTAAAAAGTGGAGAGTATGAAAAATCAAAGACATCTTGGTTAAATAAAATTTTTAATTAATAATTGCCATGCTGTAATATGAGAAAAACTATATAAATTTATATTTATATAAATCTTTTAAATCATTAAATTTTTTTACCTGCTTAGGCAAAATAACAGAGAAGGTTTCTTTTTGCTGTAAGATGTATAGGAATGAAACCAACTTAGAAAGCTCATAAAATAATCTTCTTTGTCATGTTAAATAGATTGCAAACTAAATATTTGTTTTTACTTTTTTAAGTTTTAACTGTTGTTTCAACTTAATGTCAAGTTGTAACAAATTTCAAGTTAATGTGGCAAATCTATCACTTTTAAAGCTGTTTTTTCAGAGGCAGAATGTAAAAAAAATTTTAAAAAAGAGAAATTCAAGAAGCAATAATTTAACAAAATGCGTTAAAAAGTTTGCTACGTTTAACTTTTAAATTTATGAACAAAACGTAAATATTTTAGTATAAATGTTTTATTGAATCATAACACATTGTGACAATAAAAACAATATTTCGGTGATTACAACAAAACAAAATATATCAAAAATGTAGAGCTAAATTTTTTTCAATGACAATGATAGACATTCGCTTTTGCACTTTTGATTGAATTAATTCTTTGATTTCATTCTTTTTCATTATTTTGTTGTGTGAGTTTTTGATAGTAGTATTGATAAGAAAAACTTGTTTCAAGCTTGTTGGATTCAAGAGTTGGTTTAATTTGCTCAAGGGCAATTCTTGTCTTTCAATATAAATATTTTCAAAATGTTTGCCATCTAGTTGCTGCTTGAATAGGGGTAATAATTTATACCCAGCTGCAGCTGTAAAACACATAAACCATTTATCATTCAAATGCTCAAAGAATTTAAAATAAGGCATTTGCTTTGTCATTCTAAGTAAAATAACTGCATCAACTGGTTGTCCATCATTATAAACAAAGACATCAACGAAGCAAATTTGAACAATAAATTTGTTCACAAAAAATTTAAATTCTTTTAATGTCAAATCTTGTGATGTTACACATAAGCGATTAACATCACATCGATAAACTTTTTGAAGAGCAGCAGATAAGCATCTACGATTTAATGCAATAAAGCAATATAACTTTCCATAAACATGTAGATTATTCAAAATCGAAAGATCAGAAGCATTGTCTTCATAAGGTTGGACAAGCAGAGCTTCTTCAACAATTTTATTGTTTGTGCCAAAACAGTTATTTTCACAAATTTCAAGTCGATAACATAAAGGAGTTTGAAGATATGAGAAAAAGAATTTGCAAGTACCAAATATTTTACGTAGGATATATCCATTAGCAGATTTTAAAAAGTGCTGAATAAAGCTATGACGGAATGGAAAATTTTGTTTTACAGGATTATTTTTGAATTTAATAATGCATGGTATTTTCTTTGGAGGAGGAGGACCATAAAACGCATATTCAAGTCTATTAGAAAACGAGGACGCAAAAGTGCTTTTCCCGTATGTTGTTTGAAAATCTTTAGTACTTGTGATATTTAAACGTTCACTGCGTTCCATTTCTTTGCTATAATGTTGAAGATTCATTAAGCAATTATTTTTATCTTTAACAATAAATTCAATCTCTTTTTTGAGGACAGCGGCTACAGCCTTTTTTAGCAACTGATATGCAGTTTTCAGATCACCATATTTTATTTCATATTTAATCGTATCAACCCAATAGGCTGTTTTCATTTGATTTAATATAGAAAATCTTTCAATTTCATTTCGATATCTTACAACTGCTTTCTTGTCGCTGATAAATAAGTACAAGTTTGTATATTCATAGTATGCATCAAGTAGTTTCTAAATATGAGTTTATAGTTTTTTAAAAAAAGAAAAATTTTACCTTTTGATTATTTGTTTGTTTCAAAATTTTAAAATACAAGTACCAAAGTTTTTGATTCCTTTTATATACCAGTTGCTTAAAAATCAATTCGATATTAGCCACCGCAGCTTCTTAGTCTTCAATTTGTTTTATACATTCAATCCATTCTTCTACGTTATTTGTTTGTGTCAATTTTTTATACAGTGATAAAGAATTATTATAGCTCTTCCTGGTTTCTTGTGGTATTGGTTTTCCTAAATTTTAAAAATCGTATAAAATATCGCTTTGAATCTGTTTTTTCCAGGATTTTAAGATTTCCGCTGTCAATGCCCCGGCAGGGATGTCAACGAGGCCGAAAAATGGCGGCCTGGTCGGCCTCATTCGTCAGCTGCAGGCCTCGTTTTTTATTCCAATTTTTTTTAACTACTTTTTAAAAAACAAAATTTCTGATATCTTTAAATGTTAGCTGATTTTGGCTTTTAAAAACGTTAAATAATAGATAAAGAAAAAATAATATCAATTTTAACTAGAATTTAGCAAAACATGTTTTTACACAATTTTTAAAAATTAAAGCCGGCTTCAAAGCCCTAACAGCCTCGAAACTTCTTCATCTAAGCCGATAGGCCTCAGTTTGACATCCACGTGCCCCGCTAAGAAATATTAAAAAACTGATTAAATTGAATGAATTAATAAAAATCTTACGAGAATGTAAAAGAAGTTTTGAAAATATAAGCTTAAGCCATTTATGCGGAAATTTCAGCGTTTCTTCGGCTTCTTGTAAATTTTCTGCAGACCAATAGTTTTCTAACTCATAAATAATGCTTTGTTGATCACACCATTTGGTATTTTTTACCGGTTTATCCTTATTAATGCCATAAACAGCACCAGGAAAGAGAGACATTTATGATTGTAAAAGCTGTAAAACTATTTTTTAATACCTACAAATTATTAAATTTTAATAAAAAAATAGCAGCTATTCTTTTCACTATCTATAAAAAGAATTACCTCTAATTTTATATTAATTTTTGATTGTTTGAAAAGAAAACTTTTTCAAGTGATACACCTGCTCTTTTTCAGAGTTAATCATGGTAATATTCTTATTCATATGTATATTATTTTTCTCAATTTAACCTATATTCTCTTGGAGATGCCCTATAAAGAAACGGGAAAAAATCAAAAACAAAAAAGATAAGATAAGGAGCAGTCTACAAATTAGGTAATCTTTTGTCCTATTTTCTAGCATATGCGGACAAACTTTTTCTTTCTCCCTTCTCCCTTCTGCCATATGGCAATTGTAATTTCTTATCTTCTAATTTTAGAGAGAAGTTTTTTTTAAGATTACGCAAAAACAATTTTTGCTAAAATTTATGTCATTCTTTCAGCATCGTCGCAATTTCAATGTTTTTACAATGAAACAATGCGCAAAAAACTCTTTGTTCATTTAAAATAAGAATGATTTTAATTTAGACTATCAAAATTAAACGAAATAAATTTGAATAAACTGTTAATGTTAATAATTGTTTTAAAATTAATAAATTAATTTCAATGCTATATTTTTGATGTTACGTTCATTGTTACTTATTAAATGATAAAATAAGTCAATGCATGAGCTCTTATATTTCTTGAGAAAAAATCTTTCTAAATTTTGTAAATACACTTTTTTTAAAAATATTTATAAAATACACTTTATGCTTTTTTTTTTTATTTTTACACGTCACGACAATATTTCACCACCAGTGGCGTATGACATCAACATTATTGTAACAAAAAAGCTGCTGTAAAAAAAGAAAACCATTAAATATCCATTTACACTGTCTCTACAATCATTTGGAAAACACTTTAATCAGTTTTTCGTAAAAACTAACCAAAATTTCAGTTTTGTGAGAGAGAAAAACTGACTTCTTCACAAAATGAACAAACTTATTGTATCTATCGTATTCATTGTTATTTCTCTCTACGTTATCAATGCCTATAAAGCTGATAAAGGTACCTGCCCAAAATTTTTGGGTGACGTAAAATGCGCTACTGGAACTCTTCAAGCTACCGCAAGAGTTATATTAAAGGCAGACTTCGAAAATGTTAAGAATCAAATCCTTGCAAAGCAACCTATCACCGCAAATGCCATGTTCCATATTTCTGGTTGCGCTGATTCGAATATAAATTCAACAGAAATGTATTTGGAATTTTTTGATGTTTGTAACCCAGCAGACTATCATATTACTTACAAATTCATTGCTGATGAAATGAATTACTTTAATCTTAATAATAACACTGCTGAAGCTAGTAGTGGTAGTGAATGAACAGTGTTATTGTGAAAATGATTGTTG
This sequence comes from Panagrolaimus sp. LJ2400, assembly GCA_024447215.1. NCBI lineage: Eukaryota > Metazoa > Nematoda > Chromadorea > Rhabditida > Panagrolaimidae > Panagrolaimus > Panagrolaimus sp. LJ2400. Next base: position 1,058,970 of record JAMRYA010000001.1, on the reverse strand, counting down.
CTATATGATTTGCTTTGAATAAAGTGCTTTAAAACCCATTTTTGTGTCATCTTTTTTTAATTTAAAAACTGTTTAATTTCGTTAACAAAAAAAATTAAAGAAAGATAATGGTTTCATCTGTTTTCTTCTAACCAGATAGCCGTAGCCACTAACATCACAACAACCAAAGCGGTAAGATAGTCGTATCTATAGCCGTAGCCGCGGCTACTTTACAAATACTTCCGGACATTCCGTAATTGGATTTGTAAAAACATGATAAAGAAAAAAGCATGACAACAAATTCAATTCATGGCATTTCCGTTTCGATCTTATGAAATCAAATTTTGTTCCGTTCCACTTTCCGTTTTTGTCTAAAATATTCAATTCCGCTCAGTCAAATGGCGACAAATTTGACTTTGACATCTGTGCTAATATTAAACTGACATTTATCATGTAGTTTTTGTACATATGGGTTGAAAAATTAACCCTCTATCTTTAAAAGTAACAAAATGGTAACGATTTGAAAAATTACTCTAACACACAAAACCTTTCAACGGATGCGGATTTTAGGTCTCGAAAATGCTCCTATCAAGCTAACAGAAGCTAAAAGCACAGCGCACCGGTAGTTGCTTTTTTTGAAAAAGAGAAACGCATGCAACAAAAAAAGAGCTCATGTTCAAAAAAAGATTTAAGCACTTTGGTGAAAGTAAAAATTATGATTTTGGTATCAATGGATAGAGAAAGGTTCAAAATAACCGTTTTTTATAAATTTGGTCAAAAAAAATAATTTTATTGATTTTTTATGCCCCGAGGAAAAATGCAAATTTTTGGTATTTTTGAAGCCACGCCATATTGAATCCCCTCGATGAAATTTTTTTAAAATCACCAGAGAGGCTTTTCATACCTCAGGGTACATGATGCATTTTACCGCATGTCAAAGTTGACGTCATTTCTGGAGTTACAGCCGATTATGCAAATTTTCTTAGTAAAAAATTTGCATAAAACGCCGAATTTTCGTAACAAGAAGTTAAATCAAAAATGTACTCGCCAAGAAGTGTTAGTGTAATCCTAGGAAACACATTTTTTCATAGTTGTCCAAGGCGAAACAGCAATTTTTCTTTTCTTAAAATTTTTTTTACTCTCTTTCCCTTTATCCCAATACATCTCCCTTTTTTACATTTGGTCAAAAAAAATAATTTTATTGATTTTTTATGCCCCGAGGAGAAATGCAAATTTTTGGTATTTTTGAAGCCACGCCATATTGAATCCCCTCGATGAAATTTTTTTAAAATCACCAGAGAGGCTTCTCATACCTCAGGGTACATGATGCATTTTACCGCATGTCAAAGTTGACGTCATTTTTGGAGTTACAGCCGATTATGCAAATTTCCTTAGTAAAAAACGGTTGCTTGCGCCGTTTTTACGCCGTTTTTCTTGAATTTTGGCTTTATTTTGTGTTTAAAGGTTAAATAACACATAACTAATATGTTTTGAGCAAAAATAAATCATTTAAAATTTTTTTATTTTTTTGGCATTTTTTTCGTCACGTACTCCCCCCTGTGGATTTTCTCTCTGCAAACAAACGAATAGAACTTGATATGCAAATTGTCAAAAAGTGTGAAACTTGAAAAAATGTGTTTCCTAGGATTACACTAACACTTCTTGGCGAGTACATTTTTGATTTAACTTCTTGTTACGAAAATTCGGCGTTTTATGCAAATTTTTTACTAAGAAAATTTGCATAATCGGCTGTAACTCCAGAAATGACGTCAACTTTGACATGCGGTAAAATGCATCATGTACCCTGAGGTATGAAAAGCCTCTCTGGTGATTTTAAAAAAATTTCATCGAGGGGATTCAATATGGCGTGGCTTCAAAAATACCAAAAATTTGCATTTTTCCTCGGGGCATAAAAAATCAATAAAATTATTTTTTTTGACCAAATTTATAAAAAACGGTTATTTTGAACCTTTCTCTATCCATTGATACCAAAATCATAATTTTTACTTTCACCAAAGTGCTTAAATCTTTTTTTGAACATGAGCTCTTTTTTTGTTGCATGCGTTTCTCTTTTTCAAAAAAAGCAACTACCGGTGCGCTGTGTAAAAGCCACAATTTGGTCGTCAAAAACCAAGTAAGATATTTCATTTCACCATCCCAAACTGCAGAAAAATGTCAATTTCATAACAAAATCGGGTTCCTTATAATGTGAGATTTTTAAAAATAAAGTTTAAAAAACAGTTTAACAGAAAAGTAAAAAATTGATGTTTTAAAGTTCTCGCTTTTGCTAAAAAATGTAATCAAATGTATGTGACAAAAATTTGCCACGCTGTTAATTCTGTGTGTTTTTATTTCCCAATGCTTTTTTAACATTTTTGAGTATTTTCCACTTGATTCTGACATGGTTTAATGGAAGTCCCAATGGAAAAAAGAAAAGAGGAAAGTTCAAATTGAAGGGCTGATTTCATCATTTTAAAAAACATGAGCTTGTATCAGTGGCAAAAAAGCAGAAAAAACATTTTTTCCACGTAGCAAAAATTTTTTAGCAATCCATTAGCAAATTGAAGTAAGAAAATTATACAGCAGTTTTCTTTTAAACATTTTTTCAAAAACATTTCACAAGAACTAACACTAAAAATTTTATTATTTACTTTTAAAATGGTACGCTTTTATCTGTCTTTGTTTCTGCTCGCTGCTATTCTAGCAACTGCTACCCCTTTCGATTATTCAACTCTTCCAGAGGAGTGTAGCTCAATACAAGGTAGAATTACATGTGAAAATGGAACTTCTACAATTGAAAAGAATGCCAAAATTGTTTTGAGAGAAAAGAATTCAAATGCAACTGATAACTTTATTTTTGAATTTTCCCTAAATGCTACTGTATTTAAATTTGAAGGATGTATCAATCCCACTCAATCTACTGGACAAGGAGTATATCTTGAATTTTACAATGTCTGTGAACCTGGTGATTATCATTTAAGTGGAACAGTAAGAGAACATTTTGTTTATTATACCCTTAAAGATGGTGGTGATAAAAGTGTTAATGCTACTACAACCCAATAAATTTTTTGTTTGAATAAAGAAATCAAAAAAAAAATTGCGTGTGTCATACAAACCGAAAACAATATAATTATCTTTCGCTTTGAGCTTTTTCAGTCACTTTTGTCAGAGCTAAGACAACTATCTATACACACCAACATTTGAAGTCAAATAATTTGAGTGAAATTTTGTTGTTTTGAAATTCAGCAGTTGCTTTAATAACTGATTAGCGATAAATTATTTACTTTATAATTCATCGCTAATAAAAATATAACATTTTAAAAATGATGTGGAACGTTTTTTCAAATTTTAAAAACTGCTTATGCGTTGTCTAAAGCAATATAGCCTGCTTTTGAACAATCCATTAGCAAATCAACTGTGTAAAACGAGACGCTTCTTAACAATGCACAACAAATGACACTTTTTAAAATAAACGTTATATAAAAAAAAAAAAAAAAAAAAAAAAGTTGTCCTGAAAGAGAGGGACGACATTTCACCGGACGATTTCGTAACACAGTCAAGTATTAACGCTAATGGGTTTTTCAAACTTTTTGGTTGTGATTACAATGACCCACCAACTAGTAATTTAGAACTGTATTTGGAGTTTTTTGATGTTTGTGAAGTTGGTGAATACAAAATGAGCGGAAGCTTGACAGAAAATGATTTGACGATTTACAACATTTAAGGATTCAGAAGGATTCGCTCGAGTGAATTAAATAAAAGCTTTTGAGGTTGAAATTTGTAATTTTTATTTTGTCAAATGCTTGAAATAAATAAATAATTTATATAACACTAGCTTGGGAAAGAAGGCATAATAATTTTAAAGATCGAAGATAAAGTTTTTTTGAACGTTTGAAAAATGGTATTGGGTAAAAAAACCTTTTTTGAGAAAATTTCTCTTATTTCCATGATGTGTTTTTCGTCGCCTATGTGCCAAAACACAGATAGATTAAAAAAGCCAATTTAATAGACTAGGGTTTTTTGTTTATATAAAGTTTTATTTTTTTAGAAGGGATACGCTTTTAATCCAGATTTATAAAAACTGTATAAATCTGGATCGTAGGGGCCACATTTTCTTCTGCCTCACTTAACTGACGTTATTTAATGAACGTTTTTTAATATTTCTTATGCTATAGCTGATACAGTATAACACAATCAGAAAACTTCCGATCGAAATGTCGCAATTTGAAAAATAAAAATTGTCTTGTCTACAAATTCAGAATCAAAAATTAAAACGTACAAAGTGAACTGCCTTGTGGCCAAACAAGATATTTAGACATCGAGTTGCTTAATCTCTGGACAAGTTTTTGGAGCATGTGTTTTCTCCAAAAGTGGCAAATGTTTATTGATCTTTTGTTGGCAAATCATTAGAAACATCCCTACCCCACGACATTCTGTTCTCTCCTTCAGCAATCAGTCTAGAACGCGACCTTGCTTTAAATTACACTCGATTGTTCTTTTTTTTTGCTAATGCAGCTTTTTTTAAAAATGCTGAAAATATTGATTTTTGAAATTAAATTTAGAGTAGACAGACGGTGTAAAAAAACTAAAAAAAGGATTGTCTCAAAATGGCATTGTTAAAAAAACTGAAGTAATAAAAAATACTTTCTAAAATTGTGAACTTATCCTAAAAGAAAATTGATACAAAACACTTAAAAAAAATAGACCAAATAAAAAAATGATGACAAACTTGAAAAAAGATTTATTTTAGAGAAGAAATTTACTTTATTTTTCTTTTCGTTGTATTCCCGGGTAGTATTTTTATTTTTATTAAATTTATATTTGAACAAATAGAAACAAAAATGGATATGACAACTACACAATTGGTAAAAAATGTAAGTTATCTTTAAGAGGTTTTAACTGTTTTTGATTATATCTTTCATTTTAGTTAAATGATTACATAACTGAATTATATAGAAATATGGATATATTAGATCTCGAAAATGTTGAAGAAATTGAAAAACTTCGAAATGAAATCAAAAAATGGATGAAAAGCTTTGATGAAGCTGAACTCACTGCGATCAATTTCGCTCCAGCAATTCATGGAGGAGCAAAAGCAACTGTGGAACAAAAAATTATTACAAGAAATATGGCATCAAAAATTTCGCAAGAAACTGGGTATTCTAAAGATGTGCTGTTATATTCTGGATTATCAGAAAATGGAAGAGAAAAATTTGTAGCTAAAAATATTCAAAAGTGAGTTTATTTTTAAAATTTTTGTGGTATAAAAACTGAATAGTTTTTTCAGCAAACGTATTGAAGATATCCTTGAAAGCTTTGATGATTTTCAAACACAATTAAAAGTTAAACATATTCTGCTAAAATTATTTAAAGAAAATTATGGAAGTAAGTTTTTTAATCATATGTTTTCATCACTAATGTTTTATCTTTTTATTTTAGTTACGAAACAACTCCGTATTCGACGATTAAATCAAAAATTTAATGACAAGTTACCTCAAAGAACTCCAAAAAACAAATTTGTTATTAATCCATTAGATATGAATGTTTTAAATGAAAAGTATTATATGGAAAAAATTGATCAATTCAATGTTAGAGTTTCAAAGAAGCCTATTCCTTTTAATCTTGATGAAAGCTTTTAAGTATTTTTTTTGACGTGGTTGAAAATATTATATATTGTATTGTATTATATGTATACTATTTGTTTTTTTTTGTACATATTTTGTTTTGAGAGTTTTGTTTTTTATGTTGTTTTATTTTTCAATAAATTATTTACCACTGCTTTGTTTCTTTTAAGACTAATTTTTTATACAAACTTAAACTTTGGTAGTAATTATTTGGTTTTCTTAAACTGTGTTAAATGTTTATACATGGTCAAAAATTGATTTTGCTTTTTTAAAATTTTATTTTAGCAAAAAAAGGTAGATGTTAGTTCCAGATATATAATGGTGAACAAAAACAATGTATTGCTAAATCATTACATTTTTAAAAATGATATATTCTTAGATCAATGATATTTTTATAAGCTAAAACAACTCTACCTGAATATCATGTCCAGGAATGGAAAAGAGATTGAGTTTCTTAAATGCGTGAAAAAAATTTAGCTCTTTTTAACTTATAAAATGACGTCATCCAATTAAGATGTTACTAAAATCGTTTTGATTTTATATTTTACAAAAAAAGTTACGTTATAAACTGAATAATGAGGTTTAAATTTTAAACAATTGTTGAGTTTTGTTTAGATCGATGAAAAAAGGTTCGGCTTTAGATTCAGTTATTTCTGTATGAAAAAAAGAAGTAAAAGCGCTGTATGAAACTGACAATGCTGCTCGTCGTCTATCTAATAAATTCACGGATTTTATAATTAACTGTTAATTTCTGCAACAAAATTTTTAATATTTTTTAAAGAAGCAATTAAAAAACTGGCCAACAGCAATATTTTTAACTCAAGGAGTTGTAAATCAATCAAAGCACAAATTTTATTTGTATTAAATTTTAGTTTAAAATTGTATTAGTTAAATAATTAAATATGTCTTGTATTTTTCAGCAAGAACACGAAACTGATATAAATTTTTGTTCATTTATGTAGTCAAAGATGAGCAAACCCAATTAACGAATGATTTGAAAACACAAACTACATAAAAGCAATTAAAAAGGGTTCAATGATTTTGTTCATTTGATCGTTTTTGTTACTCTCGCGCAGACGGGAACGAAATGACAAATTTAAAAAAGGAGAAATACGTTCATTCAAAACTATTTCTACGTAAATTATTTTTTATTGCGTTTGCAATTACCTTAAAATTATTATTGTTGAAACTACATAAATGAATTAACTGGAAGATATTTTCTTTTGTCTACTGCATGTTTGCCCGAGACACAAAAGTTTAACAATAAAAAAATAGTATAATAATTCTTTATCTTTGCATTTTCTATGTTTTTTTTCGGGGTAGATTGAATACACTTTTTTATGTTTTTTGATATGCTAGTAAACTGTAATAAATGTTGAACGATTGTATCAGATACATACAACGCTTTTTTTTTACTCGTTGGTTAATTTATTTATAACTGCCATGTAATTACTTTATGCCATTTTAGCGAAATTTTTTATGGAAAAAAGTGGAAGCACAGCAAGATCCTCTCTTAAAAACAGAAGAAAAATAAATCATGAAATTGATTTATGTCTTGTTTGTGGTGTACCAACTCCAAAATTACATTTACAGGTATGTTAAAAAGATTTTTTAAAAACTGATATAAGATTCTGGAATGTAACTTTGTTATTAGGATTATTTATTTAATAGCCAAAAATTATCTGCTTTTGATTTTGTTAAAAGTAAACTGTGATTTCATTGTTGATGCGATATTTTAAGCTTAACAAAACTGATGTTCAACAAACATTTTTTGTTGTTACTCCATTAAAACTGGACATATTAAGTGTTTTTAGGTAAATGCATGTTATGCCTGTGCTGCATTCTACCGTCGATCTCAAATTGTTTATGAAAATTATAAATGCCAAAATATGAATAAAAATTGTGATTTAACTGTTAAAAGTAACCCACAGTAGTTAATAATAAAATTAAAATTGAAAGTTCTTCAGCCATTGGAAAACCACTATGCCGGTTATGTCGCTATAATAAATGTGTTAAAATTGGAATGATAATCAGCATTGATAAATGCCATGACATTCCAAATATCACAACAACTGCTAAAAAACCAACTGATTTGTTATCACTTAGTTTTAACGAAATTTTTGATCTGGTAAAGAAAATTTTTAAAGTTTGTTTATTTTATTAACTGCCATTGGAGGATGCATTAATGTGCACATGAATTTTTTTAGGAAACTCCATCAACGCCTAAAAAATCTCAACAGAATAATACTGAACAATTCATTGATGCATTAAACAAATTTTTGGAAGATTTTAAACCAAAAAAAGATCTTGTTTGTTTAGCGGATTATGGAAACACTGAAAAAATTGGTTTTGTTTTGAAGCATTTTGTAGAGTCTGCAAAAATGTTATGCAAGTATTCTCCATTTGCTTCGCTGTCGTTGGAAGATAAAGTAAGTTAATAGAAACTGGGCTGTTTTGATGTCCTTTTCAGCTTCAGTACAGGCTTTTTTTACTTACGGGTCGTGGCACTCCTTAAACAGCACACAATTGAAAACTGCTCGCTAACAGTGAGTACTAGATAATTTTCAAGAATTACATAGCTAGCCGAACACAAAATGCAAATCATGTTTAAGGGTATACAGACACTTAAAATAATAAAAAAAAACTGTCAATATCATCATGTCCGTAAAAATAACTCTTTGTTTTTCAGCTCCAGCTACACGGCCAATTTTGGCAAAGCTTTCGACAATGTGAACGACTGTATCAAACTCAACAACATTTGGGTAGCGAAGCTAATGATTACCGAATCGCAGTTGATCATTCACATTTTATTGATTTTTCTTCTAACAAATATGATATTGATAATCCACAATATAACTTTTTTGATCCCTTGGTGAAGAGATGTATGAGATTTACTGATATGTTTAAACGGACAAAAATTACGCTATTTGAATTTGCATATATTTCACAGATTATTCTTTGGTCAAATTTTAGTAAGTTTTCAAATAACAGAGTTGAAATGTTGTTTGAGGCTTTGTTTGAAAGTGTAATTTATGTCATTTTATTGCAGGACTGCTTTTTTCCTCCTTAAAGCTTTGTGGCATTAAAATTTTTGCTTTTTCTATTCGCAGCGTCGTTTTTTTAGAAAACACTTTATCAAAAGTTTATTTTCAACAAAATGTAATTTAAAACTGAAATGGCGAAAGAAGCAAAAAATATAAAAAGCGAAAAGCATGAAGACACAAAACTCGGAGCGCAAATTTGGGCGTGGAGAAACTGCATTGCCCGTTTTATAAATGTACAATAGAATTTTTTTGTAACTGCTCTCGTATTAAAAAAGCTATTATTAGCTTAAGCAAGTAGCACAGGATATCGTTTCCTAATTTCGTCAAAAATACCGAAAGGATAAAAAATTAATGTGTAAACTGCTTAAAACTGAAATAAATGAAACAACATATATAAAAATTTGAAAACAAGAAATTTTTAAACAAAAATAGCAGACGATATTGTGTCATTTCGAAAAAACTTAATCTGGGTTGCTAAAATCTTGCTTGAATAAAAAAGAACCACATCAAACACATGATGAGTCCCAGTTGAAAAAACATCTATTGTTATTAAACTGAAATTATGTTTTTAAACTTTTAGGTTTCCCTCTACTAACTGAATCAACTCAAAATATTGCTGACAAAATTGTTAAAGAAATTTCTGATGAACTGGATGATTATTATGTCAATGATCTCAGGCTAGGAATGTATGCAGCTCGGCAAGCTCAAATTTTAAGATTAATTACTTTTACAAATGTAAGCTATCATTTAGTAATTTATAAACTGGCTAATAAATAATATTCATAATTTTAGATAATTTGTTTTGACAAAAAAGAAACCTTCAAGGCTCAAAAAATATTTATTGATTCTGAAACAAAAACATTTAAATATTGTCATTTTGAAAATGATCCATCAGAATTTTTACAAAAATGTCAAGTTTAATTTAATAAATATTTTTTTTAATTTTTGGTAATAAACTGTGCACCAAAAAAAATAAACGTGTGTTATTAAATGTTATTTTAAAACTGTGCACCTTGATGATGCTTTGATCAAACATTTTTAGGGTATTTTTTGAATTAAAAATTTCAAAAACTGAATTGAGTTCACACATGTGCGAACCCGGCCGACACTTTTTTACAATTTTGCACTCACCTAAAATTGCACAGGGGGGACCCTTTGGATTTTTTTCAAATTTTTTTTTGTTAAATGATGGTTTTTTTTTGAAAATAATTATCATATTGAAACACAAATTGCCCCTGTCTGTTGATGCTAAGTAAGTATTAAACTGTATGCTTCGGTTTTAGGCGTATTTATGTTTAAAAAGTGTAAAAGGCTTTAACAAGTTACTTAGAAATCACAAGCTAAAATATAATTTTGACCATGGTATTTATGCGTGGTTAAAAATTATATATGCGGCGCGTTAGCGCCGCCGAAAAATTTTGATCTCAGACACGCTAATTAACAAATAAAGTAATCTCTTATAGCTTCTACAAGTATGACTAAAAACTGCTAATTAGTATTTCAGTTTCAAAATTTCAACACAAATCAACGGTAGAAAACTGAAGTGCGTCGAAATTTTGGGGTATCATTATATCAATAAATAAAAAAACGATTCGTTGATAAAAATACATTACTCATAATAATAGTTTTTTTACCCGAATTAGCCGTTAATGAAAGTAATTAATTTAGAAGTCTGTGGTCAGTGCACGAACACTGACCATGATATTATAATAATTACAAGCGAGTCAAAAATGTTCTCTATGGAGCTTTTTTACGATGCAAAAAGGGATTTGATGTGGTAAAATAAAGAAAAAGTTTAGCTGCAAACAAAGATATTTCACTGCGTTTGCTGCAGAATATAAGAAGAGGATTCATGAGCACTGTCTTTAATTTCAGGTTATCTCTTTTTGTGCAAAAACTGTGTAAAATTCTAATTTAATACACTGACCTCTAAAATTTCTGCACTCACCTCGACCAAAACCTGTGCACTCACCACTCACCTCCGGCCGACAGTCGGCCGGTGTCGGCCTGTTTGCGCATGTGTGATTGAGTTGCTTCATCTTTGATGGTAAAATGTAAAAAATATGAAAAAGGGCATAATAAAAATAGTTAGTTTACACTCGTAAACTGTAATAAACATAATCTAGTTATTATTATTCATATAAAAAAATAGTTTAACAAACTGCTGCAGTAATAAAGTGAAAAACTTTTTATATTAATTTTATCATTAAATTTTTAACTGATGAGATCAGGTTGTAACTAATTTATTGAAAACTGAAGGTAACATGCTGTTCACGTAAAACTATATCCATTAAAACTATAAAACACTTTATTTGTTAAAAATTGAATTGCTTGAGTGAGATTTATTTTAATTAATTTAATAGTTAACTGCTGCTTGACATGCTACTTGTGTGCTAATTATATAATTTTGATTTGCTTATGGAACATACCAAAAAAGCAAAATAATAAAAACTGAACTAAAGAACAATTATTGCTAAACGAACTACAACAAGTAATCTTACTTCATTTGAGCTTCAACCTTAATGATTCTTAAAAGCGTTGTAAACTGTGATAAAAAAAAACCCAATATCAATTTTATAAATATGTTTACACTGACGAATTTTTCTAATACATGTATAACAAAAAATTTAGATTTCTTAATACTTTTTGTATAACCACAAAATTATTGTAAATATTGCGTTCTAATTTTTAATTTGCATTAACTGCTTCATAATCTGCGTTGTCATATAAACGATGACACCGCAGATTTTTATTAGCTTTAAATTTAACTATAATGAGCTTTCTCGATTATAAATGCTAAAAGAGAAGGCCATGGGAGAACGTAAATTTTTGTATAAAACTTTTATATAACGATAAAACTGAAAAGAATGCAGCCTACACATAAACATATTGCAAAGATTTGTTAAATTTTTATATCCAACACACTGATACACATGCTACAGAAAGTTCAATGTTAAAACTTTTTTGTAATAATGTATTTTTAAACTGATAGAAATCATTGACGTTTGTGAAATCAAGATTTAGCGAAATAGTAAACTTTTAATATATTTAAATACAACAAACTGCAAAATTCTATTAAGACTATTTGAAAGAGGTTTGGTATTATTAAAAACTGTCAAATTCTATATCTAAAAAAAGGTGTTCAACTTTGGCATGAGCAACTTTAAGTGATCTTCAAGGCAATACTTCAAATACCCCAAAAAATAAACTGTTCATTGCATTGCAAAAAGACAAAAAGATAAAACAAAATTGATTCATTTCTTTTAATCCAGTTGTCCCTTTCTATTCTTCAATTAAAAATTTTTATTTACTTGATTTCCTTTATTTCAAGAGTGAAAATTTCTTCAATTTTAGCTTTATATTTCACAGTTTTTTAGCAAGCATGCTGTCACGGCTTCAATTTTTAACATCTACATGCAGATTAACACTAATAAATCAACGACATTTATACTTTCCGCCACAAGGCCCTGTTATTGGAATTGATTTGGGAGCAACAAATTCATGTGTTGCTGTAATGGAAGACAAAAAAGCAAAGGTGATTGCTCGAATTCCTTCGGTTGTTGCGTTTACAAATGATGGTGGACGTCTGGTAGGTGAAGCAGCAAAACTTCAAGCCTTTATAAATCCTCAAAACACATTATATGCCTTTAAACGTCTTATTGGTCGACAATATGATGATCCAGAGGTACAAAAAATGTTGTAGGTTTAATAGATAAAAATTGTATAATATGAATTCATATATGTCTTTTTTACAGGAAGACTGTACCATATAAGATTGTAAAGGCTAAAAATGGTGATGCTAGGATTGAAGCACATAAAAAAATATATTCACCTTCACAAGTTACAGCTTACATATTGAGAGAACTAAAAGAAATGGCGGAAAACTATCTCGATAAAATTGTTGAAGAAGTAGTTCTTACAGTTCCTGCTTACTTTGATGATTCTCAAACAAAGGTAATCGAAGATGCTGCTAAAATTGCTGGTATAAGTGTTCTGCGTACTGCTAGTGACGCAACAATTACCGCACGTGCTTATGATTTAGATAAAGCTGATCATAAAATGTAAGCAAAGTCCAACGATGACTCACCGGATGCATCCGCGAATGTTTATAACCATCCCATAACTTTTTATAATTTTCAGTAATATTGCTGTATACGATTTTGGTGGCACAACATTCAACATTTATATTCTTAAAAATGAAAAAGATTTTTTTGACATAAAATCTTTTAATGGTGATGCATTCCTTGGTGGAAAAGATTTTGATAATCGTCTTGTTAATTATCTTATTGAAGTTTTTAAAAAGGAATATGGCTATGACTTCACTGATGACCAAATGGCAATACATTTTGTTTCTAAAGCTGCAGAAAAAGCTAAATGTGAACTTTCAACAACTACTGAAGCAGAAATTAACTTATCAAGTATTATTATGAATACTGCTGTTGAAAAATTTGCTCAACATTATCAATTCCATGAATCCATCGGGAAAAGGATCGGATCAATTGCAACGGTTTCTGCATTACAAAGTGCTGCTGCTACTAATCCCCTTCAGAAATATATGGTTCACAGAATTACTCGTGAAAAATATGAAACCATTGTTGATGATTTAATTCAACGTAGCACTGAAATATGTCAAAAAGCTCTTGATGATGCTGAAATAAAAGCAACTGATATTGATGAAGTTTTACTTATTGGTGGAATGTCACAAATGCCTCTGGTTCAAGAACATGTTAAAAAGATTTTTGGTCGTGAACCAAATAAATTAATTAATCCTGAAGATGTTGTTGCAATTGGTGCTGTAATGTTCGGTACAAAAATAATTGAATGGCAAAATAAGATTTATTAATGATCTTGATATTGTATTGGTACAATAAAGTCGAGATGATGTTAAATGTTTAAAAGATCTTTTTTGTTTGGCAATTTTTATTTTTTACATAAAACAATGATATAAAAATCTCCAGAGTAATTTGAAATAGCAGATGACAACTATTTTTGTGTTAAAAATATCTAAAATATATATTTGAGATACTTTCTAACCAGTGTTCACGAATTTCCACCCCCGGAATTACTTCCTAAAAACTTCCAATTATTTTCTAATCGAAGTAGAAGTAAGCGGAAGTAATTGCAAAGAATTAATTTTTACAAGCTTATTAAAAATGTGATCAGTGTTTACGATCTTCCAATTTTTTTACTTCCAGTTACTTTCACTCCCAGTAAAAGATAATACTTCTACTTCTAATTACTTCCAGTCATTCCCAATTACTTCCAAATAATCGCTAAAAAGAGGGTAAAAAATCATAGACAAAATATTAACTGTTAATTAGTACTCAGAATGATGCTCTCTTTTGCTCAAAAACGATTATTACTTGTGTTTTTGTTAAAAAAAAATATTACAATTAACTTTGCTGTAAAGAAATATAACTAAAATTACGAGTAATTTGGAGGGAAAAATGAAAAAATAAAGTTTTTGTTTTACAATCTTAATGAGCTTTCCGGAATTAATTCTTTTCAATCACTTCCAGTTACTTTCACTTCTTTATGAATTAATTCCAATTACTTTTACTTCCATTAGGAAGTAATTAGAAGTTTTTGGGAAGTAATTCCGGGAGTGGAAGTTCGTAAATACTGTTAATAATCTGTTGATTCAAAATCTGTTTAAGTTTACAATTTAAATACTGTTTAAAAGATTTTTAAGATATCTGATATTTTTTTAGCATAAAAATATTTTGTTTAAAGTCTCTAATTTTTTATTTGCCCAATCGTTCTCTTTTTTTTTCGTTTCCGTAGTATTTAAGCCTGAGTTCATGGCAGGTTACAGTCAACAGTAATAAAAAAATATTCGTAACCTGATAAAATATTCTGAAAAATGTCTTCCTTCGTTCGAAATGTTTTTTGAGACATGTATCAATTCAAAAATTATTTTTACATAAAAGAAAATAAAAATTCGATAAAAATATTTTAGGGAATTCCGTAAACTTTTTCTACGGCAACATAATAAAGAGCACATTCTTCTTTAATTAATGGCACGGAAAGCGGAATGATCTTTTTGAACCTTGATCATGATCAAATAAATATTTGTACTTTTAAAAAAAAGAAAGAAAGACAAAAACAAAAAAACTTATTTTTAGAGGAAATGTAAGTCATCAAAAGTGGGGGTGGGTAAAAAACTTGTTTTTCTTTCAATTAGATTGCTAAATTCGTGGTCATATTTTGTATTAATTTAGTGTATTTTCTTGTTGATAAATATGAACTTTTGATTTCTCTGTCTATCATTAAATGATTTCGTTCAGCAAATGTCACATTTTGTGGGCGGGGGTGGCGAAGGTGGTATATAATTTAGGTGAGTATAAAAATAGGCTCTAGATAATAATCAAATTAATGTGCAGTTCAATTCATTTTTGGTTTTTGATGTTCACTGAGAAAAAATAGTGGCAAAAAATACCTCACGGGTGATACATGCATCAGCGCCAGTGATGCAAAGGTGATGGAATCGTTACTTCGAGTGATGAATGCGCCATAGCTGCAACACTGGCGCTAATGCATGTATCGCCCGTGAGGTATTTTTTGTCACTATTTTTTCTCAGTGTAGTAAATTATTTTCAAATTTTAGGAAAACGAAGAAAATTAGTATAAAAATATGTCTTCCAGTGATTCAGCACGACGATTAAGCAATGAAATTTATTTCAACGCATTTTCTGAGATTACGGTAAATTGATAATTTTTCCCCCTAACAACAATAATGACAAACTCAAACAATTTATAGCCCAGTAAAATTCAAAATATTAAAGATAGTGTAAAATATGTTGTTGAAAAGTTGAATGGAAATGATCATCGACGAAAAAGTGGCAGTGAAAATATTTCGGAAGATATCAAACAACACTTCTTTTGCAAAGATTTGAATTCGTCAAAAAATGAAGCTGCGGGAGCGAGAATTCAGGAAATTCGTTGATTGCTGATTAAATTTGCTACTGTCTGTATTTTTTTCTCTGATGTTTTTTTTGTTGTAAATATTCAGTTTATTCTTGTAAAACACAATAAAAGTAGCTAAAAAAAAGGTGGTTGTGTTCCATCAAAATTTTTTATATTACATTTTTAAGTAAAAAATATTTTAATTCATGTTTTTTAAATTTCATTCTTATTAAACACGAACACGGGGGGCATTGAAACTGACAATACACATAAGAAACCAAATTTTATCTGAAGAAGATAATGTTTCGTTTTGGCATTATGCCACATCGAATCGAATGTAAACTTTTGTGTTCCATTTTGGCATTCAAATTTGAATTTTTACTCGAGAAAAAATTTGTTTTTCCCGAGGTGTAACATTTAGCCAAGGGAACACAAAAGTTTACAACTTCTTTTAAAAAAATTCGATGTGATGCAGCGGAAAAGTACGGCAGAGGGATACTTGTTCAGTCTTGGATTAGAGAATATATTTGTCAATGTGACATGGTTACTGAAATTCAAGAGATAAATCTAACTAATGGTATCCCTGGATGGAGAACTGGTTCTGATCATTCAAAATATGTTTTTACTTCAGATCCAAATATGATAATATTTTCTGATCTAATTCATATGGGTAGGATTACATTTATTAAAATAGAATATATCAATATATTTTTAGGATGTTAAAGATGTCCGAGGTGGATCAATTTATTGCATCCAACAAAAGCAACTTCTTGAAGCAATAAATGCAACATTTAAATATACTCCATGGCATAAATTCGATGCTTAATAATTTTGATTATTACAGATAAAAAAATTTTGTTGGTTTTCTTATTATTTCAGTGTTTTTTCTAATAAATATTTCACATGAATTTCTCTTTGTAAACAATTGTTGGCCATGAACTAATAAATTTTGACATAATAATGTACTTACTTACATTACTATTTAAAATTAATTTGTTTTAACAGCTTTGAATTGCTTTTACTTGCATTATCATCGGTTTGGCCGATACTTTGGGTTGATTATATTATTTATTTTGTTGCTTCAAATGGAGAAAAAAGAGTGAAATTTGCATAAAAATAAATAAGCAGAGGCTTCATTCCGTAGCCAAACGATCCAAATATTTTTTAACGTGAGAAACTTTATATTCATAAGGATGGTACTTCTTGTAAACAAAATTTTCTTCCAATGGAATTCCACGAATTTGCGACAAAGAAAACATCCATGCATCATCATCCATATATTTCTAAAAAAATTTCTATAATTTTATTAATTTTCTAATAATTACCATAAAAAAATTTTTAAATTCTGAATAAATAGTTGTATGATACCAAATTAATTTTAATGATTCAAATTTAGCAGCTTTTAATTTTTTGCAAAGTTGTAAACCGATTTTAGGGTAAAAATATTTGCATAAATCATTGCAGATTTCCAATCTATAAAAAATTTATCAACTGTGACTTTGAAAAAAAATGTACAAAATATTAAGTTTACCTGATTTTTTTTGACAAATCTTTTGCAATTAAATGTTTGTAAATTTCATCAAATTTTATTCCACGTTCTTCTGCTGTAAATCGGTATAAAATGGATGGAATTGAGCACTGTGTTACATCAAAGCTATACATCAATTTATAACTATTTGCAAATGATATTTCAATAGATTTTGAAATTACAAAATTCATAGAGCTACTGTCAATGAATGGTTCGCCCGCTTCAAGAACTCTATAAGACATTGAAGCTTCTTTGGCAATTATCTTTCTCTTTTTGATAATATCGATAAAGTTTTCATTGAATTGTATTTTTCGCAAATCAAAATAACTTCTGTCAAATTTCGAGCAATCCAAATACAGTGTAAAGCCTTCCTCGGAATATAGTTCCAACTTCCATCTTTGCATTCCACAAGACAAATTATCAATCTTCAAAGGATACCTATCGACTTCATTTTTGAGTGTTTTATTGATTAAAGATAACAGATATGAAATTCTTTCATCAGAGCGTTCAACAATTCTTGAAATTAAAACATTCATTGGCGTTGAAAAATGTGTTTTGAGCGAATACAAATTTTTATTGGGAAACGGAAATTTAAATGTTTGAGTATTGATTGAAAAGAAATATTCCAATTTTTCATCGTTTTCCATTAAATTCTTTGTTCGCTTTGTGAAGTCACTTTCAAATCCCAGATATTGTCGAATATACTCCAAACAGTTCATACTTTTTTCATTTCCAATTATTCCAAGAATGTAATCTGACACAGAATCCAAAAAGAAATCACTATCCAAAATGCACAAATTTCGAATCAATTTTATCAAATTTTTCTTCTTTTTTAATGTCACTGAATCGTAAAGTTCTTTCTCAAATTCATTATCGTGAAAAGCATTGTCAAGTGTATGATAATGATTGATTAAATTAATAAATACTTGCAAAGAATCAGAAGGGCAGTCGATTGAAATTGGTTCGGTTATTTCAGTTATATCTAAAAAGTAATTAATTAATATTTTTATTTCAACTGAATACTTAATATCCACCCAATTTTCTAAGCATCCTCATAAATTGTAAATTTTTACCACATATATTTTTAAGCAATTCAGATGAATCAATAACTTTTCTGTCAATAGTACTCTTTTTTATCAGTTTTTGATTGAATAACAAAAATGGCAGTGTTTTGTTGGTGGTGTTCGTCAGACATAATGGGACTTCAAAAATAGGAGATTTAAATTTAATTTGTGAAAGAACACGAATTTTTACAAGAAAAATAGTTTTTGTTTTTGCCTATAAAAAACAGAAAATTATTACATCGTAAAATTTTTTTTTTCACTTTTTAAGAATATTAGATTCGTTAAAATCTATGCCATTATCAGGTAGTGAGAGGAGCCCAAGCAACCCTCTTAAAGAACAGCCTTTAGAGGTTTTTTCATTTTTTGAATTTTTTTGTTTATTGATTTTTTCAATGGCAAAACTGGTGTGTCCAAAAGACTGTTCGCCTCTAAAGACAGAAAAACTTGAATAAATAGAGCACAGACTCATGGGGATTTTGAAATCAGGATTAGTGAAAGGTAATTTGAGTCGGTTGGAATGATCTGACAGATCCGACTCAACGATAGCTTTTGATCCAAAATCTTTAGCTCATTTGTTTCTCCAATAAATTTTCTGCCTCATATAATTAGAAAAACATATTGTTATTGAAAAGTTAAAGCTTTCAAAAATTATTTTGTCAACTATTTTTCACTAAATCTGACTCATGGCTTTTAACAACAGATAAAACGCAAATTCTTTAAAAAAAAATAAATTGACAATGCTGATCTTGATTTTCTTCGAAAAAATCAAAATCCATTTTCTAAAATTGGAGTCAACAACTCGAACATGAAAAAATCGGGATTCAAGATTGGGAAATCAAGATCTCGCACACCCATGATCATTATGCATTACTTAATGATAGCACTTTGCTTTCTGTAATTCAATCGATAATACTGCTATTGGGCAAAAAAACTTATACTTATTCTTTCTTTTTTATGCATTGTTTTTTATTGTTCAATCAAAAACTGTTTTTGTTGCTATTGGTTTTTTCGTACAATTTGACCCCTGCACTTGAAATAATACATGCCTTTGATTTTGTCTAGCAATGAAAAAAAATTGTTCTGTTTCATAAACCTCATTAATCCAAAGAAAATAAATCAGTTTTACTTTTGAAAAGTTTATTGGCATCCTTGTCTCCTCGCTATATTTTTTTCTTCTGAATTTATTTCTACAATGAATCGTTCAAGAGTAAGTTTCTTTTTTTATAATATTTTAAATTTTAAAGTTACATTAATTTTAGATGTCATCTTTTTCCAATTCTACAACACCAGATGCCAATGGAATGATTCATGGAATGACAGTTGAAGCATGGTGTGCACTATCGGATGAAGAACGAGCACAATATCAACGAGAACGACGTCGTAGTGCTGCATATAAAACTTCAATGTGTAAATTATTTCGTGAAACAAGTCAATGTCCATATGGCCAGGCATGCAAATTTGCGCATGCTATTAATGAATTACGTCCTGTACCAGCTGTAAGTTATTTTTGTATATATATTGATGCTTACATATATACGTTCTTTTCAGAAACATCCAAAACATAAAACTGTATTATGCCATAATTTTTCTGCTACTGGTTCATGTCGATATGGTTCACGTTGTCAATTCGTCCATCAATCAAGAGATGACAAGAAATCGAATCAACTTCAATCATCTGCACCACAACAGAATCAAACTTTTTCTGCATCAATGTATTCTTCACCTCGTCATGTTCTTAATGCTCGTATTCCACTTCCTATTCAAAATCAACAGTCACTACCACCAATTGGTACTCCTCTAAGATCATGGTCATCAACAAAGAATAATAATAACAAATTTAATATCTCTCGAAATGTATCTATTCTCAATGAAATTATTTTTGAAGAATTTAATGATACTTGTAAAGATGGAAAATTTGATACTTCTCGTCGTGATCCTAAAGATGATGATGATGACGAAGAACCAAATGTTTTTGATCGACATTTCTCTCGTTCATGTATGTAAATGTATATTTTCTTTTACCTTTTACAATGAATTTTATTTCATTTTTTTCCTATCTATATTGCTTCCTTTTTAACTATTTTATCACCAAACATATTTATCTTTTAATCATTTTTTTTGTTTGAAGGATCGATCGAAACAAAAATCGGTTCCATGTATCCTTATTTTTTTGTCATTTTTTATACCAATATGCTCTTTTTTATTGTTATCATTTTTTACCTTATCAATAAACGTATTTATTCAAAAACTTTATTTTTTAAAGCATTCATAAAAATATTCTTGTTTTAATTGAAGTTAGTGAAAATTTAACCTTAACATATAAAGTTGAAGTACAATTATTTTTCACACTCATAAACTTATAGTGAGCTCATTCGTTATGGACGTTTTAGTCAATCTTTGATCAGCTAGTCGATTAATATTAGAATTTGAGCTTTGTTTTTTATCATCTTTTAGAGAAATTCCAACATCTAAATTTTCATCTTCTTTGTCATCCGCATTTTTGTAGCCACTTTTCTTGTTTTTTTTTCTTTCACTTTTTTTGTTGAACTTTTTCTTCCACCACTTTTTGTTGTTTCAGCTGTTGGTGTTGATGTAGAAATATTTGGTGTTCTTGTTGTTGTTGCAGATGGAGCACGAACAAATAATCCAGTTTGGGGGATGAAGATGAATCCGTTATATATTTTAAAGAATTGCTTAAAACTTATTTTTTTAGTAATAAATAAAAATTGATTTAAAAAATGAAAAAAAGTACGACATAAGAGAATGAGTAAATAATTTTGGATCAGACTTTTTTGTAGATCTAATTATCAGATCAAGAAATGTTAAAAACTGATCATTAAAATTGGATTAACTTGCCTGATTGTCTTTCACTTCTTAATAGGATTAAATGTGTGCTTTTTAGTAGCTTCTTTGATAATTTATTCCAGCCAATTTGTTTATTAATAAAAGTTACAGTTTAAATATGATAATTAAAATTTTACACGTATCACAGAGCAATTAATTTAAACATTTTTAAATACAACAGTTCTATGCAAAATATGAATGATATCCTTCCCCAGTTTTTCGGCCCAATTTTCCAGCTTTCACAAGTTCATCCATAGTTTTACAAGGCTCAAATTTTGGATCTTCAGGGAACTTTTGATGCCATCCATCAACAACAAATTTCATTGTATCTAGCCCAATAAAATCTAACACTTCAAAAGGTCCCATTGGATGCCCAGTTCCACATTTCATTGCTGTATCAATGTCTTCCTTGCTTGCATCACCTCTTTCCCACATTCGAATTGCTTCAAGCAAATATGGAATAAGTAAACGGTTAACAATAAAGCCATGAGTATCACGGCATCGAACAGGTGATTTTCCAACTTTTCGACAAAAATCTAGTAAGCTTTCATATACTTCATCAGTTGTTTCTTCACCTTTAATAACTTCAACGAGTTTCATAGCTGGAACAGGATTGAAAAAGTGTAAGCCAGCAAAGCGAGATTTGTGAGGGTATTTGTGTGCAACATCTTGTAAAAGGAATGATGAAGTATTTGTTGCAACAATACAAGTCCTAAAAAAAGTGTAACAGTTAAAAAAAAGATATTTTTTGAAAATAGTGAAATAACAGTTTTAATAAGGTTTTATAAAAAAATGTCATTTTGAAGATGCATCTCATAAAAAATACTGCTTTAAAGATTAAATACCAACATACCAGTTTTATGAAAATTTGTTTTCTTTGATTGCAGCACAATCCAAGCTACCGTACCAGTTTTCTATCGATTTAACAAAAGTTTTGCAATTTTAATTTTGAAAATGTTACAACAAAAATAAAGCCTAAAATTTATCGCAATCTCACCGAAGATGTCCTCCTTCAAAATAGCACAATCCTAAGATAAAAAACCTTCACAGTTTTTACATAAAAGCACTTATAAAGAAAGCACAGTTTTTATTCTATTAAATTATCATATGTTTGCGAACAACTTCTCAAATGTAGTTTTTAAAAATAAGTTAATTAATTTTATATAAAGCAACGAAGATAAATTAACAAGGCAGTTTTTGATGCCTCATCCGTCACTACAGCGCTTTCTTTAGAATATCAATTACAGTTTTATTTTTTTACCATAATATTTTTTAACGCAAAGATTCAATCAGTGCAGTATATGTTTTTCAAACGCATTAACTTGCCATCTTTAAGAACAACACAAACAGACAAATACACTAATTTTTTGAACACTTTAATACGCCGTCAGCCAAGACAATTTTTTTTGCATTTTTATTTGCTTATAAATATTGCAGTTTAACCAGCAATATATTTGCTTAAAGACGAAACGCAATAGGACAGTTTTTTTTAATATAGTTGGTCACCTGTTGTTTCAGTTTTTTATGCTCTTTAACATCAAATATTGTTGCAACAGTTTTTTGGTTTACTTGAAAAGGCTTTTACACGTGTCACTATTATTCAGTATAACAAACTTTTTAAAGGCACATTGACATACTTTTTTAGTCGCGCAGTTAGTCCAAAAATAGCGTTTGGCATACAAAAAAATTTCAACAAACGACATGTTAGTTTGTGAGTTCATTTGCTTAAAAATACTATAAAGTTACTAGTAATATGGAATTTCAATAGTATTATTGCCGCCGTTTTCTAAAAAATTATTTTGACTCAATTCACAGTTTTTTGAATTTATGTTTTCCTATTATAAAACACGTTCCTCCATGAGTTTGATTTATTATACTTTAAAATTTAGCAAGATAGTGTGTGCAGTTTAATAACAATCCACGTGTTCATCCAGTTAAGTAAGATCGAAAACTCAAAAATGACCACCCCAGCGAAAATGTGATAACTTACTCTGAAATAACATTTTCAATTTCAGCTAACAGCTTCTGCTTAACCTTTAAATTTTCAACAATTGCTTCAATAATTAAATCAGCATCTTCTAGATTTGCTTCATCAGAGTTTGTACAAAGTTTAAGATTATCCAAACAACCATCAACAAAATCACCTTGAGCTTCAACATCATTGGCAAATCGTTTCTTAGCAATTCGAGCAAGACCATTTGACATTTTTGTTTTACTTTGATGCAATTTATCCATGGATCTTCCAACAAGAGTAACATTATAGCCATGTTCAATAGCAATTTGTGCAATTCCAGATCCCATTAGCCCACAACCAAAAATTACAACATTTTGAATTTCTGCTGGAATTTCAATAACCATCTTTATCAGCTTTTTTGAAGGAGAATAGAAAAACAATTTTTTTGAAGACAATTAACCTATTTGGAAGCAAAAAACAGTTGTAAATCTTCCTTGAAGAATGTAGAAACAGTTTAAGATTAATAGTACTTGTCAAATTTTGACAGCTTTTATACCTTCTTTTTTTTCTTATCAAAATTTATCATCCACCTTTTTTTCTGATGGGGGAGGTTTAATTCACGTGAAAAAAAGCAAAGTGGTGAGATTTCCATATTTCTTTTAATTTCCGCTATTTTTAAAAAGGATATTAAAAAAAGTATTTGTTTTCCATTAAAAGCTACAAAACAGGAACGTTTTGAAGAACCGACATCAGACCATATAGATTTTCAAGTCACTACATAGAAAATTTTTTTAAGGCAATTAAAAAAATGTATGTAAAAAAATTGTTTGAGACTAAAAACACACAATTCTTTTGGGACACATATTATATTTGTCTTTGAGGGATTGCAATTTTTGAATCACACCATATTATTTTTTTCTTATAGCTTATCTTCTGTTCTCTGCTGTTCAGCTTCCTTTGCTGCCTTTTCAATGCAAAAATAATTTTTCTAAATTTAATGTTTTTTTTCTGTCTCTATTAAAAGTCATCGTTCGATTTTACGCAATTTTTTTTGAAAGATCATTTTTGCTAGAAAACAGTTTTGTGGTACTGTAAATGAAGTCCAAAGGTCAGTTGATGAAACGAAAGCTAACAGTTTTTTTTATACTTCCATTGCTATCAGTTTTAGAATTTATTAAAATTTGCTTTTGTACCAAAGGTTGATTTTTTGAAATCTTTGGTAAACAGTTTTTTTAGCAATTTTCGTCACTTTTCCTTAATTTACCAATATATATTACATTTTAGCTTAAAAATATTTTAAAGTTTGCTGTTAAGATGTTTTCTTGAATTGAATAATGGAAGAAAAAATTCAGTTTTGAAAAATTGTAAAAAATAATAAGAAAAAATCTTTACACCTTTTTTGTAACACGTTTGAGGTAAACAGTTTTTAAGTTTTTTTTTGAATTTGTTTTCATCTTTTCAATATTCACTTTGAAGATGCAATTTTTTTCATATTGTTCTAAACTCACCTCACTGTACTCTGTGGTTCAAATTCTTTGGTAATTGAATAACATCCCATTTTTGTTATTTCACAAAAACAAGTATTACTGTAACAGGATTTCATTCTTATCTTTTCTCCCAAAAATGACATTATCCGGTTTCTTCACGTGAATAATTTTTTTTTCAATGATGTCCTTATTTATGCTTGCAAAAAAAAGATAATAAAAAATCTTGACCAAAAAACCTTCAACCAAAAATCATTCATCACTGAATAAGCTTTGTGTTTTTTGAATTAATTGTTTGTTTTTGCCTCTTTGGGTTGATTGAAAGCATGCTCAAAGAAGTTGAGACTGCTGCTGCAGTTAAGAATATTATTATTTAAAATGATTATAGAGGAATTTTATTTTACAGTTTTTTCATCAACTATGAAAAAATCTTTGCTGTAATTGTAATAAACTTGTGAGAAGGCAGTTAATTCTCTCCAAATAAAACTGTAGTTTTAAAGATCAGCAAAGTCTATCATGCTGTTCATAACAAAAAGTTACACATAATGACAGTTTTAAAACTTTAACATGCTGATAATTTTTTTGAAGGTTTTACAGCTTGCTTTCTTTCACTGGAACACATATGATTTGCAACTTTTAAAAAAGCGATGTCACGTTGAAAATTTAGGCACAAACACAGATAACATTCTTGAAAGAGCGCATTAACTTTGATCTCTGTAGACAGTTTTTCAATTGTAGTTTAAACAATCCTTAAAACAAGAACACAAAATTTTTCAGCATTTGTATGGAATGTTGGTCCTGCACAGTTAATAATAAAATTTACAAAATACTGCTTATTGACATTACAGAGATTAAAATCCAAACGTACTAAAACCTTAAAAAATGTTTACTATTACATGAGAAAAAGAACATCATAATTAAGATATTAAAATTTACTTTTTTGTGTATCCTTTAGATTCATTTTTTTCCTTTAAAAAAAGTTTTAGCCCATATTTTATTCTCCTTTCCCACAGTTTTTTTCGTAACCATTTGATGCTTTATTTTTAATTTAAATAAGAATTCAAGTGATGTTGTTGCTGTTGCAACGCTTAAGCCCCCAAACGAAAGATTATATTGAATTTAAGACCAGTGCTTTCGACGTTATTGCTTTTCAGTGACTTATACCCAATTTTGCTTCCAACGTTCCAGTTTTCGTTTTGAAGACTATAGAAAGAATAACAGTTTCAGTTTCTCAAGTCAATGTTTACAATAATTGTGCATTTTTACAACATTGAATATTCCCAGTTTTATCATTACAAGCTTTACAGTTCGCATTAAAACAACTTTTTATTTATTTTGCTAAAATTTTTAAAAGCTGCTTAACTTTGTATTGTTAAAGAAAAAATTTTTTGTGAGAATTTTAATTGGTACGCAAATTGGATCCCATACAAATTTTTAAAAAATGGTATCAAACAATAACTAGAAACAAGCGTGCTTTGTTTCTTTAAACAGCATCCTGTAAAAGCTTTAACCTAAAACTTTGATAAGATAAAAAGAAGGTACAACAGCTGTCAAAATTAGACATATACTTTTAATCTAAAAGTGTTCTTGCATTCTCCAAATATGATTTACAGCCGCTTTTTTTTCCTCCCGAAAACATTGTTTTTGATTATCTTGAAAAAAATAATTCTCCAAAAATTGATTATAAATGGTAGTTGAAACTCCAGATAAAGCAATATAGAAACCAGTTTATTTTCCTTTAAAAAAGACCAAAAACTTATAAACATTTAAAAAAGCTTAACAACCTTCCTTTTAAATATCAATAATCAACAATTTTGTTTTTATCTTGGAGAAGAAAAGCCACAAAAATCTAGTAATGCAGTTTACTGAAAACCTTATTATCATAAATCGAGCCTTTATCTTAAAGTTCATAAAGTTTGACACATAAAAATCATTGTCTATCACTTGTTTCATAAAAAACAAACTTTATTAAAAAAAAAGTTTTACAGTTTAAACACAACATATATTATTCATTAATATTAGAATTAGAACTTTGTTTTTTATCATCTTTTAAAGAAATTTCAACTTCTAAATTTTGATCTTCTTTTTCACCAGCATTTTTGTAACCACTTTTCTTCTTTTTCATTGCAGAACTTTTTCTTCCACCACTTTTTGTTGTTTCAGCAGTTGGAGTGGATGCAGAAATATCCGGTGTTCTTATTGCCGTTGCAGATGGTGCTGGAGATGGTGAAGGAACATGTGACGATGAATCAGTTATAGCAATACTTCCAATTGTAAGTGGTAGCGTAACAGATGGACCACTTGAAAATACAGCATCCGTAAAAGTTTTGACCTAAAAATTGTCATATAAAAATATTAATCAAAAAGATAAAGAAGAAAAAGAAACTTACATAAAGAGTGTAAGTAATAGTAATAATTGAATTTCCACGATATGTTGGTAATACTGGTGGTACTTTAAGAGTATAAATATCATTTGGATTTAAGCCTTTGTCAACCTGAAATTTGCAGTTATTAATTACTATAGATTATCAAAAAATGGATATCTAATATCTTTTCTTACGATGAATCAGTTTTAACTATTATCTATATCTATATCTAAAAGACATAAATTATGATAAGAAAAAAAAGATGGTAAAAAAACTGTCAAAATTTGACAATTTACTTTTAATCTAAAACTGTTCTTGCATTCTTCAAGGAAGATTTACAGCTGTTTTTTTGCTTCCAAAAAAGTTAATTGTCTCCAAAAAACTTCTTTTTTCATTGTTCTTCAAAAAAATCTGATATCAAAAGATGGTTGTTAAAATTCCAGCAGAAATTCAAAATATTGTGATTTTTGGCTCAGGGCTAATGGGATCTGGAATTGCTCAAATTGCAATTGAACATGGCTATAGCGTTACTCCACTTGAGAGATCCATGGATAAGCTAAATTAAAACTGCTACACCAGAAAAAAGTGGATGGCAAATTTCGATAAGAAAAAAGAGGGTATTAAAGCTGTCAAAATTTGACAAGTACTTTTTATCTAAAACTGTTCTTGATTCTCCAAAAAAGATTTACAACCGTTCTTTTTCCTCCAAAGCAGTTATTATCAACTATCTTCAAAAAACAATTTCTTCATAAAACTGATAAAACCATGGTTGCTGAAATTCCAGTTAACATTCAAAAAGTTGTTATTTTTTGTTCTTATTTAAAGGGGTCATTGGGCTAACAAAACTAAACTAAAAAAAATTTGAATGGATGATATTTAAACCGTTTTTGAACAACTAAAATACAACGCCTTATGAATTAAAAACAAAAAATAGTTTTAATTTGCACTTCATAAAAAACTTATTCAGTTTCTATTACCCACTACTGTAAATTTACTATAAAACATTTAATAGCAAAATATTACTACCATTTGCACCACCACAGTTTTTATACCCCTCCAACCTGATTAAAAACAAAAAACTCACATTAACATTTTTAACTGTTACAACATTTGGCACTACTTTATTGATAACTTGTGGACCTCTCCATCTCCCATCATCACCACGACGAATACATTCTCCAGTAAAAATAATATTTTGTGTAATTCCAATTTCAAATCTTGTAACAATCCATGAAGTTTTATTTGTTATTTTTACAGTAACTTGAATAATTTCACCAGGAATATAACCAGTTTTTGGGATACCAACCTGAAAAAAAGAGTAACAGTTACATAAATAAATTTAATGAAAAAGTGTTTTTAAACATTGGTAATATAAAACATGTACATAATTCCCCAAGTTTAATACAATGTCAAAAACTTGAAAGTAAAAATTTTCAACAATGCCGAATTTTTATCCCTACACCTATTTTGCATCTTCATCATATATTAATTACGCAAGAAAAACTTAAGTTGGGGAGGCCCTGACGCTGATCCATAATGCAATAACTATGATCGCGAGTAAACATCCTAAGGAAGCCATTTAATCGATGCGTTAACCATAAAAATCGTTTTAGCCTTGGATCCATTAACCGCGGAGGTCAATCCAAAGCTAATTTTCCATGTTCAGTCTATAAATTCGTAAAGCTATGAAATAATTAAGAATAAAATATTAGCAGCTGAGTCCTGGATCTGTGGATTTAATAGATATCTGGATAAGACTTATAAATAGCAGACGATAGTTATTTTTGCTATAAAATTTTGATGCCGATGACTTTAAAGAGGTATGGAAGCAAGAATAACTTAAATAATCCATTAATAATACATTTATAATGTTTGAAAAGTATTCATTATGTAGAGTTTTAGATAATTTATAACAATAATATTTATTGTTTGCTATTCCATATATCTATTAAATCCCAGGGAAGAGGATTAGGCTATTAATGAATTATTTAGATTATCCTTTCAATTAGACCTCTTAAAGATTATCGACACCAAAATATTTGTAACAGAAATAGTTGTTGTTTACTAGTTATTAGCTAAATCCATATATCTATCAAATCCACAGATTGAGGACTTGGCAGTTGATATTTTGTCCATAGCTATCCCTTACTAAGACTTGTATTTATGCAAAATAATGAGAATTAACTCGCGATTGAGATGTGGACCTCCCCAGAAACAGAAACGTAAAGTTAAGTAAAAAATAAACTTAATAACAAAATTTAAACCAACAGCCTTCAAAAATCCCCTTTCATAAAAAAGTACTCACCTTTACAGAAAGCGGATATGAAGAACATGAAAGACAACCTTTATCAATTTCTGTTGCAGTTGAATGAACACCTATCGCCAGCTTCCGATCATAATTCAAATCCAAAAAATTGCAAACAATAAATGGATAAATTCTTATAACATCCATTGCATTTGGAACAATAATTTTTGTTAGAATATGATACTGTACACTTCCAAATTGCCCGGCCATTGTAGGTGGAACATTTTCTGGAATAAAAAATTGAAATGGAAATTGATATTTACCAGGATGAATAAGATTTGTGCCATCTGTTGATTGCCATAATATTGCATATGCATTGATACAATAAATTTCTGAACCATATGGAATATGTTCACTCACTTGTCCCAATTGTCGAATTTCATACCATCCTGTTCTTGCAATTCCTTTAATAAAAATATCAATTCGTTGAGCACTTATTACTTTGTCGGTTTCGAGATATACGGTACCGGAAACTTGAGAATTTGGAATAAATGTTGTACTTTTTGTGCTGAAAGAGAGCTCAAAATTCAGCATTTTTCGTAGATGAAAAAATTTAATGAAAATGAAAAAATTTATCTCTAGAAAAATGTTAAAATGCAAATATGAAAAAATTTGCATAATTTTTCCTTTGCTTTTAATGTTTGCTGGTTATGTGAACTGATGGGTTCAAATTTTTGTTGAATGATTAAAACAGTTAAAACCACAAAATTGAATTGTCTTATGGCTGGCGTTATTTGATTTTAAAAAAATTAAAGGTTGATAGTTTACACACATAGATATTTAATTGGCTTGCTTTTGCTTGTCATAAAATATGGATATAAAATCATTAATTTTTTAAAAATACAACTGTCTTTTTTTATTTTGCAGTTTCTACGTGGCTTTATTTATTCATTTCATCTTTATTGGTGTGATTTAAATCACTCATGCATATAGTTTTAAAAAGTATCGGATAGTAAAAACTTGAACTTTCTTTAATCATATTTAGAAAATATAACATGTCCTACCTACTGTGATTCAACGTTTCTAATTAACAATTAAATATTCAAAAAAGATCCATGTTTTAGAAAAAAATGAAAATTTTTCTGTTTTGTTGTGAGCATCAAACTGCAACATCGAAACTACAAATTTTACACCCTTTTAATTTTCACTTAAACAAAAAATCAATGTTAAATTTTACTTTAAGCTTTTTGAATATTTAATTTTTTAGCATTAGAACATAGGTTTTTTTGTCCATAAAATTATCGAATTTCAAGGATAAATATGGCTGAAAAACAAACAAATTTTTTTAAACTTCTATGTTAACAACACACATGCAATAATTTTATTAGTAAGCATGTAAAATCAGTAGCACAGAAGGTGATTCTGGCATTATTTGGTGAAAAATATATCAGTATTTTAATTAGCCCCAAGAAAACTAATGAACATAAACTTCTAAGTTACAAGTTTTACGAAATTTACAAAACTAGTTTTGTTTTGAAAACTGAAGCTTCTATTTTTATAAAAGTTTAATATGTACCGTCGTGCAATTGTTGTCATATCTTTCTTACAAAACAATATTGGTTTTCATTATATGAATACAATTATGCTAAAATTCGTATGGCGGAGGACCATAATGTATCTGTTTTTTAAAATTTTACTTGTTTTACCATGTTTGAAAACGTAGGTACAATAAAAATCGCTTTTTTGTAATAAAACAAAATAAATTTTTTTAAGTGAACTGTCATTGGAAATTTCAGGTTAATATCAGCTTGTTTTTGACATTTTATTTTTACTTTTGTAATAATTATTGGTACAATTTACATCGCTTGTACAAAAAAATTCAAATAACTAGTATATTTGATGCTCTTTATTTTTGTTTTCTTTAATTAAAATAAATCATCAAAACAATGGCTTATCCAGTGTTTTTGTGATTCATAGTTTTACAATAAAATATTCAAAAAACAAAACTTTAAAGGAAACCTTTTTTTCTAAAGCAAAGCGACGTTTGTCATTGAATGCTGAACACTAAACTACAATAACTAAACTACAAATATAAATATTTTTATGAATGACGATTGTTGATTTTTTCACAAATAACATTTTTGGATATTTTAGTTTTTGAAGAATGCTGAACACTTTAAGCATCATTTATTTATCCAGCTTAACTACGAAACAGATATGTGATGTTGTTTTTATCTCCTGCTTATCAGCAAAAACCAATATGTTACAAACCCAATATTTAACAAAAAATATAATATAATTTATCATTGATACTTGCAGACAGATAATATCAATCATCTTAATTTGTATATTTTATTGTAAAGCAAAAATATTGAATCAAAGATTACCTTGCATTTTATTACACATTAAAACAAAACTCATTTCTTAAAGATAAGCCATTGGAAAAAAGTTTATTATTGATTCTATGTCAACATAATAAACTTTGGCTTCTGATATTTCACACATACCGTAAACTCTCCAATAGAAGCATTGTGCTTCAATTTTTCAAACCTAAATTTTGCTCCATTTTTAATTTTGAAAAATGTTTATATCTTTGGTAAAAATTTAGTTATTTAACTTTTTTCTTCAATTAATACATCTAGATGATATCTGACACTATTTCGTTATCAGTATCTGACTCAAGCTGTTCAACAAGCTCTGAATCAGCGATCCCTGCGCTTCTAATAGAGGTGTCCTTCAATTAGAGAGTTTACGGCATATTCTTTTTCAACCAAAAATGATTGATATTATCTGTCTGCAAGTATCAATGATAAATGTGTATGATTAAAGTCACCAAAGCAAAGCATTTGATATTTCGTGTTTTTTGTTTCATTTTTATTAATCATGAAAATATATTTTGTTATTTTTCTGCCTGAAAATAATATTCAAAAGAAATAATCAGAAAAACTTAGTTTACTTTACAACAATCAAACTATAATTTCTAACAACTTTTTTCCAAACAAATAAAAACATGCATTTCTGCAATTTTCTTTGAATGTTTAAGTTTGCAACAAAACTCTAAAAATTTGTACTTGTAAGAGGTTACAGTAGACAAAATGGTAATATGCTTTTTTTTGCTAAAACCTTTCACAGGGGGTCTTCACAGACTCTAAACTATCGATCTTACTTAAAAAATCGAAAAAAAAATTTTATGGTACCTAAAAACATGCCATATAAAAATATGTAAGAAACCGTTTTATATGAAAAATTTTATAACAACAAATTGAAATTGAATTCAAATCTATCCATGTTATATAAATCAATTATATATGCTAAAAATGAAAAAAAAACAATTCAAAAAAGCACTGCCAAAAGCATTATTTTGTTGTTGTGATGAAAGCTGTTCAGCAGCGACAGAAGCATAAAGTCGTAGTTATTGAGTTGAGACAGTTGATTTATATTTATTTATTTTAATAACAAACTCTTATCCAAAACATACAACAAATAATAAATGAAGAGATATAAGAGAGAAAAGAAAAGGAGAGATATATAAAAGTGAGAGGAAAAGAATGGACGAAGCGAGTATATATGGCATTTTGAAGGTTGATGTTCGTTTATTCTTTGTCATGTAAGGGTGAGATTTGAGTGTGTTCGCGAATGTCGCTGAAGAATTTTTAACATTTGTTAATCGTTCATTAGCTGAATTTTGAGTTCGAATTGTGAATCGTTGATAAGTTGAATTTGGAGTTCGAATAAATTGTGTAAAATTAAAATCATAAATTGTTTGATTATTGTATGAAACATGAATTCGAGCATGTGGTGGAAAACTATCAATAAGTGTTCGATTACTTTCAACATGTCGAAAATGGATAGCTTGATCTAAAGAAGTTTTTATGTGAAAAAGAAGTATTTAAAATTTTGTACTTTTAGATGCATCCCATTTGAATGTTGGATTCGAATATGAAAATTTTTGTGAATCAATTACTTCACCATTTGCATTCTAAAAATATAATAAATTTTTAATGAAAAAATAAATAAATCCTCGGGCATACAAACTGTAAAAAAAGATTAACATTTCCTTCAGCTGGATTTTTCAGTTAAACAAAAACCAATGTCACATTTAATATTAGGGTGGTATTAAGACCAAAGCGGAAAATTCGCAAATGTTTGTCTATAAAATTTGCATAATTTTCAACTTTCGTCTATACTACCCTTCAATACTTGTGCCATTTTTGTTTTAAATCAAATATAACAAAAATGACAACATTTCGACTGGAATTTTTATTTTGGGCCCCGTAACTTTAATGCCATCATTGTATGAAAAAGCTAACTACTATACTTACCAATTTTATTTCAAATCCATAATAAGTTCCTGGTAATGAAACATATCCATCACTAGGTATTCCATTTTTTTTCCTAAAAATTTTAATTAATCATTATTCTTGCTTACCGAAATAACAAACACAAAATTTCCAATCGTAGTATCCAATTCATGAGAAGGCATAGCAAAAATAGTTGAATTTGATTCTCTGCCAGCTTGCTAAAATGCACAAAGTTGGTAGCTATTTAAAAATGTAAAAAATTTACATAGCCACCAAATCTTGAACTTTTATTTCGTTTTGCTAAAGCAATGGCAGCATCTTCGAGAATAATTCCTGCCCCATTTGCTATATGAGTAGGCTGCAAAGTATGTCGTTGAGCAGATGTCCCAATATTATTATGTCCAAATGCATCCTGCCAATTACTATTTTGCATAAGTTTGTCTAATCTTCCAATAGAAAGTTCGGCCCCGTGCATTTCACCAGTTTTTGCATTTCCAGCTGAATATGCTTCAAATCGTTCTTGCAAAATTTTTTGATCAAAATTCAATTTTTGGCCATCAGTTAATAACTGATTTCGAATACCATCAAGTCTTGCTCGTTGTGTCTACAAGGTAATATGTTTTGTGATCCCCATTTTAACAAAATTCTTACATTTTTGACAATTG
This sequence comes from Panagrolaimus sp. LJ2400, assembly GCA_024447215.1. Lineage (NCBI taxonomy): Eukaryota > Metazoa > Nematoda > Chromadorea > Rhabditida > Panagrolaimidae > Panagrolaimus > Panagrolaimus sp. LJ2400. The sequence goes on along the minus strand of JAMRYA010000001.1, from coordinate 1,024,966 downwards.
TGCTAGCCATTTTCATGTTAACAAGTGAATTGGTAAAAAATAAAACAGATGCTGTAAGTTGAAATAATTCTAAAGCAGGGATTTCACCTTGTCCAATTCTATCAACTACATTAAAGACGCCAGCAACCATTGCAATCCCATTTGTTGCTGTACTGCCAATAATTGCTGTATTTATTGCAATTCTCATTGATTGTCCAACATGCCGACCTGCAGCACCAGCTGCTGCAGCATGCTATAAACGATTTTATTTTCAATATTTTGTTCAACAAAAAACGGAACATTTTCAGATGCAAGCCTCAGGTGTTGGCGACACTGGGTGAAATTGATAGGATATAGATATAAAAAACCCCCATTCTTCCCCGTTTGGAGTTTTAAAAATTTAACTACGTTTTTGTTTAATACGGTAAGTAGCAGCCAATAAACTTCATACTTTATGAATTTTGTTTTTGACGGTTTTCTTGCAGTTTTATTGATCAAAATCTTTTTTTAATATATAATTATCATATTCTGTGCATTTAAAACCACCGTGATTATAACAAACGTAATTTATAAAGTAAGATGTTTATACTCTACTACTTACCATATTAAACGAAAACGCAGTTAAATCCTTAGACCTCCAAACGGGCAGGTTTCACTTGGTGGTTTTTTCTAGTTAACTATATCATATCGATTCCACATATTGGTGTCAAAATTAAAGGTTTACATCTGAAAAAGTTCCCTTGTGAACCCAAACAACATACCGATAATCCAATGCTTGATCCCATAGCAAATGCAGAGCCAACAAGCGATAACCAGCAAAAGAATGATTGTTTATTATCGAACGGATTAATTGATTGTCCATGTAAAGCGCGATCAAGTAACTGATATGAACCTCTTCCAGCACCATATGCTCCTGTTCCGAGAGCTGTTACAGCTAAACCTGTTGCTGCAACGGGTGCCAAAGGAGTAAATAATCCAATTACCCCAACAACTGTTGCTCCTATTCCAGCAACGGTGGCAACGATGTCACCACCTTTTGCAAGTTGTCTTGAGGCATCACATTCGGCAGATTTGTTGAAAGTGAGCAAACAGTAACCCTTTTCATCTGGAGCATACCAACCATTAGTTGGATAGCAAATATGACATTCAGGAAGTTGATTATGATTAACAAAATCATTCCACGAATCATATATTCGACCTTCAGGTTCAATAAAGTATGAGAAATCATAATACCTATCTGAAGGTGGCTTTTTACGATAAATTCGAATAATTGGAAGCTAGAATATAATAAATTAATTTCTTCAGGCTTTTGAAATGCCGCCAGGATGCATACCATATTTTCACATTCTGAACTCCAAAAAGAAACAAAAATAAAACTTATCCAAATAACTTCATCGTTCCATGCTTGTCTATTTAATTTAAGAACTAGGCTTCTCATTTCCATAATATGTTTTTCTTGCTAAAATATAGGAGTGTTGAAAAAAATTAACACAGTTGGGAGCAGATATAAAATTCAAAACTATGTGGAAAGCGGAATTTCTCCATTCTAACTTCTAATTGGACAAAGTCACGGTTTTTGGAACTTTTGCGACAAGTAAAAAAATTATGTTTTTCTGAAAACATGTAAAGTTCTCAGAATTTTTCTGAAATTCTAATTTACTGTGGAATTCGCCGGAAAGTTCATCACTGAGCAACCGTACTTCTAATTCGTTTTTTAAACAATTGTGCATAAAACTCTTACTGTATCATTGTAACCAAACTTTGATCCATTTTCATTAGTGGGAACAACCGATGGTGCACCATAAAAAGCATGTCCAATTTTTTTTCCAAGATTTGTCCATTGTTCCTAAAAAAAGTTTTCATAAAGTAACATAAAAAGTAGGTCATTACTGGAATATTTCTATCAATTATATCCCATTTTCTTGTTCCTAACTGTGCACCCATATAATTTTGCATTTTAATTGTCATAGCTTTCCAGCGTTCAAAACTATGATGATTTTGCTCTAAAATAATATATTTACAAAAATATATTTCTAAGAAATTTTACCCTGAAATGTCCAAGTTGTCATTTTATGGGAGCTACTATGAAGAATTTTTGTATTTGGTGTGGAAGCAAATCGATCTTCAGCATAACATCTCTCACATAAATTAAAATCTTTACATTCTTCACATTGATATCGTTTACCAGGATATTTTGCAGTTTTACAACCATTACACCATCTATCATGTAATGGATAAGCTTCTAAAAATTTATGAATTTACGTCGTTTTGAGCTTATGCCATCCATGTATCTAAATTAAACTTACTTGAATCTAAATTAGAAAGCGTAAGCTTCATTGAATGATCATTGTTGTGAGAAGTATTAAAAACTCCTGTATTATTATTTGAATAACATTCTTCACATAAATCAAAATCAACACACTGATTACATGTATAACGATTTCCATAAATTGGATTAGTTTTACAACTATCACATGTTGCAGTATGTGCAGGTTGATAACCTAAAATAATCACTTACTTACAGGGTACTTCAACAGAACAGTATAAAAATTAAATATTTATTAAACAAAAAAACGTACCAACATAAAAGCGGGACATGGTATTTTTTGTTCCTAAAAATTCTAAAGAAAATCAAAAAAAGGTAGATGTTTAAGACGCAGTTTTGCTGAAACTCAGAAACCACGGACACATGCAAAAAATGGATCTCGTTGTACTATGACAAAAATCATTAGAAGTGATTTCAACGTAAAATAAACTAACAAATGAATTTTGAAGTGAACAAAATTTTACAATACACCTCTTATCAACAAAAAATTTGGATTAAAGAAAGTTAAAGCTTATTTTTTGCATTATCATTTAATGATATTTTTTGTCAGCTAGCACTTAAAAATCAACAAAATCACTTTTCCTTTTCAATTTTTTAATGCTTGATGTGTGTGCTTGCTATAAAAAAAAGAAGAAAAAATGGGAACAAAGAAATTGAATGTAGTTTGATAACATCCTTAGTTAATCGAAGTCATAAAATGGAAAAAAGAGAGAGAAAAAAACCAATTTTTGACATTACCGAGTGATTTATTTTAAAAGTATTTATAAAGGGTGATGCTTGCTTTTGAAAAAAGAGTTTTGCTATTAAATATGGCTTTCAAATAATAAAATATAAGAAATGCATTTTTTGTAAGGAATTAATTTTTTAAGAACAGTCTATTATCATGATAACAAATGACTCAAAATTATAATTTTAATGAAAAATGAAAAAAAACTATTGCAATTTTATCACTTTAAACATCGACGTGACTCTCACCCTTTAGTGCACGTCCTTCGACCTTTTGTACTATAATATATAGAAAACATTTTACTATACTAAAACTTTAATAATCAACAAAAAATAAAGAAAAAAATTAGAACCTAAAAAAAGAAAGATATGATACCTTCAAAATATAAAAACAAAAAAAAACGAAGAGAAAAGAAGAAGAAAAAAATGAATCAAAAAAACGTTTTAGCAATGAAAAGAAAATCAAAAAGAGGCAGATTCCAATGTGAGCTCCTTCTTCCTGATCAGTTTAGGAAAAGGTATATGTAGATGCACACAGAGATCGCCGATGACGCATAGTTTTTGCTTCTCACAAAAAAATGCAACACATTGTTAGCTCTTCTCAGGTAGAAGAAAGCGACTAAAATAGACACATGTGTCTATTTACATGGGAGAACGTTTCGCCAATGTGTCTATTTCGTTTAAAATAGACACAAGAAAAAAAAGCAGCAAGCACAGCACATCAAACTCAGCTGAAAGAAGGTGGCTCATTTTGCGTTCCTTTTGCTTTGGCGTTTTTGTTGGCATTGGGGACAAACGCGGGGAGTTCAAAAATTCCTACGAACAAAAATTTTGTTTTTTCTTTGATTTTTTTTGTGTTCGAAGAACAAAATGTCGAAGGTTCGAATCCTGCAGAAAAACATTGAAATATTTTTTTACATTTTTTGCCCTTTTATGTTTTTTGATATAGAAAATTTAGTGATAAACTTAGTTTTTCATTTAATGAATAAATATGAAAACACTTTGATTACACACTTTTTTATTTTTCAGTCCATAGCAATCGCTATATTCATATCATTTCATTAATGGACGAATAAGTTCATTAGAAAGGTATTGTAATTTTCATCGATAACTTTGTGTCAGATTTTTAAAGCATTATATGTGTCTTATCAGAAATTACCACTTTTGGAGTAAGTAAAGCAATATCCTGGAATCTCGCAACATCTAAATTTTTAAATTTCTGGCAATGAAATGCATTGTAGTTTCTACCAAAAAAAGAAAAAAATTAATGTTTTGAAAATAGCTTCTTGCATACCATTAATTCAGCGTATATTTTCGCAATGAAGTATTCAATGCAACAGAACCGTAAATAAATGATTCAGTTAATTTTTTAAAAAGCAGTTAATTAAAGTATTCAAAGATACGCAACTACTTTTTGCAAAAATGAGACATGTTAATTTTTAACTCACAAGAATAGTTTTTGTATTTTAAAAAATTTTCTCTTGTGCTGCTCTAAAATTTATTATTACTGAGAGACTGCCTGAGGCTGTCGCAGTTTTGAATGAAAAGAATTGGCTAAGTTAAGATCAGCTACGCATAAAATTAACATGTTAGATGTTTATAATTCCATTCTTGTAAAGCAAGTAAAATAAACGAAAACAAAGATTTGATCGATGTTTTGTGATTCAATTTTTTGTTTTACACTTAAATATTCAAAAAGAAACTGTTCTGTAGCCTCTTGGTATCATTTGGGGTCATAAAAAGTTATATTAAGTATTTTCAAACCATCAAAATTGTCAGAGGAAAAATCAACGGACTTTTGGAAGGACCTGATACTTTTTTTGCGCATTAAACTACAACAGCCAAACTACAATTGTTAGCAATCGTTTGTGAAAAATCGAATGTAACTATTATGTTCAATCAATACTTTTTTGCTATAATTTTTTTGAATATTTAAGTTTACAACAGATTCAAGCCATTCCTTTAAAAGAAATGCTTTTTCATCAAAAAACTTTCATCGAAGAAAAAAAATGCAATAACTGCAATTTTAAAACAGGAATTGTAAACATTTTGTTTTATCATAAAGTTGAAATAGACACTAATTCATCAAAAACATTTTCTTACGCAATTCGCGTAACTACTTTTTAATAGTATGCTTTACTTGTCAAATGTGAAAAATTAAACTTGCTTCAATAAAATCAACTTTTTAGTTATAAGAGAAAAATACAAAATCAATCATTGTTTGGGTGCATATATTATTATTAAAGTAAAAATATACATACATTTTTATTTTATAGAGTGCATTTTTCACTCTATAAAACAGTTTCTTAAATTACTTAAAATCATCTTGCTTCAACAGTTAAGCTAAACAATTTTTCGTATCTTTGTAATCTAAGCTGTATGTAAATTTCAGTTTTTTAAAAAACAAATTACATGTTTTTCTTTTTAATTTTACTGATATTTATTTAAATGATTAAGATCTGAAACACAAATAATTTCAAAAATTTAGCATGTTTGTAACCCATACTTCACTTTTCATTTATCAGACAAGTTTTATCCAATGTTTTATGAGTTTGTCAATAAAATATTCAAAGCAAAAAAGAAACATAAAACGACAAAAACATTAAAGAAAAAAATTAATCTACTTTTTAAGAATCAAACTACGACATTTAGACTATAACTGTGAGCAACTTTTGTTGTAGAAAAAACCATGTTTGTTTTGCATCCAACAAACAATTTATGGCATATTTAAGTTTACAACAGACTTTGGTAATTTTTGCTTAAAGTGAAGCACAGTTTTAATAGATTTATATAGTAGCCAAGTACTGATCTTAGTTTCGAACTAAACATATTTTTTATTAACAATGAAGTTTTCCTTAGAGGTCAATATTAAAGAAACGGAAACATCTTTGTTTTTGTAATTTTAATCGAAAAGAAGTAAAAAGAAAGTTGTTTTGCTAACACATTTCAATACTAATGTTCCGTGTTTAATACATGGGTTTCATTATTTATGTCGGAAAAACAGGTAGTTTTATGAATAAGCATATTTTAAAGTCTTAATTTCTTAAATGATCTAAAATACACTTTTAACCAACGTTTTGTCTTTAAAAGGTTTTTTGTTTTATAATTAAATATTCAAAAATTCAATGAAAACACGACAGATGTTCTTTTGGGAAAACACTGAACGACTTTTTTAAGCATCAAACTACAAAAACCGACAAACTATAATTTCTAACACTCAAAAAACAGTTTAACTCGATTGTTTTTTTTTGCTTTTCAAAGCTTTTTGAATATTTAAATTTTTATCACTAAATTCAAATTTCATGAAATTAAACGTTTCATAAATAGAAGTGGCAAAAAAAGAGTATGTTATGGAACACGTTAATAATATTCTATCTTGCTCGACTTAATTTTTCTAACATTATAAATATCTAAACATACAACAAATTCCTTCACACATATTACACATGAAGTAAGGTGATTTTTGTAGTGACAAGAAATGAGTAGTGCCAATGGTTTTATATATTGCTTTTTTTGAATTATTTGTTAAAATATTACGTTTGCTTCTATAGCTTCTATCAGATATTGATAGCATGTTTGTCATCAGTATCAAGACAATTACTGAATTGGTGAATATTTTATAAATAATTAAAATGATACAAATAACTTAAGCATAAAAAAATAATTAACGCATGGTTTAAATCTCCAAAACAGAAGTGTAAAAAATTAGATTAGCATGATCAGGATTACAATAAAACACGCCACCAATTCTTGATCTTGAATCACGAAATCTGAGAGAAATTTCATTTCTGAGGTTTGAAGTCATTATGTCATAGGCAAGAGTAACATCAGTTTTAGCACGTCGTTGTTCTAAAGATTCCATTTTAAATAATTCTAAACTTGTAATAATATTAAAGTTTTAAGTAAACTATTCATATCATTTCGTTAATGAACTAATAAGTTCATTACGAACATATAGTTTCCATCACTGAATCAACTTTTTGTCAGATTTTTGAAGCACTGTATGTGTCTCATCAAAATTTATCAGTTTTGGAGCAATGAAATTTTAACAAAGAAAAGAAAAAAAGAAGTCTTTTGAAAATAGCTTCTTGCATACACATAATTCAACGTATGCTTTCACAATGAAATATTTAATGCAACAGAACCTTAAATAAATAATTCAGTTTATTTATAAAAAGCAATTAATTAAAGTATTCAAAGATACGCAACTACCTTTTGCAAAAATGAAACTTGTTATTTTTTTACTCACAAGGAATGTTCTTTTATAGCAAAATAATGCGCTATGATACTTTACATTTTATCAAGCAATTTGTTCCTAAAATCAAAATAGGGTTGTAAAAGCAACGACTAATCATGTTCATGTATTAACAGTAAAAATGCTTATATATGTGTGTATTCTAATTTATGATAATTGCTTTTACACTTTATCAACTGATTTGTCTTTCTTTTTGATTTTATGATATTTATTGTATAGTTTACACCCGCAAAACATATATTTTCAAAATAAACATATAAAAATTTGATGGGAACTGTTTTATCCATTTTTTATGACATGAAGTTTTACATTTAAATATTCAAATCAAAAGATGAATAAAGCATGTAAAAAAGTTTAAACTTTCTTTCACAAAAAAAACTAAACAACTTTTTGAAGCACTAAACTACGAGAATCAAACTACATTTTTGTGTTACTTTTTGCTGAAAAAATAATTTGACTTTTACTCACCAACTTTTCTGCAATTTTTTGAATATTTAAGTTTACAACAAACCAACAATTTTAACCTGAAAAAAAAACATAGTTTTAAGTGGAGTACTTTTTTTCAACAATTGACGATTTCATACAGCCTTTTTTAACTAAATATGGGCGTTTTCTTGATACATAAATAATTTAAAAATATGAAACAAGCAATACAAAGTTTGACATTATTTATCAAACATTTAGTTACATAATTTGTTTAATAATATTTTGATGTTATACATTGTGTCTTTCAAACTTATTTATTGATATACGTGAACATGTTGCGACATCTGTTTTTAAGTTGTAAAAAAGTGTAGAACCTCCCCTTATAGCCGTGTACACGTGTGTTAGCAGAAAAATGCATATATGAATGTATACTGTATCTCGTTAACTGCTTTTGCACTTTACCAATTGATTTTGTCTTTTGTTTTTAATTATATGATATTTATTGTATGATTCACATCTCCGAAACAAACATTTTTAAATACACTTAGAATTCTGAGTTCAATTTTTATTATTACTTAGTTATAAAACACTTTTTTCCAGTGTTTTGTAACTTGGAATTTTCGTTTTACATTTAAATATTCTAAAAGTGAAAGAGAAAAGAACAATGAAAAAAAGGATCACAAAAAACACACAACTACTTTTTTAAGCAGCAAATTACAATATTCAGACTACAATTATAAGCGAATTCATTTTGAGAAAAAAAAATAACGAGTGTTTTCAAAAAAAAAATTTTGACAACCATTTTTTGAATATTTTAGTTTAAAACCAACGCTATTGAATTATACTTTAAAAATGTTAAATTAATTATAAAATATATTATTTTATTGTTGCTAATGACAAGAAATTTTAAAAGAATTAAATGCCCAAACATTTTTAATCGTAAATAAACTGTTTTCCAGTAAATAATAAGCCTTAAATTTATTAAACGTTTTCATTAAATAAAGTAAAAAGAATGGTGCTTGTTAGGTTCTCTTTGATTCAAAAATTTACAACAAAATATATGTAAAAGAAATAAGTGTTAAGATAACTGATATTATCTCTCCAAGCATTAAAGATAAATGTGGTAACTGTGAAATTCATATTTTTATCGATTGTTTTGTTGGTGTGTTTAAATTTATGATATTTATTGCATGATTTAGATCCGAGAAACAAATATGTTTATTCAAAGCAAACATTTTTAAAAATCTCTGTTCCTTAGATATAAAACAATTTTATTCAATTTTTTCAATTTTGTTTTGCAATAAAATATTCAAAATGCAAGACAAATCAGCGATGAAAAAATGAATCAATTTTTTCTCACAAGAAAATTGAACTACTTTTTTAAGCATCAAACTACGACATTTAAACTACAATTTTAAGCATTTTTAATGAACATAATAATTAATAATAATTTTTATACATTTTTTCCCATTGCTGGTACTTAAATGAAAACAAGAAAAAAATATATACATACAAAGAAAAAACAATAAAAAAAAAAAAAAAAATTTACAAAAAAGCTGAACAATTTAACTAATAAAAAACTATGTAGAATAAAAATTATCTATTTCTTTATTCATTAGGTATTGTTTGAATTCTTTCTTCTTTTTGAAATCAGAGATTTTGATTTTTAGGTTATTCATGAAGCTTGAGGTTCTGGTTGCAAAATGGTAAGAGCGAAATCTTTTTTGAACTTTGTGTGAGGATTTATATACTTTTTGAAATCTGGTATCACGAGACGGTTTATGTTGAAGTGATGAATCATTTGATAAAGTTGTATGAAGAAATTCATAACCAGTTTGAAGATCGATTATATTTCTTCTTTCATGGAGAGATTTCATGTTGTATATTTTAAGTCGAGCTGGATAATGTGGAATATTTTTGATATTGGTAATTTTGTTTTGTCTGCGATACAGCATTCTGGTGAAAATCTTCTGAGGCCTTTCCAAGTAATTTGCAATTTTTTTGACTTGAACATTAAATAATTGGCTACCGTATTCCAAAATCGGTCGAACATAAACATTAAATAAAAAAATAAGGACATCTTGATTTGAAATAAGCACACGTTTCATAATAGCAAATAATGATGACATTGCTGATCCAACAATTTTTTTGATATGAGCGTTTGGTTGAAGATTGTTTTCTAACAAAATGCCAAGATCACGAACATGTGGTACGGTAGGAATTTGCACATTATTGATAAAATATTTTGCTTCTTCATTTTTTGGACCATATTGCATATGAAAAGTTTTTGAAGTTGACGTAGTCATTGAATTTTCAGTAGACCAATCAAATACAGCATTAATAGCATTTTGAATGATTGATATATCAAACAAATTTCTGTAATAAGCAAAGTAAATTTTAAGATCATCGGCAAATAATAAATGAAGGATTCCAGGTAACGTTGATAATTTCTCACTAAGTTCGGCAATAAATATAATAAATAGAATGGGTCCAAGAACAGATCCTTGTGGGACACCACTTGTGGCTTCAAATTCTTCAGAAAATTCATTCCCCACTTTAACTTTGAATTTGCGGAATGATAGAAGAGTAATAATTAAATTTAATAAATTTCCAGAAATACCAGCTTTTTTGAGAGCACGAATAAGGCGATCGATTGGAATTTTGTCGAAGGCTTTTTCGAAATCGAAATATATAACATCGACAGTCATTTTATTTGATACAGATGAGATAATAAATTCTTGGAATGGAATTAGTTGTTGAATAGTTGATTTTTTAGCACGGAATCCATATTGCTGCTTTGGAAAATAATTTTTATAATCAAGAAATGAGACCAGAAATGGTTTAATACATCGCTCCAAGGTCTTGTATGCATCTGGAGTTCCGGAAATTGGACGAAAATGTTCTACACTAGTTGGCTTTGAAATTTTAGGTAGTGGTGTAACATAAGACATCAAGAATAAATCAGGAACATCATTCTTCTCAATAATAAAATCAAATAAAATTTTTAACGGCTTACATAATGATTCAGAGCACTTCTTTAAAACATATCCAGGAATATTGTCAACTCCATTAACATTTTTATTCTTGCATTTTTTGAGCATTTTTGATATTTCAAATTCAGAAAAATAAACATACTGTAGTATTTCATTTGAAGTTGTTTGATCACGAACATTTGGCGGTGAATATGGATTGTACACAGATGATAAATATTTGCCAAGAGCATTAGCTTGATCTTTTTTGGTAATTGCAGGGTTTCCTTCAGCCATGAATATGGGAATATTAGAAGATTTTTGCTTTAAAAAAGGAGAAACATAATTGAAAATATTGTTGACATTTTTTCTTTCTTCTTTAGTATTTTCAACATTTTTAAGGAATAATTTTCGTTGTTGATTTTTGATAAATTTGATAAATTCTTTGTTCAATCTCTTTATTGAATCATTGACTACAGTTGTTTTTGAAGGATCATTAGAATTTTTCAGATAAAATTTCATAGCTTTTTGTTGATTTGCAGGAATATTTTTGGTTGGATCATATATACGAGTTGGAATAAATGTTGAAATACCATATTTTATTATTTTTCGAATATGGTCAAAGATATCATTTGAAATACGAAAATTTTGGAGTTCTTCTTTCCAATTTATTAAATTGAAATAACAGTTTAAAGCATCATAGTCACCATTTTTAAAGTCAGAATAAGTAATAGGTTTAATATCAGCAATAAATTCATTAGAAGTTTGAAAGTGGATGACATTATGGTCGCCGATTGGATCAGTAATTTTAATGTCCATAACACTATTAGGATCAGTTGAAAATATTAAATCAAGAATATTATCATTTCTTGTTGGTTGCAGAACATGTTGATGAAGTTCTTTTTCTAACACTAAATCAATTAACGGAGAAGCAGCACCAGATTGATTGAATAAGTCAACATCCCATTTGATATCAGGATAATTAAGATCACCAAGCAGTATAGTATTTTTGACAGGAAAAATAGAAGGTATATTAATAACATCACGAAGATTATCAAATAAAATTGTGCTTTGAGGTTTTGTAAAGCTTGGTGGACGATAAAGAAGAATAAAGCGGGTCGAACAATTTTGATTTTGAATAATATCAACAGCAAGAATATTTTGATTATCATGGTTAACAGGAATATAATGCAATTGGGAACTGACAAATATGGCGACACCACCGCCTTTTTTTTCAATACGATCATTTCTTAAAAGTATATATGGAGAATTGCCGAGAATGTGAGTATTTGTGATTGTTTCATTATAGAAAGTTTCAGTAATAAATAATAGAGAGGGTGATAAAGAAGAGAGCATATCCGTAATCCGTAAACGTTTGTTGGAGGCAGCAGCAGATTGAGCGTTAAACAAAATACAATAGAAGGGTTTTTTAATGTTGGCGTTGGCGACGAAAATTACTATTTCTTTGTTGATAAACATTTTGACTTGGTTGTTTATATGGATTTTGAGAAATAAAATTTGGGGTTGCTTGGAATTGATTATAGTATTGATGTTGATTTGGATATTGTGGTGGATTAAAGTAAGAAGGTTGAGAAGGATATTGTGGTTGATGATATGAACGTTGATGATGACGATTTGATCTTGGTGGTTGATAATTTGTATTTCGAGAAACAGGATTTTTTTGAGTATTGCGTTCACGAATAACATAAATACCAAAAACATTTTCACCATCAGGACCAGTAACATTTCTAGCAATTTTATTTCCCATTGGAGTTTCAAATAAATCGAAGAGAACATCTTCTTTGGGTCGAAGAGTACGGAGATGAGGTTTTCGAATTTCAGATTGTGAAATATGTTCAGCATAAACAGTAGCTTCTTGTGGTTTACTTTCTTCATCAACGTAGCAGATAATACCACGTCTATCTTTGATAGAAAATGATTTTACAATACCAGTAACGCTTGATTTGAGGCATGATGAAAGAATAGGTTTATAAATATTATTAGTTAGAGGATAAGTAACATCCATGGAAGTAGAATCCATATTTTCAGAAGGTTTTTTGGTTGATGTAATATTTTCAGGAGGTGGTGGTAAATATGCATTAAGTTGTTTAAGAGCTTTTATAAGATCATCATTAGCAGCATTTAGTTTTGTTTGAAGATTTTGTTCATTGAGTTCTTTTTCCCGAATAACATTTTTAAGATTTGAATTTTCATTTAAAAGAGTTTCAATAGCAGTAACAATCCATTTTTTGTCATTTTCAGCATAATTGGATTCATTGATTGTTTTAATAAATTCAGAATAGTCAGTAGCCATGTTTTAAAAAGATAAATAATATAATAAAACTATAGTAATAAACCTTTTAATTTAAATTATAGAGATGTATCAAATCTCACACTAATTTAAAAAAATTGGAGAATCACTATGTTTAAAATAAAAAATAGTATATATTTTTTTGATAGTTGAAGTTAATTATAATCAATAAAATTGATGAGAAAATAAAAGGATAAATTTAATATTTGAAGACAAATAAATAAAATTTTTTTAATTTAATAAATTGAGAGCGAGAGCGACCGTTCACCAGACGAAAAAAAGCGAATGACCCATAAGTCATGTGTGTGTTTTACATTTTAAAAAATAAAGAATTATTTTTACAGCTTGTTTTTTGAATATTTAAGTTTAAAAAACAATCCGGGTATTTTTAACGTAAGACAAAACAATGTATTAAAATGAATGATTCTTTGTCGTTAATTCAATAGTAGCTGCAAAAAATCCAACTGCTTTTATTATCAAGTAACAAAACTCTGTACCAAACTGTATAAATAAAAAAGCATTAATAAGATAACATCTTTAGCAAGGTAACAGAATCAGCTCTAAAAAAATTTATCGACGAAATACTATAGATTTGTTATGAATTATTAAATGATAGAAGTTTTGCAAATGATAAATGTATGGTTGACATCACGTGATAGTACTACTACGACAATCATACTACAATTCTTGTGGTATAGCTTTAAACAGAACAAAAACAGTTAATGTTTTGCTATACTTTTTTGTAAATTTATTTCAATATTTTAGTTTAAAAGTAATGTAATGCGGAAAAAAATATGTACAAATCAATCATAGTGGTTGTCAAGTGTTTTTGAAAATAAGAAACAAAATTTGGTCCATCAATCAGCACGATTATTTGAAGTAAAAATCAATAATAAAATAATGGTTTTTAGAATAAAAATTGTTAACAAGTATTGCTAGATTTTTTCACCAATATAATGTGCAAAAAAAAGTGGACTCTAATTCATTGAAAATTTTATTTTAAAAATGCTTGAAAAATAAGCAAATTCACAATTCTTGATTCTGTTTTGCTTAATCAGACAAAGTGAAAAGAGCAACGTATCGTTTTCTGTGATTCATTGAATGTTTTTGCTTAAAAATAAAATATTCAAAAAAGAAGAAAGAAAATGATAAACACTGTTTGTCCTGTTTTTTGAGCATTAAAATACGACAAACAAAGAATTCATTTTACAATTCTTTCGAGAAACTCCACTGTGATTTCACGTAAACGTGTTTTAACTTCCTTTGTTGAATATCTAAATTTGCCGAAAAGATACTGGCTATTTCTAATCGAAAGACAGTGGCTTAATTTTTCTCAAATTAAATTGGTTTGGGTAAATTTTATTTTTTTTAATAATTTTATTCAGTGTTATCCTGTGTTTTGATTAGTTTTTACTAATGTCGTAACGATTTTTTGGGCATTTTCTTTTTTTTAAAGCTTTAAATAATACAATATCTTAAATGAATCTATTCTTTTTATTTGTTATTTTAAGAAAATGTTCCAGTTATCGTAATGATAGCCTTTTTTAATCGATTAATGGATGTGATAATTAAATACAATTGTTGTAAGCTAATAATTGACATCTGCAACACAAAAATTACTAAAAATTAATATAACTACGTGTTTGTCACACATGTATTTGAATAATCTGAACAAAAGTTACTTTTAAGTTATTTTAAAGTGAAAAGTAAATGATTTGGCACCAAGAAAATTTTTTTAAAAAGTTTTTTTAAAAAAAAACTCTTACAACGATTTTCCAATGAAAGCAATAAAAAGAAATTGCGCAAAATTGAGAAACTGAAATTTTTACTTGAGTACTCCGCTATTTTTTTTGATTAACTTATCATTAACTTTATTTTACTACATTAAACATGACAACATCTTCTGCTTCTGTTTATTATATCTACAAAATGCAAATGGATCGATATGAAATCTTTAAAACACAAGATCAAGAAAAAGGTGAATTTGATGTTGAATTTGTCATCGACGGAAAGGTATGTTTTTTATCAGCAGTTGTTGCAGTGATTACTTTCGTTACTGCAGTAATAATGCTTTTTGTTTTTAGACTCTTTATGCTAACAAAGTATTCCTAACAACAATCTCTGAACCTTTTGCTGCAATGCTTTCTTCTCGTTGGTCTCAAAAGAATGAACCAATCAAAATTGAATGCTCATCGTACAATAACTTCTATCAATTTCTTTGCTTTATTTATTCTGGACATTGTGAATTAACAACCGATAACATCTATCAAATGGTTGATATTGCGGAATATTATGGCGTTACGTGTTTCAAAGATTTTTGTGATAAATACTTAGCAACAAAACAAGTTATCATTCCAGAAAGCATGGAAGAAATGTATGAACTTGCAGAGAAATATAAATTACCTTCCTTTCTCAAAGCTATCAAGGACCATATTAGCTTGAAGGGTGATACTGTTATTCGTTCAAATGAATTTATTAGCTTTAAAAAGCCATTTTTTAAATTTATTTCTTTGGCTCTTGGTGGTAATTTTAAAGAAGAGTTTTTTGAAGGTGTAAGTTTTTTTGCTGTTTTTTGGGACTTTTTCTGCATCAATGGCAAAAAAGCCAGCTCATGTGGTCGGGTGGTTAGCGCGTCAGATGTTCGATCTGGCGATGCCAGGTTCGAGTCCTGGCAGAGACTACCACTAAAAAATTGACTATATTAATATTGCTTTTCAGGCATACAAATGGATTGAACATCAAGTTAAACAAAATGAATCAGCTATGGAAGATCAAAATTTTAATCTTCAAGAAACTGTCAAAGCTCAACTCTCTAACATGATTCCATTTCCTGTCTTTTACAAAATGAAACATGAATTTTTAATGAACTTTGTTGGTATGTCTTTACTGTTTTAACATCCATTTGTGTTTCTTTAAAATGTACGATTTCAGTTGAAAATGGATTTTATTTATCACCTTCTGAACTACATAAAATATTTCTCAGTTCTCGTAATAACTACTGCAATGATTCAATAACTTTCAAAAGCGTATGTCTTATATCATAATGCTTTCATTTCTCTTACTTAATTTTTTAGGTATATGAATTAGCTGAAAAACAAGCTGTGATCAAGCAAAAAATGGATCCAAACAATTCAAGCTTTAATTTTGTAGAATACATGGAAGAACATTTATCTCCAATTTTACCATTTTTAAAATTTCAATTTTTTAATAAACAATTTTTGATGGATTTTGTTGGTATGTTTTTGAGTCTCCTTGAATTGATAAAGAATGTTTGTTTTAGCTGCAAAAGGATTTCTTTTATCTCCTGAAGCATTATGTCAAATTTATCAATATTTTGGCTTTGGAGTTGGTGATGAACAAAAAGGATTCAAATTTGTAAGTTATTTAATAGCTTTTTTTCGTTGAGTATTGTTGTTACTTTCTGCTATTTTATCGAATACTATGAGTTGTTTTTAGGTATGTGAATTGGCGGAAAAACAAATATTACAAAGAAAAAAGATGCTTCAAAATGATGAAAATTTTAATGTTGTTGGTGCAATTAAAACTGATTTATCTCAAGTTATTCATTTGGCATTTACAAGACTTCATAAAGTGGATAAAGAATTTTTATATGATTTTGTTGGTATGTTTCTTTTTTACTTTTTGTAAGGGTTATGATGAACTTTTTCTTTTACTCATCTTTTGCGCGGTTTGCATGTGCATGTGTCATAAATTTTTATCATTTGATTATAGATGATTTTGACATATGATTAATATTCATCTGAGCATATTATCTTATTATATTGTGCTTATCTAGTTTCCTGTGAAATCACTATTGGCGCAAAATTGTTGGATATTCCCTTGCTTTTAATTTTTCGGATTACGGTATTCTAGACATATTTATGGCGAAGTAGTTAACATTTCAATTTAAAATTACCGGTAGATAGTTCTTCGGCCATTATCGGCCATAGTTTCCAGCTGCTTCTTCTTTGACCGTTAACCTTTTGCTACTATAATTCACCTTATTTTCATCTACGACATGAATCTTTTGGGCTTGCATTATCTCTTATTACGCTCTCGCTTTTTGATAGATGTTTAAAAAATCACATCTTATTAAAGAAGCACAAGATCAGCTAGCTTTTGCAAAATTTGTAGATGAACAAGATCGGTTGTGACGTATATTTATTTGTTATTTATTTTAGTTGCAAATGGACTTATTACTGAAGAAGAAGCAAGTCATGTATACAATACTCGAGGTACTTCATTCTTTTGTTCTTTTCAATGATTGTCTTTATTTTTATATTTTTTCAGTTGAAGTCAAAAATGGTGAACATTCAATTTCTGGCATTTTCGTTGATGTTTATGGTATTCGTCGTGCCTTTGAAAAATATGTATCAGATTGTACAAAACGAACAAAAGCAAAGAAGCTTCGATTTTACAATGTTAAACTTCCAATTCCCTCTACTCCAAGTACTATACAGAAAATGAAAGGTGTTCAATGGTATTTATGTTTAGAAAAAGATGGTGTATTTACAATCAAGCATCAATCACTTATTGACAGAACTGATTATTTGATTGCAGAAATGGAAAATAATGATCAATTTAAACTTGATCCTGATCAACGTACTCGTTTACATTTTTCGAATATTGTTTAAAAATATTTTTTCTTATTTTGTTGGTTTTTTGTTATGGTTTTTTTCTAATAAAGAAAACGTCTTGGTTAAATTGTTTTTTGTGCTGGAAGTATGTACACAGCTTGCCGGGAAACATAGCAAGCTTGTTAGATTAGAATTGTCATTTTAAGCATTTTTTGTGTTGTTAGGTATTGTTTTGAAAATTTCTGAAATGTGATGGATATGTTCTACAAGGTAACATATAATTATGGCATACAAAAGTTCTCTAACTACAGTATACCAAAATTTTGTTTTTCAAAGAGTAATCGTCGAAAATTTAAATACAGCCAAATGTTTTCGATTTTCTTAAAACCTTATAGTTTGCAAATTACACAATAAATAAAACCCAAAAAATAACTCAAAAACAGCGAATTTACCACCTTTAACCTTCCTTTGCATTTCTCAAAATTTTTTCAACTGATCCATTTTCCTGCTATTTTCTTGCTATATCGAACACTTGTGAAGCAATAAAAAATACTTTTTTTAATTTATGTAATCTTCATAACACAATAACAAAAATAAATACAGACATGGCCATAAAAAATAGTAATTTATAAATCACCTTTTCGTCCACGAAAACGAGATCTCATATCAATCTATAAAGAAATAAAGCTGATTAGTTTTTGTCAAACACTGGGGATGTCCAAATATCTCAAGATAGAAAATTACACTTTTATCCCCCTACATCAAAGACACTTTTTGCCGCATATGAAAGGCGACAAAAAGTGTCTACAAGGTGGTATACAGAAACGACTTTCTTGACAATTTGCAACGTCTTTGATATTTTGCCGTTTTTGGGACGCATCGGTAAAAGCTCAAAGGAAAATGCCTTTTTTTGCTCACCTTTAAATACGGACTTGGTCATTTACCCCTTCCCTCTATTATAAGATATCTGGACACTCTCATTTAAAAAAAAGTAACAAAAGCTTACCATTGATCGTTTACAATCTGCAAAACTTGATAATAAAACAAAGCATCGATCAGGTACTCGGCCATTATGAGCTTTAATACATTCAGCAGCAGGTCGACGATCAATTTGAATACATTCTGATTCTTTAATGCAACGCTTTAGCTCCATTCTTAAACGATCACACGTCCAGTTTTTTCAAGAATATTTACTGATTCATCTTCATATTCTTTTGTAATCATTTTCTGAAAAAAACTGGATAGAAATAAATTATGAAATTTAGTGCAAGCTTGAACAAAAGAGATGTCAGTGAAAAATACTTTAATAGGGAAAAAGTGGAACCCTCAACGGCCATCAAAGAAAGCTGTTTATTTGTGACAAATAATGTCCGACGAAAATGTAACATATTCAAGGGCGAAAAATTATTAAATCTGTTTTGCAATAAAATGTTATTAGCAAGAAAAGTGTGTAACGCTTTTAGCATCACACTACAACAAGCAAAGTACAAATTATTTGCAACTTTTAAAATTTTTAACAAAAAAAGCAATCAATATTTCTTTTACTTTTTCACTTATTTGAATATTTAAATTTTCAACACACCTAAGTTGAATGTCCCGTAAAAAGTGGCTAAAGGAATTGGCTTTTTGATTATTAATCTAGGAATATCCAAACAAAGATTTCAGCATAATATAAATATTCAGAATTTTTTTAATTTCTCAATATGAATATTACACGAGTGTTTAAAAGCTTAACTATGAGAATATAGAATGAAAAGCTGTCATTAAGGGTATGAATAAACTTGTAATGTGTTTATTATCATTTTTGTTGAATAGATATACGGTTTGTTATTATTAGAATAGCTGTACAAATTTTGGAGTAAACAGTAAAAAGCGTTGGAAAAAAGTTCAATAATTCGTGGATAGCCGTGAAAAACCGTAAAAAATCGTGAAAAAACATGCTAAATTTTCCACGACTTTTTACCATTTTCTACGGTTTTTTACAATTTTCCACGAATTTTTCAGACTTTTTTACATTTTTTTGTCATTTGTTGGGGTTCCAGATGGGATCAAAGGATACATATGGGCCCAAAAGTGATACAGATCTATTCCCCTGGTCCATATGTACATTTTTTAAAAGATTCATGTGATTTCGTTTCTAGAAATCGTTTACAAAAATGAAAAAAAATTAGAGAAAAAGGAGATAAACATTTTGTCACTCATTGTACTCCTTATGTCATTTTTTATTAAATTTATCTGATATTTTGCTTTTTCTACAAAGAGGTACAAAAAACATACATTACTTTTGCCAACAGAATTGCTATTAATATCAAGTAATTTTTGTGATGCTTTAAATTGCATAATTTCTGGTTCATTGCTTTGATTCTTTTCTTCTTGTTGTTGACGTGGAATTTCAAATGAGCAAATTGAAACAGATTCAATTAAATGATGATCATTAATATCTTTCCATGTTTTGCCAAAGATATCCTGTAATCTTACAGTTCATATTGTACCTTATGCAAATTAACTTAAAATACCTTCTTCTTTTTTGAATCTTCATTGATAACACCTTGTTCAATTTTAGTTGTTGTTGCATTTTCGTAAGCTGCAATATGAAGTGATAGAGTGCTGCTGTTGATGACATTTGAATGAAATTTTTCATTTTTTGATTGTTTTTGAGCTTTTTCTTTTTGAAAATCATAAAGTTTTAAAGGTTCAAATGGTTTTTGGCGTTGATTCAAAGAGATAATTTCATTTTTTCATTGATAATTATTACAATCAGTTAAATCTGATTTTAAGAACATGCAGTCTCAGAAAATTGTATTTTGGTATTACCTTTTTTCTTACAAGCATAAACAAAGCAATGTGCAGCAAACATCAATAAAATTCAAAAAAAAATTTCTGAGACTGCACTTTCTGTTTTTTACCAGTAATTTTTCTTTCACTTTCAAATGAAATGCTTTTTGATTGAATTGGAGTAACTTTGGAACCATTACAACTTTCATTTAAGTTAAAATTACAATAGGAGACGCCATTGCTTGAAGTATCCAAAACAATTTTAGAGCTCTTTTCAAAATACAAAGATTTTGTTGCCATCTATAATTATTTTGTATTTAGCAAAAACTGGTAAAAAAGACAATCACGTTTGATAAGTAAAGGTGAACGAAACAAAAACAGTAAGTTGCTAGAAATAAAAAGTAATCTTGTCAAAAACGATGTAATACCATTTTTATTGCTTTTCATTTACAAATTTTTGTTCCTTGATTTTTTTAGAAAATAAGAATGATGCGTAAAATAAACTATCTAAACGCTTAAAATCTCAGATAAATGTTGGTTTAAAAAATAGAAGCACATGCTTCAGTTAGAGCATTTAGGGTTGTTACTTACCCCTAAGAACTGCATATTTTTCAGATTTTTTTTATATCTAACGGTTGGTAATAGCATGTATTTTATCAGGTTTGTATTAAAAAATTCGAAAATGAGCGATTTTGAGCTTTAAGTAGCCGACGATTAGGCAGTACTTTGCTGTTAGGGCAATATAATTGTCTCCAGTAGTTTCCATCTAAATGTCTATGCATATTTTTAGATGGCTAAATTAATGAAAGATTATCGTGGCAACCCAGCATTTATTGCAACCTTTAATTCAACTGTGGAAGAAAACACAAAAACTTTCCAACAATACACACAAATATATAATGAATGCTTCAAAAAAAAGATGCTGATATTAAAACCCAAGAAATCAAAGAAATTGAACAAGGCTTTAAAATTGTCGTAATAACATTTGCCTTGCTTTCAACTTTTTGGAAATGTTTTGGATTTTATTTAACAAGATATAAATTTAAAAAAAGAAAATATCAAAATAATTTAATTTTGTATACCTCTTTTCAGTTTTTATTTGTTCTTTTTCTTTGTGGTCTTTCATTTATTCCTGGCGTGGCTTGTTTAGAAATACCCGAAAATATATCTGATTTTGAAGAAAATATTTTAGAATCTGCTTTTTTTAATTACATTGATTAATATATTTTTATTTAATAATACATACACTCAAAACCTGAATAAAATGACAAAAATAAAAAAATAGTTGTAAATAACATTTCTTTAAATTAAAGACATGGAATAAAATGCTTTAGGAAAATAAAAGTTTTGTACTGTTTTAACATTTTCTTGATACAAGTTCTGAACTAAACACTATCTTCAACAGTAATATGAGTAGTTGTGTTTCGCTTTTCAAAACTTCCATAACCTTTATCACTTCCCCATCCAGCTTTTCTCGTAAATACTGCTTGCTCAAAACCACCAAAATTACCGTATCCAGGAATTATATGTTCTTGATTGTTGTCCCTTGCAAGGGGGATATGATTGTATCGCCAATCCCAAATTGCTGCATATGTCATACGATATGCCCCAAAGGCATTTGCTGTGCCAATGATAGCTCCAGCTACTGTAAAATTGATTGTTTTAAAATGCTTAAAAAATAATTATAGTAAAAGCTTACAGCAATCATACCAATGATGAAACGCATCAATTGTAAGTGAAGCAGTAATAAGGCATGCAACAAGAAGTGGAGTATAAACAGCAATCATCTTCCAGTATGCTGGATGATAATTTGACCATAATTTTAGCTTGGCGTTGAGGTAAAGGAAGAGGAAAACGAAGCCAGCAAAAGCAGCAGTTGAGTCTGAAAATTTAAAGAACTGTTTAAATATAAATTTTTTGCAATTGTTTTTTTACGAGATCGGAATTAGAGAAACTAAATTTTTGTCCAGGAAAAAAGATTTATAAAAAAGCATTCCAAATTTGTATATTTAGCAATTTCCCTAAATAACTTGCTTTCACTTTTTTAATTAGTTAAAATTTTAAATAAAGATATTCATTAAAATGCTAAAATCAAGGCGATGCAAATCGAAATATCCAAAATGTAAAACTTACAAAAAAAATTTGGATAAAAATTTCAATTTTGCACAGCGCAGTACCGAAATTCTTCTGTGATTTAAATAATTAAAATCTTTTATTTTTTGTCAAAAGTTTATTTAATTAACATTTTTACTCAACGGATATATCTAGATGATATCTGAAAATGTCCTAATATCTGATTGAAATTCTTCAACAAGCTCGATAGTATCATTTTTTCATGTATTTTAATTAAGAATGAGTTTCAATTAGAAGGTGCTTCAATTAAAGCATCAACGGTATTTCTTACTTTTGTAATTTTGATGTCAAAAACCCTCAAATTTCCCTTTTATAAAAATCAAAAACTTACGTCCTGATGGCATTGATTCCAGACTATCATTAATCTCTGATTCATCACCAGTACAAATATCTTTTGTAAAAAACATATTTTGATACCCGACTCCACCAACACCATTTCTTAACTTTTCAAGATCAGGTTTACAAACATCCAAAAAATGAGGCCTTAGACCTCCAATTAACCATTTAATAAAAACTTGAAATGCTGCAGCATTGATTAAAGAATATGTCACTCCAAAAATAGCATTATTCACATCCCAAAAAGAACGAACTCGAATCTGGCACAGAAGAATTACAATTGCCGGGATACCCCATGAAAGAACAGATGAAAGCCAAATGGGAACAATATTTGGCCGCATAGGATATGCAAAATCTGGATATACAATTTCGCCATCTTTAAATGTTATAGGAAAATTTCGCGTTGGTGCTGGTTTAAGCATATAAATCTGAAATAATAAAATAGCGTAAGGTATGCAAATTATAATCACACGGGATTGTTTTTAGATGTCATCTTGGTTTGGGCTCATATCACATCATTCAACCCTTGTATTAAAAACATATTCTTGCAAATTATCAACTGTCTTTTTAAAAAAGTTGCATATGAAAACCTATTAAAGTAGCACCCGATATCGTCTGCTACTTATCCCTTAAAACTTGAAATTTTTCTGCTTTTGGATTTCTCGATAGTAAGTAATAAAAAAATTTGGTAAGAATCTTAAAAATTAGAAAATTTCAAATTTTAAAAGAATAAGTAGCACGCGATATCGTGTGCTACTTTGATAGGCTTAAAAATGTAAATTCTCAAGAAAGCAGCTAATTATTTACAAAAATATGTTTAAATACTAAGGGAGTATAATGAAATGCACTTTTAGCCGAAATCGAGATGTTATTTAAAAACGGTCCCTTGTCAGTAACACTAACACTTGTAACACTTACCCCAAGACTGACAGCACCCGTAATTGCAATAGTTAACAAATCAACCCATACAGAGCTAATCCAAGATTTTAATGTTGGACGTCGATTAATAAATCCTGGACTACTTTGAACAACAGTCCTCCTTGTGGTGGTGTCGGTACTTTTCATCATTTTGATGGTTCTAAAAAGGAGGCTCAGTTATTAGCGATGAAAAAAAATTAATTTCAAAAAACCATCCAATCGAATTATAAAAATTAAATAAAGCTTTAAAAAAACGTCTCGGAATTAGTTATGCCTTGCAAACCTTAAAAAGTGTCCTCAATATAATTTGTTTGTTTTGGTAAAAAATTTTCATCTAAAATGTTCTTTTTAAATCCAAAACACATTTTTTTGTTTAAAGGAAAGATACAACTTTTCAAAAAATTTCTAACAAATTTCAGATGATTAAAAATCTCAGAAAAAGTAATTAAAGACAACCCATGAAAAAATGAATAATTTTGACAAATAACACCCCAATAAATATAAAGCAAAATTTCTTTAAAACAAATAAATAACAACCAATCAAATGGTTTCTGATCAACAAACAACTTTGTCATCTTCTTTTTCTTCTTTTTTCTTATTATTTTTATATTTATTTGTTTACGCGAAAAATAAAGTTTCTCTCCTCATTTTTCTTCCGTCGTTCTTTTCTACGTGCTGCACAATCACGTTTGTCACCTGGTCCTTCCTCCGATATTGTTGCTGCAGAAAAAAAAGACGAAAACATTCTTTTCGGTGTTTGTTGTTGCCCTTGCTTGGGTGATTGAAGAATTGACGTGTTTTTCTCCGTGAAAAAAAAATGAAAGACTTGTTTTTTTTCGGTGAAGAAAAAAAAGTTGACTTTGTTGATCTGCCTCTTTTTTGGTAGTAGCAAAAAAAATGACAAAAATGGTCAAAGTATGAGTTTATTCCAAAAAAAAATCCAGGATTTATTAATCGACGCACAACATTAAAATCTTGGATTAGCGAAAATTCTATTTTAGCAGTTTAACTAAAAAATTATATCTTAAATGCAATATTCAAAACTACACCCTTTATCAGTTTTGATTTAAAAATTAAGTATTGCTTGAATAATTTCTTAAATCAGAATCTGTTTACTACTGACAAAATTAGTTAACTTAGAAGCTTTCAACTGTATCTAATATTGAAATAACAAACTTTCTTCTTTCCTTTTTATCTACTAGGGGTGCCCCGCCCCTTCGGTGCGGCCACCAATGGTCCACGCTATAGGAAATTTATTACACGTATAAACAACAAATGTAAAGTTAATTGTGTTTGCTATCAAATTAAAAGTTGAATGAGAACATATATTTACACTGACTAAAAAAGACCCTGTGCTTGTCATATAAGATCCTCTAACATTTGATTCAAGAGCTAAATGGTTGTAATGTGATATTAAAAAACAAATTAGGTTTCCCTTTAATGCTCCATATTTACCGAAAGTAAGACCGTGGAAATTTACACGCCGAGGTGCGTGAAGCAAAATTTTAGAATGAACAATTAGCAGAGCTAAGAGTCAAATGAGCCAATAGCAAGCTATAGTTAATAATGACAGCAGCGGCAGTTGAAAATATGACAATGATTATTTTGTCATTCGTTTGTAACAAACTCATTGTATTATGCAAATTTTTATCTCATTCTCATTTTATTCCTCACATTTTTGTTTTATGCAATTTTCATTTTTTTTTGCAAAAAATTTGCATGAATAAAAACACACGGTCGGACCAACGGACAATCTCCATTTATAGGAAGGACAGTAAAAAATTAATTATGTTATACTTCAGCTTATTTAGTTTTCTACAAAACGTCTAGATCTATCAGTTAACACAAGCTACAGTAACTTAATAAAATTTATGGAAAAAACAAAGGTCGAATGAACGAACTACAGTACCCCAAAAAAGTATAGAATTGAAAAATTATTACATAAATTTATTAAACATTAAATATAATAAGAAAATATTCATCAAGAATCAAAAAAACAAAAACATTTAAAGACACTTCTTTGCTGACTTCTTTTTACGCTTCAAATCACGACCACCACCAGGAACAGTTTCCTTCTTTTCAGCAGCTGCTGCTGCTTCTTTCATTTCCTTCATTCTTCTTTCATCTTCACTATCAGTTTTAATATCAGAGAGTTTTCGAAATGGAATTGGATTACGGCAATATGCTTTTTCAATTGTATTCATTGGATAAGGCATTTTTTGTCGAGCTGCTTCAGTATTATTTGCAAGTACAATAGGCATTTTACGACTAAAAATGAGTAATGTAGGAATCCGATAATATACAAGCAAAGAACATACCGAATTAATGCACAAGCTTTACGACGAACACGAGTTTCAAATCGTTTTTGAAGAGCAATGACCATTAAAAGTGGAAGTGAATAAAAAATTAATTTATCACATTTAACTTGTTGATGATATTCAGCACCGAAAGCAAAATAAACAGTAGTAGCAGGTGTCTTTTCATCTTGAAAAAGTGAGCGTGCACCTTCTGGAACAAATGTAATACAGCGATTTTTATCAAATTTGCAACCAGCAGCAGAAAGCTTTCGTTTAGATTCCCGTCTATAAAATGGCATATTAGAAGATCAAGATATTAATTTATACGTATATAAAGAAACTTACGCAAGTGCATCAATTCTTTTAAACATTTGGCTAACAGGAAGACCAAGCAGTTCAACTTCAGATTCCAAAACATCACGATTAATTTCAGGATAATTGCTTAAAAATTGTGATACAATATATCCATAAATGCTCTATATAATAGCTCTTACCTTTTCATTTCTTGCACAACATCAGATTCAGAAGATGTAAGACAATGACGAGCAACAGAATCAGGAACATATTCAATCATTTCCTTTCTTTCTTTTGGCAGCGTTTTTTCAAGTGAATCCGTTTTTGCAGATTTCATTGAACGAGGAACAAGACGATGAGGTTTTGTATATGGTACAGGAACAGGTTCTGGAGCATTTGAAAGATCAAATACAGGTTGTCGTGAGCCAGGAGCAGGTGGAGCATCTTCTGTTGGTTCTTGTGTTGTTATTTCTTTCTTTGCTTGCTTTTGAACCTTCTTTGACATTTTGCTTGGTTCGAATTTAGTAAAGTTCAAATCTGTCTTTCGCGTTGATGATGGGGTATCTTTTGTTTCAGCCGGAGCAGCAGCAGTTTTTGTTGTTGGTGGTTTCACATCTGGACTAGCAACTTTAACCTTCTTTGTTGCTTCTGATGCTACAACAGCTTCAGGTTGTGGAAGAGCTTTTGATGACTTGGGTTTCTTGAAACAGACATAATATCTAAAACGAAGTAGTTTTAATATAGTACAGTATTCAAGTCAAACATACACAAAAACACCAATTACAATAAGAGCAAGAACACATACAGCAGCAATAATTAAATATGCCCACCACGGAAATCCTGCATCTGCAGAAGATTCTTTTGCTTGAGATAATGGTGTTGTATCTTTTAACCCTGGAGTTGTTTTAGGACGAAGAGTTGTAAGAATATTAGGAACATGGATTTGAGCGTTCATCTGCAAAAGATACGTGTATGTTTAAAAGAATAAAAAGATATACTTGATAAAATGACTTACAACTTTAACAGGACAATTATCATCAATTTCAATAACATACAGTTTTATCATTTTTTCGCCATGATCAAATTTAGGAGAACAGCTTTTAAACAAATCTGAACCAATAGATGGAATTAGACCGCTTTGCATTGTTGGTGCAATACATGGAGTTACAAATTGACGTGTATAAACAGAATCAAGACCGAAGAATATTTTTTCATTAGCCCTATCAGTCTCACCATCATATTTTACTTGGAAACTACAATAAGATGAAATTGCAGTACATTGCACAGTTGATCCAATAACATTATCAGTAGTTTCAAAGCAGACTGTCGATCTAAAGGAAAAAATATATAAATAACTTGCTTTTAAAAAATTTACAACTTACGTTCCTTTACAGCTTTTACAAACTTCAAATTGCAATTGTTCAGAAGGTATTGTAAGATTTATTGGACCAGTTTTACGTAATAAAATATTTCCGTTTCCGTCTTCTATTCCAGGTACCAAATCATCAGTTAACATTTCACCAACAGCACCATTTTCAGCTTGTTCATTACCACCACCAATTACAGTTATATTTAAATCATTTCTTTGTAATCTTGTAACAGCACCACTTGAATCCAGAAATAAAAACGGAACACAAATAATGTAGAGAAGAAATAAATTTGTGAAGCAGCAAAATTTCATCTTGACGAGTTGACGACAAAAAATAAAAATGTTGCAAATGGCAAAAATGAAATGCTCTTTTATAGAGATTATCCGCATTGAGCATAAGCAATAATGCAAATTTTTTACATTCTATGATTTGAAAAAAAATTGGTACATTTAATAAAATACAGTAATCCTCAAAACGGAATAGCATTATTTTTTGCTAGAGTAATTGTGTGTTTAAGATTTCTCAATTCAAACAAGCAAATTAAATTAAATATTTAAGATCAAATTACTGTAGTCAGAATTTTCTTTACTAGAGTAATTGTTTGGGGAAATAAATTAAATACAGTATTGGAAGAAACGAATTAATACAATATCTTATGCCACAACAAATTTCAGTCGATCTTTAAAATTTTTTATTAAACATAAAATATTTATAAAGCATCAAAGCATATCATAATTAAATCAGTTAGTACATAAGATGGTCAATAAGATTATGTAGATAGCCCTAGAATTGTGGTTCTAGAAGTTTGACATTTACAAGGGAACGTTCAGAGATGATTATTCCGTATGACCCCAAAACTTATTTCATGTGATTCCCCAACTATTCAATAGCATTCATGCCAATTTTTACGGGCCCTTATTAACAAATGCCATTTTTTATATATATTGAGTAGCACACGATATCGCCTGCTACTTTTTGGTTAAAATCGCTTATCCTTTAATCTTTTAATATGCAAATGTTAGAAAATGTGATATTGAGTGTTACGAAATTATTTTCAATAATCAGAAACATGTAAAATCCCAAAATAAGCGATTTTAACCAAAAAGTAGCAGGCGATATCGTGTGCTACTCAATATATATAAAAATGGCATTTGTTAATAAGGGCCCGTAAAAATTGGCATGAATGCTATTGAATAGTTGGGGAATCACATGAAATAAGTTTTGGGGTCATACGGAATAATCATCTCTGAACGTTCCCTTGTTGGTCGGTCATTATAAGGGAATTACTATCATAATGCTGCACTACCATTCACAAGCAGTTTTTTTTATTAAAAAATACTATATTGCTTGAATATTTTTTTAAATTAGAATCAGTTTACTATTGACAAAAGTAGTTTATTTAGAAACTTTAAAGTGTATGTGATATTTAATAAACAAATTCTTTTCTTTCAGTAAATGTTAATTATATAAATTTTATATGAATGCTTCTACATTACTTTATCTTATTCAGTTTTCTCCAAAACGTCGAAATCTATCGTTTAACACAAGCTACAGTACCTTAATTACATTTATCATTATTATTGAATTTGATGATTTTGAATTATAAGAATTATTAATAATATTTTTGTGCTGCTAAACGGGTTTTATTTTGTTGTTACTTAAATTTATTTTTTTGTTATTTAAAAAACAAAGTTTATTGCTATCCGTCACAACAGAATATTCTCATTTTTTGGTACAAAAAATGGAAGTCAATCAATTTACACAAGCTACAGTACCTCGATTAAATTTATGAAAAGCTCAAACGAATGACAGATTGTATGATTCAAAAAGAACAAACTACATTACCCAGGGCCAAAACTGCCTTAGGGACACATGTCCCACCCCCTTGGAGCTAAATTTACGTTGAAAAATTCAATCATATACCAGGTAAAATGAGATTTTTTACCTGGTATAAGTTTCGACCTATTTTCAGCCCTGGCAGTACCCCAAAAAAAGTAAAGAATTAACAAATTGTAGCATCTATCACAAAAAATTTATTTAACTTTAAACATATTTACCAAGAATCAAGAAATAATAAAAAAAATATTCAATGGCGCTTTTTTGATGATTTTTTCTTGCGCTTCCAATCACGACCATCACCAAGAGCAGTTTCTTTCTTTTCAGCAGCTGCTGCTGCTTCTTTCATGTCTTTTATTCTTCTTTCACTTTCACTATCTGTTTTGATTTCAGAGAGTTGACGAAATGGCTTTGGATCCTTGCAGTATGCTTTTTCAATTGCATTCATTGGATATGCCATTTTTTGTCGTGCCGCTTCGGTATTATTTGCAAGTACAATTGGCATTTTTCGACTAAAAATGAGTACTGTAAGAATGTGTTACAATGCAACAAAATCTTCACCGAATTAATGCACAAGCTTTACGACGAACACGAGTTTCAAAGCGTTTTTGAAGAGCAATAACCATCAAATGTGGAAGTGAATAAGAAATTAATTCATCACATTTAACATGTTGATGGTATTCAGCACCGAAAGCAAGATAAACAGTTGTAGCAGCAGTTTTTTCATCAAGAAGCATTTGACGAGCACCTTCTGGAACAAAAGTAATACAGCGATTTTTATCAAATTTGCAACCAGCAGCAGAAAGCTTTCGTTTAGATTCCCTTCTACAAAATGGTGGTCGAATATATTAATTTATAAGTATATAATAAAGAAACTTACGCAAGTCCATCAATTCTTTTAAACATTTGACTAACAGGAAGACCAAGAAGTTCAGTTTCAGCTTCCATAACATCACGTTGAATTTCAGGATAATTGCTTAAAAAATATATTACAATAAATCTACATACGCTCGTGTAATAATTTTTACCTTTTCATTTCTTGCACCAAATCAGACTCAGAAGATTTAAGACAATGCCTAGCAACAGAATCAGGAACAGTTTCAATCATTTCCTTCTTTTCTTTTGGCAGCGTTTTTTCAAGTGAATCAGTTTTTGCTGATTTCATTGAACGAGGAACAAGACGTTGAGGTTTTGTATATGGTACAGGTACAGGTTCTGGAGCATTTGAAAGATCAAAAACCGGTTGTCTTGAGCCAGGAGCAGGTGGAGCATCTTCAACTGTAGTTGGTTCTTGTGTTGTTGTTCCCTTCTTTTGAATCTTCTTTAATTTTTTGCTTGGTTCAAATTTAGTAAAGTTCAAATCTTCCTTTCGCGTTGATGATGGATTATCTTTTGCTTCAACTGGAACAGTAGCTGTTGTTGTTGGAGGTGGGTGTATATCTGGACTAGCAACTTTAACTTTTGTTGTTCGTTTTGCTGTTACAACAGTTTCTGGTGGTGGAAGAACTTTTGATGATTTGGGTTTCTATAAAGTTGATTTGAATTATGTACAGTATCCAAATAAAACTTACACAATAACACCAATTACAATAAGAGCAAGTACACATCCGGCTGCAATAATCAAATATCCCCACCATGGAAAACCTGCATCTGCAGCTGCTTCAGCTTGACCTTGGGATAATGATGCTGGATTTTCTGTTCTTGGTGTTGTTTGAGGAGGAAGAGTTGTACGAACTTTGGGAACATGGACCTTAGCATTCATCTGAAAAGAAAGTAGATGTGAAAGACAAATTGAGAAATAAAAAAAACTTACAACTTTAATAGGACAAGAACTAACAACATAAGCATGTAATTTTACCATTTTTTCAACAGGATCAATTTTTGGATCACAGCTTTCAAATCTGTTAAAGGCAATTGCATACGGAGATTCCATCTTTGGGTCGACACAGCTGGTGGTAAACTCGATCTTGAGTACACGTGCTTTACCAAAATAAAAGGCATCTTCATCACGATTAAATTTAAATTTAAATTCACAGGTAGAAGATATTGTAGAGCATGAACCAACTGCAACTGGATGAACATCGGTATTTTTTGTTTCATAGCAAATATATGATCTATAAATCATTGCGGTAATTTAAAGCAACAAAAATGTATTAACTTACTCTCCTTGACATTTTGCTTTACAAATTTCAAATCTCAATTGCAATTCTCCAGAAGTTATTGTGAGATTGATAGGACCAGATCTAGTCAATACAACATTTCCGTCTTCTTCTCTTCCAGGTAACGAATCATCAGATAACATTTCACCAACAGCACCATATTCAACTTTTTCATCACCACCACTTGCAGTATTATCAGAAACATTTCTTTGTAATCTTGTAGCAGCATCACTTGAATCCAAAAACAAAAAGGGAACACAAATAATGGAGAGGAAAAATAAAGGTTTGAAGCAGCAAAGTTTCATTGATGAACGTGACGACGACAAAAAATAAAAATGTTGCAAATGACAAAAATGAAATGCTCTTTTATAGAGAGTATCCGTATTGAACAAAAGCAATTATGTAAATTTTTAACATTCTTTGATTTGAACAAAAGATTTTGAAAGTACGTTGAAAAAATTTCACGTTAAAATTTTTTTAAAGATTACTGTTATTGCTGTAATGATTGACAACTTAAATAGCAAAAATATAAAAATTTGAGCGTTTTAAGATTTGTAATCATGTGTTTTTAGAAAATACCACAATGTTGAACCATCAAAATACGAAGAAAATGATACAAAAATTATCAAAGCTCCAAATTTCACCGTACTCAATCGTAATGACAAACAAAAATTAATGAAACTTATTATTTTTACTTCTTCTTCAAAAGATGCCTGCTACGAATACACTTACAAACAACATACGAAACATTTTCAGTGTACTCCTTGCTTTTCTGTAAATCATCATTATGTTACTGCAAAACTTTGTAAAGATGAAGATGGAGAAGAATACGTTCAACAGCTTAAAAATGAACATATTTGTGAACCAAAAAAATATGTTCCAGAAAAATTTGAATCTAAAAAATTCTCAACATTTGAAATCTACAGTAATCGATTTGGTAAACCTAATGCTAAATTAGTTGTATTCATCCATGATAAAATGGATTTTGTTTATGAATTTTTCCTGGTTGAAGGCAAACGTTTTGTCTGTACTTTTTGTAAAAGTCAGAAAAAAACTACAACTGCTTATTTAAGAGAAAATGAAAATGGTGAAAAGTATGTTGAAATGGATGCTATGGTGAAACATGTTTGTGAACCAATCAAATATGATCCAAGTAAAAACAAGAAATGAACGAGCTTGCATGGTATGATTATGAAAATGCTTGTATCAAAATTTTGAAATTTTTTTATTTGTAAAATTTATGTGTTATTGTAAAAATGTTTGTTAAATAAATGTTTATACTTTCTTTCGAAAATGACAAATTTCAGAATGTACACTACATTTTTTTGTGTTGAATTTTACTTAATTTTTTTATTATTCTATCAATGAGATAATAATTTTCAGCAACTTCATAAAATCATGACATTAAGACTGCAAAAAGTACAAATGGACAACTACGATAATAAACTGTAGCAATTCAAAGTCTTTTCACGTTTCACTTTTTTCAATAACTTTAAAACTGTTACAAAAACTATTAAATTATTCATTTTTATCGTTCATTTATTTAATTGTCTAGTTGAATTTGTTGTTGTGGTAACGATAATTACTCTGTCTTTCTTCAGTTTTATGTTAAATGTTTTTTCAATAAAATGACAAGCTGCATCATTGATGTCTGGATATTTCAAGAGAAATATAAAAATATCAATGCAAGAATTAATTCCTGTTCCAAATCCCATTACTGTTGTTGCATATCCAGCAATTGCGGAAGGGAGTTTAAAGAACTGAAAAAAGGAGAAAATTAATGACTGGAAATTTGCATAAAAATGGCAATAGGGTTAAAAGTAATCATCTCGTCAGTCTGACGAATTTAAAACAAAAACTGATCTTGCCATAACAAACCCAAATTTAAGATTATTTATTTCAATTCATCATCACTTTTGAAAAAATTTGCATACCGCTTGAATGCTTAACATAACAGATGGAAATCCATAAGAGATTGCATAACTGACAAGGACCAAAGAAGCTGACTTTAAAACTTTTGTTTGAGCTTTTGCAAACTGGCTGTCCATTGTTGTGTTGCCTTTTGCATTCTTCTTTTTCAACAGGAAATAAATGGTGCCAAGATAAATGACTGAAATAGAATTAAAATTAGGCATTAAAAAAGTGATTTCGGTACAGTATATTTGACATTAGAGTTATTAAATGTTAAATTAAAACCACACGTGGGCAGCTACTAGGGACAAAAAAAAGTTTTCTTACGCGTGCCATTTTTTGTTTGAGATTTTTTTGTTATTTTTAAAATTAAAATACGCGTGGTAAATCTTTAACCGAATTTACGATACTTATGCTATAATCATTTACGATACGACTCATAGTGCTTTAGAAAATTACGATACGTATACAACTTAAATAAGGCCTTTTTTAATCATAATTGAGACAAAAAATGTTAAAAACAGTTCGAATTTCTCTATTTCTGTCAGATATTGTACCTATTTTTCAAAATTTTCCTCTAAATTTCGCTCTTTTTTACGCGTGCTCCCAATTTTTCGCTTACGCGTGACGCGTGGTACTAGGGACAAATCCCTAGTAATCCCTAGTCGTGCCCACGTGTGATTAAAACACAATTTTCTTTGAATAGAGAAATGTAGTTTTTGAAAAAAAGAGTTCAAAATTTGCATAATTCATAATTTCTATGATTTTCAAAAAGCACATACCAAAAACTAATGCCCCAAACACAAGATTATTAATTCCAAAAACCAATGAAAAATATGGCCCTGAAGAAGCACCCGCTGCGCAAACATTAATCATTGAATTTTCAAAGGCATAAACTTTTGGAAGGATATTTGCAAAAATGTTACTACAAATAATTCCAACAATTGTAAAATAGAAGTATCGATAAGAACCATTAGATTTGATGTATCCAGCTGGATTATAAACAGCAACAAATCTATCTGCAGCAATTGCAAAGGTAACAAATTGACAGCCATTAATTCCAAGTCCTTGAGTAAAATTTGCCCATAAGCAATCAATTTTTTGATAGGATTGATAGCCCTGGGAATCAGCCCAAATTACAAAGGTTATCTTTGTATAGATTCCAATGCCTGAAAACTTTTTTGTACAAGAAGAGTTAAAAAACGAAAAAAGAAGAGGTTAGATTAGCGTAGTCGTAAGTGGGATAGAGTGGTAGTCGTAGTCATTAGTTTACGATTTGCTTATTTTCTTTTATGCTAATTTTGCATATTACTCGTTTTGTGATCATTTTTATGATATTTTTATTTTTGATAAAAACTTACCAACAAATGAATCACTGACACAGAAAAGTATAACAAATAAATTGCTTGTAGATTGTCGAAGTTTTGAATATTTAATAAATAAAAACAGAATGAACAAATTTCCGAAAATGCCAAATGTTGCAATAAAGTATCGAAAAATGTTTACAGACAAAAGCGTATCGAAAACATCAACCATTGTGATATTGATGTAGTGCTTACAAATGTGCAAACTGAAAAAATAAAATAAACCAAAGCAAGTTTTTTATCGGTCTAAATTTATTATTAAAAAAAACTCCTTCGAAGTCTCTACAATATAATTAACTTTGTATTTTTGTTGGAGCTTATATTTCCAAATAAAATTATAAAGAAAAAAACCTAATTTTATTTTAAATTTATGACTTAAGAAAGAAATGAAAAAAAAAGTTTTTCATACTGTAAGTGTATATAATTACATTTATGTATTTCTGTCGTTTCACCTGTTCGGCATGTATTTCCATATTTCCTCACCTTTTTTATAGACTATAACAGTCGCGTTTGAGTCGCTGCGTGCACGTCTCTATTTATAGTCAAACAGTTCTGAAATATCATATGTCTCTGATATACAGTAATTCATTGGCATTAAACATCAAAAGAAATTATAATGTTATAGTACCTTTTGCGTGGTGAAAAAAATACTATAACATTACAGGTGTTTTATTTTATACATCAAAAGATTTAATTCATTAATCACTAAATTGCTACTTTAAAATTACCATTTTTCACATTCCTTTTTTTTCAGTTTTATGCATTTTTTATTTTTTATTTTAGTAGTACAAAAACACACATTAAAATAAAAAAGTACACAAAAGGAACTAAATTTATATGTACCGTATATTTTGCATAAAAAACTTCCTTGTTCGTTTATTAATCTCTTATAAATTTTATTAAGGTAAGATTTAATTCTGCTTTAATTTAATTTTTTGTGTGGCCTTTTGTGTTGAACAAACTTCAAAACAGAAAAAAATTTTCTTAACTTTTTTATTGAAAAATGTTCATTACATCAAAAAATTATAAATCCTTAGGATTTTTTGGTTTTTCCATTGAATATGGCAAAGGCAAACATATCAGTGCTTAACTTTGAAATCACTTCAAAACAAAATGCAAAAATTAAAAATCGAAAACGAAGGTGGTGAAATCTTTTATTGAATTTTTGAGGTATATCAAAAAACGATATTTTTTCTTCGATGACAACTCGGTTTTTTTTGAATATTTGAGAAAATTTTTAAGCCAAAAAATATGATAGAAAATGCAATAATTTTTCTATCACATTAACATTTTTAATTTCCAAAGTTTTGACTTCAGAAATTTAAAAAATTTTTTACACATTTATATGACGAAATCATTCCTGACATTCAACATTATTTAATAAAATTTGATTCAAAATTTAACATTCTTAATTAAAATAAAAGGTATGAGATTCATGTAGGGGGCGCAGAGTAAAAAATAAATTTCTGATTTTGAGAATAATTTTTATATCGTTGGATAGATCTGGATCTTCGTGATTTAATAACACTTTTAATTTTTTTAGTTATCTAGAAATTAAAAAGTTATGGACATTTAACGACGAGCGTCTAAAATTTTTTTGCAAATGAGAGATTTTCTCTTTGCTTCTCTAGACTTGCCCAAAACAAAAAAGCTTTTTTAGAGAAAGAGCATGCTCTTTGGTTCTCTGAACTTGCCCAAAAAAATCAGTGTTTTAACAAAAAAATTTGAAAAAAATGTTATTCCTTTTTTTGTGAATTTTTCTAACACTGCGACCCCTAGGTTAATGGACAAAATAAATTTTGTCAGAAGCTCAAATTGCATTTGTTTTCTGCAGGAAAAAAAACTTTAACATAATAATTTTATTAAACATTTGCCAAAAAAGGCACATACAGACAGAAACCGTAATAACAACAAAAAACAAAACAAATTTAACACAAAGTCAAAACAGGTTTGTAAAAGCCCTGATCATTTTTGATCAATAAAATTGGATTTTCTTCATTTTCCCAATTTCCATATTTTTCAAGGATACCATTTTCTCCAAAAATACCAATTCGACATTGCAACCATGCACAAATAAAATTGAAATGAATTGATGAAAGTTGATTGCATTGATGAAGTTCTTGAAATTGTGGAGAAGTAATATCAAGGCTTGAAAAATCAATACCATCAACAGGTTCTAAAAAAGATAGTTACGTTAACACACTCAAATAAAAACAAAAAAAAACATACCAAAAGTTTTGAAGTTATCAGAAAAATATGATTGAATACGAGTTTTAATATAATAGTAATAATTTTCTGTACCAGTAAAGAAGTATGAAAGACATTTAAAGAATGAATCATTTGCAGACGAAATATCAGAAGTTTTGTTTGGAGTTGAATTAAATGAAATTTCAGAATATAAAACTTCAGCCCAAAAATGAAGAGCACTACGAATAAATGGAATATTCAGCTTTTCAAGTGTTGCTCGAATAAATGAATGTGAAGGTGGATCAAAATGATATGAAAGTTTTTCACCAGGTTCTTGTTTGACAGGTTCACATTTAATTTTTGATGATTCAAAAGGTTTTGGTGTTGGATGACGAATAGGCTTTTCAAGTTCAGCAATTTCTTTTTCTTTATCAACAGGAATGCCATTTTGATTATCAACAACTTTATCATTTTCAAACGGTAACGTGGGTGATGTTGAAGCAGCAGGTGATGTTACGGTATTTGTTAAAGAAGTTGGATATGGTGTTGATGATGATGCTGTTGTAGAAGGAATACTTTCCATTAATGCATCAATTTGTTGTAAAAGTGAAGCAGAAGTAGCGCGATAATCTTGTTCTTCTTTAGGTTCAAGAATTTGAATTTCATCTTCTTCTTCGGCATCCCCTGCATCAGCAGTTTCCATAGATTCTCTGAAATATAAAGACGTCATAACTTGTGTTTGAATCAATGAAATTACATCATTTCATTATTCATTTGAGTATCATCTGCTTGTAAAGCTGCTGAAGCATCACTAATATCCATTGACAAAGTAGTAGTTCTAAAATTTCACGATCAATAAGTTTAATGACATATCCATCAAAGCTTACGATATTTGATCGGTGGTAGATGATTGAATATCAGCAATATTATCTTCAGATTTGACCCTGTAAAATGTATATATATAATAATTTTTGTAAATACAAATATAATTTTGGTAGTAGATTTGGAATAAACGAAAACCAGGAAAAAAATGAAAAAGTCGAAGCGCAAATTTTTTCAAATTATTTTCATGTAAGTAAAAAAAATGAATTTTGTATAAACCTTTAAATAGAAATAGATTCAAAAACCTACGATTTGTTGTCTACTGTAGAATTATTAAAGCTTGAAGAGAGAGCATTGTTAGCTGGTGTTGGTTCACGGCTACTACCGAAATTAAATGGTGAAAATGAAATAACTGGAACAGGTCGATAATAAGTTGGTTGTCTAAAAAATTATCACGTGATTACTGTATTACAATGTAAAACAAAATAAACTTACACAGGTTTAATATGAATTAAAGGAATTCCTTGTTGGCATGATTGTGGTGGACGAGCAGCAGCATTAAATGGAGGAAGAAGTTTAACAGGAAATGGAGATCGATAACTACAAAAAAAGATTGTAGAAGTAAAACATAGAAAAAAAAGCTTACTTTTTTGGAGTAAATACTCTCATTTCTTTTTTGTCAGCAAGTCTTTTTGAAAGTCGTGGAGCTTTAGCAGCACGTTCAGAAGTTTTGGATGAACTAGGTTTCGATGGAGATTGACTAAAAACAAAAGGAATTAAAAGGGAAATATATAAGAAGCCTTACCTTGTTGCTGGAGCTACATCAGAAGCAGCTCTTTTTCTTGAACTTGATGATGCTTTTGATGATGATGAAGATTTTGCTGCTGCTGGTTTTGCTACTGCAGCACTAGAAGATGAAGCACGTTGTTGTACTGCTGCTGCCGCTGCTGCAGCGGCAAGAAGTGGATCATCTGGTAATGGCATTTTATCGCCTTTCTGTGCAGCTAAACGATGAAGCATATCTCTTCTTTTAATTCCCGGATTCAAAATAGCTTGTTGCTTATACATTGCATCATAATATTTCATAGCTTTACATTTATGCTTATTTGAAATATACATTCGACCATCTTTTTCAAAAATTAATGTATCTTTTTTTCCTTTTGTTGAACATCTTGTACAATACCATACAGATGGAGATTTATAAATAAATTCACGAACAAGTCCACGATTTGTTGGTTCACAAACAATAATCTTCTTTCGTTCATTTATATGTGATTTTGCAGTTGCTCCATATTCAAAATTATATGGATATAAAATTTGAAGAGTATCTTTTTGTTCATTGAAAAGTTTTTGAAGATAAAGTTCTGTTGGACTCTTAGATAGACGATTGTGTTGTTCGTTTTCCGATTGTTCAACGCTTAATGGCTCACAGATATGTCGCTTTGGAAGATATAAATCACGAATAACAAATTCACCAAATTCATCGAATTTCTAAAAAAAAGTTTGGATTACATAAATTGAATTATCTATAGTAATCGTGCAAAGCCTACAGTAATCTATAACTGTACATAAGACTTCTAACTGATTCAACGGTAAAAAGATATGTGCTTTTGTTATAATAAACTTACCTTATCAACAGTACTACAACCATGACAAATCCATTTCTTTCCAGCTTTCTGATAATGATATACATATCCTGGATCACTTTTTGCAGTAACAATCAAACGAGAATATGGACGTTTAGTTTGATTAACACCAAATTTATATTCTGTTCCATCAAATTTATTAAAAGTCTTTGAAGTAGCATAAAATTCAGGTTCACGTTCCCTAAAACAAATGCATTAAATTTATAAAAGAAAATCTTTAACATCGGATGGGCTGTCCAATGATCCTTGGGTGGCTCAAGAAGAGGTAGGTCCCTGAGTCCCAGCTGTACACAGTTCACACATCCACCCGAGTGCTCCTCGGGGTCGCCAGAGACTATTATCCCCTATTAGAAAGGTCTTCAAGGACCACGGCTAATTACCCAAAAGAAGTCCGCGCAGGAATATCGGTAAGGATAAGTACAGATAAAACTTACAAATTTTCACCATTACCATATAAAAATAAATTTTTATGCTCCTCTTGCTCTTTGGCAATCTCTTCAATAGGTCTTGGTTGACAGTAATGCTTTAATGGTGCCAAAACATCTTTCTTTTCAGTTCTTATATGAACTTTTTTGCCAAGGTTTTTACAACCTACACATGTCCAACTATTACCCCAATAATATACTCGAGCAATGGTTTTATCATTTGGTTGAAAGACAATCAGTAAAGCATGTTCTTTACCAGTTGAACTATATCCTTCATAATAATCAGTAGGTGGAACAAGTCGATAAAAACTAAAAAGAAGGGTATGAGATACATATGTATAACTGTGGAAAAAGCTTACTTGATATCTTCCAAAAGACTCATTGATGATGTTGTTGATGGTGGTGGTTCTGAAGAGATAGATATGTATGTTGATTACAATTTTAAAGCAAAAAAGATAAATTAAAATTTTTGAAGAAAAGTTGTGATAAAAGAAAATGTTGGATTTTTAACAAAGATCAGCTTCAAGTCGAAGAAGAAGATGCTTTTGGCGTTGTATTCATAACCGACAACAAAAATTTTCAAATTTTTTTAAAATTTTGCAACAACGCGCAAACGTCGGAAATCATACCGATACTGTAATAAATCTCTATTAATATCTAGATATGTATATTGGTTACAACTTAAAACAGAAAAAGAATACGATAAAATTGTTAAATTCGATAAAAACAATGTTGGATTTTTGAAAAAATAAACTTCAACAACTTGAAGCAAAGATAACTTCTGGTGTTCGGTTTGTTAATGCCAATGATAATGTTCAAACTTTTTTTTGACGTACAAATTTTAAAACGTCCGAAAACTTTTTAACCAGGAACAAACTTACTTTTAACTTTAATATCGCAAACTAATGAAGAAGATTCTTCTTGTTGAGCTTTCTTTAGAAGTCGTTTTGCTTGTAAAGCTGCCCTCGCAGCTTGAAGACGCTTTAATTGATTTGATAATCCTCCCATAATAGACAGAACTGAAATAACTGTCTATTTTATCTTTTACGGAAGTAATTTTTATTGTAAGTTTAATATTTAAGGATACTTCTTTGGTTTAACAACAAAATTATAGCGTATTTAAATAAATAACACAGGAAAATAACGTTAACAATAAAAGACTTTTTATTTTAACAACAAATTCATAAGAAAAACATGTTTTTTCGTTGTCAGAACTCGTGTATATTTAAGATCATGTGGTAAGTAGTGTTCATTTCTCGTTCCGTTTTTCGAAAAAAGCGAGAAACGAGAAATTCTCGTTTTCCAAA
This sequence comes from Panagrolaimus sp. LJ2400, assembly GCA_024447215.1. Taxonomy (NCBI): domain Eukaryota; kingdom Metazoa; phylum Nematoda; class Chromadorea; order Rhabditida; family Panagrolaimidae; genus Panagrolaimus; species Panagrolaimus sp. LJ2400. Next base: position 983,617 of record JAMRYA010000001.1, on the reverse strand, counting down.
ATTTTGCGAGAACGAGAAACGAGAATTCTCGCCGAGAATCTCGCAATTCTCGTTGAAAATCGATTGTCCCATATTACACCAACTTTGGGATGTATTCTTTTTAGGAATACTGTAAAACCAAATTATATGATGTAATTATACATTATTACTACAAAATTATAAAGTTGAAGCACTTTTGACAGAAAAAATAAACAAATCCTTAAAAATCTTTAAAAAATTTCTGTTAACGAGAATTATTGGCAACGAGAACGAGAAAACGAGAATTTTACGAGAACAAAATCATTGCGAGAACGAGAACGGGAACGAGAAATTCTCGTTCTCGCCGAGAATTCTCGGCGAGAACGAAACGAGAAATGAACACTAGTGGTAAGCTAACATTTTTACAGTAACCCTTTTATTTATTTACATAAACATTTAAATAATGTGTATTATGCATAAACAAAACTTTTGAGGTATTAATCAAATTTATTTTTATAAAAATACATTTAATGCATGTTTAAAGAGCAGTACATATAAAAAATTTAGTACAAATTAATAACATAAATAAAATACTGTTGGTATAATACTTTTGGACAAAATAACTTAGAGATTCAAAACTGGAGCATATAAATCACCCTCTTTTTCCATTAAAATAACCAGATCATTTGTTTGACGTAAGGAATTCCAGTTACCATATTTTTGAAGGACACCATGTTCATAAACACCAATACGGCAAGAAAGCCAATGTGCAAGTAATACAAGATGTTCTTCACAAAATTTAAGAGACATTTCATGTCGCTTAGAAAGATCATAGCGTGCTAAAAATAGATATATTTGATTAAAGAGATACTGTAGCTACAATTATAACATACCTTTCATTTCTTCATCGCTCTCTAATTTCATATTTAATTTATTACATAATTCAAAGTGATTTCCGTGTGATCCAGTTAATAAAAGTGATAAACATTCAAATCCATTTCCTTTATCACCAGATTTAATTGAATTAGAAAATGGTTTAACAGCTTCAATTAGAATTTTTGCCCAAACTCCCAAAGCATCTCCACGAGAATAAGAAGTAAGACTCAGTTTTTTGCAAGCAGATTTGAGATTTTTATTAGAAGCAGGTTCAAAGGATTCAAGATCTTCTTTTATTTCTACTATTTCTTCATCAATAACATTTTCATTTGCGCCCAATGAATAATTATTCGGATTGCTTTCATTAGCTTCCATAGATACATATGCTTCAGTTTTAACTTGAATTAATTCTGTAATAGGATCATCAGGTGTGGAAACAATAGATCTTTCAAGTAAATTATGCTGAACATTTTCTTCTTCTTCATAATTTCCAGCACCTTCAGTTATAATATTTGGATCATCAACAGATCTAAAAAAAGGTATATACAGTAATATTTTTAAACAACAAAACTACCTTTGAATAACATTTGCTGGATGGGTTACTGTAGCAGCTACAGATGGAGCATTAATTGTTGGTGTCGGAGTTGGTGGTGGTTGCTGAGTTACTGTAGCATTTAATGATTCAATACGTGAAAGAGGAATTGTTGCTGATGCATCAGATCTCATTGGATTGATTGTAGGATTTGTAGAATATAAAATTGGACGACATGCCTGTGATACTGGTGAATTAAGAATATTTGTAAATGCAGAAAGAAGAAGATCAAGTGGCTGCTGGAAATTATGAAGAAGAAGAAAATGTTCAGCATAATTTACTTGAAAGAAAAACATATTTTTTTGGGGGAGGGGGGGGGGGGGGGGGGGGGTTGGAATTCCAACCCTCTAATGATCTATGGTTGTTTCCAGAAAAAAATTTTTTAAAAATAAAACTACAGTATTTTACAATAATATTATGTAACACTTTGTAAGTAAAATGTTTTACTATTATAAAAGATTTATAAATTAGATAAATAATTAGTATTTACACAGAATTATCAAGCAAAAGATGTTTATACAATGCAATCACAAACGAAATCGGGATTACAATTTGGAAAACCAGCAGGACAGATAATTCAACCGGGACATGGTTCTGGAAGAGTTGGATCACATGGTTGAATGTCTACAAATATAAATATTATTTAAAAATTTTAATGGCGATTGATAATACCTTGTGAAAATCCTTGTTCAACAAAGATCAAAGCAAAAACAAAGAAGATAACAAAAAGTTTTGCAACCATTGAAGACATTTTTATTGTTGTTGAAAAAGGAGTACTGTAACAGTATTAATAAAAGAAATAACAGTTGAAAGTTATGAATTTTAGATAATTTTGGAACGGCTTTTATACAAACTATTTTAACGCTGATTTAATTCCAAATTTGAAATGCAAATGCAAAAACAGGAACAAAAACAAAATTAAAAAACATGTGTTCTATGATGTGAACAAACAATGTTTACAGACAATAGTGTACTTTTATTGTGCTATATGAGTCAAAAAGCACATAAAAGTTTAATTATTTTTGCTTTGATCTTCGAAATCTGCACTAAAAACATTAAAAAAAGAAGTTATTTATTTCCGCGTTTTTTTAATTATCATATTTTTTGAACACCATGATTATTTTTGTAGCTGTCAGACATCAAAAAATAAAAAGATTATCGCATTTGAATTACAAATTTCATTTAAATTAGTGTAGAAAAATTTATATAAAAGCCGTTCCAAAATTATCTAAAAATCATCTCTTTCAACTTTTATTTCTTTTATTAATACTGTTACAGTACTCCTTTTTCAACAACAATAAAAATGTCTTCAATGGTTGCAAAACTTTTTGTTATCTTCTTTGTTTTTGCTTTGATCTTTGTTGAACAAGGATTTTCACAAGGTAAATATTTTTAGCTTTCAATCAACATATATTCTTATTTTTTAGATATTCAACCATGTGATCCAACTCTTCCAGAACCATGTCCTGGTTTTATCTGCCCTGCTGGTTTTCCAAATTGTAATCCCGATTTTGTTTGTGACTGCATTGCATAAATTTCTTTTGCGTGATAAATCTGTGTAAATACTATTTATTTATCTAATTTATGAATCTGTAAATAATAAAACAATTTATTGGCTTTTGTGTTAAAACACTAAAATGTAATATATTTTTATGAACATTAAATTCATAGTTAAAAGACAATGATAAAGTTTATTTTTATAAAAATATATTCGATGCATATGTATTTGAGGGCAGTATATAATATTTAATACAAATATAAAACGTTAACAATAAAGTGAGATACTGAAACGGTAATAAAACTGTTGAACAAATTATTTAAAGATAATTTAGAGATTCAAAATTGGAGCATATAAATCACCCTCTTTTTCCATTAAAATAATCAGATCATTTGTTTGACGTAAGGAATTCCAGTTACCATATTTTTGAAGGACCCCATGTTCATAGACTCCAATACGGCAAGATAGCCAATGTGCAAGTAATACAAGATGGTCATCACAAAACTTTGTAGACATTTCAAGTCGTTGAGTAACATCATAACGAGCTAAAAATGCTTACATTAATTAACAAAATTGAAGCTAAAGATGTAAAAGCAAACCTTTCATTTCTTCATCCCCATCTAATTTATCCTTCATTCGAGCCATTAGCTCATACTGATTTTGAAAAGCACCTGTTAATAAAAGTGCTAAGCATTCAAATCCATTTCCTTTTCTTCCTGATATGATTGAATTTGAGCGTGATCTAACAACTTCTACTTCAATATTTGCCCAAACTTGCAAAGCTTCTACTCGAGAATAAGAAGTAAGATTCAATTTTTTGCAAGCAGGTTTCAGAATTTTATTAGAAGCAGGTTCAAAAGAGACAATATCTTTTTTTACTTCTAGCATTTCTTCATCAATATTATTCACACCATTTGCGTCCAGTGAAGCGTTTATTGGATTAATTTCATTGGCTTCTGTTGATACATATGCTTCATTTTTTACTGGAATAGTTTCTGTAGCTGGATCATCAGGTATTGAAACAATAGACCTTTCACGTAAATTATTTTGAGCATGTTGCTCTTCTTCATAATTTCCAGCACCTTCGGTTATAATATTTGGATCATCAACAGATCTAAAAACGGGAAATACAGTAATTTGTTAAAATCAAAAATCCAAAAAATTACCTTTCAATAACAACACCTGCTGGAGTTGATGGTGGTTGGGCTACTGTAGCAGTTGTTGATCCAGTGCGTGGAGTTGTTGTAGCAGTTACAAGGGGAGAAGTAATTGTTGCTGCTAATGGTGGTGGTTCTTGAGCTGCTGTAGCATTCATTGCTTCATCTCGACGTGGAAGTAGTGATTGAGGAATCGTTGCTGCATCGGATCTCATTGGATTGGTTGTAGGATTTGTGGAATAAAGAACTGTTCTTGATGAGCATGGTACAGGTGAATTAAGAATATTTGTGAACGCAGAAAGTAGACGATCATGTGGTGATGAGAAAGAAGATAATGCAGCAGCATTAACAGGAGGTGTTGAAGATGAATTTGGCATTTGAAATACTATCGGAGCACTGCCAGTAGAAGCAGCAGTAGCATTTAATTTTCGGATCTTTGGCTTCTTTTCATACCTTAAATTTAAATAAATGTAAAACTGCATAAAAAACAAAAAAACAAACATTGGAAAATGGCTTGCAAAATCTGCTGGTGTAATTTCAAATGGTTTACAGTAACTTGGTGAATGAGCTTTTTCAACATATAATGTATTTTCAGTTTCATCATATTTTGCTTCTTTAATCGGTGGATATCGAATATTTCTTGCATAATTTTTTTCTTGTTTGATTAGACGATTTCTTCGAGTAATACAACCACAACAATTCCATTTACCTTTTTGTTCAGTATATTTTCGAATAAATCCATCTTGAATACCCTTCTCTTTAACATATAGTTTTCTGACTTTTGTGCCGCGAGAAATTTCTTTAACTACAGCAAAATTACTACGACGAATTTGATAATGGCCATCAGGAATGCTAAAAATAGAACGGAAATTAAAGTACAAAAATTTTTAAAACGATATCTAATGTAGTTTTCAGATCTTCGTATTTCATTTAAACAAACAAATTAAATTATAGTCTATAGTCTTAAATCTTATGTTAATAATCTTTTACAACGACTAAAATCTGTTTTTTTGTACGACAAAATTTATATTATAGTTTGTTCGCATTGAATGCTACATATATGTGTACTGTTTTAATAAAAAAAACAAATCTAAATGTTACCTTGATCGTGGTTCTTCCATTTGACTTCTTTCCATTGAATCACCAGAATCAATTGTAATAAATGGATTCTAAAAAAAGAGAATAATAACAAAAAGTACTGTAAGAAGTTAAAATTTATTTGCAAAATTTAGTGGATTTAGTTGTTATTAACGATATATATTTTAGAATTCAATTTCTTTTTGGACTAAATTTTAGACAAAAGTCTTTAGTAACTAAAAATCACGATTACTCATTGTTTACAAGTTTTTGCTTTTACTTTTACCTTGCGCCGTTTTTTATACACGGGACAAAGCTTTCCTTTCCTTGACCTTTGTTTTTACATTACACTTTTTTGTGCTGGAAAAAAACTTTCGAAATAGAAATTCTTCCATCCTTTGATACTTCAATGAAAGGAATGAATGTTTTTGATTGTTAGATAGATTATTTCCTTCTCTCTCATAAACACATTATATATTCATTTACACTTTTTTTGTGGAAAGAATAGAGTCGAAAATAAGAAGCAAAGGTTAAAGCCAAGAGAAATGGAAAAGATAGAAAAGTTTTAAAAAAGTAACTAACATTTTGTTCAGGTCGTTGTTGTTGCTGATGTTGATGAAAATTTGATGATGATGACATACTTTCGTTGAAACTATCGCTGTTACCTGTATTATACTGTAATTTTTTTTGTAATGTTTAAAACAAATAATTATGCATAAAAAAATTACAAATAAGTATTTGCAACGAAAAAATGATGATGCAAAAAATGATAAACAACGACCCAAAAAAAGAACACGGAAAATACAAACACGTGCATGTTTCTTTCTTCCTTCAATTGCTGCAGTGGTGCTGGATCGCTTGCCAGCGCGCTGGGTGCTGCTGCTGCCTCTGGGGTGACAATAACAACAACGTTTTTTTTTTACTTTTACTCTTTTTCTGCAGTCAAAAAAAATATATTCAATTATTGCTACCACCCGGCTGCCTTTTTTTCTTTTCTTCCTTGAAAAAAAAAGGGTACATGTCTCTTTCACACATTGATCTTGGACAGCGATAATAAAGTTGTAGTCAAAAAAAGATGGAAGCAATAATAACCAATTATGAAATAATTTAATAACGAAATTTTAATGAACAAATTAATTTTATTAATTGAAACAATTTGATAAATTTCTTTTTTTGGTTTTTTGATAGTAAGAAGTAAAAACGTTTCTTCAGTTAAAAATTTAAACATTTTAAACAACCACTTTTTAAGTCTTAATTTTCAAAAGCTATGTCTTTTTTAAAAAAAACTTTACCCCTCACAACAATGAACAAATAAGACATACACATGTATTTATAAATTATAATGCATCCGATTTTTTTTTCATATTTGGGTAAAACTTTTTCTGTTTCACCGTGTCCTGAAAAACATTTTTTTAATTCAATGTAATCATTCTGTATTTTTTCATCAATAAAATTCCGCATAAAAAAGAATGACTAAGAAAGTTTTTTAGACATAGAAAGATGATTTTGAGGAATGGAACTCTTGAAAAAATTATTGTAAACTGCACTAGATAACACATCTTGATAACCTTTAAAAAATAGCAATAAAATAATTTATTATTAATTAACCACTCATAAGTTAAATAAATAATTAGTATTTACACCGATCTATGATAAGTCATTTATCAAGCAAAAGAAATTTATGCAATGCAATCACAAACAAAATCGGGATTACAATTTGGAAAACCAGCAGGGCAGATAAAACCAGGACATGGTTCTGGAAGAGTTGGATCACATGGTTGAATATCTAAAAAATAAGAATATATGTTGATTGAAAGCTAAAAATATTTACCTTGTGAAAATCCTTGTTCGATAAAAATCAAAGCAAAAACAAAGAAAATAACAAAGATTTTTGCAATCATTGAAGACATTGTTGTTGTTGTTGAAAAAGGATTACTGTAACAATAGTAATAAAAGAAATAACAGTTGAAACTGATGACAATCTGAAATTTTTGTAACTCTTTTTATATAAATTTTTCTAAATTGATTTTAATGAAATTTGTAATTCAGTTCATATTTTTCGATGTTTAACAGCTGCCAAAGCTACAAAAATAATCGGAGTGCTCAAAATATATGGTAATTTAAAAAAAAACACGGAAATAAATAGCCTTTTTTTAATGTTTTTAATGCAGATTTTGAACACAAAATTATGAAGAATTAAACTTTTTTAAAAATTTAAAAATGCTTTTTTTTACTCCCGTTTTAACATAGCAAAAGTGCTCGTTGACATCATAGAACACATTGTTTCTAATTTTGTCTTTGTTCCTTTTTTTGCATTTGAATTACAAATGAAGGATTAAATCAGCATTAAAAAAGTTGTATAAAAGCCTTTCCAAAATTATCTAAAAATCATCAGTTTCAACTTTGATTTCTTCATTACTGTTACAGTACTTTTCTTCACATCGACGACAACAATGTCTTCAATGATTGCAAAGCTTTTTGTTGTTTTTTTTATTTTTGCTTTGCTATTCATTGAACAAGGATTTTCTCAAGGTTGTTATTTCTTATTTTACTTAAAAACTTAAATGTGTGAATTTTTAGATATTCAACCCTGTGATCCAACTCTTCCTGTACCATGTCCCAGTTTTATCTGCCCTGCTGGTTTTCCAAATTGTAATCCCGATTTTGTTTGTGATTGCATTGCATAAATACGATTTCTTTAAACATGTGTAAACACTAATTTTATTCATTTAATTAATGATTCTTTAATAATAAAATATTTTACTTGCTTTTCACTAAAAAAATCCAACATAATGTTATTATCAAACACAATCAAAAAAAAATTATTTAAAACAAAAACCATTAAAATTGCTGTCTAAAAACATCTAAAAACAGTTTCTGCCATAGCTATAAAAATAGCCAAAGTGTTCAAAACGCATTTTTTCTCAAAATCGAGCAAAAATCAAATCCTTGTTCAACTCGATTTTTTCAAAATGATTGTATGGACTTGAAACTTTGCAAATATAATCTTAATAACCAAAAAACAACTTTGGAAGGGTTTTTGTGAATGTTACACTTCTACAAAGCTCGTGGGACAAGATTGAAAATAGCAAAAAATCGAAAAAACCTCAAATTTTAGCTGTTTTTTCGAGATAACTTTTAAAGCTGATTTTTCCCCCGCATAGACACAGTCGGACCTTTTTAAGCATGTAAAAATACATATGTTTATGAAAAAAGGAACGAAAAAAACCACCGGCTAGGTGCAATCGAACACTCGATTTTGAAAAAAAATGCGTTTCAAAAAATATGATAATTTTAAAAAACACGGATATAAGCACCCTCAATTTTTGTTGTTTTTAGAGCAACTTTTGTAGACAATAATATGAAGTATTAAACTTTTAAGCGCTTTGTTGACTCCTATTAAAGTGCACTATTGTTTGCTCACAACGTCATAGAACACATGTGTTTTCGTTCCTAATTACGAAATTCAGGTAACATAAACGTTAAAAATTTCTTATAAAAGAAATCTCAAAAGCATTTCTAAAAATTATCATTATTTCTCTACTGTGTTTTTTGAATGAAAGTTTTAGCACCAATTGTATATTCATTAATGTAAAAAAGCAACTGTTTATTCATTTCATATTTTTTTCGAATAAAAAAGTAATGAATGCACAATCCAAAATAAATAATATCACCATTCTCTAATTTGTGTGACAAGATGGCATTTGTTTTTCTTGTTATTTATAAATCGTTGAACGGCAGCTTTGTATTCTGTTGAAAATTGAAATCGATAATTCCATTCAATTAAAATACCGAATTCGCGAGTTTCTTTCTATAATAGAATTATTTATTTTATGAAAAAAATGTCTTATTAATAACCTCAAGATATTCTGCAAATGTTGCAAAATCAAATGCACCACAAACATTTGTTAATGAAAAAAGAATAATTCGTTTTTGTGCAGACAAATATTCAATAATCTTTGGTACGGTATTTGGGAATAACATCGAGCCATTAATTAAACCACTAAAAATGTTTTTCTGTAACGATAATTTTTAAGTAGACTTACAAATTAAAATGTTTGAGATTTGGAAGGTTTTTTAAAATCTCTTCAAGAGGAACAAAATTGCCATTTAAATATTTGATTTCAACTTCTTCGAATTCCAAATTAATAAGTTTTTGTGATGAAGTTAAAAATAAATAATCATCATATGAAAGATGTTGCTCCCTAATTGTCAGATAAGCGACATCACAGCGATAAACTTTTGGCATTAATTTTGAAATATTTAATTGACCGACTAAACTATACAATGTTCCATAAAGCCAGACTTTATGATTTAAGTTTTCAAATTCAAATGTTTTCCGGTTAAAATGAAAGCAAGAATTGTTTTCTTTACATACCAAACCTTTGCCAATTAATACAGGTTTTTTTAAGAAGAAATATTTGCATGAAAATAACATCTTTTTTAATGTTTTGACAGAATAGACATTTTGAATCAAATATCGAATAATTGGTAGCGGAATTGAAAATAATTGAGAATATGGGGAAATTTGCATTTTGATTTAACAAAGCAACTATCTACAATAAAAAATAATTATTATGAACAAAAAAGTAAAGGCACTTTCTTTGGCCTATCTAGAAACAAAATGCGGTGATCAGTGAAAAAGAAAAGAAAGAAACTATTCCTAAAAAAAAATAACTAAAGTATTGTTCCATCGGCAATAAAACTAAAAACTACTATCGTTGTGCGATGACAGAATAAATTTTGTAAAACTAGAATCAAAACCAAAATTCTTCTATCCCGATTAAGCGATATCGAAATTAAAATTACATGCAAAATTGAAATCTTTTTGGATATATATTAGGTATACGGTAGAATGATATAAAACATTATAATTTTTGAGAAAATGTAAAAAGCGAGTGATATCAGGGCGTCTATATAAACATAGGGTGGACACCTTAAAGCATTGATATTAGGGTTGTTGATTATACGTTTTTGTCGTTTCACCAGAAAATAGAAAAAATTGAAAAATTGCACAATATTCCTTGAAAATCGGATTTCTACTGCGCAAAAATTGTTTATTTAAAATGGAATATTAGAGAACAATCTGTACCTTGGCTGTCGTTTCACAGTGTCACCCCGCTGCTGCTTTCAATTTTTTTTGCAAAAAACTTGCTAATCTCTTATTAGTATATTTTCACAGCACTTTAATAATTATTATTTTTCTGTCAATTAAATATGGTGGATACATTATTCTATAATCAACAACCGGAAAAAGCGGATTCAACAAATGTATCAGTTGATAAATTTTTATCACAACTTGATCGAGGTATACTTTCTTTCACTTTTTTAGTTTTCTAACTTTTAATATTTTAGCTTTAACACAAGAACCATATATTCTTGTTTCAACGATTACAAGTGCCAGCGAATTCCTTAAACATCATCCATTTCCAGAAGTGCTGAATCGATTGTTTAATACACTTGCAAGAGTATTTGGTGATAAAAGTGCTATCCCAGAAACAAAGCTTATTCTATTTCGAATTGTACAGCTAACTCGTGAATCAAAACCTTTTATTCATGCATATCAAACTTCAGATGTTATGCTACGAGTGATTATGATGGTTTCACATAACTTAGATCCCGAGATTCGTGCGTTGTGTTTGATGTTGCTGGATGGATTAGCTTCAATTGTTTGTGATGATTCTCATGTAAGGTTATTTTTATAGATTGATGGATGGAAGTTGATTTCTGGCCTTCGGGTTTTGCTTTTTTCAAGTTGTATGAAAGAATTGATACATGTATTTTGATGGCAAATTCAAAGGGCTACAAAAATTGATTATACGTTTTTAGCTCGTTGTTCTTTTGCTTTTGCTTCTGCTAGACGTTCAATAATGTTTGGAAGAAAATGAAGCAAAGTTGTTGATGAAGGATCATAATCTTGTAAATTTACAATAATTCTTGCTGCATCAACACTAACAGAAAAGCTGGGATGACTTAAAAGGGCAATTATTAATATTCCTTAAATCTTGAATCTGAAGCCCCGTAATGATAAACGCGTCGATTTGCCATTTGCTGCTATCGAAACTTTTTTTAAACTTGAAACAACAAGCTGTCTTCCAGGAAAACCCCAATTGCTCGAAATCTGCTTTCATCTATCTTTAACATTTTGCTTCGTTTTTAAATAACTATTTTTAGGCTCAACATTTGATTATTGAAGGTTTAAGTGCTCCAACAATTATTGAAAAAACTGCTGCTGTTGTTGCTGTAAAAGAATTTGTTAAATATTCAAAGTAAGTTTTTCTACCAGCTTTACATTCTTCTAATCTCGCTTTTCTAGGAAATTTTGTGAATTAGTTGTTCAAAAATTTGAAGATCTACTTTTTGCATCAGAAATAACTCCAAAAATGAAAATTCAGCTCATCAACATTCTTCCACATTTCCGTGATGGTGTAAATCTCTATGATCGTGTTTATACACTTGGAAAGCGGCTTCTTGCTGATAGCATACATAAAGAAGTTACTATTGCTGCATACGATTTATTAACACATGTTTGTTCAAAAGGAATACAAGTTAGTGAACATACTGATTTTCTTATGGATACTGTAGCTGAATATAGAAATGAACCAATAATTGTACAAAAATTGTTAAAGAATTTAGCAAATCTTAGTACTTCAACTCATTGGCAGAAAGAACAAGCTGAGGTATGATTTGTTTTTGTTGTATATTGGAATAATCCTTTTCTATTTTAGAGATTTCTTACCTTTTATCCGCTATGTCAACAACAAAAATCTCCTATTTTTCTTTATTATTTTCTTCATGTTTTAAAAGTATTTACTTCTGGTTCAAGATTTATGGAAGAAATTAAAGGCATTAATAATGGCCTTGTTGCTCTTTTAAGTCATCCTAGCTTTTCTGTAAGTGTTGATGCAGCACGAATAATTGTCAATTTACAAGATTGCGATACCTCTTCAACAGCTTTACTCAATTGTCTTCCAAATATTATTGAACGTTTAGCAGATGCAAAACCAAAGGAACAAAGAGCTGTAAGTTTGTATGATGATTTTCTGGTTTTTATAATGCTCATTTTTTAGTTTTGTAAAGTTCTTGTTGATTATTGTGGATCTAAAACAACTACCGAAGAAGGCGTGAAATTTATAATTGGTCATTTAATTAATTCTACTTCAATGGATTCTTCGTCATTTCATAATGTTCTAGAAACGTTGAATTCTGTTTGCTCACAATTTCCACGAATATATCCACTTGCAATTCAATTCTCTCAACAAATTCTTGATAAGCAAATTAGCAATATTCAAACAGAAATGGATATTGAAATGGATCAAGGATATCTTTCAAACTTTAATCCGAGTATGCATTTATTTTCACTACTGCTTGCTCCTGAATTTTCTCGTGATTCAACTTCAGTGGCATTGAAAGATATTGTCCAAGATTATGGATTGAAAGTAAATTATGAAATTCGATATCAAGTTGCTGTTACAGCATTTCGTTATGGTCATTGGAAAGCTGTTGCTTTACCGCTGCTTGAAAGTTTGCAATTGGGAGTAGGTTTTGTATTTACTATTGTGCTGTAGAATAATACCTAGATTGTATCTTTCGATTACACTTTTTCTCATTCTGCCGTACATCTATGAGCTTATCAAGGCCGTAGACAGAAAAAATTTTCGGGGTGGGCAAACCTTTGATCTTTTGCCGCTGTCGGCAAAAGATCATAAGAATTTCTCGATTTTGGAGGGGGCACAGGTCCCAAAAGCCCCCCTCCCCCTCTTACATACGGGCTTGGAGCTTATAAGTGGCAACTTAAAGCTAGGAGATTATGAGCTTATCATAAATATCATGGTTTCATTTTTGTAATTGTATTTTTTTAGAAATTACAATCAACATTTGCTTCATGGATTAAATGCCTTATGAATCTTGCTAAATCTCATCCAACTAATTTCACTTCAAAAGAACTGTCATTAACTCAAATGCAAATAAGAGCTGCTCAAGTAATTGCTGAGGTAATCTTTTTTTGGCTTATTACTTCCTGAATAGTCTTTTGTAAACTTACTATTTTGATTTCACGAAAGATTTTAATTCGATATTTTCAATTCGAAGGAGAAATTTTTGGTTTCAAGAGAACCAACAAATTTTCTATTTTTCTAGTTTTGTAACGCTCTTATTTGACTAATCTTTTTCATATTTTAGAATCTCACAAATGTATCCGACAAAGGACGATTCTTCAAATTCCCATTCGCTTATACAGAAATTTTCAATGATATTATTTTTCTTCTCAATAGCTATCTTAGTTTAATTACCATAAATAGAATGCTACTTCTCAGTGAATCAGTTTATGCTAAAAGAGGTATTGCTGCACAATGCAAACTATATTCTGCTCGATCTGCTGAAGCTTTGGTCAAGCTGGATTTATTATTTCAACGTTCTTTTGATGTGGATAGTGAATCAAGAGCTCAATTATTTTTAATTCGACAATTTTTGGATCTTATTCATTTTTCGCTTGGTTTCTTTTGTCTTTCACCACCATCAAGGTAAGCTTCAAGTTTTGGGTTTGTGGATTTAGGTGACAGAAATATTTCGAGATTACGATAATGAGATGAGTCTGAAAACATTTCACAGCCTTTTTTATAAACTAGCTAATCTTTTGCTTTCTTTCAGAATGCCACCACCATATTTTATTGAAACAAATTCTCCAACAAATTCTCATTTACTTGAACTTATTTCATGGGCAAGATCACAACTATCAAAGTTATATGAAATTGAAAAAGAAAATTGGAGATCTCGAATTACAGAAGCAAATGTATATTTTGTTAAAGATATTTTGTTCAAACTTTTATCAAGCTCATTCTACCTTCCAAGAGCATTCTTTCAATTTATTTATTTAACAAAAATTCGTCTAAATGTCAAATCAGAAGGAAAAGAAACGTCTGATCATGGAAGATATTTGGTTTCTGGTGTTGCACCATTGCATCCAATAATGGTTGAAGGGTTTGTTGAAACGAATAATCCAGCAGAAGTTCAAGGTGTTACAATTCTGGGAAGTATTGCAACTCTATCAAAAGGTGGAATAGAACAATTCAAACCTGTTCATCAAAGAGCAGCAGAATTAAAAGATGGTGCAAATCATTTTTCACTTAATTTTATATTTAATGTTCATCAGGTTTGTATACTGTACTGGTAATATATAATATGTTAAAGTAATTATTTTTTAGACATCAAAAATTCGTTTTGAAGCATCTTTTATTGATAAAGCAACAAAGAAGACATGGCTTTCAAATACGGTAGAAGAAGTTATTATTCAAATTGGTGGTTCTTGATGTGGTTTTTCGTTGTTAAATTATTGTTCAAGTGTGTGTATGTATTGTTTTTTGTTGATTTGTTTTTAATTTTGGTAATAAAAAGTTTTTTTGAACTCTAATTGCTGATTAAAGCTGCAGAATTAAAAGATGGCGCAAATCATTTTTCACTTAATTTTGTTTTTAATGTTCATCAGGTTGGGATACTGTAGCGATAATAAATGCTGAGTTGGTTTTTATTTTGGGAATAAAAAGAAAAAGTCTCACAGACAAATAAGAAAATGTATAGCATCTGAGATGATAATAAAATCTTTAAATATAATAATAATAGATAAATCTTCCAATGGAATGAATAGAACGTTTCAATAAATACTTTTCTGCAAATTCATACATTTTTTCAAGATTTTCAACAGTAATATGATTCAATTTTGATAAAAATCGATCACAAAGATCTTTAAGAAATAGAACAGCATAAAATTCTGCCATATCAGTAGGGGGCGCAGCGTTGTTATTTTTTGAACAAAAAGAAAAGGAAAAAAAATTGGGCAAGTTTGCTTCTTTTTGCAAAGAAACAATTTTTGTAGTTTAATTTTGTAAGAAAAAAGTGCAGAAATTATTTATTTTTTTGTATAATTAATTAATAATAATTATTTTAACCATATCTATAAAAAAGCGCTTTTTTTGACAGTCAAATTTTGTTATGTGCGCAATGGGGTTCGAACTTTTCCTTTGATGTTTCGAACGCCCGCGCGTTACACCACTCGACCATCTGAAAAAAGAAAACTTGCCCAAAATTTTTTCAGTCAAAAATGTTTTTAAGTCGTCGTCGTAAATTAGAGATAACTTTTTTAATATTTATTATAAAAAAAATCTAATGGCACCATTAAATTACGAAGATCCAGGGCTATCCAACTATATAAAAATTATTCACAAATTCTAAAAATCATTTTTCACTCTGCGCCCCCTACATATCAGTAATACGAAAAACATTTTCAGGAGTCAAATTGCAGCTTCCAGAATATACAAAACAGAGGAATTGGTAAAAATCATTGTAAGAGTAACTTTCGATTTTGACGGGTTGATCTTTAGTTGTCCAACGATCAGTAAGCCATGCATCAAGAGTTTCAGAGACAGATGTTAGAATGAAGACATGAGCATGAAGTTGCTAAAAGAATAAAATTAGGGAATATAACAACAGTTAAAATAAACACAAACCTTTCCTTCAATCTCAAATGTAGCATCAAATCTTCCCTTTTCAAGATCTTGTTCTTTGAAAATTTCAAATCGAGTCATTTGTATTTTTTGAATATGAGTTTGCAATAATTTTTCTTCATCTTCACGAAATTCTGCTGGATCTTTAAGTGAAAAATACATTACTAAAAATAATAAAAGTTAAGTATAGGGGGCGCAGCGTTGTTATTTTTTGAACAAAAAGAAAAGGAAAAAAAATTGGGCAAGTTTGCTTCTTTTTGCAAAGAAACAATTTTTGTAGTTTAATTTTGTAAGAAAAAAGTGCAGAAATTATTTATTTTTTTGTATAATTAATTAATAATAATTATTTTAACCATATCTATAAAAAAGCGCTTTTTTTGACAGTCAAATTTTGTTATGTGCGCAATGGGGTTCGAACTTTTCCTTTGATGTTTCGAACGCCCGCGCGTTACACCACTCGACCATCTGAAAAAAGAAAACTTGCCCAAAATTTTTTCAGTCAAAAATGTTTTTAAGTCGTCGTCGTAAATTAGAGATAACTTTTTTAATATTTATTATAAAAAAAATCTAATGGCACCATTAAATTACGAAGATCCAGGGCTATCCAACTATATAAAAATTATTCACAAATTCTAAAAATCATTTTTCACTCTGCGCCCCCTAGTTAAGTAAGAATAAATTATACAAATTTTGTAAATGTAGTATAAAAAAGCAGCGTCAAACAAATTGTTAGGATTCGAAAATCAGTGTCGCAACATTTTTTTTCACAGGATCTTTCGCCAAAATAAATCGTGGTTAGAAAGATCGGTGAACTTTTCAAATACTTTTTATTGAATTAATTTTTAAAATTTTTAAATCTTTTTTTAAATAAGTAACTGATGTATTTCCGTATTTGCAGGTTTAATAACATCGATATTATACATAAATACAGTAATTACAGTAAAAGGGGTTTCCATTATTTTGCACACTTGGTTTTTGACTGGAAAACGTTTCCTTTGACTTCTGTAAGCTCATATTTTCAAGAATATGTTATGGGAGGAGGGATCATCGCTTCCATATAAATGTTTTTGCATTTAGAAACACTGCGCCAAATGTCGCTAAATTTAAAATTATTTTAAGCTAGAAATATGAAAGTTATGATGGATTTGATGCATTATAATGAAGAAAGCGACTGTGAAACTTAAATTCTTGCTCTTTCATGCTTTGTTGAAAATAACTTCTTAAAAAAGCTAACATTTTAACAGCCAGTTTTTTTTCAAGAATTAATCATATTTACGATCAGTTCATTCATTTTAGACATTTTTTAGCTAATTTATATCTAAATTTAAGAAATGCAGAATAAAGCTATTTTTTCTTCTGTTTTTTTGTTGCAGACCTATTTCATTTTTCAATTCGATACACCTTGATTTCATGTTCTTGAAAAGTGATCTCAAATTTATTCAACAAAAATATCTTATAATGTTTTTAGAGAAAAAAAGGTATTTTTTTAACTAGGAATTCCCCGATCTTTGCTGACAGTGTTGCGCAAGTTACTTGTCAGGATGTTGTAAGGAAAACATTGCATACCTTATCAGCAACTTTTAAGTTACTTATAAGTAACTTACAAGTTTTGCAAGTAACTTATAGAATCCTTACAAAATGTAAGGAACTTTTGTAAGGATTTTTCACATTTTTTCAAAATTTGAAAATTCAAAATTTTTGGATTTTTTTTCTATTTAAGCAAAGATCGGGTCGTTGTGTTATCGTCGCTTTTTTTGCTTCACTCATCTTTCATTGTTTAAAATTTTTTTGATAGATGCTACAACCATTTTTTTCCTTACCCGTTTTCTTCAACTTTTTACAAAGGTCAAAATTATAAACAAAGCAAAGAAGAAAGAAAGTTTGCTGGCTTTTTTGGGTGCTTACTTTTCTTTTTGTCTTTTCTTTCTTCTTTTTTACATGGCCAGCAAAAAGAAATGTTCTAAGGTGTGATATGTGTGGAAGAAGGCCTGTTTTTGAAGCTGTTTTGATTTTGTTTCTTTTTGTTTCAACTAATGCGATTGCCGCCAAAATTTTCTTAGCTGGCAGAAATTTTTGTGTTGAATTTTTTTAACCATGATAGCATTTTTTTAAATGTTTAAACGTCTTCAAATAATCTTTAAGTTTTCACACTTTTTTGTTTTTCGAGTATTCTTTTTGGTGAAAGCAATGGTATAATACTTAGGTGTCAACAGTTGCTTATTGTTGCAATTTGTTTTGCATATTTTCTTCTCTCCCTCATTAATTTTGTTTTAATCAACTTTTAAAGATTTAATCTTAAATTTTGAAAAATTTGTTTCCACCTATTAATCTTGCCAAACATGCTGTTATTGTGTTTATTAGGCTTTTTTAATTGTTGAAAGTTTAATTTTGAAAAATTTAAAATCTTAAAGTATTTTTGTTATTTTTTTAGATAATTGCTTTATTGAATCTGCCGTTCATGCTTTTTATAATTATCTGACGTCTCTCTTATTAAACATGTTTATAAGTAACTTTTAACGGTAAAACAGATCTAAAACTCCAACAAAATTTTATCTATATTATTTCTGTATTTTTTTTCGACATTCTTCTTTTTTTTGTTTATGCTAGTCTTTTTTTTTATCTACTAACTGAATCATATATATTTTCGCGGGCTTGTTCGTGCCTTTCTTTTGATGTAAAAATCATCTCATCATGTATAAAAAAAGACCGAAAAAACAGCAAATTATTTTCTCTGACATTTGCTTAACTGCCCACATATATGTATTAGCGTTGTTCCTTTCTCCCCTCCTTCCCCATTGGGAACGGCCAGATTTCTTTTCCCGCTGACAGTTCATACCCGTTATTTTTAAAAAATGTTGAAAATTAGTGTTTTTTAATGTTTAAGAGTCAGAATACCATTATTAAATGATAATAAAATTCCAAAATTTCAAAATTGATAAAAGAAATTTTGGAATTGCTTTCCCCGCAGATCCCCCTTTCCTCTGTGTTCTCGTTTCTCCATCCCAACTTTTTTCATTCTTCCTCTTTTTCCTATTTTTTTCAAAAGACGAGGGCGGAAAGAAGGGAACACTAATAAGCATTTCATTATTTTTAAAATACTTTTAAAAAAATGAATTTTTAAATAATTTTCCGTTAGACTTCGTTACTGTAACGTTAGAAAATACTGGATATTTTTTAAGATATTTCAACAAATTTAGGGATGAACTTTCCTGTTGCTGATTGCCATCTTTTTGATAAAAGTACAATCTTATCAACACCAGATGGACGATTATGGAAATGGAACGCTCTCGGCTACTATACTTGTCAAGAATGCAAAAAATTAAAGATTAAAGTTAAAGCATTCGTTAGACTTCCAAATTATGGTATTGAAGGGCAACATATTTGCGAAAGAAGGAATGTTGATGAAGTTATTAGAATTTATTTAGCTCAAGCTGCAACTCAACAAGAACAGTGAGTATTTTTTTATGTATTAGTAAACCGCCTTTAAACCTAAATATAGCGACCGGCAACTCAAAAAAATTAGAAAAAAATGTATTTTAGGCTAAATACATGAAAATTTTTAAATTTTTAAAAACAATTTTTTTTGCGAATTTGAGAAAATTTTAGCACAAAGTTGTGCTAAATTTTTTAACATGTGAGAAAAGAACATCTTTTGACAAGTTCTGACAATTTTTGATAATTAAGCATTTATCCATTTTTTTGGCAATCATGAAAGCCAGATTTGCACAAAATTTCAAAAAAAAGTGCTTTTGTGCATTACTATTGCTTCTTCATAGTCTGTAAGTGCAATAATTAAGTCATTTAATTTTCATTATCAGAACTTCCAACAATCTTTTTTGCATATCTAATATAATTTTCTTTTTTTGACGTAATATTAAAAATTACAGAAGAAATGTTCTTTCTGAAAGAAATGGCGTTGCTGCTATATTATCTTCAAATAGAAATCATGGTCCTGACAATTCCAATACATTGTCACAACCTCCAAAAAGGAAGCGAAGAATGTGCACAAGAAAATATATGCCAAAAAAGAAAAAAGACAATAACCAATCAATAAGAATTTATCCTCGGTAAGAGAGAGAGAAGATTTGTTGTCCAAATTAACCCAAAAATGTTTAATATTTTTAGGCAATCTCGGTCAAGACATGGTGTTACTAAACCTTCTTACCAACCAGCTGCATCAGCTATAACATCAAATCGAGCACAAACTCGGTAAATGATCTTTTTTGTTGTACAAATTAACCCAGTCAAATTTTTAGACGTTCGAAAGAACCAATAATTGCTGTCACAGCTTTAACACCGCATGAATCACAAACTCAGTGAGAGCTAATATTTATTGTACAAAATACCCTCAAAGTATTTAACATTTTTAGAAGCTCTCGATCAAACACCATTATTCAGCCTTCTTCTGATTCAGTTTCTCCTTCTTCAGTTGCAACCAATGCATTAATTAGACTCGGTGAAAGCTTATGCGCATTACAAAGAAAAGAAGCTCGGTGAGAAATGACAAAAATTTGTAGTAAAAAATGACTAACGTTATTTTTTAGACAATCTCGATCAAAAGTACGTGATGTTGTTGAACAAGCTAATGATGTATCAACAACTGCTGCATCAGTCAATGCTCCATCTGGACAAACGATTCCAGCATCAATTTTTTGTCAAAGTGAAGTTACAGATACAAAATCAACATCAGAGTAAGACTTTCATAGAAAGAAAAGATTGTCTGTAAAAATATTGTTAATTTTTTAGACAATCTTCTTCTCGCTCTCGAACATCACGACAACAATCAATACAAACATCTTCTTCTAATCTATCACATGTAAATCAAAATCTTGCTTCTGCATTTGCTCCAATTAATCAAAATACTACTTCAACTTATGAAAATAAAAGAGCATTATGTAATAGGTTACTGTAAGTTTTACCAATCTCTTGTTTTTACGGTTGCTAACACAAAAAACAGAGAAAAAAGAAATTGAAAAGCTTTAAAACTTTTACATTTCTTTTTATAATGCTTTTTGTCAATGTTTAAAATAAATAATGTTTTTAAATTACAGTAATCCAAGTGAAGAAGAAGAAGGTGATGATGGCAATGAAATTCAAATAATTGAACCAGATATTCAAATTATTGAAGAAGAAGTTGTTGTTCACGTTATTGATAATCCTGTAATGTTAGAAATTCCATCATCTTCATCTCAAATAAATTTTCCACAAAAATCTGCTCCTGGATCTCCTTATGCAATTCAATATCGCCAACCTACTCCGACAGAAACACATATTCATAAGTTTGTTTTTTAACTTTTTGAAAGAAACCAAAATCTGTCAAGTTAAAACCATTTTATCGAAATTAAAATTTCATTGTCGAAAATTTGATTTTTGATAAATCGGTCATGCTTTAGTCATGTCTTAGTCAACATAAACCTGACCTGACATGAATACTGACTATACCAAATTGTGTGTGGTTGAAAACCTGGCTGTTTTGTATGATTTTTTTTCTCAGTGAAAGTTATCAGCCTTATCATTTTCAAAATTTAAGGAAAACTTGAGATCAATGAATAAATCGAATGCAAGTTACAGATTAGATAATCATCCAATGCAACATGATAGTAATCCAGACAATAATGTTGAAGGTGAAGGAAATGATTATGATTACTTTGATCAAGAGCATGATGATGGTGCAACTGATTATTTTACTCTTCCATCTGTACAAGCAGTTGCAGGTGTTGAAGAAAAAGTTTTTTCTGAAGAAAAATATGATCCTGCAATTTTAAGTTTCAATCGACCATCTGATAGAACTTTAAAAGCTGCTGCAAAAAAGTTATCACTTATCTATTCACCTGAATGCTATACTTTTTGGAGCAACATTAAAATTGATGTAATTAAATCGAGATCTGATTCAATTAATTCTGGACCAAAATTACCACCATTTAATTGTTTATCATTGTTTTTAACTGGAAATCCGAATGCTGGTGATACCCTTCGGACAAATGTTATACTAAAATTAGAAAATGATTCTTTGATGAAAGGTTTGTTTTTTATACATTTGAATGTTTTAACTAAAGTTTTAATTTTTAGTAAATTATGATGATCATCAACTTTATCAAATGGCGCTCAAGTTCCATGAGGAACATTTCAAGCTAATTGCGTATTGGCTGTCATGTAGAATTGGTGTCTATAAACATGGCATTTTGAAGAAGTATGGTGATTGGAAACGATCAAATCAATCAAATGATTTGATAATTTTAATGGAAAAAGATGGTGATTTTTATGCTCCAATTTTTAATCTTTAAAGTTATCCATTTGTTTTTATTTCGTTTGCTCAAAGCTTTACAACCTTGTCAATGCCTCAATATTTTATTCATACATTGTAATTTAATTATCACATCCGTATGTAATCATACTTTTTGTAATAATAAGTTTTCGATTTTTGTACACAAAAAATTGATGGTTTATGCTCATTTTTTTAAAAATTTTTTATTTTGTTTTTGCATTAATTTTGCCATATTAATCTTTGTATTGTGTTTTTTAATTGTATTTAATGATTTATCTTTGGATTGTAGTATACTGTATCGAGTTTACTTTTTATACCTTTTTGTCGCAAATGTATCATTATTTTGTTTTATTTTATCCATGTTTGTTAAATGAAAAATTTTTAAAAAGAATCAATCACTGGTTTTCGATACAATAAAAAGTTTTTGAAAAATCATAGTTATTTTTGGTGTTGACGTTTTAACGTTTATTTTAAGTTTTATATAAAAATGTATATATTTATAGTTCCGTATACATGCATGTCCCAATCAATAAATTATTTTGAGTTTAACATAGACCTTTTGTGTTCAACCCATGCATGTGGTTCAATGATATACTTCAAAAAATTTTCTTAACAAAAGTATAAATTTCTCTCAGACAATGTAACAATTTGATTTAATTAAAACTTAATTTATTTTAATTGTTGAATTGACTGAGGAAACAAAAGAAACAATTTCAAAAAATGCAAAAGAAAATTATTGTGATACAATTTGGTTTTATTGGATTTATCAATGTAATAAACTGTGCCTGTACTTTACAAGCAAAAATTATGATAAACAACAATAAAAATTCTGTTGATGCGTACCCTGAAAAATTTGAATTCGAACAAGTTGTTCTGAATGAGTCTTTTCCACCCCAATCTAAAGATCGCCAAACGCATTGGTTTTCAATTTATATTGCTGCAATATTGTCGTTTATGGGATGTATTCAGCTAGGACTTTATTTTTCATCTGTATGGCCATATTTGCAAGTGGTATGTAAATTTTTAATTATTTTTACCTTTAGTTCTTTAAGATTGCGTTTCTATCAAACCATTTTTGACCTTTAATCCAAGATCAAAGGCGGCACAGTTGTTTACCTCGTTTTTTTGGAAACTTAATAATCCAATCCACTAATTTTTTACAGCTTGATAAAAATGTTACAGAAACTTTTTTGGGTTTTGTCATTGCAGCCTATAGCTTGGGTGATCTTATTTCATCACCTCTATTTGGATATTGGAGTAATAAAATTGGTAAAATTAAACCATTACTTTATATTGGATTTTCATTTATGCTTTTTGGAAATCTTATTTATATCTCTGCAGGCATTGTACTATTTGAACAAAGATATTTTATACTTTTTGCAAGATTTTTTACTGGTTTTGGATTTTGTAAGTTCCAAAAAAACACATTTAAAAACTTTAAAAAGTTAAAATACTTTTCAGCTTATGTAAGCCTTCTTCGAGCTTACGCGGTATCAGCTTCCATTGCATCAGATAGATCCAAAGCAATCGCCTATATAACTGGTGGAATTGCACTTGGTTCAACAACTGGTCCAGCAATACAGCTTATTTTTACGTCCCTTGGAACAAAAGGATATCAAATTTTTGGTGATCTGCATTTCAACATTTTCACCGGGCCTGCAATATTAGCATGTGCCATTAATTTATTTGCATATTTTCTTATTTATTTTTGTTTTAAAGAAAGAAATATTGGAGTTATTGATAAAAATACAGAAGTATGGTGATATTGGAGTTATAGTAATTTTAATAGCTTATAAATTGCAGAAAGAAAAAGGTGTTAATTTGCCATCGTACTGTAAAATTGCCGTTGCAATCTGTTATCTTACAAGTTTTTGTCAATTGTTTGTAGTAATTAATTTGGAAACGTAAATTTTCCCTTTTTATCCAATTTTTGTCAATCTGCAAATTTTTTAGAATAAATGCTCCGCTAGCAATGTCAATATTTGCCTTCTCTAAAACTGAAGTGGTAAAATATACAGCAATGGCAGAACTATTTCGTTGCATGGTAGCATTTATTTCTTATTTCTCATATATTATTTTTGATTTGGGAAAAAAAATTAATAGCCGAAAAGTTGCTATTACATCTATGGCAGGACTTTTAGCGTTTCATTTAGTTACATATTCATGGCCATTTTTACCTGATAAAATTAAAGTTTATAGCAATCAAAGTAATGTTTTTGAGTTTTTTTAAAATTCTTTATTAACATTTTGTAGATTTAATCAACTCTAACACATCTGAATCCCTTGGATGTAATGTGGATAAATATCAGTGGTGCGAAAACTTTAATCCTATTAATCCATTCATTTACTATATTTCTTTTATTCTCTTTATTGGAGCTGCATTCCCAAATTTAAATGTTTCATTAAATACAATTTTTTCAAAAATTGTTGGCCCACGCCCACAAACAATTGAACAAGGATGGCTTCAAGTTTCTAGTAGTCTTGGTCGATTGATTGGTCCAATTACAATGAGGTTGATCAATATTTTATTATTTAGTTGAAAAAATAAACAGTATTTTTAGTGCTGTTTATGTCTCATATGGTCCAAGATGGTCATGGAATGTTGAAATAGCTATAATTTTATTAACATTATTTTGTTGGATAATATTGAAGAAAAAAATGATACCATTAATAATTCCAAAAGAATATTCTGAATTTCATGATATCAATGATCCGGATGCAATTAAGAAGCGGCTGCCGTTGGAAAAGGATACTTAAAAACTTTTAATAAATTTTTATACTTTCATTTTTATTGTTCTAAATTTAATTTAAAAATGTTATATCACGATGAGTCGAAGCGTCCCGCGAACATTTTTTTGATCGTCTGCTATTTTCCGTTTTTTTAATGCAAAATTCAACCCAGCATCCTGAGAGAACGAAGCAATCTAAACGAATTCTGTAAACGCAGAAAAAAAGCTGACGGTCAAATTAGTATAGTTTTGGAGGGATATAAAAAAATATGGATTCTGAATCCGACAGCTTCTGAATCCTGATACTAAGTTTCTCAAAGTTGCTTCAAAAATCACAAATTTGGTATCATCGGATGCGCCTCGGCGAGCTGATTACAATGATAGCAAAAAATTTTATTTTTTTATAGATTCTGTAGTCGGATTCAGCTTCCTAAAGGTTTTCCTACTTATGACGGAGAATCCGACTTCAGAATCCATAAAAAATAAAAATTTTCGTTATCATTGTAATCAGCTCACCGAGGCGCATCCGATGATAACAAATTTGTGATTTGTGAAGCAACATTGAGAAACTTAGCATTAGGATTCAGAATCCGTTGGATTCAGAATCCATATTTTTTGATATCCTTGCAAAACTATACTAATTCGACCAGCAGCTTTTTTTCTGCGTTTACAGAATTCGTTTAGATAGCTTCGTTCTCTCAGGATTCTGGGTTGAATTTTGCATTAAAAAAACGGAAAATAGCAGACGATCAAAAAAATGTTCGCGGGACAATTTATAAGGTATTCGACTCATCGTGATATAATAATTTTGATGAAAGAGCTAGAAGAGATCTAAGAAAAGTAAATAAAGACAAACATCAAAATCAGCAACAACAATCCACTGTATAAAATTCAGGAATTTAAACACCTAGAAAGAAAACTACATCTGCTTTCGGATACGTTTTTGTAAAACGTAACCAAGATGCTTGTTAATACAGTAATTCATTTATCTCTACTTAATAACTAATATTAATACTTACAAAAAAAAGAAACAATCTCCAGATTCACAAAAAACAGCTAACACTAATTCTTCTCAAAAGATATATGCCCAAAACTCCCAACAAAAAGAATTTCAAAAAAAATTTATAATAAAACATATGAAAAGTACAACATTGTAAAATGTAAAAACGTTACAAAAAAACAAAAAACAAACGTATTAATCAATAATGATTTCATCAAAAGAGAGTTGAATTTCTTTACTCATTTCAAGAATTTGAGCATCAGTGAGGCGGCCTTTATCTGGACGAATTTCGATGGATTGAACAGATTTGCTTCTTTTATCTACAGCCGTTACAGTAAGAATAGCATTTTCATCAACCTTGAAGGTAATTTCAATAATAACTTCACCAGATTTACCAGGAGCAATATTCATTAAAGTAAAATCTCCAAGCTTCTTATTCTTTATAAGATCTGCATCGTCACCTTCATAAACAGCAATATCCATAACATCTTGATTTTTTTTCAAAGTTGTGCATTCACTTTTAAATTCAAATGGAAAAGTTGAATTACGACGAGCAACCATATTAAAATATCCTTTTTTATCTCGTTGGCTAAGATATAAATCAGTACCAAGTGAACGTGGGATTACATCCAAAAGACGAATATTTTGAATTGAAGTATCAAAAGTCTTTGAAAGATGAGCAGCCAAAATCGCAGCACCATTTGCAACTGCTTCATCTGGATTAATATCACAATTAAGCTTCTTACCATCAAAAAATTGAGTTAAAGTTTCTTGAATATATGGAATTCTTGTAGAGCCTCCAACAAGCACAACATTATTGATATCAGCTTTAGTAATACCAGCATCTTCCAAGACTTTTCGAACAGGTTGAAGAGTTTTCTCTACAAGTTCTTTACAAAGTTCAATAAATTTTGATCGACGAATTTTGCATTCAAAATCAATATCACCATAAAGATCTTCAATTTCAACAATAGCAAAATTTTTATCACTTAAATCAATTTTAGCATCTTCACAAGCAGCTTTGAGAAGAGAAATAGCACGAGCATGATTTGAAATATTTTGATGATGTTTGAGTTGGAATTGTTCAATACAATATTTAACAAGGATATTATCAAAATCTTCTCCACCCAAATGATCATTTCCACAAACAGCACGAACTTCACATTTACCATCTGTTACATCAATAAGCGAGACATCAAGTGTTCCACCACCAAGATCATATACAAGAATTTTACCATTCTTCCACTTTTCTTTATATGCATATGCCAAAGCAGCAGCTGTAGGTTCATTAATTAATCGAAGAACATTAAGTCCGGCAATTCTTGCAGCATCAATAGTAGCTTGTCGTTGAGCATCATTAAAGTAAGCAGGAATTGTAATTACAGCATCCTTGACTTCATATGGGAGATATCGATTAGCCGTTCTTGTAAGATCACTCAAAATCAAAGCAGCAATTTGTTCTGGAGTAAATACAGCAGTATCATCACGAAATTTGACTTGAACTGCTGCATTACCATTTTTATCAGCAACAATTTTGAATGGGACATCTTCGATAACTTTTTGAACTTTTGGATCATCAAATTTTCGTCCAATTAATCGTTTGATACAGAAGATAACATCAGCCGGAAATTTATACATTTTTTCTTTTGCATATTGACCAACAGGTTTAAGGCCATCAAGAAACCCAACGATGGATGGAGTTGTTCTTTTTGAATTATCATTTGTAATGATAGTTACTTCTCTATTTTCAAAAACAGCAACACATGAATTTGTTGTTCCCAGATCAATTCCAACAGCTTTTGCGGCAGGCATTTTGAAGCTTGTGTATCTAAAAAGTTTTATATGTATTATAAATTTAAACTAAAAGGAAGCAAACGCGGAAAAAATAAACAATACAAAAAGATATTACATGATCATGGTTTTGTCAGCTAAAACGCGCAATATTATAACGATGAAATTATAGACAAACACTGTAAGTTTCTAAGGGTCCACACTTTATAATACAAAAATTTAGAAGAAGAAAAAGTACACAATGTTCTTTGCAAAGCTAAGCATTTGATTTACAAAAATAGCAGAAAGAAAGGCGATGTTAAAAAAAGAAACAAAAAAGTTTTAAAAACTGCTGCTGCTTTGCAACATGGCATTTTGGCGCCAAAAAAAGTTAAACTTTTTTGGAGCTTCTTTGTCTTCAAAATTTCGAAAAAGTTTTTAATAACTTTTTTTTAAGTTGATGTTGCTGTAACGTTTTTTTTCTTTTATATAGTAATGAACGTCAGTACTTTAGCAAAAACGAATACCTTCAAAGTTTTTTTACTTTTGTTAAAGTTCTGTAAAATTTTTGTTTGCGCGCATCGGCTTGACCAACATGTAATTTATTGTTTATATATATTTATCCCGAATAGCTATAAATGGCGTGTTTTATTTTTGTGATGGCTTTTATATTCGTTATATTTCTACATTTTAAAAACAACTAACTTTAAAATTTCAGCTACAACTCAAATAATGGAAAAACCTAAAGCTATTGGTATCGATCTTGGTACAACTCAATCATGTGTTGGTGTTTATAAAAATGGTAAAGTAGAAATTATTGCTAATGGTCGAAGTGAACGAACAACTCCATCCGTCGTTGGATTTTTTGATAATCAAAGATCTGTTGGTTTTAATGCTAAAAAGAAAATGGCAAAATATCCATTACAAGTAATCTCATGTGCAAAACGACTGATTGGAAGAAAATATGATGATCCAAAAGTTCAAGAAGTTATCAAAGATGTACCATTCAAAATTGTTTCAAAAAATGGAAATGCTGCTGTAGAAACTGAATTTAGAAGTGAAACATGTATCTATATGCCCGAAGAAATCAGTGCTCGTGTTTTGGTTGAAATGAAGAAGACTGCTATTAATTATCTTGGTGGAAAGTTGGATGATACAATCGGTGCTGTTATTACAATTCCTGCTTATTTTAATGATGCACAAAGACAAGCAACAATTGACGCAGCAAAATTAGCCAAACTTAATGTTCTTCGATTAATTAATGAACCAACTGCTGCAGCTTTAGCATATGCATATAAAGAGAAATGGAAGAATGGTAATTTAATGGTTTACGATCTTGGTGGTGGTACACTTGATGTATCTATCATCAAAATTACTGATGGAACCTGTGAAGTGCTTGCTGTAAGTGGAAATGATCATCTTGGTGGAGAAGATTTTGATTGCATTCTTGTTAAATATTGTGTTAAAGAATTTCGACGTGTACATCATCAAGATATTTCAAAGGATGCTCGTGCAATTTCTCTTCTCAAAGCTAAATGTGAAGAAGCAAAACGACGCTTAAGTGGTTCTCCATTTGCTACAATTGAAATTGATAAACTTTATGAAGGTAAAGATCTCAGTTGCAAAATTCGAACTGCAACATTTAATGAACTCTGCAAAGAACTTGTCGAGAAAACTCTTGAATCTGTTCAAAAAGTATTAGAAGATGCTGGTATTACTAAAGCTGATATCAATAATGTTGTGCTTGTTGGAGGCTCTACAAGAATTCCATATATTCAAGAAACTTTAACTCAATTTTTTGATGGTAAGAAGCTTAATTGTGATATTAATCCAGATGAAGCAGTTGCAAATGGTGCTGCTATTTTGGCTGCTCATCTTTCAAAGACTTTTGATACTTCAATTCAAAATATTCGTCTTTTGGATGTTATCCCTCGTTCACTTGGTGTTCATTGTGCGGTTGACAAAAACGATAAAATTGGTTACTTCAGTGTTGTGATTGATCGCAATACAAAATTTCCATGTGAAAGAAATGTTCCAACTTGGTCCCTTTTCAATGATCGAACTTATGTTCGTTATCGGATTTATGAAGGTGAAAATCATCTTGTTGAAAATAACAAATTATTGGGTACTTTCAAATTAACAAATATTACTCGTGCTCTTGCTGCTCGTCTTATTAATGTTGCTTTTGAAATCGATGGAAATGGAATTTTGACTGTTACTGCGACTGAAGAATCAACTGGTAATTCAAATTCTCTTACAATTGTTCAAGACAAAGGCCGTTTAACTGATGCTGAACTTATTCGAATGACTAATGAAATTTATCCTCCAATTATGGAAATTGATCTTGATGATGATTAATTTTGTTTATTCTTTCTTTGTATGTTATTACTTTTTTTACATTGTTACATTTTTCCAATAAATTTTTTGAGCTTTTATATGCTTGATTCTCTGAAGTTTTTGAAATGAAGTATAAGTTCAGATACTGTTGCTATTATAATTAAGGTTATTAAAGAAAAGGTTTTGTTGAACACGTGGTTACTGTTTTTTTTGTTGCGGTAGAAATAAAAATCTGTGAGTAGTTTTCACTTTTTCTTTGTTAAATCTTGTTATATTGTAACTTTGTGTTTTTTTATTACTACTTTGAAACAACTTTGAGCGATATTTGTGTGTAGTTATAGCTTTTTTGAATAATAAACTTCATAGAAGTATAAAGATTTAATTTTAAATCTAGCATTTTGATAAGACACCAAAAATTTCTGATTTGTGCTGACTATATGAACAATTAAAGAGCATCACCACTTCGAAATTTTAAACGTCTAATGAAATCAATATCTTATAAACAAATTGCTCTCTTTCAATACTACCGTAATCCCATTTATTATGGAATGTTTTTTATCTTCTAAAAGGTTTTTTAAATCCACATAATTAAAACTATTCAATAGCACGTTTTTATGTTTTGAATGCAGACTATAACTGCTATCTTTGATTTTTTTCTTCCTTTTTTTAAAACTTTTTTTATTAATTCTATGGATCGTTTTACTATCTGTTTGAATAACATCAACATGACATCTTTTTGAGTAGTTTTTAAATTTTTTAAAAATTATTGGCAATTTTATCTAAAATGTCTATAACTACAGTAGCAAAATCCACAACAAATTACTTTTAAAAGTTAGTTAATTTTTAGTCTTTTCTACTTTTTTTACTATTGCTTTAGCTTAGTTAAACCAAGCTAAAATCGTCAAATTAATTACAAATTATGTTTTTAATGATTCATACCCCGTTTAGTATTCATTAATTCAATAGTGTATGGAAGTACTGATATGCTTTCGTTGCTTTCACGTAAAGGATCAATATTACGCAAATAATTGATGTATCTGTTAATATCAGTGTCAGATAGATTTCCAACTTTTGCATCGATACTACAATCTGCTTTTAAACTTACTATTGTTAGTATATCTTGGGGAAGATGTGAATACTTGTTGTACGCGTATTCGTGCATTTTTTCTATTGCATCGGAGTCAATTTCATCAGCTGATACAGTTATAAATATACCTTTTAGCTCTTTTTGTTCTTCTTCCTCCTCAAATCGCTGTATTATCAATGAAATCGCTGTTTCGTGATTTTTTGCATTTCCATCTGTCACAATATGTGATTCATTACCATTATTATGAGAAAATATGTAGCCCTTTCCAAATTTTGCTATATGTCCAAAGATATGTTTTCCATCGAACAGTTCATATGTTGGACATTTATAGTTTATTCCTCGAGCTTGATGATTTACTTCCAAAATTAGTTTTTTTACTGACGTGGTGGTGAGCTTTTTTAATGACCAATAATTTCCATATCGTTTCAATGGTCGCTTGACTTTGATCATGAGCTGTTTATCTTCACGATCGTATGTTGTAGCTATCATTACAAACGACGACCCTGGTGGAAGATTGTTTTTAATTGTATTCGATAGATCGGTTACTGTAAAATCTGATTTTACACATTTTAGAATTTCTATTTCAGACAGTTTTGTATCATTTTCTATTAATTCCCTCATTTTAGTTAAAGTTTTTTCAATTTGTTCAATTTTGTCTTCATTATCAGTGATCACCAATAATTTGGTCCATTCACCTTTCATGTGCACAATCGATGTCATGGTGTTTTTGTAGTTGCTTCAACTATTTATATGGGGGGAATTTTTTTCAAAATATTTTTTTTTCATTTTCGCTGATCAACTATGACACCAACTCCGAAGTCGAAATAACATTGAATATTGTTCTCTCCCGTGCCCCAGAAAGAGCACGGGAGAAGCGGTCGAGTGGAATCAGCAACCGCTCTGAGGGGGGATCGAACCTCAGCAGATGTTGAAGCTGAGCGCCGTACACCACTCGACCAGGCCTCCTCAAGATCTGAGCCAACCAGAAGTGTTGACATGATTTCTAAAAAAAAGTTATCATAAAATGACCTTATTTGAGTGTTTTTTGCTTGAACTGATAAAATATAATTGATTTTTGATAAAATTTCTTCAAATTAAACATTATTCGATTCGTTTCAACATAACAAAAATGATTTTTCTTTTAATATTAATTTTTATCACATTTGAAATTACGGTAATAAGTTGAAAAAAAAAGAGTTACTCGCAAATTTTGATCACAGTGATGAGACTTATTTTTCTGCGCTCTCATTATACCTTAAACAGAGCGCCTCCACTATTTATCTTTTTTTTCAAAAAACGAGAGAAAGAGAACTGCAGGAGAGACACACCGACACGCAAGCGGCCGCATTTGGTGTCTTTTTCTCTCGTTTTTTGAAAAAAAAATAGTGGAGGCTCTCTGTTTAAGGTATAAGGAGGGTGCATGACAACGATGTCTCATCCCTGTTTTGATCAACAACCAATTTTCTACCTACAGTATGCTGAAATTGTTTGCTTCAAAATTTTCCATATAAAAATGTATCTTTAACAAAAATTTATAACACAAAGAAATAAAAAGCATGTAACAAATTATAAAATCAAAAACAATCAATCAAACATTAATTTTATCAAATAAAACTTGAATTTCTTTACTTTTTTCGAGGATTTGAGCATCAGTGAGGCGGCCTTTATCTGGATGAATTTTGATTGATTTTGAACTTTTGCTTCTTTTATCAACAGCTGTTACAGTAAGAATAGCATTGGCATCAACGGTAAAAGTAATTTCAATTCGGTAATTACCAGGCCGTCCAGGAGCAACATTCATCAAAGTAAAATTTCCCAATTCTTTATTATTTGAAAGTTGATCTTCATCTTCACCTTCAAAAATAACAAAATCAATTTCAGTTTGATCACGAGTTAATGTAGAGCATCGACTCTTTCTTACAAATGGAAAATGAGTATTCTTTTTAGCAACAATATTAAAATATCCATTTTGATCATTTTGATTGAGATATAGATCAGTACCAAGTGAACGAGGAATTACATCCAAGAGTCGAATATTTTTAATTGAAGTATCATGCTCTGTTGAAGTATCGGGTTCAATCGAAAGATGAGCAGCCAAAATCGCAGCACCATTTGCAACTGCCTCATCTGGATTAATATCAAAATTAAGTTTCTTACCATCAAAAAATTGTTTCAAAGTTTCATGAATATATGGAATTCTTGTAGAGCCTCCAACAAGCACAACATTTTTGATATCATCTTTTGTAAGCTTTGCTTCTTTCAAAACATTCTTCACAGGTTCAAGAGTACGTTCAACAAGATCTTTGCAGCGTTTATTGAATTCTTCTACAGTAATTCTGAAGATTAAATCTTTTCCATCATAAAGTTTCTTGACATTAATAGGAGCGAATTTGCTTTTGCTAAGAAGACGTTTTGCAGCTTCACAAGCTGTTTTCAATCGAGAAATTGCTTCAGCATTCTTTGAAATATTTTGATGATATTTGAGTTGGAATTGTTCAATACAATATTTAACAAGAATATTATCAAAATCTTCTCCACCAAGATGTACATCACCATCAACAGCTAATACCTTGCAGCAATCATTTGTTACATCAATAAGCGAGACATCAAGTGTCCCTCCACCAAGATCATAGACAAGAATTTTACCATTCGTCCATTTTTGTTTATATCCATATGCTAATGCAGCAGCTGTAGGTTCATTAAGAATACGAAGAACATTAATTCCAGCAAGTTTAGCTGCGTCAATTGTTGCTTGTCGTTGTGAATCATTAAAATAAGCAGGAATAGTAATTACAGCATCCTTGACTGGAGTTGTTAGATAGCTATTGGCAGTTTCCATAAGATCTTTTAGAATAAAAGCACTAATTTCTTCTGGAGAATATACTTTTCTTACACCTTCATATTCAACTTCAACAGCAACATTTCCATTTTCTGATCGTACAATTTGATAAGGTAAATTCTTAATATCTTCTTGAATTTTTGAATCATTAAATTGTCGTCCAATTAAACGTTTAATACAGTAGATAACATTTAAAGGTTGTTCGTGCAGTCTGCTTTTTGCCCATTGTCCAATTTGAATCATATCTTCAAAAAATCCAACAATAGATGGAGTTGTTCTCTTTGAATGAGTATTGGATAAAATTACGACTTCATCGTTCTCAAAAACAGCAACACATGAATTTGTTGTTCCCAGATCAATTCCAACAGCTTTTGCAGCAGGCATTTTTGTAGCTTGTATACCTAAAAAGTGTTTGATATAAAAAAGTGGTTTTAAAACATGTAAAACACGCGCATAGTATTAATACTAAAAAGTGAACATATAAAGAAAATAGCCGTGAATAGATATGATGCTATTGCAGCAAAATTTTGTTGATAGATCAAAATAATGTTACATTTTTCAACGATGAAGAAATCGACTAAAAAAGAGAGAAAAGGCTCAAAAAAAACTCTGCATCGTTGATTGCATTTGGCGCCAAAAATATTCACTATTTTTTTTAAAGCTTTTGCAATCGTTGCGTCAAAAAAGTGCGAAGAGTTTCGAAAGAAATTTTCAAAAGTTTTTTTTTGCGTTTGCTCGTGCTTATCCATCAATTTATAAATGTAGTTTTTTTTCCTATACTATTTGCTACTTCACTGTGGTATTATACTGTATGTCTTTTCTCTCGCGATTGTTGTTGTTTTAATTATTAAATGTAAAAATTTTTAAACACATTTAACTTTTCTTTTTCAGATATAACTTCAAGTCATGGAAAAACCAATTGCAGTTGGAATTGATCTTGGAACAACATATTCATGTGTAGCTGTAACTGAAAAAGGAAAAGTTGAAATTCTTACAAATGATGAAGGAGAAAGAATAACTCCATCTGTGGTTGGATTTATTGATGAAGATGGACAAGAAACAATTGGAGATTGGCCAAGAAAAAGAATGCATGAACATCCATCAAATGTTATCTCATGTGCAAAACGATTAATTGGTCGAAAATATGATGATCCAAAAGTTCAAGAAGATATTAAACATTTACCATTCAAAATTGTTCGATTAGATAATGGAAATGCTGCTATTCAAGTGGAATTTAATGATCAAATTAAAATTTATACTCCTGAAGAAATAAGTGCTCGTGTATTGCTTGATCTCAAACGAACTGCTCTTCATTATTTTGGCAAAGAAGTAACTGATAATCTTTGTGCTGTTATTACTATTCCAGCTTACTTCACTGATGCTCAAAGACAAGCAACTATTGATGCTGCTAAGCTTGCTCGAATTAACGTTCTTCGATTAATTAATGAACCAACTGCTGCTGCATTAGCATATGGATATAAACAAAAATGGGATAATGGTAAAATTCTTGTCTATGATCTTGGTGGTGGAACACTTGATGTATCTATTATTGAAGTTACAAATGATTGCTGCAAGGTATTAGCTGTTGATGGTGATGTACATCTTGGTGGAGAAGATTTCGATAATATTCTTGTCAAATATTGTGTTGAAGAATTTAAACGTGTTCATGGTGATGACATTTCAAATGATGTTGAAGTAGTTTGCCAACTCAAATCTAAATGTGAAGAAGCAAAACGACTTTTAAGCAAAAGCAAATTTGCTCCTATTAATGTCAAGAAACTTTATGATGGTAAAGATTTAATCTTCAGAATTACTGTAGAAGAATTCAATAAACGCTGCAAAGATCTTGTTGAACGTACTCTTGAACCAGTAAAGAATGTCTTGAAAGAAGCAAAGCTTACAAAGGATGATATCAAAAATGTTGTGCTTGTTGGAGGCTCTACACGAATTCCATATATTCATGAAGCAATGAAAGAATTTTTTGATGGTAAGAAGCTCAACTTTGATATTAATCCTGATGAAGCAGTTGCAAATGGTGCTGCAATTTTGGCTGCTCATCTTTCAAGAGATTGTGATACTTTAATTAAAAATATTCGACTCTTGGATGTGATTCCTCGTTCACTTGGTATTCATTGTTATTCTGATACGAGTGGACAATATTTCAATGTTGTTCTAAAACGTTATACAAGATTTCCCTGTGAAGTGAAAAAAGATTTTCATACTACTGCTGATAATATGACTTCACAAGCTTTTGAAGTATATGAAGGCGAAGATCGTCTTGTTGCAAATAACAAATTTTTGGGTACATTTAAATTATCAAATATTACTCGTGGTCCTGCAAAATCTGTTTTATTTGATGTTACTTTCAAAGTTGATGAAAATGGTATTCTTACTGTTACTGCAACAGAAATCTCAAATGGTAATTCAAATTCTCTTACAATTCTTCAAGACAAAGGCCGATTAACTGATGCTGAACTTATTCGAATGGCTAATGAACTTCATACTCCTCTTATGGAAATTGACATTGATAATCATTAATATTGTTTTTTGTTTGTTGCGTTTATTATTTTACGTTGTTACATTTTTGCAAATAAATTATCCAATAAATTTTGTTGTTTTGTGAGAATCGTTATTCGAGCTGTTAGGATACTGTAGTTTTAAAATGAGAGGAATTTCGAGAACAGTTTTATTGGTAATTTGCTTCGCAAAATAGTTGTTACTTTGTTTACTTGATAAAACATTTTGCGTTTATTCTTTCTCACAAGGGAACGTTTTCAGATGTCCACCCCAGTGTAATAGCAAAATGCTATTAAATCCTTCAAACTCAAAACGGGCCCGAATCCCGAGGTATTTAAACATAATACCGTAATCTCAATTCAAAACTTGGCAAGTTGTATTTTCTTTTAACTACTGTAAATAAAAACACAGTTAAAAATAACAAATCAGTTTTTATCTATGCAATTAAAATTTTAACAAACAATTAATAAAACTACAACTTACAAAAATCAGTATTATTAAAATTATTAAAAATCAAAAACCATATTTCCACCAGCATCGCCATTAATCGGTGCAACACCAGGATCATTAAATGTATCATTACCACTTTCTTCATTCAACACACCAAATTCTTTTTCCATCCAATCAGCTGCAGCAGCATTAGCTTCAGATCTTTCATTCCTACCATGCGCAGAAACCTTTCTTCTTGAAGCAAAAACATTATATCCAAATTTTGTTGTCATAATTTTTCTTGCTTTATCCATATTTGCTACCGTAAGCTTAATATCTCGTTGAAATTCTGCTGTTTCTTCAGTTGAAAATTTAGCACATGGTTGAGGAGGAAATGCTGCATCAACCATACTTTTAATATCATCTTGAGTATAATGTGGAAATAAACATTGAATTGTAACAAGTAATTTATCAGCAGCACGTTTTCTTGAATTTTTTGATAGTTCTGAGAAACGTTTTTGTGGACGTGGAATTTTTGTGACCACTCGAAGTTGATTTGTTAAATATCTGCATCTTGTTTCGTAGGCTTTTAGCTTTGCAATTAAACGCTTTTGTGATTCTTCATCTAATGGCAGAACATAGGTTGCAGATCCACCTGGCAATCGTGGAAGATAAATTTCAGATGAAGTTTCAAGTACAACATCTGCATCATCATCATATTCATGTTTTACAGTATCTTCTTGGCTGGAAGTTGATGGAATATTAGCAGGATCATCAACAACAGCTTCTTCTACAGTAACCTCTTCTTCTCTTTCAATTTTTATAGATAATGGAAGATTAACAGTATCAATATCAGCTGATGCATGAGCTTCTTGTTCTACAGTAATCTGTTCATTTTCAAGCTTTGAAGTTGATGGAGTATTATTAATAGTTTCTTCAGATACAGAAGATTTATCAGATTCAATTTCTTTATGTACAGTTAATGGTTTTTCATATGCTATTGAAACATTTTTCTTTCCATTTGTGTCACCTAAAAAACTACCATCTTAACAAAAATGCTAAAAAAAGTAAATCAGACCTCCAGAATCCTGTTCTTGTGGATTTTGTCTATTTCTCATATCCATAACAATTGAATCAAGAAATTCTGAAACACCAGATACTCGTAACATTTCTTCAACAGTTTTTGGACGACTATGAACTCCAAGAATTGGATGTCGAAGAAGTTGATTTCCAACCAATAAACGTTTAGGGGTTACGATAGACGGCTTCTGTGGCGGTGGATGTAAAGTAGTAATATTCTTTTTAATAGATGGTGGAGGTTCTTGAAGTAAATAGTATTGAACATTCATGATTTGAAGTAGTAAATCTGAAATAAAAGATAAATTTAAAAGAAGTAAATGAGACAGTGTCTTTTAAAAAGTGTTGTATAACACGCAATACATAAACACAACGGCATACTAAGAATGTTATAATTATATCAATCGCTTACAGTGGCATAGAATTTTTTTTAACTTATTTAAAATTGTTGAAAATCTTTAAAATTATGCAAGGACTTTTAAAACAGATTTTAATATACTTGTAAAAGACATACTAAATCTATAAGGCTGTGCAGACAATACATCAAAATCTATTGAAAGCTTGCATTTGGAAAGAGCAGCGTCATTTTAATTTTAATACTGATAACTAATCTCTTAAATTCTAAAACCATTGTTTCGAAAAATATAAGAAAAATGGATATAGGTAAATACACGGAATTGGGATTCATCTACTTCCACAACAAATTACCAAAGATTTTTAAACGACTGAAGCTCTTCTTTGTTTATCTATCAGTATTGATTAAAGCCATCTGGAATATACAGCTGTTGACTGACTACTTGTTTACAAAATGTCGAAGAAAAATGTTATTAGAAAAATATTAGCTGAAAAATGTAATGTTTTTTTAACTATACACAATGCAATCAGACATTGCGACACATTTTGCCAATAACTTTTTTTTGTTAATGTTGTTAATGAAATACAGTATGCTTGACATCAAAAACTATATTCCTTTTTCTTTTATTTGCTATTTTCCTTTCTCTTTCACAGGATTCTTGAAAGCAAAAAATAGAATAAATTTACAGTTGATGTTTATTTAATTTAGCAAAGAAAAACAAATTTCAAATCTGTTTCTGAATTTTTCGATTATCTTATTTTTAAACTTACATTGAACATTATTTGTTTTTTTAGTATTTTTACTTCGTATTATTTGATAAAAAGTAAATAAATTTAATGTTTAAACATTTATGTTTAATTATCAACACAAATTTTTATGTTTTGTACATCTTGTGCTGTTATTTTTAGACATATTCTTCTTCTGAAAACATGTTTTATTTTAACGGTCTTTTATTTACAATACTTAATTCAATTATATTATCATTGAAACGATCCTAAATGTTTCTTTAAAGAATCATCTGTAAATCTTTCTGTAAGCAAGATTTGAAAAATTTTGAATTTGCACTCAATTTTTCAGTAGATTCTATATTTAGGGGATAACACAAGTCGTTGTTACGCTTGAAAAAAATTTAGAAACTTTTTTTTAAAATTATTATCGATGTTGCAACTTGCAAGTAAATAGCGAAAGGTAATTTAAAAAATCTCGAATAGAGCAACGGAACTCTTTACTTTTGTCACTGTATCTTGTCAATGACTAGTTAACCAAACTCCGGCCAGATGCTTCGTATTTCAAATAAAACTTTAATATTTTTAAAACACGAGTGTAATGTTTAAAGACAAAAACATTACATTAAACACCACACTATCTTTTAAAGACGTAATTAGAGGAAAATCAAAACTTATTTCTAGCAACAATTACAGTATTACAAAAGTATTTTGCCATCTATTTTACTCCAAACATAAAAAAATTTAACCAATAAATTGTTTAAACTTTTTTATCGGATGCTTCTTAATAAATCTCTTACGACGAATAAAAAATGGAAGGCTGCAACGTTGCATTTTTTCCCTTGACTTTAACAACTACCGTTGAACTTCTTGCGTGGTATTTTTCGTGGATAATAAAAATATAATATTTAAAATAAATTTTTTCCCTTCAACAATCAATAATCAACGTGTACTTTTAAAGTTCTAACTATCTCCTTTTTCTTAAAATAAATCACAAAACTTTCTCCTTTATCGAGCAACTACTCACTCTCTAGCTGACGTGTCGTTTCTCATCTCATTTTTCAGCTGTCTTTGCCCCTTATTTTATCTTCTTCTCCCATTTTAGGGCTTAAAATCACAACAGCATAATGAAGCTCGACGTAAATCGTAAATTATTAGCTCGATCGGATCGTGTTAAATCAACTGATATACATCCAACAGAGCCATGGATGTTAGCTTCATTATATAATGGAAATGTTCATATTTGGAATTATGAAAATCAACAACTTGTAAAATCTTTTGAAGTATGTGATTTACCAGTACGTGCTGCAAAATTTATACCAAGAAAGAATTGGGTAGTTACTGGTTCAGATGATATGCAAATTAGAATTTTTAATTATAATACTCTTGAACGTGTACATCAATTTGAAGCACATTCTGATTATCTTCGTTCTATTGCTGTACATCCGACCCAACCA
This sequence comes from Panagrolaimus sp. LJ2400, assembly GCA_024447215.1. Classification (NCBI taxonomy): domain Eukaryota; kingdom Metazoa; phylum Nematoda; class Chromadorea; order Rhabditida; family Panagrolaimidae; genus Panagrolaimus; species Panagrolaimus sp. LJ2400. The sequence continues at coordinate 943,373 of JAMRYA010000001.1, read as the reverse complement.
TTTGTTATTACTTCAAGTGATGATATGATGGTAAAGCTATGGGATTGGGATAATAAATGGCAATTGAAACAAACTTTTGAAGGTAGACTTTCCTACACCCAAACTGGCCTTCTCTAACTTGCTAAATCTTTTTCTAGGACATACTCATTATGTTATGCAGCTAGTTATTAATCCAAAAGATAATAATACATTTGCTACTGCATCACTTGATAAAACAATTAAAGTATGGCAATTTGGTTCAAATACCCCAAACTTTACGCTTGAAGGACATGAAAAAGGTGTAAATTGTATTGATTATTATCATGGTGGTGATAAGCCATATTTGATATCTGGTGCTGATGATCGTCTTGTTAAAATTTGGGATTATCAAAATAAAACTTGTGTTGCAACTTTGGATGGACATGCACATAATGTTTCAGCAGTATGTTTCCATCCTGAACTCCCTATTATTATTACTGGTTCAGAAGATTCAACAATTCGTTTATGGCATTCTAATACCTATCGGTAACTATCTGACCGTAATTTAAAATGTTTTATTGTTTAAAAATTTTAGGCTTGAAACAACACTTAATTATGGTCTAGAACGGGTTTGGTGTATTACAGCATTAAAAGGCTCAAATACAATTGCAATTGGTTATGATGATGGTTCAGTGACCATTAAACTTGGCCGTGAAGAACCTGCAGTATCAATGGATTCATCAGGAAAAATTTTATGGGCAAAACATAGTGAAATTCAACAAGCAAATCTTAAAACTCTTGATGCAGCTGCACTTGACTCTGCACAAGACGGTGAACGTCTACCACTCTCAGTAAAAGATATGGGAGCATGTGAAATTTATCCACAAACGCTACAACATTCATCAAATGGTCGATTTGTTGTTGCATGTGGAGATGGTGAATATATTGTTTATACAGCAATGGCACTTCGAAACAAAGCTTTCGGTTCATGCCTTGAATTTGTATGGTCTACTGATCCATCAGTATATGCAGTTCGTGAAAGCTCAACCTCAATTGCAGTATTTAAAAATTTTAAAGAAGTTAGTAAAATTAAGCCTGATATTATTATGACTGGTATTGATGGTGGTCCACTGCTATCTGCTCGTTCATCCTCCTCTCTTTGCTTCTTTGATTGGGAAACACAAAGTCTTATTCGTCGAATTGAAATTACTGCAAAGCATGTATATTGGTCAGAAAATGGTGAACTTGTTGCAATTGCTGGTGAAGATTCATTCTTTATTCTTCGATATAATGCTGAAGCTGTTGCAAATGCTTCTCCCGAAGATGCAACCATTGATGGAATTGAAGATTCTTTTGAAGTTATTGGTGAACAAAATGAATGTGTTAAAACTGGTATATGGGTTGGAGATTGTTTTATCTTTACAACTGCAACAAATCGTATCAATTATTATGTTGGTGGTGAAATTGTTACCATCGCACATTCATTCCGAGCTTTGTATTTGGTAGGTTTACTGTAGATTACAACAAAAGATTACAGTGTATCTTTTTAGTTGGGATATGTTCATAAAGATAATCGAATTTATCTATGTGATAAAGATCATAACATTGTTTCATATAAACTTCTTCTCTCCGTACTTGAATATCAAACAGCTGTAATGAGACGTGACTTTGATTTAGCTGATAAACTTCTCAATAAAATTCCCAAAGATCAAAGAACTCGTGTTGCACATTTCTTAGAAAAGCAAGGATTTAAAAAGCAAGCTCTTGCCGTATCTGTTGATCCTGAACATCGCTTTGAGTTAGCTCTAAATCTTGGTGAACTTGAAACTGCATATGAACTTGCACAACAAGCACAATCAGATGAAAAATGGAAACAACTTTCACAAGCTGCAAATTTAAAATCAAATTTACTACTTGCTGCAGAATGTATGGGTCGTGCAAGAGATTATTCTGGTCTCTTGGTACTTGCTTCTTCATCTGGTTCCTCACATTTAATGGATAAACTTGCAAATGATGCCCATACTGCAAATGAAGATAATATTTCATTCTTTGCTCATTTACTTACTGGTAATATTGATGCATGTTTAAATGTGCTAATTGAAAATGATCGATTACCTGAAGCTGCATTTTTTGCACATACATATTGTCCATCAAAAGTTCCGCTAGTTGTTTCACAATGGCGTGAAAAAGCATCTCGTTCTCTAGCAGGTGTTAGTCAAAAGGTAATTGTTGTAATAATATATCTGTATGAATACGCTAGTTTTCAGAATATTGGTGAAAGTCTTGCTGATCCAATTAAGTATGAAAATTTATTCCCTGGTTTTGATGAATCTGTTAAAGGTGATAGCTATCTCCAGCAACTTCTAAAAATCCCTGCACCTGCATCAAAAAGACAACAATCAATTGTTGAAAGAAATTTAATTGCTGAAATGCAAGCTGCAATCGATAACGGAGATTTAACATTTGATGATGAAGGAAATGCAATTTTACATGGAGTTTCGGAAGTTCGTCTCTCAAATGCTGAACCAGATATTCGTTCCCCAGCTCGTGTAGCGGAAGAGGGCATTCAAAAGGCGGAAGAAACTGATAAAATTCCATATATTAAACCAGCTTCTCGGCCAACAACGCCATCTGCTTCAGCATCATCAAATTCACATCTTGAACATATTGAAAATGATCATGTTGATGATGACGAGGAAGAGGAAGAAGATGATGAGGATGAAGACGAAACACCTGCAAGTAAACCATCCGCAGCAAAAGCAAAGCCTGATTTGCTGCCATCTGGAAGTCGACCGGATATTGTTAAAGCTGGACGTCCGGCTGCTGATCCTGTTCCGGTAAGACTTTTAAAGATTTCAAAACAAAAACATTCTGTAAAATGAGTTTAAAAGACTTCATCTCTTTTTTTATATTTTACTCCACTTTTTTATTTAACGGTTTCTGCGTAGATATCCAAAATTCATAAGTCCTTCAGAAATAATACATCTGAAACTAAGGAAAAGATCTATAGTTCTTTCGAACCCCTACAGTGACTAATGGAACCCCAATAATAAATAAACCAAAAAATGGAAATTTTTTTTAAAAAATTGTGGGAAATTTGGCATGATTTTCTACGACTTTTCACGATCGTCTACATTTTTCCACGGTTTTCCACGATTTTCCACGACTTTTTACGGTTTTCCAAGAATTTTTAAAAAGTGTTTTCCTTTTTTTGTGATTTTTTGTGGTAGGAAGTGTTAATTCCAATGAGAAACAGGGATTCTAGATCACAAAACTTTAATTGAATTTTATTTACATACATCTATACTTTTTTAGGCTAAAAATGAATCAGCATGGAGTGAAGATGATGATGATTTTATGGATCCTGCCTCTGATGCTGCCTCAAATCGTACCGGGCAAGATGATATCAATTTAGATGATCTTGAATTTGATGAAGCTGAACAAGATTGACAATTACTTGATCGATCGACTCATACAACATCAAGCTCCTCTGAAAAAGAACATTAGAGAAAGAAGAAAGAAAAGAAAATATACCCTTTATTTATTTTGTGCCTTTTCTAGTTTTTTTTGATATATTTACATTTTGAAAATTATCGTTGAAATATATTTTTTAAAAAGCTAGAGTGGGTCGATCGACTTCAGATTGCGAGTGTACTCGTAATTTTTTTCTTATTTTTTTTATTAACCCCTTGATTTTTTTCTTTGCTAATATTTCTGTTTTTTTTTGGTTGGATTTTTTTCAATATTTTGTATGCTTCTTTATCACCCCCTCTTTTATAGTTAACTTATATGTGTGAATCACACACTATGTGATTTTAACTTATTTTTGTATTATTATTATCTATGAATTTTTTTATTATAGCGCATAAAATTTATTATATTTCAAAATATTTTATTGTTTTTCTTTGTTCTCTTGCAAAAAGAAAAGGTTTATACACTTTTATATATGTGTGTATTACGGTAATCTTTTTATGAATCTTTATTTATTTTTTTGAATAACGGATGAATTTTTTTGGTGTCTGAATAAAAAAATATTTTTGTATAACAATTTGTGTTTTGATTAAAAATAAGTTTATTACTGTTTTGTTACAAAACAAAAATTCGAAATATATTGTATAATTTTGCATAAAAACATTGCACATTTAAAGTGGAAAATCGAGCAAAAAACAACTATAGTCTTACTGTAACTTCAGTATTGTTAATATAAATTGAAACAAAAATGATTACAGTATTTTAATAATGGCACAGTTTAAAAATTTCAAAGAGGTTACGGTAACATTTTTTAATCACATTTAACACATTTTTCTCTTCATTTCATTTACATGGCGGCATTGTTTTTGCAAAATCATAAAGTGTATCATCACAATACCCACATGAATGACGACATGTTCGCATTGCAAATTCAGCATCTGTAAAAAAACATTTATAAACATTTTTCCCCTAACCAACTTGTTGCTGTTCATCGCTTTGAATCAAATATGAAATGTTTAAAAACAAAAAATCACAAACCTTTACAAGAAAATTTTCCAATTCCATGATCTTTAAATTTTCGACAAAATGTTATTGATCGAACATCTTTACAAAGCATTGGAGCTTTAAAAATTGCTTTAGCATTATCAGGATGAATTTTATCTGAAAAAAATCACTATTAGTGAGGTAGCAGTAGCTACAGTTATATTATTATTCTGTTATTAAATTTTAAAATTCTAATTTAAAAAAAACATAAAACGGTAATTAAGAAATTTATGGGTTTTCTTTTTTAAAGGAAATTAAAACACTTGAGATTGGTTACTGTAATGAAAAGTGCTAATATAAAAACATACGAGTTTCGATATAATTCCGGCATTCCATGCAACAAAGTGTAGTATGAAAATCATGATCTTTCAAGCATCGAAGTTCAAAGAAAGCTGCTTGATATTTTCGTAAACCTTGACATGCAAGTTGTCCAATTCCATCACGGCAACATGGAAGCTTTGCTAAATCTGTAATAGAAAATAATGAATTACAAGTGTTTAAAATAAATATCTTTTTAGTATTTTCGGCATAGTTTTTTAAAACAAATTCTTGACATAGAAAAAATTTATTATTACTTCAATGAATAATTTCAAACTTTGAACCCGAACGCTTGCTTTTCTTAACTTTTTTGCAAAATTTTCTTTGTTAAAAACTGCTAATACAATGCTTTTTTTTTTATCAAATAATCTTTCAAAAAGTTGCTGAAAAACAAGTCACGATTTTAAAAGAACAACATTTAAGATTGTTTTTTTCCTTGTTATTTCTACACTTCATCAAAGAAAATGAATCATTGATTTTGGCTTTGAAAATTTTTTAAACGACCTTTTTTTCTTCGTTTTCTGAGAAATTAAAAACAACACCTTTTATTTAAACTTTTTAACATCGTTTTTTTTTTTGAAAAAATTTATATTTTTTTATTGTTGAATGTTTGAAATGACTACATTAATGTGTTATTTGATGGACGTAAAAAACGTGTTTATCAACCTTTACAGTTTGGATACTGTTGTAAGATATAATTTTGATAACCTTCTTGAAAAAGTAATTTTAATGTAAACTTTTAAGTTTCAAGTGTTAAGGATTATTCTCGGATTATTATTTAAAAACTGGTTGAATCCATTTGTTTTCATTCATACACTTTTTTGCGAAGGCTTGTTTGTAAATTTTTTTTTTTTTTTCACTCTGTAATGTTTGTAATACTTTAAACAAACTATTGGTTTTCAAGACATATAGATGGATAGAGAGGAAAAGAATGGGTTATTAATTGAAGCACTTCAGGAAAAATCGAGGATGGTAGACTTCAAAGTATTATTCTCTGTCATTGTGTGATATCATAGTCAATGAAGTGAAGTTTGGCAATGTTATGAAAATGCCTCAGGTTTCTCGATACTTTAAAAAAAATTCATGGATTTTTAGTACCCACAATTTTTGATGGTTGAATTTATAAAAAAATGCTTAATATTCTTTTTCCACGTAACTTTAAAATTTTTTTTCAAAATGAGAACGCCAAAATCGTAGTCAAACGTGACATTTTAATAAAAACATTCATAATTTTTTGTTACATCTTTTTATTCTTTAAACCCCTTTGATGTATCTCCCTCCATCTTACATGATAATGATAAACCAAAATTAATCATTTTTTCCTTATCATCCTTCTAATTTAGGAGTCCGAGCAGAATATTATAGAAAATAGCTCATGACAGACAAAAAATAAATACATTTATTAAATGAATATTTATTTATTTCTCTCTCGATGACAGCCCGTAGCCATCATTAATAGCAGCCAGCAGCAAAAGTAGAAAAGTTAAAAAGAAAAAAAGAAAGGCGATAAAATATGAAATATATCTAAATGCCTGTCTGCGGCTGCAAATCAAGAAAAAAAAGAAAGAAAACAATCATCACCATCAACATCATTTTCTCACTTTTCTCCCTTCTTTTTTTTAGTTTTGCGGTTTTGCGAGTTTTTAAAACAATAGTTGATGCTGCGTCTATCAGGAAATTGTGTCTATTGAAATTTGAAAATGGCAAAGAAAAAATTTTTGAGAATTTAATTTTTGCAGGAAAAATATTAAAATTGAACGTGAAATTCTTTTTGATAATGATGAAGGAGAGGTGATTGTCCCACTTTTCTCTTCTTACTTCTATCTTTTTTCAGAACGTTTTTCTTGACTTCACTTCACGAAAACCGTCAAAAACGTTCATTTTTGGGAAAAAAGAATAATGAAAAATGACGACTAAAAGCAAAGAAAGAAAAAAAGAGAGATAACCGTTTCATTCATTTTTGTTTCTTCTCCTTTTTAAAAATCTTTGTTTCTCATTTTTGATGCCGATTTTTGAGATCCGAAAAAAATTATTTTGTTTCTTAAGTTTTTGTTGTCGTCGTCCCCTTAAGGCGTCTTCCAAAATAAATTTTCATATGTATTTGAAACAGTTCTTTGTTCGGAGTTGAATTAATAAGAAAAAGGGTATATTTTCTTAGGTTTAATTTTCGTTTTTATGAGAAGTTAGAGAAATGTAAAAATGTGACGGAAAGCTTTGATTTATAGCGTTTTATAGGGAAATTTTTATGATATTGTTAAAAGTTATTTATTAAAACGGGTGGTCTAAAATTGCAGCCATAAACATACATGGAAGGTTATATAAGTATGACTGTTTAAAGTATCATCTGCGAGTGTAAAATCAGGTGGTTTAGTTTTGATTAATGAGATTATTAAAGTATTTAAAAAGGGTACTGTATAAAAAAGAATGCAACGCCAAAAATGCAATCTTTTAACTGTTTTTTACAGCTTTGCCAATCTTAAACAATGTATATTAATGTTTATTTGTTTGCATTTTAAGATCAATCTAATGTCCAATTAAAAAAAAGTTTTAAGCTTCAAAGTTTAACAACAATCTGTGTAAGGAGAGAAAGAGAAAAATGTAAAAAAGTAGTGTATAGCTTGTTAGGTCAGGTTTTTTTCTTCTGTAATGTTTGTAATATTTTAAGCAAACTATTGGTTTTCAAAAGATAGATGGATAGAGAGAAGAGGAAAAGAGAGGGATTAGTTGGAGTACTTCAGCAGAAATCGAAAAAAAAGTTGAAACTTGAAAGTCGTAAACTTGAAGGTATTATTTTCAGTTTTAGAGTGATATCATAGTCATTAAATCCATGAAAATATGATTAATTTTAGGCAAAAGCAAGAATTTGAAATTTTACAAAAACAAAATTTTTTCCCGCAAAAAATAAGAGGTCATTTAAAGTGTCTAAATTTTAAATGCCAAAATCAATGACTCACTTTTTCCGATGAAGCGCAAGCATAGAAAAAACAAAAAACAGTCTCTTTCAATGTTGTAATTTCGTAAAACTTTTGTTATTGTCTGAATTCTAATTTTTTTTTAAAGTCTATGTTTTTCAGTTTTTATCGTTTTTATGGCATTTGCGCGGCTCCTATTTTATGTTTAAAATTTATTTCAAAACTAATCCAATTCTAAAACAAGTACTCCAACAAATAGCGATTAATCCATTAAACCCTTTTAAATTGTTGTATTTACAATCGTATATATCATTTTCTCTCTTTCGGTTTTAAGCTTTTCCTTTCTTTTAAAAACCCCCTCAATTGAGGGACTCAAATCATATGTTTGTAAGTGAGAGAGTAAAGTAAACCACCGATAATGCGCGCAGGCAGCATGAAAAACATATATAATAGTTTTTTTCGGGAATAGAATAAATGTCGTGGATAAGCTCTCCCTTTCAAAATATGTTCAAGAGAGAAAGAGAAAACATCAGAAGAAGAAGGGAAAGAAGGAAAGTAATATCTTTCCTGCTGCTTGCTTTTTTTGCGCAGTAACGTTCTTTTTTCGAGAAATAATAAAAGTGAACGGAAAACAATTGAGTTCAATTTCCGTTTTTCCGCTTTTTTTATTGAAAAAAAATAAAACGATTTAATTTGAGCAACATTTTTATTGTAATGCTAAATGTTGCTTAAAATTTTTTAGTTTTTATTTGTTTGAAGTCTATTATTTAGCGCAAAAAATGGGTGCACAACATTTTGGTAACAAAAAGCTGTAAAGGGTTTGCCAGAGTTTACTTTGCAGAAATGAATTGAGAAATCAGCTGATAAAAATGTTCTTTGTCTGTTATTTTACTCATTTTATTATCGTAGAAAAAAGAATTTGAGTAATGTAGGATTGCCCTTTTTGTTGATTTTAGTGTCTGAAAAATTGTTAAATTTTTTTTAAGACTTGCTAACGTTTGGGGATAATCAAAAGAAAGGCAGAACAACAAAAAAATAGTTTTGTCTAAAATTTGAAAAGTAGTTATGATTATGAAAATCGTGTTATTTGCAGAAACAAACTTTCTCTTTTAAAATCGTTTGTAGCTTCAGCATATCAAAAATTTCCGTTTAAAAATATTAGCTTCAAAAGTTAGCCCAAATCATGTTATTGCTTTGCAATCAAAACACATGTTTCTCCTTTGCATTCCGTTGGTTCATGATATGCCACTTTCTCTCTCATCCCAAATCAATCACATTTGTTTATCTCTTCCTCTCGTTCAAAGCAATTATTCAATCATTATCTTTCTTCTCTTAACATCCCCCATATCCCTCCCAAATTCTTCTTCTTGATATTGTTATTCTCAATGCCGTCAAGTAATCCATCAAAATATAACGTCAAAAGAAACAGCTTTTTGACGACGAAAAAAATTGTCTAATAACAATGCTTCCGTTCTTCCTCTTTTTTCAAAAATATTTTTAAACAGTTTTTGTTTTTTGCTTTTACAAGGACGCGTGTCCTCTTTTTTGTTAGACGGCAATCATAAAAAAGCATTTTTTCTTGTCCGGTCAAGTTTCTTTTTTATGCACACCTTTTTTGGCGGCAGCAAGAGTAGCAGCAGCGGCACTGAAGCATCACACTTTTTTTTTCATTGCTACAATCAAAATTTCGAAGGCCTCTTTTTCTGCTGCTACAAAAAAAAACTTTTGTCTTACAAAAAATTTTCGGCCCATTAAATTTACTTTTTCTCTCTTTTTATACCCTTAAGAAAAAAACAGCAGCAGCAATAAAAAATGAATCAAACAAATGTCATTTTTTATACCCCCAAAAAGAAAAAAAAGGGTTTAAAAACTGCTATCTTTCTTTTTTTTTGTTACCTGATTTTTCAAGGTTGAAAAAAAGGTAGCAACAGCAAGCGAAAAGAAAAGCTTTGAAATGTAAAAATATTTTTTGCGCAATTATCGCTCCTTATTTTTTCTTTTTCGTGTTTTAAGCTTTTAAACAAGGTACTTCTCTCTTTGGTCTCTCTCTTTTTTGTTTTAAGCATTTTAAACTATATTGAAACAACAAAAACACTTTTTTTTGTCTTTTTAAACTTAAAAAAAGTCATTTATTGCCTTAGGCAATGTTGTTACTACATTGTTGCTGCTGCGATTTTTATGGTGGTAGTTTTGGTGGTGGTTGAGAGTGAGCAAAGAAGTGAGTGTCACAAAAAAAAGTTATTACCTTTATTTGATTTTAATTGCAATTAAAGGAATTTCAACAAAAACCACCATGAATTTTTTTCCTTTTGATAAATTCTTTGAATTCTTTTGTTATTGATGTTTTTGACCTTACAGTTTTTTTTCTCTATTTTGATTTGCGGTAATGAGAGTTGCCAGGAGCGATTGTTTTTCGTTGGACATGGTTATTTTGCGTGTTTGTTTTTGGTCAAAAAAGTTAAATTTTTATTTTGGGAGCTATCTTTTTCTTTCGATGATGAAAGAGATTTATAACATCCGTGTTCTAAAGTAATCTTAAAAATTCGACAAGCTTTAATCTTACCGAAAAGCTATAAAAATTTGTATTTTTTGATGGAAGATCTCTATTATTCCCGAAAGATGAATCATAAAGCATGAATCCCATAAATCCCTTTTTTTTTCTATGGCGGTTATTTTCTGTGGAATCCATGTTCTATTAAAAACTGGATATACTTAATTGACAAAATCTTGGTTCCGTCAGACTCAATCATTCTTTTTATCTTTCTTCTAACAACAATGTTTTACCGCTTTTTCTCTTTTTTCTTTAAAGTTTAAACTCCCTTTTCAAAGCCGATGACTCAATCAAATATCAAATTCAATAGATATCCGTTTTCATTAAACTGTCAAAAATCCCTTTTTTTATATTTATTTATTGCATTTGATTTGATCGACAAACATATTGCTGCTATCGGCTTTTCATTTTTGCGTTAAAAGGTTTTTTTGGCAACGATCGCTTTTTTGCTAGTGATGCAAAAATATGTTTCCTTTTTTTCTTTCTTGTCGCTCTTTGCTGCCAGCCCTGTTTTTACTGCTGCTGTTCTTTTGGTGTAGGTTTAATATTATTGCAATATCTATAGACCCCTATAGGGACACAGATGATGAAGTAATAATAACCTTGATAAACTTTAAGAGAGAGAGATATGAGTGTAAACGATGCATGGCAAAAATAAAAAAGAAGACGAGAAAAAAGAAAAGATGAAAGTGAAAAGGAACAACAGAAAAAGTAATAAGTTTTATGACGATATTAATATGCCCAGGTGCATTTTTTATACACACGTTTTTCTTCCTCTTCTTTTTATGTCAAACGTTAATATATTTATTTTAATCAATCCTGATCGCATTTTTTTTCTTTTTTGTGTTTGAAATTAAATCGATTCTTTTTTATAGTAGGTAGATATCCCGTGAACATTATAAAGAAAAAAAGAGAGCAACAAATGGGATTAAAAGAATTTATCGCGTTTAATTTCTATTTCTTGCATGATGGTTTATCCCATTTTTTGTTTTGTTTTCTAAACTTGGAATTTCTAAAAAACCTAAAATGGGATCACAAAAAGAAGAGCGTTAAAGTAAATTATAGGGTTTTGAATTTTAAAAAAGTTTTTTGTTGCTGGTATGTTTTTACACCCTATTACTTTCAGTTTTTGAAAGGTGAATGATACAAAAAGGCACACATGTATATTTTAACGCCAAAAAAATGAATCATTGTGGTTTTTTTCTTTGAGTTTTTTACGATTTTTATTTTGCATTTTTGTTTCCCTACTTCTTTTTTACGTTTGTGCCCTCCGGCACTTTATTGGAAGGCTTCAAGCTGTTCATTCTTTTTCTGGGAAAATTTTCTAAATCAAAAAAGTTACTATTTTAAAGTATTTTTAGTAACTATGAATTTCATGTTTTTAGAAAATAAAAAAACAAACATGAAACTTTTTACTCTTGAACATTTACGGTAGATTACGGTAAAAATGTTTTTTAGAAGTAACTATAAACTTCATTTTTAGTTAAACACTTTTTTTATAATAATGTTTTGTTTTTAATTCAACGCTTTTCGTTTTTTAAATTTTAAAAAATTTTTCCATAAGCGTTTGATTTCTTTAACCTACGCATTTTCTATCTTTAGCAATTTATTAGCTTACATCTGGTTACCTTATGTTTAAAATAAAATTATTCACATTTTTTCTGGGCAATTTTATTATTATAATTTTTAATCGTGCCTTCTATTATTGTTCAGTTTTTTGCCATTTTTATTAACAAAAATTTACCCTACAAATCTTTTAGACCATCCCTATTATTATTACCCCATCATCAATCAATCACTCATTCAACTCTATCACTCAACAAAGAAAAAACAACTTTCAATCTGTCACACATAAAAAAGCCAAAAATGAATCGAGGGAATGTTAAATGTGTATTTGTTGGAGATTCAAAAGTTGGAAAAACTTCTTTAATTGTTGCATATACAACTAATGGATTTTGTGAAAGATATAATCCAACAACTTTTGATAATTACTCAGGTAAGTTAATAGCTTTAAAATAAGAGTTGGAACGTTCGTAAACTTTTTTTCTGATATTCTCGGAGACTTCAAAGCTCAAAATTTTCTCTTATGGCTTAACCTGAAAATCAAGTATTCATTGAAGCGGTGTTTTGTTGTTTTTTTGAGCTTTAAAAAATGTTTAATTTTGAAGGATGACTAGCAAAAATGGTTTATGAGCTCTCCAACTCCCCCTTAAACTATTTCAAATTTTGCAAAAAGCAAAAACAAACATTTTCTTTAAAAAAAACAGTCAAATGATCTCTGTATCTTTTTCAGTGGTTGTTACAGTTGACAATAAACCCCTCAAAATTGAATTATGCGATACTGCAGGAAATGTAAGTTTTGTTTGATTTTGTTTTTAAAAAGTTATAAAAATAGAGTACTTATAAGAGAAGTAGACGACACTAATAGATAATGATGAGATAATATCCACCCACATTTTAAGAGAAGTAGACGACACTAATAGATAATGATGAGATAATATCCACCCACTTTTACAGTAATAATAATGTAAACTTACTAAAATTATTTGTGACACGTGCAAGTGGACCGAGTTCACGATTTGGATTGATAATAGTTTTGTTTAGAAGAATTAGATCATTAATTTTTAATTCTGGTCTAAAATAGGGTCTTTTGAGTCAAAGCAAAATTTTTGGTTTGTAAAGTTTGTGTTTTTTAGATGCGAGAAAGATTATTAGAAAAATTTAAAAATCTTGCAGTAATTGAAGAACTGCCAGATTTCTACCGTAATACCTTGAACAAAATTTTGACTTTTTTGAAAAATCTTTTAGCAACCTTTAAAGTTTAGGAAAACTCAAAACTTACATAGATTCATACATTCTCCTGGATTCTGTTGCCGAATAAAAGTTAAATAAAAATAATAAAAATACTTGAAACATTTTTCCAAAAATTTAACCAACCGTTTGAAGATTAGTTTATTCTTATAAAATGAAAGATAGAGAGATGTGATAGCCTCCTATTGTTTGATTCAAATAAAAAAAAGATGCTTTTTCGGGAGACAAATGAATGTGAAAAAAAGAAAGAAACGACACCTCAAAAAAGTCAATTTTCACTTTCAACAGCAAAAAAACTACAAAGATGCAAGAAAAAAGACGACACCAATCTTGACATTGTATCCGATCTTCTAATAAAAAAAAAGAAGTGAAAGATCTTCCAAAAAAGGAAAGATTCATTTTTTAGGTGTCAAATGTTAGCTTCAAAAAGCTAACAAAAGAGCTTTCACACTTTTTTTGTTTAATTAAAAGCTTCAAGGATAAAAACAAGTAGAACATCAATGAGCTGCAATTGACACCTTGAATCTCGCAAGCTAAAAAGAAGATAGACATGGAAAAAAGCAAATTTTGTAAAGAATTAAAAATCTGTGTGAACTTCTATAAGCATCCATGTAAAAAAAACTTCAATAGTAAAACTTGTTCATTACTTACAAAAATAATTTGAGCTTTAAAAACTTTTAACGTAATAAATTATAACAAAGTTATTAAATCTAAAACAATTTTTAGTCTGATTTTGATTCACTTCGATTACTGAGTTACAATGAATCAAGTGTATTTTTGTTATGCTACAGTGTAATGTCACCACCAAGTTTACAATCAATCCTTTCAAAATGGTTACCTGAAGTTCGAGCTGTTGCACCTGATACTCCTGGTAAGCACATACATATTTTTGCATAAATGATTATTAGGGGTAATTTTTTAAAATAGTGTAAAACCATTATTTTCTGTTTAAGAGACGAAACGAAATTTCGATTTTCCGTAATACTAATTTAAAATTCTTTTAAAATTTTTTTACATTACTGCATTACAGTAATCCTAAAACCCCGCATACAAATAATTGAATTTTTGTTTAAGTACAGTAAAAATATGTACGAGCTTTAATAGTCTTTAATTCATTTACAGTAATCCTTGTTGGAACACAATCTGATCTACGACATAATTTAACACAAGTCTTGGAATATAAACGACGTGGAATAAATCCAATTGATCCAAAACAAGTTCGAAAAATTGCTGATCAATATAACATTGATTTTATTGAATGTTCTGCATTAACACAACAAAATTTAAAAGAAGTTTTTGATAAAGCAATTTTGCATACTATCTCCTCGTCTTCAAAAAATAATAGCAGCAGCAAGACTCAAAAACAGCAACAACGAATTGCTCCATCTTCGATAAATAATAATAATAATGCTTCAGAGAAACAACGAACTCCAACATCTTTTAAAGAATCATTTCGAAAGCTTGTTACAATGACAAGAAAACTAATTTAGAATGTAGTAGTAAGTAGTGAAAATAATGTGCCATATCTCTCTTTTTTCCAATTTATTTATTCTTTTTTTCGTGAAAGAAAAATTTTATTTTTTGAATAGTAGTTTTGAGATTGTCCAGATCTGCTGACAGGAAATAATCACGATTTTTAATATCTTCCATCACGTCGATTCCTTTGATCTTTGCCGCCTTTTAAACTATATATAAGCTTCCCCTTAAAGCTGCTGATGTAAGATCTGGATAATCCCTTTTTTTAAAATGATGCAATTATATATTTTTGATAATTCTTCTTTTCTTTGTTTCAATTTTGTCGCAATTTGATCTCGTTTTCACTTTTAAAAATATAACGGAGTTTTATGTTTATTATGTTTCTGTGTGTGCTTTTTTATTTGCTACATTTATCACTTATAAGTATTATATATAATAAAAATTTTTTCTTTGATAAAGCTAGAAAAAAAACAGATAAACATTTGAACCATATTTATACATTTGGTAGATTCATCATCATTGCTTTATTAAAAGTAATATAAAGTTTTTAATACAACAAAACTAAAGAGAGAGATTACGGTAATCACTCCGAAAAGTAAAAATTATAATGTTTAGCTTGACAAGAGACGGAAAGATATCAGTAATCATTGTTTGATTGAATCAGCTTCAGACAGTTCATCTGAATGTGAATAATAAAAATCAAAGCAACGAGCTAGAGATGCAACACAAAAATTACACGATAATAATAAGAAAAATGATTAAATTCTGGATAACTTTAATAAAATGCAAAAAAGCAGTTTTGTACATTGGTTTTGCTCTCTAAAAAACAAAATTTTCCCTTTTTCACTATCAATAGGGAAATTGAAGAAGAAAGTTTTCAAAAGGTAAACAGCAAAACATGCAATTCAAATATTACAACAACTGATAGCAAAGGACATAACTTTGCTTTCATTTATATTATATCCTCCTAGGAGGTGAAGATAGATCCCTGTTTTTAAAAAATAATTTGAGTAATTAATTTTAGCAAAACTTCAAAAAAAAGTCTGGATTAAGACATCTATTTTTCAGCAAAACAGCTACATTTGCAGCTAAAACAAACGATATTTTTAATTCTCTATTAGTATTATTTAATTGTTGCACTTTTATCTGTGTAAATTATCTACAAGTTGTTGACAGTTTTTTTATCAACACAAAAAATATTGCTACATTTTTTTGTGCAAAAAAAATTTTCTTTCTTGTTTCTCGAATATTCTTCTTACAACGAAATAGCCTCGCTCTTTCTAGAACATTTGCGAAGCTCGAGAGAGAGAGACCTCTCTCGCTTTTCTTTCCTCGAGCGACGTTGAAATTCGAAGTGACTCTCTCTTTTTTAACATTACGAGTTTTTTCTTGTCTTCAATTTTTATATCTCTTCGTATCTTTCTCCTCTATCTACTTTCTTTGGTAAAAAACTATTTAAAAGTTTTTTATAGAATCATCATCGTTGAAGAAAAATGGATCCAGCTGTTGAACAAAAGAATCTTGGTAATGAAGCATATAAGAAGCGAGATTTTGCAACTGCTCATAAACATTATGATGCTGCAATAGCTCTATCACCAAAGAATTGCACATTTTATACTAATAAAGCTGGTAAGTTTATCGGGAATATAAAGGGACAGGATAAAAGCCTTGGGGTGAGGACCGATATGTATCTGGCTGGTGGGAAGTATATGATTCTGCAGCATGATCGAGGTGTGGCTTAGCCGATGCGTTATCGACCCTCTCTTGCAGTTGATGCTGAGTTTGGGACTTTAAAGAGCGAACTTATAGCCGACGGTTTTGTGCTTTAACTCCTGTCCTTCCTTAACTTTGTAATATTTATCTAATTGTTATTTTCTTTTTAGCTGCATATTTTGAAGAAGGCAAGTATCAAGAATGTATTGATGAATGCAAGAAAGCTATTGATATTGGTCGTGAAGTTCAAGCAGATTATAAACTTATTGCAAAGTAAGTTTACACAAGGATGCATGGGCATGCTGGAGGCTATCAGAGAAAGCTTTGTTCAACTTATAAACTATCGACGCTCACAGCAAGCCTCTTCCAAGATCTTACTCTGCCTCCATCCATCCTTGAGCTTATCCTTCTATTACTCGATATCTAACCTCTTTTTTCTTTTTCAGGGCTATGGCTCGTATTGCTTCTGCTTACATCAAACTTGAAAATCTTAAAGATGCAATGTATTGGTATGAAAAATCATTAGCTGAACATCGTGACGCCGATATTGTTAAGAAGCATAAACAGCTACAAAAGGATATTCAAGAAAAGGAAAGACTCTCATATATTGATCCAGAAGTAGCTGAAAAAGAAAAAGCTGAAGGAAATGCTCTCTTTCAAAAAGGTGATTATCCAAATGCTTTAAAGCATTACACTGAAGCAATTAAAAGAAATCCTGATAATGCTGTGCTATATTCAAATCGTGCTGCATGCTATCAAAAGTTAATGGAATTCCATAAAGTTATTGAAGATTGTGATACAGCTCTCAAGAAGGATCCTAAATTTAGTAAGTTTTTATCAGCTTTGTAATGTATTCTAATCACATCTTTCTTTTTTAGTCAAAGCTTATCTTCGTAAAGGTGCTGCTCTGGTTGCTATGAAAGAATTTACTCGTGCTCAACGTGCATATGAAGATGCTCTTAATCTTGATCCAAATAGCCGAGAAGCTCGTGATGGCCTTAACAATTGTTATCGATCAAATGATGAAAATCCTTCACAAGCTCGTGAACGAGCATTAAATGATCCAGAAATTCAAGAAATTTTACGTGATCCTGGTATGCGGCTTATCCTTGAACAAATGTCACAAGATCCTGGAGCTGTTCAAGAACATTTAAAGAATCCTGATGTTCTTACAAAATTAATGAAGCTAAAAGATGCTGGAATTATTGCTATGCGTTAATCAGAAGGTGAACATCTCTCTCTTTTCTTTTGTCGTCACTCTCCGTTCCATTATTTTATTGTTATTTGTACGGTTGATACTCAAAAAATTTTAATTATGTGTCTTGTTTTTATATTTTTATTATTCTTGTCTAGTAGTACTTTTCTGCAAAATAAATAATTATTTAACATTGCAAAAATTGTGTTGTTGAGGGTTACAGTATAATTACATAAAGGGGAGATGTAAAGTTAAATGGGAAGATAAAATTTTACTTACAAAAGTAAATAGAACAAGTTTGATTTAAACATCTAATGCAGTCTAGCAACAATCAAAAAAATCAACAACTAAAATTTGCTTTCTTTTTGAAACTTTCTTTGCTTCATATAATTCAGTCATCATTAGTTTACCGTAACCATCAAGCTATTATAGGGTATTTCGAGTAAATCTTACATTATTTGTTTTTGACCGCAAAATCGTTGTTTTGTTTATGAACTGTATCTTCCGCACATTATGTCGAACTACTACAGCAGTTAGTTCAATTTCTGGGTGTAACCCACGAGACTGGAATTCAATCACTGGATGACAAATTGCCTTTCATATATATGCATTCTTTTTATTAATCAACTATTCAATAAGATTTCTCTAATAACTTTTTAGTATTATCTTTACTATGTATATATAATACTTGTTTTTGCAATCAATTTTTAAAGAATGCCTTTCCTTTGTATAAAAAAGTGCTATAAGTAATCAAAAATATAATTTGTTTTTATCGCTGTACTGAGCAGTTGTAACTGCTATTAGTTTTTTTCTTTTATCAAAAATCTTGAAATGCCGTTACATTCATTTCATCGTCAACTCTTTCCATTACCATATACTGTAATTTGTTATATTACTGCAAATCCATCAACTCCAAAAGCTTATCAAAAATTGATTCAAACGTGCAAATATTTTTTTGTTAAAAATCCAATTTTAGTTTTTCAACATTGTATTCGGCATAGTGGAGATCAATGGAGTACTTGTAATATTTAATTTTT
This sequence comes from Panagrolaimus sp. LJ2400, assembly GCA_024447215.1. NCBI lineage: Eukaryota > Metazoa > Nematoda > Chromadorea > Rhabditida > Panagrolaimidae > Panagrolaimus > Panagrolaimus sp. LJ2400. Next base: position 924,887 of record JAMRYA010000001.1, on the reverse strand, counting down.
TTAGTTGGGATGGCTACGGTGCGATTACCGGAAACACTGTTAAAAAACTCATTAAAATCCCTCATTTTCAAAAATTATTTTCGTTTGAACTGCAAAATATTCCAGAATCTTTTGATCTTCAAACATTTTATAAATATATTAAAGTCTGTAACTTGTTCTTCAATGAAGATGCTTAAACTATATATTTTAGAAAAACAAACGCACATCAATAGTTTGGCTACAATTTTCAAACGAAATTTCTGAACCTTACAAAGATCAACTTGACGCCATGGTAGATGAAATTCTTCAAAATGAGTCTCCCGATTTCATAATTCCTTATATTCTATTTCCAGGAATGAACTTTGAAAAGCACAAAAAGCTTTACTTAAGCACACATTAAACTATCAATGAAAATTCTTTTATTATTCTTGTCTAGTATTCTTTTCTGGAAAAAATAAATATTGAAAAATCATAGTTGTTGAGAGTTACAGTAACTACCAAGGGAAAACATAGAATATAAAAATGAAGAAGTTCAAATTTTAACTCTAAATTTAGCGATGTGCACGGCTTTTCAAAGTTTCTTTAAATATTATAATTTTGGTATCAAAAGATGCAGAATTTTATGATCATAAAAAAATGTTAAAGTAAAATATTAAAAAAAATTAATCTAAAAAAGATACGCGCTTCAGAAAATCAGAAGAAGTTGAAAAAAGTTTGGACGGGGAACAAAGAAGTTGCTTTCTTTTCCTTTGCAAAAAAATGCGCGCGCACTTCTTTTTTTCAAAAAAATGCTTCTTTTCTTGCAAAAATGTAAAGGAAAAAACAGTTTTTATTAAAGAAACTTTTTTTCCTGTGATTTATTTTTTTATTAATGGATGTAGAATTTAATTCTGCATCGAATGTATGCGGTTATTAGTTGGAATACGGTGGAATGAAGGTTCATTTTCCTTAAAAACGAAAAAAAACGTCAATTTCGAGGTGTCTTACAAAGAAAAGTTTTTTCGAAAGTTAAATTTTTGGATTCCTCGTAAAAAATTACCTATATAGTGGTAAAAACTAAAAAAAATAAGCAAATACAAAAAAGATCCATTTAGCTAAAAATTAAAAGAAAAAAAAACCGCTTGTCCAAAGAAAATGCGGGGAACAGTTATGTTTGAGTCGCATCGTGCACATCGCTATCTAAATTTTATATAACTTTGCGAAGAGATACAATAACCACCAAGAGAGAGAGAGATTATATAAAAATTTGTAAACGATTTTATTCTAAAACTTTATTAACCAACTAATCAAAACTAACAACAATCAATCAAAATAACATAAAATCAACAACATCTAAAATTTACTTTCTTTTCTGAAACTTTCTCCGCTTTCTTGCTTCATCCATTTCAGTCATCATTGGTTTCGCTTTATAAAATGCTGTACCAGGAATTCTTGGACCTTTATATTCAATTGCAAAAGGAAGAAGTGGTGGCCGAGTTGTAATTCCACGTCCTTCAGGTGTTGAAGCTTTAAAGCAAACATTTTCCGCGACAGAATTGACAGTAACCCATCCAATAGAAGATAAAACAATATCAGAGATAGCTTTCAGCTTTCTTGTTTTTTCAAGATTCAGCTCTTTTCCTTCCAACTGAAAAAGTAATTATTAGTACAATTCATGTAAACAACAATAGAACTTACAGCTGGAAAAACATCTAGCCTTTCTTTGTCCCCTAGTGGTACACCAACAACTTTTGTTCCATTAAATTTCTTTAAAAATTCTTCAACTTCTTCAGTCTTCATTACATGAAGCGGTAGTCGATCACTACAGTATATTGCCAAGTAAACAGGATTTTCTGAAGATTCTGTTGAAATAAAATCCAGCCTTCCTGTACCACCAAAAAGTAAGCTTTGACCAGGTCGAATAATTGCAAATTTTGGAATAATTAGCTTTCTTGGCACCAATGTAATAAGTTCATCAAGAGTATATAAATCCAGCAGTTGTTCACGGCTTACAGTCCCAGGAGTATCAAAACACCAATGACCATGTGTAAATTCAACATCAGATAAACGAACATTATGGCGAGGTCTTTGGGGTACTGCATCACCATGTAAGATATCTTGTGCTTCATTTGAAATTGCAGAATTCATTAAACGATTTGATACTGGATTTGCTGCATCAACATCTTCCTGGAAATAAAAAATTCAAATTAGCAGATATCGCAATTGTTACAAAATATTTAAATCAACATGTATAAGGTTATTGCATATATTAACTGTTTACTCTACAAAAAAAACAGTAATATCACTTACTTTAAAAGTATTATCAACTACACCAGAAAGTGTTAAAAATTTTAAATCTTTTGTTTGTGAATATAACATTGCTTTTGCTGATTGTTCTTTCTTTGCCCAAGCTTGTAGTGAAAGAAGTCTTCGTCGACGAAGTTCTAGTTTATGTGATGATGGATTCATTAGAGGAAATTTAAGGAGCGATAAAGTTGTTCCCGGCCATACAGAAGTTGTAACACGTTCCACTAAATCAAGGGCACGAACTTTGCAAAGATCAGACTGAAGAAAAGAATTAAATAACGTTGATTTTCCAGCATTTGTACATCCAACTAGATACATATCTGATCTTAAATTACCTTTTTTATCCATCCATTTAAGGTAGATATTCTAAAACAAACAAATTAATCTTTAAATCGCCCAACACAAAACTTACCGTAATCAAATTTTCAATACCATAACCAGTTTTAGCAGATACTAATGTTGTATGCATAATATTAAATCTATCAGATAGCCCAGATTCTTTTAGTGCATCAATTAAAGCATCTCGATATCTTCTTAAATATCCAGCTTTTGCATCGGGTGGTAGAAGATCTATTTTATTTCCAATAACAATCATAGGTTTTGCATTTCCAATAATATTTGGAAGTTGTCGATAAATTGAACCAGAGATATCTGTCATATCAATCACGAGAAGAATTAGAGCTTCTTGAATTAATTTAAGATGTCCCATCATTCTTTCATAATCAACTTCACAAACATTCACATTTAACTAAAAAGATAGAGAGATTATAGTAGCTATTATTTAGATAATGCTCCACAAAAATATAAATAAGGACAGTCAAAATTTTTGCTATATTGTCGTTATTTTTAAGTTTCATTTGAAACCGTTACGATACTATTAAAAATAGTTTGCTTGTTTACATCTTATACCCTTGATGAACTAAATACGCTTGTTCCAAGGAAGTTAATTATTCCAAAATTTGCAATTACACGACCGGGTCAAAGCTTGCTTTTTGGTGGTACAGGATGGATGAATGTTATTTCAACTGAATCATTTGATAACCTTGTATATTTAGCAATATATTGTAGTGATCGGCGACCACTTCATTTTTAAAGAAATTTAATGGAACAAAAGTTGTTGGTGTACCATTTGGAGATAAAGAAAGGCTACATATTTTCCAGATGTGAGATTATTGTAGCTTTTATGAGATGTGTTTATATTCATTTTTTAGTTGGAAGGAGAAGAGCTGCATCTTGAAAAGTTCGGAAGCTATTATTGTTCCGTCTTTAATTGGATGGGTTATTGTTAATTCTGTAGCTGAAAAAGTCCGCTTCAAAGCTTCAACACCTGAAGGACATGGAATTACAACTCGTGCACCACTGCTTCCATTTGCAACTGAATATAAAGGTCCGAGAATTCCTGGTACTGCATTTTGTAAAGCAACGCCAATGATGATTTAATGGAACAAAAGTTGTTGGTGTAAAACTTGTGAATAAAGCAAAGCTCAAAAACAACGAAACCAACAACAAAATTTAGAATGTCCTTATATTTTTATGAAGTAAGAATAAGGTTACTGTAGCCTCTTCTAAATCCAAAAAACTTACAAGAAATTTATGATGCTTTAACATATAACATCGTCGACAAAGTTCATCAATATCCATTTTAACTTTTCTTCTTGCATTCTTTTCTTCTTTTTCAATAACATTCTGTAAAATTTCTACTGGAACAAATCCGGGTAAAGCGCTATCTTGGCAATGAAGCTTTGCACCACATCCTGAACAAGGTGTTTTAACCTCAATAGTCATCGATGAATCTTCAGTTGAATAATTTGCTTTCCATTCTTCTTCATCATCTTCTTTATCTTGTTGATTTGCTTGAGTGATACTTGCTTTTCCAGGTGTACTATGCTGTCCAGGATCTTGAAATCCAATTGATTCAATAGCATCTTCGTTTCCAATAAAGCGATATGGGCATCTAAAAAATGGATACTGTATGTTAATGCAATTTTGAAAAAGTACTTACTCATTCATATCTTCTTCAGGTAAATCGGCAGCTGTTGCAGCAACATAATCATCCAAATATTCATTTCCTTTAACAAAAAATCCTTTATCAGCAACAATCTTTTCAGTATCTTGATTCTTATGTTCAACTTTAACAGCTTGTGTATTAAACATGCTTTCATCTGGTTCAATATTATATGGAAAAGAAGTAGTAGCTTTTGAATCAGCTGCAGCGAAATCGTTGATTTGATTCTTTTTTGCTTCTTCAGCAGCTTTGGCATTTTCTTCTGCTCTTGTAATTGAGCTAAATTCTGATGCATTTTGTCTGAAAAAAGATTTCTGAGATTAAATGTATTACAACGATGGTTGGTGGGTGCACATCATGGTGATCACCTTAAATTATCTGAAATTAAATATGTAAAATAATGAAAAGATTGAAGAAATTTTAAAGAAGTTTAATGGAACAAAAGTTGTTGGTGTTCCACTTGGGGATAAAGAAAGACTAAACATTTTTCCAGCTGTAAGATTACTGTAGTTTTAGAGAGCTGTATTAATACATTGTTTTTAGTTGGATGGAAAAAAACTGCATCTTGAAAAAACAAGAAAGTTGAAAGCTATCTCTGATATTGTTCTATCTTCTATTGGATGGGTTACTGTCAATTCTGTCGCAGAAAAAGTTTGCTTTAAAGCTTCAACACCTGAAGGACGCGGAATTACACTGCTTCTTCCTTTTGCAATTGAATATAAAGGTCCACGAATTCCTGGTACATCATTTTATAAAGCAAAGCCAATGATGACTGAAATGGATGAAACAAGAAAAAGGAGAGAAAAAAAGACAGTAAATTTTGTCCATAAAGTTTTTATAGCGTTATCAGGTGATCACCATTCGACAACCTTATTCCCCACCTCCACAATAAACGTACCTAATCATATTCTGAGCAATTAATGATTCAACTTGTTCGATTGGCTTTGCTGCTGCTGTTGCTTTGAGAAGCTCTTGATTTTGTTGAAATCTTTGTAGTCTTGCTTGTACAATTGTCTTTAACGAGACTCCCGTGTTGCTGCTGTTGCTCGATTTCTGTCGTCGTATCTGTAGAAGTAAGTGGCGCCTCATCAATGAAGTCATTTGAAAGGTGATCAACATTCTTAAAAATCCCATCAAAATGTATTAAATTATGTATGAATTGAAGAAAAACAAATAGAAATATTAGCACTGGAATCAACAAAGGTATAGCAACAGCCCAATATTTTGAAGGTAAAAATGTCAGAGATAATGCTTGAAGATATGCAGAAGGAATAGTTGCCCAAAACAAATATATCAAAAATAATATCCACGAAACAATATATAACGCAAAACCGTATACACCTCTTGCAGGACTTGGATTTGGAGTAGGAATTGAATCTTTTTTGGTTGTCTTATATGACATTTACCTAAATGTAATAGATAAGTAGAAGATATAAATGAATTAAATAAAAACAAATACCGTAAGTTATACAAAGCAACGTTAAAAAGTTTTCATCAGCAGTTTTTTTTGTTATCGAACATTTAGTTTGTCAATGCGGAACAGATCGCCAATGGCTTGAAGTAGTTACTGTAAAATTTACAGTGTAAATCAAATGTTTTTAAAATAACTATAACTCTTGCTTTCTATTAACAAAGATCTACAAAAAAGTTTAGATTAAATGAATGCATGCATGCGATTCAACAATCAAGGCAGCAACAACGACGTCTAAAGTGAAATGTTTTCTTTTAATAAAATGACAAGGAATAACTGAAAATGTATTTTATAAATAATGTTATCAAAACCCAATTGAAATAAGGTAATAACTTGTCTAAAATTTTTTTTTTAACTAAATGTGCATTAAATTAACATTAAAATCTATTTAAATGCGTTTAAAAACTCTAAAATATTCAAAAAAAAAATTTTATTTAAAATGGTGTAAAATCTATGGACTCTTTTAAGTTTCATTTCACTTCTAATCTTTTCCGGCCATCTCTGTAGAAAAAACAAATTTTAAATTTTGCTGATATTGGTTTTTTTTATAAATGTAATTCTTTATGAAAGCTAAACACGTAGTAAAAAAGTAATAAAACTATTTACTAAATGAATAGTTCATCAATATTTTCCTACCGTACTACAAAAAGCATAAACAAATTTTTATCTAAAAAATGGAACCGTCTAGAAAAACTAATGCATCTATTATACTTATTCGTTTTAAATAACAACTATAGCTAGTTCTTTTTTTAAAAAGAATGATATTCAAGATCTACAGTATACCAGGTTTGTATTTTACAAAATTTACAGTTGTTTAAATCTTTACAAAGACACATAAATTAAATATTAATAATAGTTTATTGGATAAAAACAACAAGTATACAGTAATTTAACAAAAAACAAAATGTACAAAAAATTTCAAACACAACAAAATCATCAAAGAATTAAAAAAGAAGTTTAATATTTGAAGCAAACAATTTGCGAACAAATTTCGGTGGTTTAATAACAAAAAATCGAACATCTTTTTGATTTACATCAACATTTTCATCATTATTTTCTTCACCTTCAACAACAGTAAAAGCATAGCGAATATCTTTACCATAATGTTTTAATAGAACAAGATTTTCAAGGAGGGATTTGATATCTTCTGGTGTAATAGCAGCTGCAATATTTGAAGAATTTCCAAGAGTTTCATCAAAATTTTTTTTTCTTTATGATATTCTTTGTAATACACCAACACGAGTATTACACACAAATGAATTAAACAAGATTTTACTGATCGTCAACTTAAATTTACTCAAGCTATTGAACTTAAAAATATTTGAGGAAAAAAAGACTATGCCCAAAGACATTTGCTTCATCAATTTGCGCGCAAATTTTTGTTTGTACAAAATCAAAGAAAGTATATCATGCACGACAGTTTTCATTCGATATGCTTATTGATCATACTACGCAAGGTTGACGGTTCGTTAGCAAAGGCAGCGCTATCATAACAAAATCCTCTTCTTTTGTTTGTTTGCGACGAAAACCGCCATCTTTACTTATAACAATCTCTTTAAGGTGTAATCAATTTGTTTGTGCCAAAAACATTTTGTTTGTTGCATTTTTGGCAGATAGATTTCATTTTCATTATTTGATCGTCTCATATCCAGTTGCGTGCTTTTTTTCTTCTCTGATTTCAAAAATAAATTAGAGAAAAAAAGATGTTTTTCTGATTTACTTTTTTTGTCGTGAAATTTATAACTTAATTCATATCAGAATTTGTTGTGCTATGGCATATAATTCTAACCGTTTTAATTTTTTAGTCATGGATATTCCTACTGGTTTCGAAATTATTGATAAGCCAACTGATGAAAGAAAAGTTATCAATATTTTATTTATTGGTGAAAGTGGTATTGGAAAAACGACATGTATCAATTCAATTCCACATTATCTTCAAAATGATAATCTCGATGAAGCTTTGGAAAAGCCTTTAGAAGTTTTGATTGCAACTCATTTCACTTACAATACCAAAGATGAAAATGGTGAATGGCAACCAAATGAAGTCAAAATTGGTGCATCTGATAATGAAAATTTTACTGCTGGTGAATCACATACTCTTAAACCACAAGTATATCCTATAGAATACAAAGATGAATATCTTGTTCAAATTATTGATACACCTGGAATTAATGATCATCGCGGATGCTTTCAAGATAAAGAAAATTTGCAAGAAATTATTACATTTATTAGTGAATTGACTCATCTCAATTTAATTGTATTTCTTCTTCATCCTGATAAACCAGTTCTTTCACCAATTTTTGAATTCTTTTTTAAAGAAGTGATTATGCAATTTCATCGAAATGCTACTGAAAATATTGTCTTTGGTTTTACTCGTTCTTCATCGTGTGGTTTTGAGGTATGTTCCGTAAACCTGTATTACCTTTTTTTGTTTATCCATCTAAACATATAAAGTTATTAGTTGCATTTGCTCTTTTCCGTATCATTTATTATACATATCTCTTTCAGATTGGTCAAACACTTGTTCCTCTTCAACTTCTTTTAAAAGAATTCAAAATTAAACATGGCATTGATATTCGTGTAAATGATAAAACTTCATACGCTTTTGATAATGCTGCAATTCGATATCTTTTTATTATGAAACAAGAGGTATGTCAGTTGCAATACTATTGTTTCACGCTTTTTAATTGTAAACTTTTTAGCATCCACCTTCGTTTTCACGAAAAGATATTAATAATTTTAAAACATGCTTCGAAGAATCTGGTCTTGAACTTACTCGCCTTCTTGAATATGCAATTCGTGTAGAACCACATGATCCAAAAGATACTGCAATGCTGAATTTTACTCGAAGTGTTATTCTTCGACTTGCTGGTCCTATGGCTATGATTGCAACATCTGCACAAAAAACTTTACAACTTATTCGTGATCGTGAAGCTGAATTTGAAATGTATAAAGGAGAAGAAAGCAAATGCAAAAAAGATTTGTATCGTCCAATTACAATTGTTCGTTACTGTATGGAAAGAAAAGAATCAACTTGGTGCCAAAATTGTGCAATTATGACTATTTATCGTGATGATGCAAGACGTCCATATATTGAAGCTGATCCTGAACTTGCTGATCAAAATCCTTTAAAACTTTGGACACATCATGATGCTCTTGTAAATGATGCTGGTGAACATTATTGTCCTGAATGTGGTCCAGATTTTAAAAAAGTTGTTTCAAATAAAGTTTATCATCAATTAAAAGAAGAAAAGAAAGAATTAAATCAAACTGTTTATAGCCGTCTAAATGGTGTAAAAAGTAAGGTTTTCGCTGATTATGACTAGATTTTCCAATTTCTATTTTTAGAAAGCCAAAATGATGTTGCAAAAAAGCTTGCAGAACTACAAGATTTCCGCATTGAACTTGTAAAAGAACGTGAAATGATTATTAAAGCTTCTGCAAAATTTGCTTCATTCTTAAAGACTTCTTCAATTATTACATATAATGATCTCACTGAAAATTATTTGAATATTCTTATTGATCTTGAAGAAAAAAAGGTATATATTTTTCTTGTAATACAAATACTAACAAATTTAAATTTTAGAATGGTGTAACATCTGAACTTTATCAAAGCCTTCAAAAAATGAAAGAAGAATATCTTGAAGAAAAGCGAATTTTTGATGAAAATCTTGGAAATGCATCAGAAGAAGAAGATGGCGGTATTACACCTGAAGAAGTTAATACTCTTATCAAAGATCTTTTTAAACTCAAACATTATGGTAAAGATATTCGTGATGCTTTTACTGTTGTCAAAGAAGATGATGGAACTGTTGATGATGCAAATCCTGGAGGCAAGAAATTTTCATATTTTCAAACTCCTAAATTTCTGTATAAATTTTTTTCCAAATTTTTCCCAAATTTTATGTAATTGTTAATTTTTTATTATATCTTTGAAATTTGTTGCTTTTTTTAAAGCTTTTTTGTGAATTTTTTATGCCATTTGTGTTTTATTATAAACTCTCTTTATTAAATTTGATTTTTTGACACAACTTTTTCGACACTTTTTTTAGTAAAAACGTTAAAGATAATGCTTGGAGATATGAAGATGGGATAATTGCCCAAAATAAGTAGATTAAAAACAATATGATACAGTATATAACGCAAAGTCGTATATACCTCTTTCAGAAGTAGGATTTGGAGTAGGGGTTGAATCTTTTTTGGTTGTCTTATATGACATTTACCTAAATGTAATAGATATAAATAAATTTTCATCAGCAGCTTTTTTGTTGTTGAACATTTTTGGTTGTCAATGAGGAAAAAATCGCCTATAGCTTGCTTGAAGGAGTTACTGTAGGAGAAAAAGTTATAATTTTCAAAGTTAAAATTCATCATAATTTTAGTAACATTATATATTGTTGCAATTTTTGTGAAACGGATATTTCAGATTTTATTTCTTTAAAACAACGACGATAAAAATATTTTCTGTCTTTAATTTGTATAGGTTAAATAACGGTCAATCTTGGTTTAAAATAACATTGTTCTTAAGTGGAACACGACTTTTGACATACTATAAAGTTTGCTTTTGCATTAACTGAATTTTTTCGATTGCCTTTCTTTCTTATCTACCGCTGCATATACGTCTAAACAATTAGCAAAAGATCTTGCGAAAACAAAAACAAAGCTTCTTATTATACCGCATTTCTTCTAATTAAAGCACGGTAATAAATCTGTAGAACAGAGTTTGTAGATGAGCTCAAGTCAGAAAAAGATATGAAAACGTCGCTAGACTGCATTTATATGTTTTAAATGAAAGAAATAGTTAAATAAAAAAATTTTTACCAAAAATAAAAACAGTTTTAAATATTGAAAACCGAACAAAGTGTTGCTTTGAAAAATAGAAGCATCAGTTAGAAGAAATAGGGTAATTATTATACTTTATGCAAATTGATAAAGCATTATGCATTTGAAAAACTGATTTAAATAAAATAACAGAAAAGTTAATAGAAGAAAGTGCTGTCAGTGTTGAGAGTTTTTATTAAATATTACCGTAATGACATTTAAATGGCAGTTTTAATGGGGTTTGAATAATTAAGGATACACATAATTTTTAAAAATCAAAATTGTAACAAAAGAAAAACGAACTGATTTAAATTTTTTTTAAATATTTATAAATTCTGATGAAAAAAATCATACATTTATATAACTAAATTTAAGATACAACATCAAATTTTATCCAAAATGTCAGATAATATAAGACAACATCTGAGGTTTTACTCTAAGTATCTCCGTAAGCCACTCTAATAATTTTCTATGAAATGTGTAATACAGTGCTCCACAAAACTATAGCACCACCCTAAAATTAAATAATTCTGCAAGATGCTGGATCTGAATCGCTCCAAATGTTTCAGATACGGATTCAGCATGTTCAAAAACCTATGAATCCGGGAAATAGTGCCGTAATATGAAAATGTAAAAATAATTTCAAGAAAATGCCAAAAACAGCTTCCACAAAACTATAGCACCGCCCTTGAAAAATTTGCATATGATAAGATATGGAGTAACCAGTGTTTGGGGGATGTTAGCCATGCAAAATTAAGCTAATTAGTGAAGAAAATAAGAAAAAATATTCACTGGCACCGATGTTTTTTTGCTTTTTTCAAGAAATTTAGCATTTTTTCGCTAAAATCGCGATCTTTGAAGCCGTAACTGGAAGCGCGTGTAAGAGATCGAGCTGTGAAATTTTGTGGACTTATTTAGCATGGATAGGACTACAAAATGGCATATTTGACTTTCTCTAGAACTGATTCTGCACGGCTGCACAGGTACCGAAAAAAGTGCATTTTATAAGGAAATGGCGTATTTTCAAAGCGACGCCAAATCGGCGCCAATGAATATTTTTTCTTATTTTCTTCACTAATTAGCTTAATTTTGCATGGCTAACATCCCCCAAACACTGGTTACTCCATATCATATGCAAATTTTTCAAGGGTGGTGCTATAGTTTTGTGGAAGCTGTTTTTGGCATTTTCTTGAAATTATTTTTACATTTTCATATTACGGCACTATTTCCCGGATTCATAGGTTTTTCAACATGCTGAATCCGTATCTGAAACATTTGGAGCGATTCAGATCCAGCATCTTGCAGAATTATTTAATTTTAGGGTGGTGCTATAGTTTTGTGGAGCACTGTATAGAATTTCTTAGAGGTGAAATCAATACTGTGAATGCCTTAAAATATTTTGGTTCAAAGTTTTTTTTTGATTACTCTGCTTCATTTTCATTTTTTTGCTATTCGTTAGCTGCTTGCTTATTTTCTTTTCATTTGGTTTGAATTTTTTTTTAAAAATTCTTTTGTTTATGCCGTGATAATTTGATTTATTCGAACAGCTTTTTGATAATAATAATTAAAAACATTTTTAGTCATGGATATTCCTATCGCCTACAAAACCATGGATATGCCAGTTGAAGCAATTGGTGGAAGAAAAGTTATTAATATCTTATTTATTGGTGAAAGTGGTATTGGAAAAACGACATGTATCAATTCAATCCCACATTATCTTGGAAATAAGAATCTCAATCAAGCCTTCAAAAAGCCATTAGAAGTTTTAATTCCAACTCATTTCACTTACAATGTTAAAGATGAAAATGGCGAATGGCAATCAAAAGAAATCAAAATTGGAGACTCGGATAATGAAAATTTCAAAGCTGGTGAATCACATACTCTTAAGCCACAAACCTATTCATTTGAATATCAAGATGAATATTTGATTCAAATTATTGATACACCTGGAATCAGTGATCATCGTGGAATTATTCAAGATAAAGAAAATATTCAAGCCATTATTGATTATATCAGTGAATTACCGCATCTCAATTTAATTGTATTTCTTCTGGAACCTGATAATTCATCACTTACTCCAACATTTATTTCTGCATTTAAAGATTTTATTCCTCATTTTCAAGATGCTGCTGAAAATATTGTTTTTGGTTTTACTCGTGCATCTTCATGTGGTTTTGAGGTAAATTTTTATATTGATTATAATCAAAATGTGAATAATTGTCGTTTTTAGGTTGGTCAAACACTTGTACCTCTTCAAATTTTATTAAAAGAAGTCAATGATGAACTTGGTATTGATATTCGTGTTAATGATAAAACTTCATATGCTTTTGATAATGTTGCATTTCGATATCTTTGCATGATGAAACAAAAGGTAAATCATTTGTATGCAAAAATTGTAAAGTAAACAATATTTTTAGACAAAATCTACACATTCTAAGGAAAAAGTTGCAACAAGCTTTCAAGCATCTCGTAAAGAACTTATTCGTCTTATTGAATATGCACTTAATGTTACACCACGTGATCGAAAAAATTTATGGTCAAAAATGTTACGTCGTCCATTATCGTCGTTGCAAATTATTTTTCGATTTTTTCGTGAAACTTTTAATGTTAAGCGTAAAAAAGAAGACCAAAATGTTTGATTTATTGTAATTTTTTTTGAAGTTTGTTTTGTTGAAATCTTTCTTTGTGTTATTTTTATGATGAAATAAAATGCTGTAGTTTTGAAAGTTTGTTTTCATGCATAATTACGTTTTAAGAAGTTTTGAAAATGGGAACATTCGTTACAGTATACCTTTTTGTAGTCTTAAAAAACAAGAAAAGGCTTTGAAAAAAAACTTAAAAATAAACGCGAAAATATCAGATTTTTGAAGTATTACAAATTTTATTGACAACAAATTTATGCAAGTTTATGAGATGCAAGTAAAATTTTAAGATCTGTGTTTGCTTTTTCTTCTTCTAAAATTCCAGCTTACATGAGCATTTTCCACAGCTATTTTACACGATCGTTAAAAATTTAGAAAACAACTGCAAGCTTTTGTATTACAGTCAGTGCTTAATGAATTTCTACTTCCAGAATTACTTTCCACAAATTTCTAATTACTTCCATATCGAAATGGAAGTAACTCAATGGTAGTAAATGATGAAAAGAATTTATTCCTGAAAGCTTATTAAAGCTTTGAAACCAAAATTAGTTTCTTTATATTATTTGCCCATATTACATACGCTTTTCGTTTAAATCCTTTACAACATAATGAAATGTGATATTTTTTTAACAAGATACGATTTGTAATTATTTTTTGTTCAAAAAAGAGTATCATTATTATTGTTGATTTTCTTTGTAAAAAAAATTTTAAATCCTCTTTTTGGCATCTTTACAGAAGAAACTGAAATTAATTAGAAGTATTTGGAAGTAAAAACTGTGATTCACTGACGAACTCTTCTGCAATATTCCAACAGAATTCCAACAGTAAGGAAGTATTCGGAAGACTGTTTGCCTATATTCCTCGCTGTTGGAAGACTGCAGGAAGACTGTAAGAATTTAGAATGTTAGACATTCTTCCTACAGTCTTCCAACAACGAGGAATATAGGCAAAAAGTCTTCCTTCGCTGTAAACAGCGTTCGCCTGTGTTTGCAGTTTAAAAAAAAACAAATAATTTTTTTAAAATAAAAACTAAAACAAAAGTACAGTCTACATTTATAAAGAATTTAGTAAGCCTAGTGAAAGGCACCAGTTCTCTCTTTTAAAGTATCAAACATTAGTTATACAAAGAATAAGCATTTCAGTTGATCGTAATGGTGGACCTCCAGACAATGATGCAGAATATATTTATTTTATAGCGTCAACCGAATCAACTGAAAAATATAAAAAATAATATTACTCACATGTTTTTTTGGCGTCATGTCAAAAAGTCAACGTGCGAGTCGCTGTGCTCACACGTCACACGAAACTAATTTTTTTTAAATTTCCGATTTTTGACCAGAATGTATAAAATGAAAAAATGTAAAGTACTTGATTTTATTCAAAAACAAACTAAAAAAATTCATTGTCTGCAACATACGTTAAAATCCCTATTCAATAAATTTCACAATTATTGTAAATCAAACATGTTTTGCGGGATAACAAGAATCAAAATTCAAAAATTTTATAAAATAAAAAACACACAACAATTCACAACAAAGATTTGAAAAATTACAAAATTGTACAATAAAAACAAAGAAAAAAGAAAAGTAAAAAAATCATTTCTTAAATTTTGATATAAGTTTATGCAAAAAACTTGGAGTTTGAACAATTGAAAATTTTTTGCCTCCGCGATTTGCATCATCAACAGTTCCATCATCTTCTTTGACAACAGTAAAAGCAGCACGAATATCTTTTCCATAACGTTTTAATTTAACAAGATCTTCAATGAGAATATTAACTTCTTCAGGTGTAATAGAGGTATTACTACTCAATGAAGCATTTCCAAGATTTTCATCAATTAGACGTTTTTCTTCTTCATATTCTTTTTTCATTTTTTGAAGATCTTTGTAATAGACAGATGTAACCCCATTCTAAAATTTAATGCTGTTAACAATTGTATTACAAGAAAATTATGTTATACCTTTTTTTCTTCAAGATCAATAAGAACATTCAAGTAATTTTCTGTTGCATCATTATATGAAACAATTGAAGATGTCTTTAAATATACAGCAAATTTTGCACAACCTTTAATAATTGTTTCACGTTCTTCTTCAAGTTCAGCAGCAACTTTTCGATGACTTTCAAGTAATGCAGCAACAACATCACAGCTTTCTAAAAATGTTGTGCTCTTTAGAATTTTACAAATAAATAGAGAATAGTCTTACTTTTTACACCATCAAGACGACTTTTTACTGTTTCATCTTCTTCTGCTACTTCTTCTTTAAATTGATGAAAAACTTTATTTGAAAAAGCTTTCTTAAAATCTGGACCACATTCAGGACAATAATATTCTCCATCATCATTTACAAGAGCATCATCACATTCATATAGTTCTAAAGGATTTTGATCAGCAAGTTCAGGATCTGCTTCAATATATGGAAGTCGATCATCATCACAATAAATTTTTAAAATTGCACAATTTCTGCAAAATGTTCTTTGTCTTCTTTCCATACGGTATCGAACAATAGTAATATAGCGAAACTTCTTTTTCAACAATTCAGCTTCTTCATCTTCATACTTTTGAATATCAATTTCTTGCTTATGAATAAGTTGTAAAGTTTTTTGTGCAGATGTTGCAATCATTGCCATAGGGCCAGCAAGTCGAAGAATAACATTTCGAATATAATTAAGCATTGCAGTATATTTCGGATCATGTGGCTTAACACTAACAGCATATTCAATAAGACGAATAAGTTCTTTACGAGAATTCTTAAAACATGCTTCAAAGCTATGAACTTCTTTTGGTTTGAAAAGATCTTTTTGCTGAAAAAATTAAAACATTGAGTTTAAAATCAAATTTTTAAATCACATACCCCATCTTTTTTCATGCAAAGATATCGAAATGCAACATTATCAAAAGGATATGATGTTTTGTCATTTACACGAATATCAATTCGTTGCTTTTCTTTAATTTCTCCCAAAAGTTCTTTTAAAGCATCAAGAGATTGACCAACCTAAAATTGTTACTGAAAATTACTTCAATACACACGTACAAAATAGTTACCTCGAAGCCACATGAAACAGATCGTGTAAAACCAAAGACAATATTTTCAGCAGCATTTCGATGAAATTGCATAATTAATTCTTTAAAAACAAATTCAAAATTTTCAGAAAGAACTGGTTTATCAGGATGAAGAAGAAATACAATTAAATTGAGATGAGTCAATTCACTAATAAAAGTAATAATTTCTTGCAAATTTTCTTTATCTTGAAAATATCCACGGCTATCAGAAATTCCAGGTGTATCAATAATTCGAATAAGATATTCTTTATATTCAAAACAGTATGCACGAGGTTTAAGAGTATGCGATTCGCCAGCTTTGAAGTTTTCATTATCAGATTCACCAATTTTGATTTCTTTTGATTGCCATTCGCCATTTTCATCTTTAACATTGTAAGTGAAATGCGTTGGAATTAAAACTTCTAATGGCTTTTTGAAGGCTTGATTGAGATTCTTATTTCCAAGATAATGTGGAATTGAATTGATACATGTCGTTTTTCCAATACCACTTTCACCAATAAATAAAATATTGATAACTTTTCTTCCACCATTTGTTTCAGCTGGCATATCCATGGTTTTGTAGGCGATAGGAATATCCATGACTAAAAATGTTTTCACATTAAATTATGTAATACATTTCAACCAGTTTCCTTCATTCACTTTCTGCAAGAAATTTAAGAAATAGCTAAAGCCACGAGCAATTTTTTCAGGTAAAACGAAGACAGTTTAGCGCATTTTTTAAATTTCTTGCAGATGATGAACAAAGTATAAATAGCTATGAATTAATACATACATAAAAATCACGAGAAAAAAATAAAAAAGAAAAGATTTGTTTCAAAGTTATTATTACTTCAAAATATCGAAGACGAAAAAAGTAAGCAGCTAGATTATAAATGATCAAATTATGAAAATGAAAAATCTTTCGAAACTGCAATCAAAAATTGCTTTTACTTTTGGCACATAAGAAATTGATTGTACCTAGAAGTGCTTTTTGTTACAAAAGGAAGAAAGTAAAGAAAATTTTTTTAATGCAGCGTTGTCTTTGTAAAGAGACCGCCATGCTTTAGTAGTCAAATCACTAAGCATATTGAATGATCGCTTTAATACAGGATCTGAGGTTATTGATTTTGCACTAATAAATATCTAGGGGTTTCTAATTAACACAAAATATTAAACAAACATAAATTTGTAAACATCAAAAGCTGCAAGCTATAAAAAATAGATATAAAAAGAAAGATGCAACAAATAACTGTGATGAAGAGCAGCAATAATATAGCAAAGTTATGAAGGCAGGCTTTAAGATACTGAAAAAAAGTTATTATGTTTAAAAAAATACTTTTTGTTTGCTCTTGATGATTTGTTAAATGAACAGATCATTTTACTGAACACTATTAAACAAAGAAATTTGTTTAACATCTGAAAAGTTTTGAAGTTTTAGTTTTCTCCAAAAACTTTTGTCTTCTGTGATTTAAGCTGATAGTTATGATTTTTGAAAAAGGCTAAATATGGACGTAAACAGTGAGAGAGAAAAACAAGCAACAAAAATTACCTAGCTATACGTTACTGTTTAACGAATTACAGTACCTCTAAGATTAAAAGCTTTATTTGAAATTAGCTTTCTTCGCCGAGAATTAGTTAAGATAATAGGTTTATTTTAAAATGTTCAAAATTTTGTTTAAATCTTACAAAGCGTACACAAAATCAGACGAACACATTTATTTAATATTGAAACAACAACACAAAAATGTAAAGCGCGTAAACAAAAAAAACCAATTCAAAGCTGATGGTTAAAGTAAACTTATAAATCTCAAACATTTTGTGCTGATAATAAATTTGAACAAAAAGTATTTAGTTTGAAATTGCGTATTCAATAAGGCGAATAAGTTGTTTACGAGATTCTATAAATATTTAATAATTAATTGTCTTAAACAAAATGTAAAAGTTGGTGAAAACCATTATTCATCAGGTCGAAGAAGAAATACAATTAAATCAATAGGTGGAGCAATATTAACAAAATTAATGAGTTCTTGTACATTTTGAATATCATGAATAAATCCTTGATGATCAGTGTTGGCGGTCAACCGAAATTTTTCGGTCACCGGTCACGGTCGACCGGGCCGTGACCGAAACGTTCCGGTCGTCGGTCACGGTCGACCGGACCGGTTCGAAATATTTCGGTCAGCGGTCAACCGGTCCGTTTTCGGTCAATAATAATTTCAAATTTTTTATCGAACTTTTTCTTTGAAAAAAGCTTTGTGTTGTTTATTTCGTGCATTTTGGTACAATAAAAATGTGGTATAATGCAAAACAGACAAATTTACTACGTTTTTCTTCTTAGTTATTAATATTTTTCTTGGTTTTCTTATACGTACGACAAAAAATACAGCTTTTTTAAATCAAAACTGACAAACATTTCTGACAAAAGTTGACCGATGACCGAAAAAGTTCGGTCACCGGTCTCGGTCGACCGGACCGTGACCGAATTGACCGGATCGAAGACCGATTGACCGCCAACACTGTTGATGATCATTAAATCCAGGTGTATCAATAAATCGAATAAGATATTCTTTATACTCAAAACTGTATGCCCGACGATTTAAAGTTTGTGATTCACCAGTTCTAATTTCACTGAATTCATATTCACCATCTTCGTTTTGAGTGATGTAAGTGAAATGAGTTGGAATTAAAATATCTAATGGTTTTTTGATAGCTTGTTGAAGATTTTTGCTTCGAAGATAATGTGGAACTGAACCAATACATGTTGTTTTCCCAGAACCACGTTCACCAATAAGTAAAATGTTAATCTCTTTTCTTTCAGGATTTTCAACAGGCATATTCATGACTAAAATATGTATATATAGGTAATAAAGCAGTGATATTGACACGAAAATAATCACAACGTATAAAGCGAGGAAAAAAACTTAAAAATAAAGGGTTACAAAAAGAGGCACACATGTACAGGGAGAAAAAATAAACTGAGAATCTGTAAAAAGCAGAAATAAACGGTGAAAAATTGTTCACCCAAAAAGATACAGTAGCTCAAAAAAAGTTTTGAAAAAAATTATTTTTCAGTTAAATATAATGAGTATTAGCGAAGATACAACAATAATTTAATATCAGAAAAAAGAAATAAAATCAAATCAGTTTTTTTTGCATTTCGGAAAAACAGAACGAAATTTTTAAAAAAAATAATCCTTGCTTTTTTTTAATAATAATATGGGGTGGATGTCGACATTAACAACTTCGGAAGTTGATTTTTTTTCTTTTACTTATTGTTCATTCTTTTTAATGTGCAATTCACTTTAACTAGCGCAAATTATTAATTTCCTAGTCAAAATTCGTCACAAAAGATTCAAGATTTATACTATTGAATTGACGCAGTTTCACATGTTTTTATACAACACTTCCAAGAAATATTTTGAAATAAAAAATATTGACAAAATATTGTTTAAATTAAAATTATGATTTTTAAAAATGTGTCAAATCACAAAACTACTGGTTACTGGGTTCTCTCGACTACGTGCAAAAATTTTATTTTAGAAAATTTTTAAGCAGTTTACGAAAGTTTAGTGTCATTTAGTTTTCTGACTCACACTTTTTAAAACGATGATTCAAATTACTTGATTTATTTTTTTCTCGTAAAAATTGTTTTTGAATGACAAAAATTACTTGATATTTTTTTGATTCATTCAATTTTTGCGTTTGTAAAAAGTTCTCTCTTTAAACTCAATTTTACGATTAAAAAAACCGAATACAAGACAGAAAATATTGCTATCACACACAACACTCTTTTTTTCATTGCATTAAAGAGTGTTCAACACAACACTGAAAAAAAACACAAACATATTACTTTCAATTACCACCTATTAGACCCTTTTCTTTTTCCTTCTAGACTCGATCAAAGTTTTTTTCTTTTATTTTAACTATTTTTTTTTATCAATTAACTATGTGTTGTTCAAATTTTACAAGTGGGACATCATAAAGATTAGACAATCATTTATTCTTCTATTTTCTTTCTGCAGCTACAATAAATTTTTACAACATTGACCCTCAGTCAGCTAGTTAGCCCAGTCAAAACTACTGATAACAATTGTTTATCACATATATTGCTCAAGTCCCGCAAAAAGCGATTGTGCACTTTGAACACTGAATTAAAGAAAGAAAAAAGATGGTGTTAGAATTGTTTAAATTTATTGGATTTTATTTATATTTTTGGATTTTTCGACTTTTTGAAGTTAAAAATCAATTTCGAAGATCAAAACTTGGATTGAAAGAATCGTTTGCAAGATCGGATATTGAAGATTGGAAAGTTGAATCACTTGGAAGAAAAAATGTAGGTTTATTATTGGGAGAAGTAACAGATTTTTTTGTAGCTTGTATTTGAGAAGCATTCATTGATTCATTTAAACTCTTACATATATTTTAGGAACGTTTAATTATTAAAGGATCAACAGAAAATGGTGATTTTATTTTAATTTCTGTCAACTTTGAAAAACAAGGAAAAGCAGTTGGAAGAGTTTTGTTGAAAGTTAAAGGCGAAACATATACTTCTAATGAATTGGATAGTGAAACTGTAAGAGATGAAAATGGCTTATGTAAAGTTTTGGTTCTTGGACCAATTAGACTTGAACTTCGAGAACCGTTTAGAAGATGGAGAGTAACAATTCGTGGAACTTTGAAGTAAGTAATTAATAATAACCTAATTTTTGTAAAATGAGAAATTTATAACGTTGGAAATAATTGAATTTGCTTTAAATTTTTTGTCGCTTTTGACATGTTTTAAAAAAGCTTCAGTAGCACTGAAATTGATGATTTTTTCTTTAATTTTACCTCAAATATAAACTCATAAATGCAAGGTAATCCAAAAAAATGTTTTCACGTTTTCGGCCTTAAATTGCTTATTTTTACTTCTGTATGCTCATATTCCCAGAGGGCATTTTGAAGGTTTCGAAGGTGAAATAATGTCGAAGTTATGGAATTTGGCATAATTTTAAAACCAAGGTTTTAAAATGCACGGTAAAAATCTGTTTAAAAAAGATGATTTCATTTATTAAAATGGTTTTCAATAATTTCAAAAAAGATTAAAGACAGTCGATTTTCCGCCTTTGATCGTTTTCATAACTGCAAACTTCTGCAAATGTATTTACATATTTTGACACTATATTCACTTTTAGTGACTCATCTGGAAAGCCACATTTTATTCGTTTTTATTCATGGCTATTTCCAACTTCTGATGAATCATATTTTCTTGCTGATTTAACCCTTTATCAACTAACTCGTCTCGCTGTCACAAATTTTCCTGCAGCAGCTCGTTTACAAACTCGACCAGATTTTATTCAATTTGGAGTTATTCGTGCTAAAATTCTCATCGATGAAAGTGAACCATATTTTGCAGATTTTCGAACACTTCGAATTAAAACTTTAAATCCAAAAACTGAAAATGAAATTGTTGTCAATGAAATATTTTCGAGTTATTTGGAAGTAAGGTTATCAATATTTGGGTTACGGTAATATGGAAAATTTTTAGATGGGTGATAAGGTATTTATGGCAAAACTTGGATTTCCAGAATCTTCAAAAATTGCAAAAATTGGTGAATTATTTCAAGCTGATCATATCAGATATAAAATTTATGGATTTAATGCTGATTATTCTGAATTTGAAATTGGTAAGAGCTAATAGTCTTTATATTCAAATTTTGACATAAGTTTTGATAAAAAACGGAAACAAGGCTGCTTTTCTGACCATTGTTTGTAGGACAATCTGGATTTTCAGCCATTTTTAAGCTACATTAAGTTCCAATTTGAATTGGGAGTTTTTTAACCCAGTATTTTCAAATGCCTAAATTGTAAGTGTAAGCTCATAGAAGGCCATTAAAAATCAACTAGTAAACCACAATTACAAAATTAATACTAAAATTAAACTTTTCAAAATCGAAATTTTTACGAACTTCCTATATCACTGTAGCAGATCATTAAAATAGCCTCATAGAATTAATCGCGTCCATTATTTCAGGTAAAAAAGAACTCCTTCTCGAACCCCTCAAAGGCTCGGACTTTACTTACACCAATTGGCCGGAGCTTACACTTTCCGCTAAAAAAGTTCAATTTAGCCGGAATGATACTTCTGGATTTGCCATTCGTCTTCAATCAATTCAAGATTTGCGAATGAGTATGTCCTTCTCTATTTCTGAACCTGTTGATATTCCTGTAACACGGAAACTTCAAAACTATGAAGCATCTGAAGTTGAAAAAGAATTTTTTATTTTACAATTAACTCATCGAGCTTGTCAAGATCCTGAAATCGCTGGTGGAAAGGGATCAAATTTGGCGAAGCTGATGTCGCTTCAGGCTACGGTAAGTTTAATTTGTTTAAAGGGGTGGCCACAAAATACGTTTTTGGTAAATTTTCTACACCGTTTCGAACATCAAATGAAATTTGCCGCGCATTAAAGTCGGCATGGTCATTTACCCTTCAATTACCATGCCACTTTTGTATTTTCTGGACATCACATAATAGCAACGAAAATTTTCATGTTAATCTTCAAAGAAGTTTTACCGCACATCAAAGGCGGCACAGTTTTTTAATTGTTAAAACGTAATTCCTGGACATCCTGTAACAAAAGATGAAATTTTCGTGCTAATACATTTACCTAAAATCTTTGCTAGAATAAAACAAAAATTTCTGACAGCTTCAGTGACAGTACTATTAAATCTTTATAAAAACCTTTTTAGTTCACTGTCCCCAATGGCTTTGTTGTCACAGTTGGAGCCTTTGAAAAACATCTTCGCTCTAATCCAACTTTGTCAAAACTCATCTACAACCTTTCCCATGAATTAAAACCATCATCCAAAACTTCTGTTGAAACATTCGAAAAACAACTTACAGAAGCATTCCTTCAAACTTCAATCTCCACTGAACTCGATCATGCTTTATCTGCTAACCTTCAACGGATCTTTGGCTCTCGATCTGCTCCTGACGACGATGATCTCTTTGCTGTTCGATCAAGTGCCGTTGGAGAAGATGGCTCAGAGCTTTCATCAGCTGGACAACTTGAAACATTTTTAAATATCCCTAGAGTTGAAATTCATCGAAAAATTGTTGAATGTTGGGCTTCGAATTATCGTCGAGAAATACTTAATTATCGACTTCAAAATGCCCAACCCCTAAATGCTCCGGTTGCAGTTGTGGTACAAAAAATGATAAATGGTTCTGATTCGGGAGTTATGTTTACCAATGACCCTGTCAAAGGTGACCCAGCAAAAATTGTTATTAATGTTGTTGAAGGACTTGGAGAAGCACTAGTTTCCGGACAAAAAACACCTGAACAAATTATTATTGGAAGAGATTTGAAAGTTATTAGCAAGGTTAGTTTAATTTAAAAAAGCTAAAAATAATGCCTAATATGCAAATTTCAGTCCGCTAATTGCAAATTAGATGATAAAATTAGTGCTGATTTAGCACATTTGGGGCTGCTCTTTGAATATGCATTTGGTGGTCCACAAGATGTTGAATTTGCGATTAAAAATGATTACATTTATATTTTACAAGTAAGTTTTCACGTTTTTAATTTAAGACAACACTGCTTTCGGCTATTTTGAACAAAATACAAAGTACAAAAACGTGTCAAGTTTTTAATAGTATTTTTAAAGCAAAAAAAACTTTAAAAAATCAAGTTTAAAGTTATTTTTTTTGTCAAATATTTGAATATTTCAGTTTAATTGTTATCCTTCTGAGGAGAGGAAAAGATTTAAAGCACGAAAAAAACATTTTTACCTATTCTTTCACAGATTTTGATGCCACTATTATGAAAATTTTATTGGCAATAAAAAGCATATTGTCGTGTTGCGTTTAAAACAATAATAATTTATATGATTTGATGCCAAAGATTTTTCAATCATATAACCTTTATAAAATCTATTTAGCATGAATCCAAAATTTCAATTAACTTCTATTTTTTGAAAGATAATCATAGAAATAAAAAAAAATGCAATTGTAATTCCTTTTTAATATGTTTTTACCACTTTAAATAAGAAAATAATACGTTTTTTTTTGCGCAAAGATATACCCACCTACTTTTTTTAAAAAAGATAGAAGCGACTGATTATTGAAAAAAAGAAACAAATCATTTTAAAATATATTTTTTTAGAGATTTTTCTTTGAATTTTTTGGACTTTTTAAAAACATTCATTGGGTTATTGAAAAGCGTATTCAAACCAAAACGGTCTTCACTAAACCTAACTTTGCAATAGAACACGGTTATATTGTCACTCAATTCTTTATAGCATATGAGTATTGGTCTACTAATGTTTTTAAGTCATTAAATAAATAAAATGTTTATTACTATTTTTGAATACTTTATGCTAAAAATTTCTTATATGAACTAAAAAAGAACATCAATAAAAGTGATGAAACATTTCTTGCTATGTAGTTATGATCTTGAACATTTCACGTTGAAAATAGCATTGTTCATTTAAAAATAAAAATGTTACACAAAGTTATCATAGAAAAATTTCAGACCCGTTCTATCACAAATCTTGATTTGGAAACAGACTGGGAATTTGAGCATGAATTTGATACTCCATCTTTATGTGAAAGAGATTTACTTTCGACTGCAAATGTTGGAGAAGTTTTACCTCGGCCAGTGACACCACTTGGAGATTCACTTTTACTTGATCCATATGATCGTGGACTATTTGTAAGCTATCTTTTTTTCTGTTATTACATTTAATCAACAAAATATTATATTGTTACAGGAAATGTTAGCCAGTAACAACTACAATCGATTCCCATTTTATCGTCGAGTTCGAACAACATTTTTAACTTTTCGACAACGAACTTTTCTCAATATTTCTGAAGTAACTTTTTTTCCAAACGACTCATTCGATTACTGTAGCTTCTATTTTTAGATATATCTCCCAAATTGGAGTTCAATAATGAAAGATCGAACATCAGAATATTCTGTAGCAGGACAAAAAATGTTTACTGAAAAAGATTTAATACTTGGAAAGCTGAGATTTGGAAAAGAGCACGAAAGAAGTGATGCATTTTCAATGTATAAAATGTTGAAAGTAGGTTTACTGGATATAAAGGATCACATATATCTGGCACGAGATTTTTTTAGTATTACGATTGTAAAAAGTTTAAACATTAAAAATAAAGATAAAAGTTATAGCATTAATTTTAATCGCGGCTAACATCTCAATCTTTAAAAAGCATATAATTATGCAAATTTACCTTCTATGCTTCAATAACAAAAATCAATAAATTTTAGGTAATGTTTTACAACTCTAAATTTGTCACGAAAAAGGTTGAACAATTAATGGCAAAAATAAAGAAACTTGAAGACAAAAATATTGATGACATTGATGAACAGCTTCAACATGTCGAACAATTTTTGCTGCTGTTTTTTGATGTAAGTTGACGCCCTTCGAATATGGCATATTTAGAAATTTTCTAAGAGAATCACCAGAGATGATAATTGAGTTTTGACTTAAAAAAGTATTTTACATAATTTCCCAAATATTAAATGAAATTTCACGCAAATTTTTAGATTTTTTTCTGTTTTCATCTCTGCTGGTCTCCTTTTCAGTCATACTTTCCTTGCATATAATCTATCTGTTTACTAGTGTTTGATACGCTATTTTTTAGGTTCTAATATCCCATGAACTAATTTCAATGTTTTCAAGCTTCACATACGTCCTTGTAGCCATGTTTATCCGAGGTTCTGCTGAAGGTGATCTTGATCCAGAAGTGCTATCTGATATTGCAACCCTCTATTCCAAGAATCCTCTAAAACCAATAAGTGCTGATGTTCCAAAAGCTCTAAAAAGGCTTGCAAAAACTATTGTTGAAAACAAACATTTAGAAGCCTTTGAAAAAATTGAATCTTCCAAAGATGCCTATGAATTTTTAATGAAACAAAACGATACAACTGGAAAAGAAGCTTCTCGATTTATGGAGTTACATGGCCATCGAGGCGTTAATGAACTTCTGTTGCAAGGTGTTTCATGGAAAGATGATCCAACACAAATTGTCAATAATTTAAAATCAATTATTCAACATCAAGATTTTGATTATCAAGAAGTGGAAGAAGAGATAAGCAAGGATGAAGTAATTGATCAGCTGAAATGTATTCGACCAGATGGTTTTAAAAGGTTGGTTTTAGTTATGCAAAAAGCACATAAAAATAACATTGAAAATTTTTATTGAATATCGCAATAGCGTCTTCTTTTCTTACCTCTTTCTAAGAATCTGATATAAGTAATGTTTTGTTACAGACCGACATGGTTTTTAATTGAGTTAATTGCGAATTATTAATTGTTTTTTTCTTTGATGGACAAACTTTAACAGTTGAGATCATTAGTCTTTGACCCTTTCTTTGAGCTGTGACAACACACTACAGTGAAGCTCACGCTGTTGCATACACGCACAAACCAGAACTTTGCACATTTGTTCCATTGATTGGGCAAAAAAATGAGACAAGCATTTGTTCATTAAATTTTTGTGCAATAATGTTTTGAATTTTTTAGATATTTTTTACTAAAAATCCTAAGGTGGGTAATGACTCGTAAGAGTGATAGTAATGATTGATTTTGCTGCTTTTGAAGTGATCAAATAACGCCATAGAAACTTACAACAATATTTTAAAAAAATGTTTATAAAATAAATTTACTTTTTGCAAATTAAAGTAATTCTTTTTTGCCAGCTCATGTGGTCGAGTGGTTAGCGCGACCGATGCTTGACCTGGTGATCTCAGGTTCGAGTCCCAGGCAGAGCTATCACTAAAAATACATGAGTGATGGGGTGGTCGGTGGATCCGATGTTAAAAGTGTGCCCTTCCTTAGGATGTAAACCTTGGGCACTTAGGGATCAGGAGGTGTTAGGGCCTTCTAACATTATTTTAAGTTTTTTTGAAGGACGGTCGTTATTAGTCGACAAGTACTTTTTTCTTAGAACTGTGTCACGATTCTTGGGCGTTGTTTGTGTGATAAAAAAGCTCAAAAATTAATTTTCCATTTTTTTATATGATTTTAATTTGCAATTTAAAAAAGTGTTTTTTAGCTTTTATGCGTACCAATATATTATTAATAAGGCAGTAGAATTATAAAAAAAAAGAAATAGGCTTGCTATCTAATACTATTATAATTAAAAGATCATAAACATATTAAAGCATTATATTTGTATCACAAAAATATGAGTTTTTCTGTATTCAAAAATTGCTCATAATTTTTTATAATTTTTTTTTAGCCACATAATCTATTTGATTATTAAATTATTCTGTTTTTTTCATCCTAACTGACAATGAGGACTGTGACATTATTTTTTTTCTTTTGTTTTGTTTGCTTTGATCTGCAATAACTCAAAAAAACATTCCGACTTTTATGACATTCTTTTTATGGCATGGCATCACAGCAGGAAGGAAAAAAGTGTGTTTCACCTGCTGTTGTTGTTGCTAGGATTGCGCAAACCCAATTTTTTGTGCATTTTTTCATTGATTTAATCTAAACTTCAATCACTCGTCTAAAAACTTGTGCCCAAAACGTTTTGAATTTTTAAGATATTTTTTGCAAAAAAAAATTATTGTTTCATAATAAAATAAAAGAGTATTAAAATGATTTAGCTACATTTGTTATTGCACAAGCCAATAGTGCAATCGAAAGCATTATATAAATATTTGCAAATTGATATTATCAAGATTGAGATTTAAAAATACAAAAAATTAAAGCATTGTATTTTATGTTAAAAAAGGATATTTTACGATTTTTCAGTGTCAAAACCTAAAAAGATGTGGAAGCAGCTGTTGATGTTGCGGAGATCGCGCAAACCTTTTCTTTACACTTGTGTTTTATTGTGAGTCAAAGGTAGAAGAATAAAACATTCAATCGTTCGTCTAAATCTAATGCAAAGAATGTTTTTGAATTTTTAAGATATTTTTTCACTTCAAATCCATTCATTCATAAATAGTTGTGTGAAAATCATATAATTTAGTTAATAATGATTTTATAGCTTTTTATTGAAGAAGCGCACTTAGTACGACGTTATTAATAAAGAATAAAAGCTTATTTATTGATATTATTGGGTTGGAAAAATATAAAAAAAATTAAAACACCGTCTGACCTTTTTTGACATGTCTTCTATGCCATGACATCATACTATACTTGCTGTTTGTTGATGAAGAGATTTATTTGCATGTATGACCTTTAGATTTTTCTGGTACTGATTTAGTCAAAAACATAAAAAAAATCATTTAATCATTCGTTATAATCTTGTGCCAAGAACGTTTTGAATTTTTGAGATATTTTTTGCTAAGATTTTATTGGTTCTCACAATTGTGAAAGTAAATCAGAAGAATTTAAAACAGATTCAGCTATCATTGATTTAACAGCTTTTTGGTAAACCGAATGGATGAGTCGGATGACACCAATATGTAAAAAGAAACAGGCATATTAGTTAAGGTTAAAAAAGAAAAAAAACGCAAACACTGTTTTTCTAGAAAACTAATTAAAAAGAAAGCAGCACTATATTAATTCTTATTATACATATTTATGTCAGGCATGACTCATCAAATTTTCTGATATTGACGAGCCTCCTATGCATCACAGTAGGATGAAAAATGCGTAGCAGATGGTGTTGCTGTGTCATCATGACGCGAACCATAGATTTGCATTTTCACCTCCCCTTGAAATGTCTGCTTTGAATAAGATACAAAAAAACGTTCGGTTTTCATTTAAAGTTGGTGTTAGAACGCCTTTTGAATTTTTAAGATATTTTTTCTTCTAAAAATCGTTGATAGAGAATAAAGGTGAAGAAGATAAATTGGTATCACAAATTTTACAGCTTGTTAATTGATCAGGAAAAAAACACCAATTAAATATGACAATATTTTAAAATAGTATATTATCTGTAGTAACGTATACAATGATCCAAAAAAGTGTTTGGTGTACCCATAGTAAAAACAGATCATTATGTGACATGTTTGAGTGTTCCAACATTCAAAACTTTATTCTTTTTTTAAATAACTACAAAAGCAAAAGTCAACAATCAAAAAAAATATGAATAAAATTTATTATGTTGGTTCATGCATGCCAGTTGTTAACAATGCAAAATAAGTTTTTTTAAAAACGACGTCCACGATACCCTTGTGAATCACCACTACCATGAGATGCGCTGCTACCGTGTGAAGCCCCACCATGATGAGAAGGAACTGGTCCTGTAATACCGTCTGATCGATGTTTTTGGGCAGAAGCTGGATAACCCAAAATGTGTGGCATTTCTTCTCCTTGTGAGCTAGATGAACCACCAGTACCAGCAGATGCAGCTTCACCATTACGAGAAGGACATGGACAATATGCGGCATCAGAGCCAGGAGCTCCAGCTTCACCAGCTGTTCCGGGTTGTCCATCAGATCCTGGGGCACCAGGATTACCGGCTGGACCGGGATTACCTGCAGGACCTGGGGCGCCAGGTTGAGCTTGTTGTCCAGGTGCGCCAGGTTGTCCCATGGAACCGGCTGGGCCAGGAGGACCTTTTGGTCCAGGCATAGGAGTTGAGCGTTGTCCGGGAGCGCCAGGATTGCCAGCGGGACCTGGATTACCGGCAGGTCCAGGAGCACCGACATCGCCGGGTGGGCCAGCTGGTCCAGCTGAGCCTGAATTTCCAGGATTTCCAGCAGCGCCAGGTTGACCATCAGGGCCGGGAGGACCTGCAGATCCATCGGGACCAGGCGGGCCGGGAGGTCCAGCAGGGCATGAAATGCAACCGCCTTTGCCAGGATGCTCAAGAGCAAGAGCAACACCAGCAGCACCAGCTTGTCCAGGTTGGCCTAAAAGGTGGCATTAAAGAAAGACTTGCAAAAGATAAATCCATACCAGGGTGTCCATCTTCACCAGGGGCACCGGCTTGCCCGGGCGGGCCAGGGGGTCCAGCTGGACAATGGTTAGGTTGTGCACCACAGTTGCAAGAAGCTTGACGTTTATTACGACCAATAATAGAACCAAAATGAAGAGTCCGAGATTCCCCAGTTGAAGGCATTTTCGCTTCTTGCATTCCACGCCATGCATCATTTGCAATCGATTTAAATTCATTCATATCTTCCATAACATCATCATAGAAAGTATTGATATCATTAAAAAGGATACCAACCATCAAAAGTGATGCAACAATTACAACTGCACTTCCAGCTGAAGCTATTCCAACAAGCGTGTTTGTATGCATCTTTGCAGCTGCAGTTATTCAACTATAAATTTTTAAGAATTAATAAGAAATACGAATTTAAAACTATTAGTTACTTACCCGATAAAAAACCGATTGAATGTGATTTTTTATCACCTTTATCATTTTGCTTTTATACTTTTTAAAAATAAGATAGTTCACGCTCCCACATTCTTGTTGTTCTTTGTTCAAGCGTTTCATTTGTAACTTTCAGGCAAACATGATGACTTTGACACTATAATGCATTATTTTCTTTACACCCTCTTTGTTTGTCAACAAGGAACAAAAAAAAACAAAGAGTTTCAATCTGCAATGAAAAAAATTTATTTGCGGTGGAACTCTATTTTTAACTGGTTTAATACAAACTAGAGTTATACTAAGGGTGGAGCGGGCCCATTTTTTCACGGCCCGGCCCGCCCGAGCCCGGCCTGCAAAACTTCGGCCCCGCCCGGCCCGGGGCCGGGCCGGGCTCGGGCCGGGCCCGGGCTTTTACAAAAATTTATTTTTTTTTAATTTTTTTTCTATTTTTTTTGAGGGAGTCTAACAAGAGCCAAAATTTGTGTTTACACATTTTATTGTATTTAACGCACTTTTTTAAAGTCTTTTTTTCAAAAAAAGGGATTTTTCAATTTTTTTATTGATGAAAAAAATTACAAAAAGTAACAAAAATGAAAAATTTAAACAATCGAAAAAGCCCGCGGGCCGAGATTTCAAGCCCGGCCCGCCCGGGCCCGAGCCCGCAGAGTTCAAGCCCGCCCGGCCCGGGCCGGGCCCGGGCCGAAGCGGGCTCGGCCCGCCCGCGTCCAGGCTTAAGTTATACCTAATTAATTAGTTCGCGTTCATTGTGCAAAATATAATAATAGCTATAAAAATAATTTCCTCAAGGGTTTTCCTGTCTTTTGGTTTTTAATTAATTTATGTTAGCAGCTAAACCTTTTTATGTTTTTTATTCTTTTGTTTTTTTAAATGACTGACATAGCTGTAACCCCTAATTTATAATAAAATGTGCCTCAAGGGGTTTTTTCGATTTCAATGATAAAGAAGAAATGACATCTGCGATAAAAGAAAAATAATGAAGAAAAGTTAATTATGTCATTTTAATTTCTTTTTTTGTTAATGTTTTTTCAGCATATTTCATTTAAAGATTCCAGTAAAAAATATTTTTTTTCAAACAAGTTAAAAGTTAAAGCTAAAATTCGATTATTGTTTTTTTTTTCTTTTAACTTTTTTTTAGCTTTGATCTTTAGTTACTAGATAAGTATTCTGTAGCCATCATATGTGACAAATGAGAAATAATTTTTCGCTGATTGAAGGCTGAGAGAGTTATTAGTTCACTTCTCCTTTTCCTGATTAATTCTTGGCAATTATAACTTTAAAAAATGTCAACAAATTTTTATCTATAACAGCGGGAAGTAATAAAACATTCTAAAGGAGATGTCAATGCAGCAACTTATTGTTTTTTTTCTATAGATCAAAAAAATGGAAAACAAATCATTTGATTGTTCATCTAATTCTCATATTTGAATATTTAAGGAATCTTTGCTAAAAATGCCTCAACTAGAATAGAAACTGAATACTGTAATTTTTGCTCAAAAGATAAAGAAAAATTTTAAATTATTTTTTTACCTTCCCCAAATTCTCCAGCTTATGCCCGATAATAATTTACCTATTAAAATTAAAATTATTTATAGCATTTATTGAACATTTAATTAATATTTCCTAAGCGTTATCACTGTAAAATGACAATTATTGTTAAGCACAAGAGCCTTGTTTTAAAGCTTGAAAATTTATTTTCAACTTTAAGCTTCCAAAATTGAAATCAATGCATTGCTTTTTATTCGGTAATAAAAACCGAAATGATATTTCTTTCATGTTGCTGTACTCAAATTTATTTTAGAAATGCAGCAAACATTATTACCCCCTAATTTGTAGTTTCT
The DNA here is from genome assembly GCA_024447215.1 of Panagrolaimus sp. LJ2400. NCBI lineage: Eukaryota > Metazoa > Nematoda > Chromadorea > Rhabditida > Panagrolaimidae > Panagrolaimus > Panagrolaimus sp. LJ2400. Next base: position 892,494 of record JAMRYA010000001.1, on the reverse strand, counting down.
CTAAAACGTTTACCAAAATTTTAATCACAACATTTCATTTTCAGAAAAATTTTTAAATTTCTTATTGGTGAAGCATATCGTGGTGTATTTCTTCGTGAACAAATTAAATCTGAAGTTGTATATGCTACTGGGACTTTGAGACATGCATGTTTACGTCTTGGAGAATTGTTACAAAATGAAGGACTTTTATTTGAGCCAAAATCAATTCTTTTTGCAACTTGGGAAGAAATAAATGAATTAACACAAATTCGAAACTCAAGAATTCTTCACCGAGTTCGACGACGAGAAAAGATTTTTGAAAAACAAGTTGAACAAGAATATCCGCTAATTTCGGAAGGGACACCAATTCCAAGGGTAAGCATTTTTAGAAGGACTTATTGTAAACGCACATTAGCTTTAAAAAAATACTGCAGTTACAGTAACTTTTAAATTTTTACTACAGACATGCAAGAAATTGATAAAATTTCAGCAAAAGTTACAGTTTTTCAAATTCGATATTTTGGTTTCTAAAAGATAGAATTTTAAGTCCTAATTTCATTAACACTGCCTTCATCAAAAATCTATTTCGGCCAAATCATTAATTAAAAAGTACCATTTCGAGATTTCCACTTCAATGCTTAAGTTATAATAAGCATTCCAAAATTACTGTAATTATGATAACACAACGATTAAACTCCAAAACTTTTCAGAACCTCGACAAATTCAAAGACATTCAATCTGATATTCAACTTTCTGGTACACCAGTTTGTGAAGGAATTGTCAATGGAATTGCAAGAGTTGCCAAAACTCTTGATGAAGCCTCCAAAACTCAGGTATGTCATTTTCTTTTTTACTGTTAAATCCAGCTACAGTAACTTTTTACAACTAGTTTTTAGCCAGGAGAAATTTTAATTACAAGATACACTGATATTGGATGGAGTCCAATCTTTCCTATTATTAAAGGATTAGTTACTGAAATTGGTGGGCTACTTTCACATGGTTCCGTTGTTGCAAGAGAATATGGCTTGCCATGTATTATTGCTGTTGAAGATGCAACAGATATCTTTCATACTGGTTTGTTTTTTTAAAAGGAAAAAACATTAAATATGGAAAATTTAAGAAACAGCTTATGGTTTCTGACATGGTTTATCAAAACCTATTACACGGGCTCTTTTTGCGTTGGGTAGAAATGGTTTGGGAATTATAGCAGTAAATAAAGTTAAATAAATTTATAAACAACTAAAAAATGTTTTTCAGTTATTCTTTAGCAGGTGCATGCAAAAATCATAAAAACAAATTTTGACCAACGCGCATGTTTGTAATTTCGAGGCGACATCATATACCCCAACATCGTGAACCATAAACAAAATTTTTTTGAGAGCATAACAAGAGTCCTCTGGGGTAGTAAATGATAAAATTATAGTCTGTGAACAAAATTAAGCGTTTTTTAGTGAAAAATAAGCTTCAATTAATGAGATTATTGGTGCACCAAAATTGTCGAAAACGGTACTAGAGTTACAATGATGTGCGTGCATCGAGGCTAGCCAAATCTTTTTGGGTTGACTGATTTTTTTGAAAACTATAATTTTTTGTTCCTAGCATACAGGCGCAACTTTTGGCAAGAACAGAATTTTTTTAAACTGCTTTCTGGCTTCAGAATTTCGATTTTGCTAAAAAAATAATGAATTTTTTACAAAAATGGTTACTGAATCGAGGCTAGCCATATTTTTTTGAATAGTCTAATTCCCTTTTAACATTAACACATATATCCCTGACATATTTGCGCAACTTTTGGCAAGAATTGATTTTTATATAAATGCTTTCTGACCTCAGGATCTTGAAAAAACCGTCAAAAATCGCTATTTTTTGGGATTTTCTAATTTTTACAGCACCTTCCCAAAATTACTCAAAAAATGTTTTTATGATAATTCCTAGTGTTTTTGAAATATTTTGAGCTATTTTTACTGAAAACCGTGTCTACCCAACATTTTTCTAACCAAAAAGAGCCCGTGATATATATTTTTTGGGTTTAACAGAAAAACGGGATTTCAATCAAATAACACTACTTTTTTCATAAACCAATTACATTCCCAAAGAATGCTTTACCTCTTTTTTCAATGTTTAAACAAATATTTTACAAAGAATTTCAGCATTACGATTTTAAAAAGTAGTATAAAATTTGAATGAAACTTCATGAGGAGTGTTTAAAAATGTCCATATAATTTTTTTTTCTCTCCAATAACCGAAATACCAAAATTAAATTATGGAATATAAATTTTGTTTTTCTAAAACGTTTACCGAAACGAGCTCAAAGAAAAATTAATAATGTGACCAGCCCACTTTTTTAAAGTACATACTTTGTACTTTACTCATCGATTCAACAACACCCTTAGAAACAAGTAAAATGAAAAAAAAGCACATTTCAATATTTTTCTACAATGTTTGGGCCATGTTTTGAATTTTTAAGATATCCTAAAAACAACAAATTTTTTTAAATATGCTGAAAAAGGGGGAGATAGACCATTCGCGGGAAATACTATTCGCTGGAAAATATTACCGATTCGCGCGACGCATTCGCGGGAAAAAGCCTGTCCGCGGGATATAAACCTATTCGTGGTTTTTAAATTTTAATATCGATATTATTTCTAAACTATGTATAAATAGAATAAATCATAAACTAACAACAAAAGGTGAACAGTAATAAAAAAGCTGCTTTTGTTTACTTTAACAAAACAACTAGCTGTAAAAATATATTTAACTCAAATAAATATAAAATTAAAAATCTTCTTTTCAGGTGATGAAGTCCTTCTTGATTCTGCCAAAGGTGTTATAAAAAGAATTCAACCAAAAAAAGAATAAATTCGAAGGATTTTTTGATCATTGATTATGTTTTTTTAGTTTTATTTATAATTAACAATAAACATATTTTTACTAATAAATATTTTAATACAGTGATATTTTTGCAACTGCGCATGATACTCATACATTAGTGTGTGACACATTTTTTTAAACATTAAAATTTGTGATTAATATTTATCAGTCAATGACTCAACTAGTTAATGTAACAAAAAAAAGCATTTTCAGCAAGGTAACAACAATAATGAATTTGCAAAAGACATACTTATTTGTTGATTTAGTTAAACTGTAATTTTTAACGTCGTTCAATTTTAAAATGGGTTAATACCACTGTCTAAATGAAATTTGTTTTTGATTCTCCTTTATTGAAGTTTCAGATGGTTAATTGAATTGTTGATCCACAATATAAAAATTTCATTGTTGTTCATCGGTAAATTTTAATTAAAAATGGCATTTTAAGCAAATTGTGTTAACATTTGGCAAAACAAAAGTGCAAATGTTTTTGTGCCTTCTTTTTTAAGAATTCAAAAATAAAACAAACAGTCATGACTGCAGTTATCCATTTCCCAACCAATAAACAACACACATCTTTTTGAAGAGAAGATTGTAGCATTGGATGCAAGTTATGTTATTGATCTGTCACACAAAAATGGAAAGGAAAACCTTTTTTAATAGCCCTCCAATAATAAAAGATCGCATTTTTTTTCATGGATGACAAAAAATGAAAAAAAATGTTTATTCAATTGTCATCCAATTCAATGTTCCGCGGGAGGTTTTTGATTTTTTAAGATAACATTAAAAGGAAAGTAGCAGGCGATGCTTTTGTCTGTAATAATAGATCCGTGCTTTTGAGCCTTTATAAAATTACTTGAAAATGAGAAGCAAGACAGCAATTATAACTAAAATTTTAAATTTCATCTCTCAACTTGTTATACCTAAAACATAAAAAAAATGCATAATACAAGTCGCTGAAGAGAGAATCGGAACAATAAATATTCTCTCAAAAAACTATCCTTTTCGACGTAGGGATTAAAGAAAAAAAGGAAAAAGCAGTCCACGGTTTAGGCAGGGCTCAACTTACGAACAGAAAATGCATGATTTGTGTGTACATTGTAAATGTTCAACAACAACAGCACTGGTCATACAAAAGACATATTTTTTTTGACAGAATTGATCAAATTAAAAGACTATTTCGGTCGCATGAATGCTTTGCTAATAGTTTTTTTGAATTTTTAAGAAATATTAGACAAAATACCCAATTACCATTTCTGAGTATCACGTTCTTTATAGTCAAGAAAAATAATGTTAATCAAATGGGAAAAGATGGGACAGTAATTTTTGAATCATCGCCCAATATAAATTTAAAAGTAAATTTATGAGTGCATTATTGCTATTAATTTTGATATAAAACTTGGCTTGTTTAGAATAATTTATACATTTTATTTGCAGAAGTTTCTTCCAACTAAAAAGCGAGTTTTTTCGTGGCATTTTATTATTCATTAACAAAATAATATTAAAAAAATGAAACTTGCATACAATAAAACTCATCTCAATCTTCCATGCTGTAACACATTTACAAAACAGTTTTTTTAATTATTTATACTAGCGGACATCACCGCCTGCGGCGGTGTTGTTCGATAACAAATGAAAAATGTTGCAAAAAAATTTATTTTATGCAAATTTCCTTTATTCTTTTTTTTGTGAATGAATAATAAAATGTGACGGAAAGCGTTACATTCTCCTTTTATTTGGAGGATTTTTAACTACAATGTAAAACACTAAGCAGTGTGTACAAAAAAAAGAAAAGGAACAACAATAATTTTATTAATTAAACAAAAAAAGTGTACAACAAAAGCCATTCGGGTTATTCAGAAACAGAAGTAGATAGAAAAGCGCGGCCACCAATTTCAATTTTAATATCATCATCAAGATCAACGAAATCATCAGTGACAGCCGATTGATCAATGACTGGATGGCAAGCAAAATAACAACGTTTTATTTGTTCAAAAGATCGCAAAAACTCATGTAAAAATTTTCTGTTTGCTTTTCTCTCTTTCATCGATGTAAAACGATCGAACCACAAATAAAAGAAAGATCACATGTCTTCCACTCTGGTTTTCAATATTATTTTTGAATTTTTAAAATGTTTTTAAAATTTATAAGAACACTGACATATGATGAAATACGTGCCAGTATACCATCATCTGTTGGCATTTATTGGTGCCTTGCGAAAAATGAATGTGTTTGATGCTCATTTTAAAGTAAAAATATGAATATCAAGAATTTTATGCAGATTGCCTCTTCATTAAAAATCTTGACCAATCTGAGAGTTGATCAAAAAACATTATCCGTAAACATCCCCAACTTAGGGTGAGGTTTCGGGCCCATATTTTGCCCAAATATTGCCCTACTATAAGCTAGTATTCAGGCAAAAATACAGCTGCTTAATCCTCATACTCTTCGTTTAACAGCGGTTCAAAGTCTGATATGACTTATATGCGGAACCATATAAGCGGTTTTCACCTATATATATGCATCCATATATGACAAAAAATGCTTATATGGCTGGCCATATAAGATGAAAAAATGAAATATATACCCATCCATATAAGCGTTTTTTGTCATATATAGTTTCATATATATAAGAAAAACCGCTTATATGATTCAGCATATAAGTCATATCAGACTTTGAACCACTGATAAACGAAGAGTATGAGGATTATGCAACTGTTTTTTGGCCTGAAGACTGGCTTATAGTAGGACAGTCTTTGGGCAAAATATGGGCCCGGAACCTCACCCTAAGTTGGGGATGTCTAGGTCAGATAAAAAAAGTAATTTAAAACAGAAAAGCAGTAAATCGGGTTAAAACTACATCCGTAGCAAACAAGTAGTTGTGTTGGTTGAAGCGTTTATCTCTTTAAATTGTTATTTCTTTCGCTGGCAGAATTGATCGAATCAGGGCTGTCCGGTGCGCCGGATCCGGTGCACCGGAACACCGGAAACCGGCCATTATTCCGGTGTTTTTTGCTCCGGACCGGAATCCCGGATTTTTGGCCGGATTCCGGTTTCCGGTGCATGCATTAATCATACACTATTTTTTGCAAAATTGATGGTTTTTTTTGTAAAATTTTGCTCAATCGGTTCCTCAACCATCATCCAAAAAGCGAAAACTTGATGAAAGTTCACTTGAAATCATTCCTGCACAAAATCCTCCAACTCCAGTTAAGTCAGATGATGATTTGTGATTTCTTTCCTTTTTTGTTCCATAAATTAATTGACATTTTTTGATTTTTCCTTTAAAATTTACAGTACTTATAAAGAACCGGACACCGGAAACCGGAATCCCGGAAACCGGACAAATTTTCCGGTGCACCGGCAACCGGACCGGACAGAAAAGCCAGCACCGGACAGCCCTGGATCGAATAAAAAAACATATTTGCTAGTGCTTTTTTGAATTTTTAAGAAAATATTAAAGAAAATAATTGTCTTTTCTTAATGCCATGTTTCTAATAGTCAAGAAAAATAACGTTAGTTGAATGAGAAAAAATTCGATAGCATTTTTCGAAACACCAGACAATATTAAATAAAATCTGCATTTGCAATTTGATGGATCATCGGCAACTGGTTGATGACCCATCAGGAAAAAAAACATTAATTTGTTCAAATAAATAGCTTTTTTGTCAATATTTTAGAATGTTTTATATACTAAAGAGACACAAAATAACTATTATTCTTTAATCTAAATTATATCTTAATTATTTATTGCTTCTTCTTCAGCGAACAATTACATGCACCTTACTTTTCAGTAAGTGTAACGACATTATATCATCTAAAGACTTGAACAAACTTTACAACATTTTTGTTTATAATTTTTTGTTTACTGTCACCTATCAAACCTGATTTTATGCTGCATTTTCTTATTGTTTTTTTACAAAAATAATTTTTTTAACAATGTAAGCCCTTACAGCAAAGTATATTTTTGAATAATTTATATTCTCAAAATCAATGTAAAACACAAAGAAGTGTGTACAGATAAAAAGTAACGAACCAAAACAAAGGTATTAATTAAAATAAAACAAATATGTAAAACAAATGACAATCAGATTATTCAGCAACAGAAGTAGAAAGGAAAGCACGACGTCCAATTTCATTAGTAATTTCCATGTCAAGTTTAATAAAACCATCAATAACTGTTGATTGGCCATTAAGATTCATCAGAAAACTAATACAACATTCTCGAAGATTCTTAGCATTAGAGGTAATTGACAAGCAAATTTACAAACACTTGCTTCAGAGAGTTTTTCAATCAACAAAGTTTGAATCATATCCTATAAACAAATTTCTATTAGTACTGTAATCCAAAATTAATCAATGCATACATGTAAAGGTTTGATATTATACTTGTCAGACAAATGATCCTTAGGAATAGTAGCAGCATTGAAACATTTGCTTCCTACATTATCATATACTGTAACATTTTGTAAGTTGAAAGTTACCCAAGAAACGATTTACAATAAATTCAACTTCTTCAGCAAATTTTTGGGAAAATAAGCAATTTCCATCAAGATAAATTGGATACATTTGAATGCATGTGCAATCCTTTCCATTACCTTTAATTAACAAATTACTAGCAGGAAAGCATTTGCAGTTAGCAGGAGCACGTTGAATGAAACCTGCTTTCATTGTAACAAATGGTAAAGGTGATAAAATTATCCCATCTGTTGTATGTTCAATAATTCTAAATTGAAGATCTGTTGATATCCCACCATATCTAGCTCCATACAACTTCAAAGAAACCGAATCAGCCGGTGGATCAAGATTAATTCCTATTAAAAGAGAAACAAAATGTTTGGATTTTTATCTATTTGTAGTTGTAAAAGCTTCAACATAGTGATGTTGCTGAGTCGTAGCCGAAATCCTTCCAGCAATAAAAGCACCTACTAGAATTCCCTTTTAACATGATTTGAGAGAACCACCGCTAAAACAAAATAAAGATCGAATATAAATCTATTCAATAAAACCAATCCCGTAATCAACAATTCAAACTTACTACCAACAATCAAGAAAAGGATGTAAAGGCCACCAGTTTTAGAATTAAATGAATATGTTTGAATATATTTTAAATAAATTTGTGTAAATAATGTTTAACAGTTTCGAATACAAAACAATTTTTAGAGCACAAAAAAAAAGTCGTGTTAAAAAATGCAGTAAATTTAGGTCCAAGTTGTTCACACGCTGCCAAGCTTGGCTCGTGTTTTAAACATAGCAGCTGAAAAAAGTTTATACTGAAACTTTTGCTTCAACTGCTTGAATCAACTGCTTTTAAAAAGATTCATTTCTTTTTATTTAGAACAAAGTTTAATTGTTCAAATAAATTTATTATTTAAATCAAGCGAAAGTTTGGTGGCATTTTGGGATGAAAGTGATGTTAAAATTAAGAATGTGCTAGAAGGAAATATGGGATAAGCATACTTTGTTAACGTTGTCAGCGAATTCTCGGGCAAACATTGCAACAAGGACGTAAGTGAAACTTGAAAATAAAAAAAGGAACAAATCTTTATTTGGTAATTCTTTAGTTTGAGCCCCGTTTCTGTCATGAAATGAGTTATTGCAACATACAAAAACAATAAAACTTCTTTACCGTAGACATCCCCAACTTAGGGTGAGGTTCCGGGCCCATATTTTGCCCAAAGACTGTCCTACTATAAGCCAGTCTTCAGGCCAAAAAACAGTTGCATAATCCTCATACTCTTCGTTTATCAGTGGTTCAAAGTCTGATATGACTTATATGCTGAATCATATAAGCGGTTTTTCTTATATATATGAAACTATATATGACAAAAAACGCTTATATGGATGGGTATATATTTCATTTTTTCATCTTATATGGCCAGCCATATAAGCATTTTTTGTCATATATGGATGCATATATATAGGTGAAAACCGCTTATATGGTTCCGCATATAAGTCATATCAGACTTTGAACCGCTGTTAAACGAAGAGTATGAGGATTAAGCAGCTGTATTTTTGCCTGAATACTAGCTTATAGTAGGGCAATATTTGGGCAAAATATGGGCCCGAAACCTCACCCTAAGTTGGGGATGTTTACGGTTAGTTTTTTTGTCAAAATGGCAAACAGAATACTTCTGTTTGACGGCGTCAAAAAAAAGAAAACAGATATGTTTTATCACATTTATTTTGTCAAATCAAAATATAAATAAACAATTCTAACTAAAATCTTTTTTCACACACAAAAACTAGATAACAAAAATATTCGTTTCTTCTTTTTTTATTCAGCTACCTACTGATGATGGTGACATTGCGGTTGATTCATTTGAAAAATTATTGCTTGAATTAATTGTTTCTAGAGCAGCAGTAGTATCAAATGATTGATTATTGATGGATTGTTGTGGAGTGATTGAAGTTGAATTCAAATGATTAAGTCCTTCACTTTCAAGCATACTGTAAATCGGTGGTGGAATACCATTTTGTGGGGTTGAAAGAATATCCTTAAAAATTATAAATTAATTTTTGATTACAGTGAGAAAAAGCCGTGATGCATTCATCGCTTTAACATCACCACCAACGGCGATAAAACCCACACCGGTGATGAATTTATCATAATGCATCATGAGGACTTTATTGTCACGGCTTTTTTTTCATTTTATACTAACAAATATTTATAAAAAAAATTACTTGATATGATGGAGGTGGTGGAAATTCAGCTAATGATAATGGTGAAATTGCAATAGATTCATTTAAAGCTTCATTTAAAACATTATTGCTTGCATTAATTGTTTCTTGAGCAGCAACAGGATTTGATGTTTGATTATTAATTAATTGTTGTGGAGCAATTGAAGTTGAATTCAAATGGTGAGGTTCTTCACTTTCAAGCATATTGTAAGTTGGTGGGGGGATACCATTTTGCGGAGTTGAAATAATATCCTTAAATTAATCTTTGATTATTACTAATAAATATTAATAAAAAAATTACTTGATATGATGGAGGTGGTGGAAATTCAGCTAATAAATTTGCATATGGATTTTGTGATTCATATTCAGACGATTCATCTGATGAAGTTTCTTCTGACGAAGAAGTTTCCTCTTCACGTTGTACAACGCGTTGTTGACGTAATAAATTTCTTCCGCGTAATCCATCAAGAGCTCTTGCAAGAGCAGCTGCCGACACTTCTTCTTTACAAAGATATAAATATTTTTCCTTTTGTTCCTAAAACAAAATTCAAAATTATGTTGACATTCTAACCGTATAAGACCCCAAGTGATAAATATTCGTCTTAGTAAAGGATAGTTAGAGAAAAAGTATCAGCTACCGAATCCTCTTCCCTCGAATTTAATGGATATATGGATACAGCTAATAAATGGCAAACGATATCTTTCTTTGGTATAAAATATCCAAAATTTTGCCTAACGAACACTTTTCAAACACTGTAAATGTATTATCAATGGAATATTTGCATTAATCTTGCTATTAAACATCTTTATAATCATTGACATCAAAATTTTATAACAAAGTTAGATATAATCTGCTAGGTATTTTATTCCTCTATTAAATCCCAGGATAAACTATTACGCATCTGATTCTTGTTTTAGAACCTTGCTTACAGTATTTCACTCAATCTTAAATAAAACAAACTTACTTCAATGATCTCTTCATACAGTTGAGAATATCGTTGTTTTGTAAGAAAAAAACTTGCAATCCCAAGAATAATAGAGCCCAACATAATTGCTAAATACCTAGAAATTATATAAGTTTATTATAATTATTTGTTTTTAAAAACATACAAATTAAATACAAATTCAGCACCCATACTAATTTCAGCAAATTTTTTAGCTGTTTCTGGCCAATAATCATAGAGAAACTTGTTTAATAAAAATTCATCATCACCAAATTTGAAGCTACACAAAATAGTAAGACATATTGTTGTATATATCTAAAAAATGTACGTGTGAGGTTGCTGTACATATGTACAAGATATCCAAATGACATTACTCGAAATTTTTGTTAAAACCCCTTGTACATTTAAAAGAAGAACTTACCACATCAATTACTACTGTTAACATAAATGGTATTAACAACTGAAAAATTTTATCGCCATCACCCTTGAGCGCTAATACACCAGAACAAAAAGATATTGGAAGTAATACTGGAAAAATATTATAAATTCCATAAATAGATGATAACAACATTAATGATAAATAAGTTGTTAAAGAAAACTCTAGTTGTTGTAAATCTGACCATATATATTGAAATGTTCTTTGTAAGCAATTGAGAGTTTCTGAATCATCATCAGCAGCTTCTGATGTTTGATGATTTTCTTCTACTTCTTCGTGTATTGAGTGATTCTGATTTGATATTGTTGCATCATTTTCAGAGTTGATTACAGTATTTTCATTATTATTATTATCATTTGATGACATCTTTTTAAACAAATAATTTTTAATTGACAAACTGCACGTTTAAAAAATGTAAGCATTTATATGAATGAGAAAATTATTGTTTACAAAAGAATTTGCATAAAACACGAATTCAGCTTAAGCTTAAAGCGGGTTCTTTCTTTCATACTCCACTGCATTGATGACATAACAAAATATTCACAACGCTATAAAGATCAAAGTATAGCACAATCTTTTTCAAAAGGGAAGAATGTGGTATCTTAACGATCCTGTTAAAGAAAAAAACAACACTCATCCCCAATACCGTAACACATTTTCAAAAAAATTTTATGTATTATTTATAATCTCAAATTAAATGTGAAACACAAAGAAGAGTATACAGACAAAAAGTAAAGAACAAAAACAATTGTATTAATTGAAAACAACACTGTAAAACAAATGGCAATCAGATTATTCAGCAACAGAAGTAGAAAGGAAAGCGCGACCACCGATTTCAGCTTTAATATCGTCATCAAGATCAACGAAATCATCAATGACAGCAGATTGACCAATGTATGTAGTTCATCAAATAACTAATACAGCATTCTCGAAGAACCTCAGTATTAGAGGTAACAGACATATTTGCCAATTTACAATTTTCTTCATTAACAAGATCCTTGATATCATGTTCATAGAGATACTTAATAGCAAGTTCAACAGTTTCGAAGCAGAAATCAGTAATAACAATCCTATTTTCAATAGTTTCCTTCATTCCAGATTCCATTTCAACTTTGAAGACAGGCGACTTTTCACAAATAATCCATTTATGAACTTAAAATCATCAAAAATTATTTACTAAAAGGTGTGATGCGTTGGTACAATAAAGTTTTACATAAAAGTTAGCTGCCATTTATTTAGAAATTAAAAAACATTTCTTAAATCACAGTTAAAACAAGAATATAACGTATTAAGGATAATTAAAAAAAACAAACTAAAAACAGCTATTTAATTTAAGCTTAACTATATTGTTCTCTACTTCTACTTTTTCTTTTCTGTTGGTATATTGACGACAGTCAAAATGAGAAAGACGCATTTAAAATGACGTCTGTAAAAACTTTTTTGATAACTAAATTTAGGTTTTTTTAAATTGCAGGTGTTGCTAATTTTTCTTGAAAGTAAAAGCAATTTTAAAAAATGAAAATTAGTATTTATTTGGTTAAACTTTTTATTGCTAGTGTTAGTTTTTTTTTGAGTTTATTCATTTTAATGTTGATGAAAATCAATTTTTTCCTATTTTTTGTATTATTTTATTTTAATTTGAGTTCTTTTGGACTAGGTTAGTTTATTGCTTGCGATACAGTATTCCACAAGATTACAAAACATTCATAAAATTAATTTGCTGGATTTTTATTGTTTTTGAGTTTTATTTAAAACTAAGCATGACAACGTGCCTTCTCGGCCCGTGTAGCTTAAGTTAAAAAATTTGGAATACAGCAATGATTCGGTTGTTTTGTTTTTTTCAAGTGACGGAATTGCTCTGATAGGATTGTGATGAAAAACATTGCTTTTAAAAATCAATGGCTGATTAAAGGCAAAACAACAACACTTTGAAAGTTTATTTGTTCAAGAGATCGCAAAAGCTCATGGAAAAAATTTTATGTGTTTCTTTTCCTCTCTTGCAAAGATGGAAATTGTTTGAATCAAGGAAAAAAGAAAAACTGCATTCTTCGGCTCTTATTTCCAATATTATTTCTAAATTTTTAAAATAACTTTTAAAACTGAAAGACTGACATTCCACCTTTTGTTGGAATTAATTGATACATTTCCAACAAATGGTGAAATGAGTGTATTAGATCCATGTTTTGAAGTGTCACACTTGAATATACCAGAGAAGAAATATATTCTGATTGTATATTCAGTAAAAATATTAGAATTACTAAAATCCATCAAAACTAAAAAGGGTGAAGAAAATTTATTGGATTTAAATTACATTTTGTTAGACAGAAATGTTATAATTACCGTATGCCAAAATTTTGATTTTATACCGTTAGGATTTTGTGTTGCACAAATACCGCATATTTAAATCCATCCAAATGCTGAAATAATTCTTTTTAACAATCTATTTTTGCTACAGTTTTTGTCCCCTCAGCAATATCTGGAGTGAAAAATAAATTAAATTACTATTAATGTTCTAAATATTTTTAAATGTAACTTAAAAATAATGAAAACTCAGCAAATTTATTTATGTTTTATAATTCTGTGGAGTACTGTATTAGTCTTTTCAAAATAAAATCCAAATTTTTTAGAATTCAACAATAACAATGACAACACAAAATCTCTTGCAACAGATTTATTAAATGACAACCATGAAATTCCAGAAACTCCTCATCTTCGAGTAAAAAGAAAAGGTGGTGGCTTTAGAGGTGCATCAGTTGGAAGATCCGCTTCTGCAAAAAGCTTTGGTGGTGGAGGTTCACGATCAAGTAGTAGTAGTGGTAGTCGAGGAGGATTTTTCTTCTTTGGTGGTGGTGTTGGAAACATATTGTCATTCACTATTATAATAACTGTTGTTATAATATTCACTATTATATTAATTATTGTTATAATATTATTGGTAGTCGCATGTTATGCAATATGTAAAGAAAAAGAAAAAAACAATTTTCATTCGATCTGTCCTTCTCCACCATTGAAGTCATCGAATTCAATTCACCAATTTGATAAAGTGTATTCTGGCACTGCCAAATATTAAGTTAATCAGAAACAGCCTGTTGTTAAACTAAATTGTCATAGCTGTTCTGCAAGTAGAAGGTCACGTGAAGTTTGAATGTAATTGTTTTTCCTTAATTAGTGTTTTAATCATAAATTTTTGACCGTAATTTTGTAATTACAACATTTATAAACTTGATTTTAACTTGATCAATAAATTTTATTAAACGTTTTTGTTTAAAAAAAGCATTTAATCATCCGGATTGGATATCCAATTTCCTTTCAACATTTTTTTTATTGAATCTTTGCGAAAAGATTGTTTATTTTCAAAATCAAATGTTCCATTTATTTTTTAAAATCTAGGTTGAACGGATTATTTTTAAAAAAGAGAAAAAAATTAATTCATTCACTTTATTTTTTTTGTTTGAATTTTTAAAAAATTTTTACAAAACAACAGAAAATTTAACAATCCAATGTGTTGATAAAAATTGATACAGTATACCCTCTAAAGTGCACCCTCCAACAGTTAAACGCAAATGTAGGAGCTGGGCAATAAAAATTTTATAACTGTTGAAGTCGACACTGAATCTTCTCATTATTGTAACTTTTGCATCTTCAAATTTTTAAAAAAATAATAAAAAAACACTAAAACATTTTATTTATTATCAACGAAAAAAACGTAAATCAAAGAAAACATTTCAAACAGTTTAGTTAGAAAGAGTAGTAGAAAGAAAAGAACGACGACCAATTTCAGTTAAAACTTCATTTTTGAGATCAGCAAAATCTTCAATGACAGCAGATTGACCATTAAGATTCATCAAAAAAGAGATACAACATTCTCGAAGACTACCAGCGTTAGAGGTAACAGTCATATTTGCAAATTTGCAGACATTTGCTTCAGAGAGTTTTTCAATCAATAAAGTTTGAATTAAATCCTAAAAGTGATTTGTATTAGTACTGTAACTTCAAATTAAATGATGCTTACATGTAAAGGTTCAATATTGTACTTATCGGAGAAATGAAGAAGTTCTGATGCATTCTTTTCATTAACAAGATCTTTGATGTCATGTTCATAGAGGTACTTTATTGCAAGTTCAACAGTATCGAAGCAGAAATCAGTAATAGCAATCTTATTTTCACGAGATTCTTTCATTCCAGATTCCATTTCAGCTTTGAAGACAGGTGACTTTTCACAAATAACCCATTTGTGAACCTAAACAACTTATGATACGTGAATATATATATACAAATATTATAAAAACCATACCTTTATTTCTTCATCTTTTACAACAATTGTAATATCTTTGTCATCCCTTTTCCATAAGATTTTTCCAAGTGATAAAGATTCTGTAGCTTTTCGTTTTAAACCACCTTCAGCTTTCAGAGTTCCTTCTAGTTCAATTTCCATAATTCCATTGACGAAGAATTTTTTTTCTGGATTGAACACTTTATTACGAATAAAAATTTTCCAACCCCATCCATGAGAATAATCAAAAATAACTTCTTCAAAATGTGCCTTGTATAAAGCAGATTTAACAGAAATTGTAAAATCAGCAGTAATTTTTGTTATAATATTGAAATCAAGTTGCAAAAAGATGTCAACAGAATTTGAATCATCTTTATCTAATTGCAACTGAAGAGAATATTTAACACCAGGAATGCTTGAGGCATTGAAGGCAGTACTTTTGATATTTCCATGTACTTTATTTTCCAATTCTGTTAAAGATTCTTTTAAAAAGTTTTCTGTAATTCGCCATTTCATTCCAATTTTGCATTCTTTGGTCTAAAAAATAACATAACACATGAATACAGTATACAAACAAAACTTACAAATTTAGATAAACTCATTGTACAACGTTTAATTTCTGTAATAACAAAATGAAAAACAACGAAAGTTGAAGTTAAAAAAATGAAATAAGAGATTGCAATTCGAAAGACGCTCTCTAATTATTTCGAATACATTGGGGAACATTTAAAGGCCCGCGCCTACGAAATTCCTGCAACGAAAGTCTACACTTGTTGAACATAAAAATAATCAGCAAATTTTGAAGTTGTACACTTTTTTTATAAGCTACTTTGTTTTTAGCTGCTTAAATTTGTTATTAATATATTACTTTTTACTTTTCTTTTCTGCATTAAAGATGTCTACTTCTTCTACATCTGCAGATGAAGATCGATGGAATAAAGGTAATAAAAGTTTATCAACAGGATATCTTCAAAAAATGCAAAATCAAAAATTCGAATTATTTAAGACTCAAGATCTTGAAAAAGGAGCTTTCGATGTTACATTTGAAGTTGAAGGAAAGGTTTGTTATTTCTTTTGTTACATTTTTATTAACGATTATATGTTTTATAGAAGCTTTTTGCTCATAAATTTACCATGATTGCTGTTTCTGAAACTATGGATGCAATGCTTTCAGATCGATGGTCAACCAAAGATGAAGCTATGAAAATTGAAACCTGCACATTTGATAACTTCTATCAATTTCTTTGTTTTATTTACTCTGGAAATTGTTTTCTAAAAGCTGATAATGTTTATCAATTAGTCGATATCGCAGAATTCTATGGAGTTCCATGTCTTAAAGAATATTGTGATAAATTTTTGCATGATATGAAAAAGACTGCTGATACAATTGAAGAATTGTATGATTTTGCTGTTAAATATTCTTTATCTTGTTGTATGGATTCTATCAAAGGTTTCGTTCGTTATGGTCACAGTGAAATGTATGCAGATGAAATATTTCGTGGATACAAAAAATCCTTTATTGAATTTTTATCTACCATTAATCGTGGTCCAGATTACTTTATTAAAGGATCATATGACTATTCAACTGATAAAAATGAAAGCGGATTCTTTGAATGCGTAAGTATTTTCGGTGATATATCGTGAAAGATATATATTCATGTTTTAGGTATACAAATGGGCTGAACATCAAGCTCTTAAACAAAAATCAATTGATGATGAAAATTTTGATCTTCAAAAAGCTATTAAAACTCAGCTAGAAACAATCCTTCCTAATATTAAATTTTGTAACATGAATCTTCGGTTTCTAATGGATGTTGTTGGTATGTTGGAATTAGGGGCTGTCCAGCTATCTCGATGTATGCAGGAGGGAAGGGGTACCGTACCGCCTTTCATGTACGGCAAAAACTGTCTTTGATGTAGGGGGCAAAAGCATAATCATATATCTCGAGGTATCTGGGGCTGTCCCTTATAATATTTTTTTTATTTATTTTATTTTAAGAACTTTCTGTTTTTAGTCGAAAAAGAATTTCTTTTATCACCTGATGATTTTGATAGTTTTTTTGCTCAATTTCGTGCTCGAAAAAATAATGACAATGAAGAAATTCTTTTTAAATCCGTAAGTTTTTGTATCGTATTAATGTAATTAATAGTTTCTTTAAGATATATGAATTAACAGAAAATCAAGCATTGAAAAAACAGAAGGTGTCTTCTGATCCTGGAAATTTTAATGTTGCAGATTCTATCAAAGCTGATTTAGCTAAAATTATTCCTCGTTTTAAATTTTATGATATGGATAAACAATTTTTAATGGATTTTGTTGGTATGTTTTTGATGGTTTGTCTAGATAAAAATGTTTTACTTTTTTTCAGTTGCTAAAGGAATTATTACTGAAGAACAAGCGAATCATGTTTATGATACTCGAGGTAAGCATGTTTTTTAATGGGAAACTGTATGCGGAAATGCATTTGTGTAATTCGATAGGCTTATTATTTTTTCAGTTGAAATTACGAATAATGGCAAAATTATTACTGGTTTATTCAAAGATGTTTACGGTATTCGAGAAGCTGTTCAAAAGATTCATTGGCATAGTTACTGCGGTAATTCTACAAATTGTCGCTTCACAAAATTGAAATTTGCTGTTCCATCAACTCCATCTACCGTAACCAAGATGAAAGGAAATGAATGGTATCTTTGCTTGGGAACAACTGGAATTCTTGCTTTCAAACAGTACTCTGCTGTACGAAAGAATGATTATTTGATTGCAGAAATGAAAAATGATACAGAATTTCAACTTATTTCTGATGAAGCAATTCGTCTTACTGCATCTTATAGAAATCTTTATGGGTGGTAATTTTATAACATTTTTAATATTTGTTTAAAAATTTCTTTGTTATGCATTTTTAATATAAAGACGTCAAGAATAAAGAATGTAATCGTTTGAACAAAAAGCTTTTTTTTAAAAAAATGGGTTTGTCAACTGCAATTGTTTTTTGGAGAGACTCGTTTGCAAACAGTTGCTTATTCAATCTATTTTCTCTTTTCAACGGTTTTGAATTTTTGAGATTATTTTTAAAAAAATATATCAACATTTTTGATTATCAAAGCGTTGAGATGAGAGTGTAATAAAACTTGAATAGTGTTAGTATAACAAAACTGCAAAGATATTACGATCATCTCTACGGTATTAATTTATTATGTGGTTACTGCTGAACGTAAAATTTGGGAAAGCAAACTTCTATATCGAATTTAATAGACGTCGTAATGAATTTTAAAAAATCTAATTAATTTATTTTTTTGCAACGAAAGGTTAAATTTGGACAACTCTCAGTACTATTTTGTTATTTGTCAAATTTAACCCTCCTTTACGTCAAAATTTTTCGACTTTTTTATAGGGTACAAAAAACGAGCAGAATTCACAGCAATCATTAACTAAAATGGGATTTCCGCAAGGCATTATCAAATTTACAATAACAAAGATATTTTAAAACCATAAAACAAAATTTGTTGTTTCTTCCAAAATATTTATTTTTAATTCTTAAACAATGATAGAGTGTTTCGACACTTTGATATGCATCTCAATTCTATAAAAACGTCATTAATCGAAAATGAATACTAAAGGTTTTTTTCTACGGATTTAATTTTAAAACAATTTGAATTAAAAATGTTTTGAATTATCAGGTACAGTATCTTATTTTAGTATACTCTCAAAAGCAATCGATTCTGATATTTTATGTAATTCTAGTTTCTTTCTTTTTTCGAAGTAAAACAACTTTGTTCTTTTATGTTTTTTTTTCTTTTCTTCCTGTTCTCCACAAAAAGTTCTTCTATTCAATAACACAGAGAAAACTATTGCACCCCCATGGAAAACCAGCTGACTGGGGAGAAGAAAAAAAAAGAGAGCAAGAAAAAGTGAATATTGAATGAAAAATGGACGACGACAAAAAAACTATGAGAGAAAAATTACTGCTGCAGCTGATGCTGCTGCCAGTCGGCTGCCTCTTTTTTCTCTTTTTGTTTGAGACAGCTTTAAAGCAGCCTTTCTTCTTTCCTCAAAGAAAACTTCCATAGTAGCAAAAGAAAAAAGTGCTTTGTCTTTTTTTCGTCTTTTCTTTTTTTTACGCTTCAATTTTCAATCGAAACAAACATGTCCAACGTAAAAAAAGTACCCAAAAAATTTTGTTTTTACGGAGACAATATTTTTTTTTCTCTGGACACTCGGGTGCTTTTAAAAAAACGTTAAAATTTGTTGTAACATGAAACATAAAAATTTTTTTTAATGTTTGACTAGTTTTTTTATGAAATAATTTTGAATGAATTTTGAAAAGCTTTTTAATTTTTTTGAAACATTGTCCTCAGATTTTATTTTTATCCAATTGTCATCATTTTTTGCTGTTGGAAAGATTTTTGTTGCAAAATATTTATGTCTACTTTTTTGTCATCAAAAAAATAAAATATAAACTAAAATTGTTAAAAAAGATTATTTTTTGATTGTTTTTTTGCAAAAATAAAAAACAAAAAAGTTAATAAAAGTTATTATAACGGATTACTGTAATAATATGCTATGTGGATGTTCCTCAGTTATAGTTATTGCGTCATTTTCAAAGTAATAATTTTGATGACGTTACCGTAATGTTCTTTTTTTAAACTTTTTAAAAACGTTTAATTTTAATTTGCGCTACATAACATGGATAACTGTAGAATGGTATTAATTTAATAAAAGATTATTGGCATTCTACAGCAACCTAAAGCTACTACTACATAACACTCTAATACTCTCACTTTTGTGACAATAGCATTTTCTGTCGTGGACGACCTTATTCTGCAGTAGTTCAAGTTGTTGTTATGATTACAGTACCCTTATTTTTTTGTTGTTGCAGTAGAATCGAACTCTTTTATTATTATTAAAATCATAAAAAGCTCTCTCTGCTCTACTGACGATGGCCCGGAGCCAGAGCTGTTTATCTAAAAAAAGAAATAAAATCGGAAAAGAATTAGATGTCTAGAGTAATGGGCCGAAACACTGATGTTAAAATAAAAGAAAATCCGGTTAAGTTAAATTTTTTTATATTTAAAATTTTGATAGATTTTGGTTTTTCTGTCCTGTCCAAAAAGTTCACTGTTTCTTGAACATTTTTGGTCACAAAGCTTTTGGCTCTTTGTTGAAACTTTGACAAGGACATGATAAAAAAAAACAAACAGCCAACGCCCTAAAAAACATTAACGGTCATATTTGGGGGCCTTGGTAACAACGCAAAAAAGAAACATTAAACATTCATATTTAATGTCTTTTTTCTTCCCAACTTTTTTAAAATGTTAAATGTTTTATAAAGTTTTTATATTCTACTCCCACAAAATGAAAGAGATATTTGAAGCTTTAAAGAAGTGGTATCTTGATGTAAGCGGTAGTAGTGGTACGTAAGCTTTAGAAAATGATAAATGTGTTTTTATGTATGTTGTTGTTGTAAAAGAAAAAGCTATTTTTGGGGTTTTTATGTTTTTCTTCCGTTTTTAAACTGTCACTCATAAGGAGATTTGTCAGTTGTTTTATGGCTTATAGATCCGTGGAAATACAAGCGACGAAAATATTTGGAGAAACATTTTTGTTTCTAAAAAAGTTTCTCAAAAATTCAAAAAAATCAAAAAATGTGATGGAAACAATGAAATCAAAGTTACCTAAAACATTGTTATCCTCATTCTTCATCTTTGCGAAAGGTATTGGAACCCCCCGTTCTTTCATTCATTTCGCCTTTTCT
This sequence comes from Panagrolaimus sp. LJ2400, assembly GCA_024447215.1. NCBI lineage: Eukaryota > Metazoa > Nematoda > Chromadorea > Rhabditida > Panagrolaimidae > Panagrolaimus > Panagrolaimus sp. LJ2400. The sequence goes on along the minus strand of JAMRYA010000001.1, from coordinate 871,560 downwards.
GTACATCTAACATTCTTACAGTATACTCTTTTTTAAATCATAAAATACTGAATAAGGAGGTTCAATTTCGCAAATGTTGTAATTTTCAGCTTTTAAAACTTTTAAGTGCTGAAATCAGGGACGGGCGGAATAAAAACGGAATTTCGAGCGGAATGGAGGCACAAAAAAAATGCTGATTGCTAAAATTTATCACTTTATGTTTTAGATGACGTCTATTACTAAGCTCTTTCACACTGTAAAGAAATTTAAGAAAAATTTTTAAAAATTGCGAAGTCAATAACCCCATTCCGGAATTTATTCCGTTCCGGTCATTCCGTTCCGTTCCGTTCCGGTCCCATTCCGTTTTTTGAATAACTCTGTTAATATTTTACAAAAATGTTCCATTTTTATTATGGATGATAAATATCATCCAGCTTGAACGATAAGATAAGAAAAAATAAATATATCTAAGATTTTGAAAAAGTTATTAACGAAACGGAATTTCCGGAAAAAACACGGAACGGAATTCCGCCCGTCCCTGGCTGAAATGGGTTCTATTTTAAGTTATTCTTTTTATCAGTGTGGTTATCATTATTAGTCAGATTAGCAATGAAAAAATATTTGCACGATTTGTGTAAGGAAAGTTTTATTAAGTTTTTATTTTTTTAAACAATCAATTTGAAAAAAATATTTTCAGCTTTGTTCATTTCAAAAAATATCTTAAAAATTCAAAAAACAACCAGACCTAAAAATGATCAAAGAAATTGATTTTTAAAGGGAGTGTTCTAAAAAAGCAAAAGTAAATTTCTTTGGACACTCAAGGCCATTTACATGAAAAAATATTGACTGGGAAAAATCAGTTTCAGTGGTGGGCAAGCTTTTGATCTTTTGCCGCCGTCGGTAAATGACAAAAAGATATTTTTTTATTTCGATGAAGGCAGTTGCACCATATGCTGATATGCACCTCTTAAATACGGGCTTGTGGACACTCTCTTTAAGTTACCTAAAAATTTATCATAATTTTCATTTTTATCTCTATAGGAGATACAGTGCTCCACATAATTATGCGACACCCCTAAAATTTCTAGATTCTAAAAGTACAGGTTTTCAAACGTGCTGAATTAGAATATGAAACTTCTAAGGTGATCTGGTTTCTGGGAATTTTAGAATCTATAAATTTTAGGGGTGTCGTATAATTATGTGGAGCACTGTAGTATGATGTCTTTTCTTTCAATACTTTCGCGTTTTTTGATTGAACAATTTTATTGAGGGAAAACTTTTGATCTTTTGCCTCTATTACTTTTTACTTTGCCCATCTAGCATTTCTACAGTATATTTTTGGTATCACAGGAAAATAAAATTAGGGCAATCATTTCAAAGTTGCAGCCTTTATTGATTGTAAATAAAAGGCTTTTAAATGTATAAAAAAGTAATATTCTATTATGGATATGCTTTATAGATACGCTTTATTACTGTAGCAGCTGCTTTAAGTTAAATATTTAAATGTGACCATATAAATTAATACTGTATACAGTATTTCTTTCTATACCGTCATTTAATTGTTAAATTTTATTTTTTTAAAGCTTTAAAAACCATCTTTTACTTCCTATGTTTTTTTTAAATTTCATAAATATTCAAAAATTGTTCCTAAAAAGTCGTATGAAATAATGACATAACCTAAAACGTCTATTGTCTTTTCTAATCGCTGTTTTTCATCTTTCTTTGAAAACATCTATTTTAGTTTCACATCTTTAACATTCTTTAACATAAACAAAACTTGCAATTAATTACTTTTTCCATAATGCATCCAGCACTTCTACAGTATGCCACTTTGCTTTATATTATTAACATAAAGTTTTTTAGTTTACAAAAAGCGTCATAGACATGTTCATATATCATCATCATTCTAGTTATCATCCAAAAAACATTTTAAATAATATTTAAAATTCATTTTTGTCTCTTTCTCTTTTTCTAAAAAACCCGTTTAGAATTTCTAACAAACAACAACGACCTTTATTTTTGTCTTTTTCCCATCTTCTTCAATTCTATGTCTCACATCCAAATACGCACTTTTCTTTTGCATTTTTTGTTTGTTCTTTGTTTTTCTAAAAAGAAAAACTATTTTTATTTTTTCTTCTAAAGAAAACTACCCATATCAAAGCATTTATAGCAAATGTTTCTATCTTCTTCTTCCATGACATTCTCAAGAGAGAGATTTTTTAAGTGAATTATGACGAGAAAGCAGCGTCAATACTTTTCCTTTTCTGCTACTACCAGAAAAAGAAGTTTAAAGACTCCAAGAAAAGAAGAAGCTTTTCTTTTTTTCATGCTTTCCGACATCAAAAAGACTAATCTCTTTTTTCATTTTTTCTTTCTATTTTGGCAACAAAAATGTTTAAAGTTTATAGCAACATTTGTTAGAAAAAATTACTGTAATTTTGAAGTAAAAAGTTTTAACAAAAATTTTTTTAACTTTTTCTCATTGTCAACAAAAGTCATTTTGCCAAACATTGATTGACGTCACATTTTTTGCAGAGTGCAAATTTTCGGAGTTATAAAAAAGTTTGTTAATTTTCTGTGTTTAAATTAAAGCTATTTTTTTATTTAATTTTTGACGTAATAAATGATAGATCATAGTAGTAGCGTTGGTGGTGTAGTAAAACTTTTCATTAAAACAAATGTGTTTTTGTGTCACCTCAACATTCACATTTGTGTGTATGTCTTGTTGGAAAAAAGAGAGACATAATTGATTAGCTTTTCTTTTATTTTTAATGCATTTGAAGAACACCTTTTTGTTGTTGCTGAACGTTGAGGAGAAGATTTTTTCTGTCCAGACAGACATTGTTGCTATTTTTAAGGATTATTATTATTATATGTAAGAGATTAGAATTGAGAAAGATTTTTATATTGAAGATGAAAGGTTTGTTGTTGGAACTCCCAGAGTGGAAGGGAAAACGAGGATGTTTCTTGATGTTTGGGGTTTTGATGATCGAATTGAGAAAGCTCTATATGTTTCGTTTAGGCGTGTTTTTATCAATTATGTGTGTTTTATAATATGTTAAATTACCGTAGACATTCACAACTCACGCCGGAAAAGATTTTTAACATCTTTTAAAACAAAATTGTTTATCAGTTGCTAATTAACAGCTATATTTAAACAGATGTTATATTCCAGAGTAGAAAATTTGGCAGTTGATATTTCGTCTATCCCGTAGCATAGATATAAAATATGCAGGCCTCAACTTGTTAGTGTAAAGTTGGAGAAGTTCACAATAACAACTTTAAATTTCTTCTTATTACCCTTAAGCTACCGTACTTGATAGTTTTTATTTGTAATCGTTCTTATTCTCATTCCGTGATTTATCTTACGCTCGTGGTTGCTGTAATTTGTTTAAATTTATGATTTTTGCTTTAACATTTACTTTACTCCATTATTTTTTTCAGGTGACCATCAAACCTCAAACTTGTTTTAACCAAAAACACAATCCGTCTTTCAACAACTTATCCTCTCCTCTCTTTTTTTTTTATCTCAGTTATCCATCCTTCAATTACGGGTATATACTATAATCTTCAACAACAAAAACCTTGAAATTGCTGGTTATTAAAACAAAAAGAAATTCAAAAATATGAGTAGTCATCGTTCACGTGCTGCAAGTCATGCAGGGACATGGTATTCTGATAATTCTCGAGATCTTGATAAACAACTTTCTGAATGGCTTGATAAAGCTGGTGAACGAAAAGGTGCTGCTCGAGCTATTATTTCTCCGTATGTTTGTTTTAGTTGATGTGGATATATAATTACTACATGTTAATGTTTTAGTCATGCTGGTTATACATATTGCGGGTCAACAGCTGCTTATGCATATAAACAAATTGTGCCTGACAAAGTGTAAGCTTACTTTTTACTATTATCCACAGCTACAGATATTTAAACAGCACTCTTAAATCTCGCTGAATTTTTTTTACGTAATCTAATCACTCCTACTTTTTTAGAAATCGCATTTTTATTCTTGGTCCATCACATGTTGTATATCTTAATGGATGTGCGCTAACATCATGCAGTAAATATCGTACACCACTTGGTGATCTGCTTATCGATGAAGATGTTAATGAAGATTTAATGAGAACTGATGCATTTGAAACAATGGATCATCGAAATGAAGAATCTGAACATTCAATAGAAATGCAGCTACCATTTATTGCAAAAGTTATGGAACATCGTTCACCACGTTCATATACAATTGTACCAATTCTTGTTGGCTCTCTATCAAATTCTAAGCAAGCATCATATGGAAAAATTCTTGCAAAATATATTGAAAATCCTGAAAATTTATTTATCATATCATCAGATTTTTGTCATTGGGGTTCAAGATTTCGTTTTTCACCACATGATCCACATTCTGATAAATCAATTCATGAACAAATTGCACAATTAGATCGACAGGTTTGTTGTTTTTGTGGTGGAGGTATACTGTAATTATGTTTATGAGTTTCAGGGAATGGAAGCTATCTCATCGCTAGATCCATCAGTTTTTAATGATTATTTAAAGAAAACTCAAAATACAATATGTGGTAGAAATCCAATATGTGTTATGCTGCAGGCGGCTGAACATTTTCGACTATCAAATAATCATACACATGAATTAGAATTTTTGAAATATTCTCAATCTAATAAGGTATGTGTGTTTTTTGGCCGTTAGATTTTTGAGGGAATTAGTAAAACGTTTATACCATTTTTGGAATTTGATTTATCATTTGTCTTACCTTGTCTTTGAGAAATCCGTTACAATGTATCTTACCGTGTCCCATTCTTAAACTGCTCATTAAACCACTTTTAATCTCTGCCGTTTTTAGTGCCGATCACCTAGTGATTCATCTGTATCATATGCTGCTGGTGCATTGTTTATTCATCCAAGAAAGTAAACATCATGCTTCCAGCCTTCTTTACTTTATTTTACCACTGCTAACCAGATCAAAATGAAAGCATTCAATTTTTATATAAAAGAAGAAGTTTTGTGATAACAATTTTTGTAATATTTTTTTATTTTTTCATTATTATTGTAAACATTCAATATTATTATCCAATTTTATATATGTATATGTAAAAATATTTCAACAATTTTGTATATTTCTAATAAGTATGTTTTTTGTAAAAGTAATTCATACAACACAAGAAGCATGTTTCCTCCATTTTTCCCATCTTTCAAGTAACAAATAATCCACTCCACCGTATCTGCCATAGATATAAATATAATTTAGTATTAAAAATACTAGAGTTAACCGAACAGAATTCAAAAATGTCATATGCCATAACCAAATTGAGACAACAGAAACCCAAAAAAGAAAACCAAAAACATATACGAATGTTTGCTTTCCAGTATCTTTTGCCCATAAATTTCGAGATCCACCAGAAGCATCAAGCTTTCTTTTATTTTTTAGCCGTTGTGAATAAAATTGTCCAAGAACTTCATCTTTTTGTCTCCAAATATCCATTAACCAATTTGTGAGTTCTGTCTCATCGGTTGGGATATCTTTAACGGGTATTTTTCGGATATGGTAGTGAACGGATGTGGAGCAACGACCTTTTAGGATAAGGTCTGTTTCATTTTGAACAATATCTTTTGGATATGCAACTGTTACGTCATAGATGTAGCTGAGGTAGTTGTCTAAAATTTAGTTGCTGTTACGTAATTTATGGACAGCCTCAATTTTAATTTTTGCTCAAAATTTGCTGCTTTTTTCCTTTTTTCACTTCCAAAAAATAGCATTTTTTCTTTGTTTCTCTATTCCAGAAAAGAGAAAGGATGAAACTTGTCTTGTATTTATATAAGTGACTGGGATAAATAGTCGATGCACGATTTTGTCTTCGGTTTAATTACCCATAAATTTGAGGTAAAAATTCGGCGCCTGCCCTTGGAGAAATCCATGTGGTTAAGCGAAATTTAAATAAATTTTGGGAAGTCGTGCCTCAGATTCTAAAGCAAGGCAAATAAATAAAAAGAATCCGGAAAGAGAAATGATAATAAAATGTCTCTCAAACTTGTTTTAACCAAAAACAAAATCCGTCTTTCAACAACTTATCCTCTCCTCTTTTTTTTTATCTCAATTATCCATCCTTCAATTACGGGTATATACTATAATCTTCAACAACAGTAATTTTTGTTTTGAATGAATGAATATTTTATTCATTGATACAAACTGCTTTTTTAAAAGTTGCAAAAGCTTGTTACATCCTACTGTATTTTATAATCAAATTAAAATCGTCCGATATCAAAATTATTCAAAATTGCTGCTAATAACTTACTTTTTCTCATTTCATTAACCAAATGAATGAACCCTGCAATTCTCGGATATAGCAAATTTTGTAATTCTGGTAGACCATTCTTTTTTGCATATTCATTACTTCGACGAGTTGTATATGCTGTTTTATCGGTACCTTCAGGGAACATCAGAATCTATAAAATTATGGTGGTTTAAATCAGACTTCTTCACCAACAAGAAAGGCTGTTACATTTTAGACACAGAATAACTGAATTTATTTTAAACAATAAATTTTACAAAATGTCTCTCCCAATTGGAATACAAACTTTTAATGCCTCGGTTTTTTTTATTCCCCTCTCTTCCAAATCAAATCCCCCGAAATGGATACCTGATACGGTTGCTTCATATCAGCATAATATTCAACAGCTTTCGTAATTCTTGGAAAATCAATTTTAACATCACGTCGAAGAAAAACATATTGAAGACCTTGCATTCCAAATCCTGTCCCAGGTGCATGACGAAGTAGTTCTTTCAAAGCAATTCTGTAGGATGTCATTAGCCAAGGGTTCATTCTCCAAAGTGCTAGCTTAAAATATAACCAATCAAGACGAGTTCGATGATTCATAATTATTATTGCAGGTTCTTCGGCATCAATAATATCACCGGATACTCGAACTTTTACACGATAAACAAATCGAAGGAAAAACTGAAATTTAAATTTAATGAGTTACGGTAATTTTTGAGGGACAAATAAAAATTAAAAAGTTTTCTTTTTTTTAAATATTTAAAAAATATTTTAATTTTTAACATCGTTTTAATGTTTTAAAGTTTTGTAGCACAGTTAGATATGATAGTAAACGGGAATATACGAATTTACTATCGAAAATAAAAATTTTATTGTATTTTTGTCCAAAAATTGTCTATTTCTGATACGACATTATTAAACCTCAAAACACTTTTGGAAGCAATTTTAGAACCCTAAAATTTAGCAGTTCAATAAGAATGTTATTATGATAGTAAACGGGAATATATGAAAAAGCACTCAAAATAATTACTATCGAAAAGAAAACTTTATTTTATTTTTGCCTAAAAAGCTTTCTTCACGACATTATTAATAGATCTAAATAAACACCAAAACAATTTTATATGTCACTTTAGCATCATTAAATTGTTTTATACAAAAAAATGATGATATGATGATTTGAAAATAATTACTAAATAAAAATTTGTTCAAAAAATGGTCTGTTTTTAATGCTAGATAAATATGAATAAACCCCATATTTTACTATTTTTTAAAGAAAATAGTGATAATAAGCGGGAATATATGAAAAAGGTCTGAAAATAATTACTATCAATCGTATGAAACATTGTTATTTTCTGGCCCAAAAAATACCCAATTTTTTTAAAGCATTATTAAGACTAAATATAAATCCAAAACTAACAAACCAATGGAATCACCATCCAAAATGAAATTGCTCGATCCATCATTGATCTCCATTCTCGATGTCGATGAAAGATTGTTACCATTGGCAAAAATAGCGTTACAATATAATTCCCAAATAACGATGTCAAAAATATTGTTAGCGCAAAAACAATCCCAATTACAGGACCCAAAAATGCAAATATCGGGGCAAACAGCTTTCGAAATACTCGTAAAATCCACATCTTTTATTGATTGATTTTTTAGGAAGATCTGTTTAAAGAAATTTCAAAAGAAAAAAAGTTTTTTTTCATCGGTTTTTTTGTGTTGTCTGATGCCTTCTTTCTCTCTCTCTTCTTCTTTTACGGATTACGTGTATCGGGGGTTTTTGCTCGATTTTCGTTTTTGTCGTTTTTAAGTCACGTAAAGTTTTTCTAATAAATCCAACCCAAAGAAGGGGCTAGGGCGATAGACGTCGGCGAAGAAAATGACCATGACCCTATTTTTCTTGCCTTCAGTTTTTCCCTTGATTTTTTCATTTCTCAAAATTTTTCTTTCCGTTTTTTTGATCCATTTCAATTTTAATTTTTTTTTCTTTGAAAAACTTTTGACAAAAAAGTGATCGTAAAATTCTTTTTTGTTTTCTTTGTTGCTTGTTTCCTCTTTGAAAAAATTTGTGTGTCTTTGTTTAAATTGGCGCCATTTTTTAGTTTTTTAAAGATGTCGTTATTTTAAACCTTTTTTGAAGATAGAATCGTGTCAGGGTGCGCAAAATTTTTGTATGTTCTAAAAAGTTAAAGATATTCAATTCTTTTTTTCACATTAACATTTTTGCTGACTTGGAAAAATTGCAACAATTTTCTGTGCTTGCTTTTGTTTTTATGGAACAGCATCAAAAATGAATGTGTTTAGTTTCAATGGATGGCGTCCATTTGGCGCCTGGAATAATTGGTTGTTGGCGTTCATTGATAAAAAAAAGTATGGATGGAAAAAAGAAAAGGTAAATAACCTTTTTTGTTGTTTTTTGGTGTTTTTTTATGTTGAACGGAAATATAAAAACAAATGAGTTTTTTTTATGTTAGATGGAATCGTTTTTTGTTTCTTTTTTTCTGACCAATTGAGCTGAGAAAAAGATTATACGGTAGATGATTCATATCGTAGTTAGTTGTTATGGAAAAAAGCTTGATGAATTTATTAAATTTGATCTTTTTAAATTTTTTGGTTCTAAAGTGAACATAAGCTTATTCCATGACAGTTTGAAAATTTAAAAATGCGTTTGCTTTGAGCTGTTTTTAAATAATACATTAATGTGTTGAGAATTAATTCATAGGGCTCACATTTTAGCCGACAAATATTCAAATTTCTGTCTCTTATACGATTTAAAAAAACATTAAATTGTTTTCATTTCTAGAAATTTCTCAAAAATTCAAAAGAATGCTTTCTTAAAAATAGTCTAAAAAATAATTTTTATGATACCTAAAAGTTATCATAATTTTCATCCTTGTAGGGGGTAAAAATGGGCGTATTTTCTTTTAATGATTTTGCATTAATAATTTCTATTGCACATTTAACATCTGTGAATTATGCGTTTTTTTTTTAAACTCATTAGTTTTCTTTTCCATTTTTACTTAAACTTTTTTCAAACAGTTTCCAAATAAGTTTAAAACATAAAAATTCTTTGTCGAGGAAGTAGAAACAATTTTTTTTGATAACAATCTGCAGAAAAATACATTTTTGCTTTGTCGATATTCTTTTTATGATCATAGTCTCTTTTGTTATAGTTTTAGTTACAACTTTTTTTTCCTCCAGTTCTATTGTTTCTTTTTATTTCTAGCCTCAAGGAAGTTATGTAACTTTTGTAGGCTGAGACTATGTTCAAGACAGTTTACCGATACCTCTCCCAAAAATGTCGTTAATCGTATCACATTTTTTTCTTTGAGCTTATGCATGCAACTTTGTCCTTGAGAAAAAAAGAAATAAATGAATGAAATAGAGAAAGACCTCCAACTTGGAATTTAGAATTTAAAGAGTCATAAAAATGGTAAAAAAAAGAGTTTTGAACGAAATTGTTTTTTTTTTAAGTTTAGGGATTTTAGTGGTCACTTTTAACAAATTCTGTGATTTCAGTTTAAATGAAAATTGTTTTTTAACGATGCAGTTCTTTATTTTATCCCAACTTATTTTTAAATTAGTTTTAAGTTATTCTTTTATTTTATTTTTTAGTTTTATTTATTGTTTGCAGTCTGATGACTCACATAAAACTGATTTAGTTCAACATTGTTTCTTTAGCTATCTGGGTGATTTGAGCTTAATAGTCCAATTTTATTTGATTTCTATGTTACAGTTCACAAGTTGTTAAACGCAGTTTTATCTCCAAATTATCAAAATTTTATTTTCACTTATTTGACTCACAAAAATTCTTAATTTTCTTTGAAAAAGATTACGGTAGTTCCGTTTCTTTTCATTTTCCGTTTCGTCTCTTTTTTTAACACTTCTTCTTTTTTTGATCTTTTTCAAACTTCTTTGTTTCGAGTTTTTCTTCTTTTTGTGTTTCCCATAACCTTTACATCTCCTTTTTTTCATCCAAAATTTTAACATTTTTCTTTACGAGTTTAAAATTCTTTGTTGTCAAATTTTTTCTTATTTGGCGGCAAAAACGTCTTTTTTCTTCTTCTTCTGTTTCATCTTCCTTTAAATGCCTTCTTTTTTCTTTAGGGTTTTTGTTACCTCTTCGCTTTCTATTGCTAAAAAAAAGTCATCAGTCAGTTGAAATCACCGTTGATCGTAGTCGTTGTCAGTAACTCATCATCATCATTTTCTTTCTCCTTCTTTTTTTTCACTGCCTTTGTTGTATTTCCTTGTCTTCGACTTTCTATTCTAGTAGTAGTAGTAAAAGATTGCAAAAATTGCGCAAAAAACGAAGAGTATTCTTTCCATTCATTCATTTTTTGGCCTTCTTTCTTCTTCTTCCTTCGAACCTTCGAAGGCTCTTCCCCTTTTTTCTTTCTTTGATTTTTTATTGCGCATCAGTTGATGCCTTTCGTGTAAGAGTTAAAAAACTATGGAAGAAAAAAAAGTCACTTGATCAGACACCTCCAACAAAAAAAAGAAATGAATGAAAGAAAGTGTTTCCGTTGTTTTTAGGAAATTTCTTTTTTCGTTCTTCGTCTTTTAACACCTTCAACATTTTTTTTCTTCAAAACTCTTTCAGGTTCGGTCAGTTTTTTCTTTTACTCAATTTATTTTTTGCGCAATGATCCCTTACGTTTTTGTTCCTTTTTTCTTGATGAAAGTTTTTTGGAACTGCTAAAGTTTGCTTTTCTGATTTATTAATTGATTTATATAAAGCGATTTTTAAATGTTGAAAAAGAGAACTTTTTTGGACGAAAAAAATTGTCTGTGATTTTTTGAAGCCGATTTTTTGTTTATAGTCGGTAAGATTTCTTGTTTACAACTGATATCAGATTTTATTGTCAATTTCTCTTTATTGATACTGTATCCATGTTTTGAAATTATTTCACTTTTTTTAGTTCTTTCCGTAGGAGCTTCTAGGAATTACGTGATTCATGGATAGACGGCATAAGATCAAAGCAAAAAGGATCACCAAATGGGAGCGAGGGGTTCAAAAAATGCGAAAAAAGATCACGTAATTTCTGGACAGCCCCTTTTGAAGAGTTTAAACATTTTTGTTATTCCCAACTTTGTCAGTTTTCTTACTTACGAACTTCTCCAAGAACTTGACCTTCTTCATCTGTTATTTCTGTTCTCTTATTTCTCTGTTATATGCAAATTAGATACCGCTTTAAGATAAATTAAATCCAATTTTATTACAATGATTGGATGATTTTTCATAAATACCATCACAAATCTGTGTCCCGTTTTCCTTTCTTTTTACTCCGATCACAGAAATCGCTCATTACTTTTTTCTTCCTTTTTATTCACATTCATATATTTTTATTTATGTTTATGACTTTTTTCGGATATGAAAGTGGCAACATTAGAAGAAAAAAGAAAAGATTTTCAAAAAATAAAAAAAAGAAAATCGTTCATCTGTTGCGAACGGCCTTGGCGCATTTTTTACGACCCTCAAAAAAAGCCCTTCTTCTTTTTTTGATGTCAGATCCGCGCAATATAATATAACGTTATAAAACGTACAAACTGCAACAGCTGGTCGTCGTCTTCGTCGTCCCCATCTATCCCATTGGTGTCATTACCCCCTCAAATTCTTTTTTTTCATAGTCTAAAAATGTTATGTATGATTTTTCTTTAAAGAAAATGATACCCTTCTTTTCTATCATGGTTCTGCGCAAGAAAGAATTTTGTAAAAAATGGTGTTTCCGTTGTTTTGTTTTTTTTTCGATGGTGAAACACGTTTTTTTTTCTTCAACCCCATTTTTTTCTCATCTTCTTTTAGTAAAAACGGAATGGCCTTGTTTCGAAGGCGAAAAAAAGTAAACGTCATTCCTTTCCGGGAGTTTTTTTTCTCAGTGTTACCAATTCTTCGTTGCGCAGCAGTAGTAGCAACAACATTGAATTGATTGTATTTGATCATCGTCTTTAAGGTTACTTCTGCTGATTTTTATCTATCTTCCCTTTTCTCTTTTTGTCGGCAAAAATTGTTTCAGTTTTTTTTCTTTCTGATGGTCTCAAAATTAAAAATTCTTCTCTCTGTCGTGTTTATTCAATATTAATCAAATCATTTTTTACCTATGAGTAACAATTTTTGTTATTATTGGTCATTCATTTTTATGAGAATTTGCCTTCCTCTTTTTTTGATCCACGTGATTCATAACTTTCTTATTTTGTTATTTCCTTTCTTCTTTCTCATCTTCCCTTCCAAGGAAAAGGTCATTTTTCAAAAACTTGCTTAAAGCTATTTTCTCATCACTTAACTCCGCCCTTGAAATATAACTAAAGTCATCAACTGTAGGGCTTTGGCTTGTGCTGACAAAAACACTTTTTTACTAAGGGACTTGGCTTGTGCTGAAGAGTTGTTCAGGTCAAATCAACAGCAAGCAGCGTCTTCATCAGTGACAATGAATCATCACTACCATCAATCCCCGCCTACTTATATATGTATATTGAAATAAACTACTCATGCCATTGTATTTGGCACCAAGCTTTATTATATTATATAAAAACTACCAGAAAGCAGTTGTATTTAAATATTTATTATTACTATTGATATCCTTTGAAAAAAAATCATTTAAAAGCTGGCTATCGAATCATAGTCTGAAAGTATAAATATTCTGACTAGATTCTATAGCTATCTTTAAGGGTTTTTGCTAGAAAAAAAGGATTATTATTTGATTAAAGTTGTTATTATTAAAAATATTTGTAAGTATTATTTTTGTATGGCATTTTTTTATTGCCAATAGTCATATCTTTCTTTGATACATTGTAAACAATTTTTAAAATTGATGTATCACAGTTTGATATGGCCCTTAGCAATGATAACCATGCTTTGTATCTTTTGTTGTTAATCCCATTTCCTTATGTTGCTGTTAATCCTGCTTATTTTCTGTATGTTGCTTTATTAATATTACGCTTATTATTATTATTTACTTATTTAAATATCAATATCAACATCATCAGTATCACCTCCAACAACAATTATATCACTTGGTTCAGAGGAAGGAGATGAAGGTGATTCATCATCTTCAACTGGAGGGCTTTCAGGTTCTTTTGGTGGTGGTGGACGTGGCTTTGGTTTTGGCTTATCATCGTCATCACCCTCAGGTTTGGGAGGAATAAAAGGTTCGTTAATTTCTTTATCATCTTTATCGTTGTCGGCTTTTCGAGTTGCTGGCTTTGTAACACCTCGTTTAAAAACATATCTCCCCAAAATTACCATAACCAATCCAAATCCATAGCATGCCAAAACAATAGCTAACTTTGGTCTTCGATCAGTTTGATGTTTTGCATCATTAGTCTAAAATTTTAGTTTTTAGCATAACTTTTTTTTATATTGTGTTGAAAGCAATCCATCTTTTTTGTCACTCTCTTCAAGACAGTTTTCTTTCTACCTACCCTTAAAACAAAAAATATTCCAAAAATTCTTGCCGCAACTGCTAAAGTTTCAATTCCAAGTATCACTTTTGCACGCCATTCCCTCTGTGTCATTGCAGGCCATCGTTCACCAACTCTTGGAGTAATAACTGTGAACAACAAAAACAACGCAAAATGATCATTGATAGCAGAATTAAATTTTGCAGCTTGTAAAAATGTTCCATAAAAAATTCCTTGTGGAAAAAATAGTAGCATTACAGTAATCATTATCGCTGTAAGTGTAAAAACAATAACGGGAATCTTGCCATAAGAATAAAGAGGTGTTGTGATAATTGCTGCAAAGAGATAAATACAAGCCAAAATTATTATTTCAATATCCCATGGAATTGTTGATGATGCAGATCCTTGAAGGATTATAGATGCCACGGCATTTACGATACTGCAAAGGTGACAGTTTCTTTATTATGTTTAAAAATGTTTTAAACTTACTAAAAACCAGTTAAAGCTGTTAATTCTGCTGGTGTTGGAAGAGGTGATCGTTTTTCCGGATCACGGCTTTCAAGATCCTTAAAATACCGTTAAAATTATAACATTTTTAAAAATTTTCCTCAAGGAAAGCTTTAAACAGTTTAAAAAAAATTAATTAAAAGCAGTTTTTTCTCAATTTACTTTTTTCTTTTTACAAAAACACCAAAAAATAAAAATACAGATTCAAATTTTCTTCGTTAGTTTTCCAGGTGAAATTCAACACAGTTTTAAATATATTAAAATACCTGAATGTTTTATCATAATCGACAATAAACAATCAGTAAATTGTGAATTTTAATGCTGAAAGGCTACAATTGTTGTTAATTTTTTGTTTTTAAAACTTTATTTTTTTATTAATTGTAAAAAATTTTTCATCACTACTCGGGCGTTCCAGTTAAAATAATCTTCCTAATAAATATATCAGTTTTAAAAATTTAAATTTTTATGTACTAGTAAGCATTACAATAAAGTTAAATTTCAAGATCCTTAAAAATATGGTATACGCTACAGCAGTTTTAAAAGCTTATCACCGGAACTTCTTGATTTTAAAATTATAACAGTTGCAAAAGTTTATTCAAAATTAACACTTTTTTTCAAAAATGTTTAAAAATTGCCATTACATAGTTTTTAATTTCTTGCTTCTAATTTCAAAAAAGAACTTAAGCACAGTTTTGAATGTACAATAAAATTTAATGTAGTACATTAAAATAAAATTTCTTTAATACAGTTTTACATCTAAATGTTTCAAAGATGATAGTTTTAAATTAAACATTTCTTTGTTTTTAACAACGACAGAGACTAAAACAAAAAAAGAAGAATTTCGCCACAGTTTTTAAATGTACTAATATTTTAGTAATCAATGTATTCCAGTTTATAATAAAAACATGGCATAAAAATTTATAACTTCATTTTTGGAGGTTGAACCCCGGAAAATGATTTAGCCAGTTTTAAATTAATATAACAAATGTTATTAAAGCTAATTCATTACTCATTTATTATAATTCAGACGTGATACTCCTACTCAGTTTAAAATATACCGAAACGTTTCAACACCCCGTTTAAAACTTGTCATCACATTTGTTAAAACAGTCAACTCTTGGTCGTGGCAGTTATTACTATCCACCAATATCAAATTACCTCAGTTTTTTTTACTTATAAAATTTTTTTTTTCTTTACTTACATCAGCAAAAGCATTTTCACCACTTATCGTTCTTCCAAGTTTCTTTCCAAAATTTATCACCAAATTACTGTATTCCGATAGCTTTCCATGCTTTCGTAACCATCTCGGACTTTCATTTTCAAATCTGCAAAAGTTCAGTTTTTAAATTAAATTTTTATTCTTTTGGAAATTTAAATGTCATCTGCTTCTTTGCTTTGCTTTTGACATTTAACCACCAAAAAACTTTAGATTCAGTTTTTTTCGGTAAAAAAGATAAAGGTCAGTCTTTTTCAGTATTTGGTATTTCCATTGATGCAGTTTCTTTGTCGATTTTTTTATAAAAAGAAAAAAACTAACATTAAATTTAAGACGATTGCAATGATGAAAAGGAAAGGATAAACAAAGAAAAAACTTCTCCAAGAAATTTTGCAAAATAGAATAAATGAAATGACCAAAACTGCAATGGATCGAGTTGAAAACATAAAATGAATTGCCAATGGTTGATTTGATGCATGACTCCAATCAAGCACTAAAAATGGAGGAAATCCTGATCAGTTTTTTATTTTTTTAAAGTTTTAACACTTAACAACAATTACATCTGTCCCAGTTTCCCATTACTAATTTTTGACTACTGTTTTCATTAGCAATCAAATATTAATTTAACAAAAGTTTTTATGTTATAATTATCAATTCATTTTTGCAAAAGGGGATGCTCTAATCAGGACCGCAACAAACTATTGTTTGTTGCGGTCCTGATTATTTTTAAATTATTAAAATTTTATGGCTTCATTCGAGCACTAAAATTTAAAATGAGTTTATTAATAAGTGTGCTGCAGTTTATTTGTCAATTGTTTTACGTCAAATATGTCATCAATGTGTAGCAGTTTTGGCACTTTTGTCGTTTTCGCCCCCCTTCACTTTTTATTTCGTTTTCAGTGACAAAGTAATTTAAAAATTTGCATAACTTTATCATTGTACAAAGAAAAAAAACCCGATGAAAAAATTAGAAAGTAAAAATGGAAAAGAGGGGGGCGTAAACGACAATAGTCCGCAGTTTTTAACATATTTTTAAGCATTTTGGCAAGTTTTTAATTCGTTTTTTGCTTAAATTATTTTACAAAGATTAGCAAAAAATGCCATATCCAGTTTTTATGAATCCTAATTAATTAACCTGTTGCAGTTATATTTCTATATTTGTTTTTCTTTCCCCTAATACACAGCAAACTTTTAATTTTGTGTTGTTTTTAAATTTTTGAATGCCATTTTAAAAAACATTGTTAAAACTCATTTACTAAAAATCAAAATGGTTACCTTATGTCAGTTTTTTTATAATTATTCAACAAAAGTTTAAGTGGCAGCCATATGAAACAGTTTTCACAGTTATTCAAACTTATTACATATTTTAAGGCCTTGCACTACATTTTAACACCTATATTTTTTAACCTTTAGCATTTCCGTATTTTTGGCTTTTACAGTTTTTTTATAAATTTATTATTTAGCTCATCAGTTTAATGGAAAGTTTACCGCATAGTTATAGCCCCTTTTTTATCGTAAAAATGCATGGAATTTCAGTTAAAATTTTTAAAAACTTTTAAATTTTGAGTGCTGTTTATATAATGGCTAACATCACTCGTCTATGTTTAGTTAAAAAACATATCAATTCCGTTAGCTCTTTTAGAAATCCTGTTTTCACTTTTATTGTTAAAAGAAATTGAGTTTTTCATAATTTTTCGCATACATCTTTATCCTTCATCGCATCCCTTCATAAACTACATCCTCGCTTCGGTTCAGTTAAAAAATGTAACGCGTACTTACATAAAAGTGCTACGAAAATATTTTACGCATTCCTAATTATCAGTTTTTTACTTTTACTGTTAAAGAAATTGTTATTCAGTTTTGCTCCTTCCCTCGTTTTGTCTTAATGTTTTTCAAGCAATACTTTTATCCTACAAGGCATTTTTCAATAATCATCATGCTCCACCAGTTTACAAAAAATTTTTAAATACTTACATAACAGAGCAATAGATGTATGCCCAATTGAAAGAACAATGCCAATTCCAATTCGAAAACCAACAAATAACCAATAATATGGAATAAATGCATTCAAAAATACTAGAATTGCATTGATTGAAAGTGCCGCAAGGAGGATTATCTTTGGCCTTAAACTGAAAAAAGAAGAAGAAACAATAACAGTCAATCAAAAACAGTACTTCAAAAAGTGACAATGTTTGAGAAAATGGATTTTAGGTGATTAAAAAAGTTTATAACATGACGAACCTTGAAAAAATGAACCATGAAAAACATAAACCAATAATAATTCCACCAAAAATTGCTGCTTCAATGATACACAAGGCAAGGAATTGAGAGTTGAGAGATAAAATGGGATGCTAAAATAGGTACTGAATTGCCTTTTACAGTTTCGATAAAAAAAACAATTTGGTATTTTATGATCACAGTTGAAGCCAAAAACGTAATGATCAATTTTGTAGTCAGTTATTTCAAAAGAAATAGTTTAATTAACTAAAAATCCGGCAATTCCAAACATCAGTTTTTGTCTCAAAAAATATTCTTATGTCACATTTGGCAATAAATTATGTCAAACAATGTAACTTATTTACCAATTTAAAGTTACCATCCAAACTAGCTAATTTAAGACACAGCTTGAATGATAGAAAGATTTTTCAGTTTTTTGGAAAAAAAATCATCGAAATTTTTTAAATTATATGTTGTCTTGTTAAAGTTATTATACATTTTGTGATTGCTAGAATTACTAAAATGCTTGCTAAAAACTGCCAAATGATTTCACAGTTTTAACAGAGAAGTATATTCCCATATTTTGATAATAAGTTAATTTACATTTTAAAAGATAAACATAAAAATATCAGTTATATCATCTCCAGGGGAATTATGGCATTTTTAGTTAAGTCATGTTCACGTGCCTAATGGTAGGTTTTAATTTTTAACTTTTCTTCGTGATCAGTTTGAAAATATTTATTAAATTTTAATGCCAGTCTTTTTCTCAAAAAAAAGTGACATAATATTGTAGGAATAGTAAATAATTTATTTTAAGCTTATCCCAAAAACTCAGTTTAAAATAGCATTGAATATTTAAGAGTCGAAGTGATCAGCCTTCTGTAAAAATGTTATCTATCTAAAAACAAAATCAAATGGATAAGGATAGAAAGAAAAAATGATTATCAGCGGCTGTTAATTTTAAATAGACACAAGTCAAAGACATCTTTTAATTTTTAAAACAAAACATGTGTACCACATAAAGTTATCATATCAGAGATTTGAAAAAAAAAGAATCAACCGATATTTTACAGTTTAAAAAAATCAAAAATCTTACCTCATAAAGTAATTCCGGTTTTTGTTGAAAAACTTTAAACTCTTCTTTTGTTCCCCCACTTTCAAACAAAAGATCAAAATCATCTTTAACAATTGGATCATATCTTGCTAGCTCAAATATTACTGCAACATTGATATATAGCAGTGTTGAAGCCAGTAATAAACATCCTATCTGAAATGGAACATAAATTATAAAAAGCTTTTAATGAATTTTTTTTAATCTTAAAGCAGAGGTGAAAGAAGTTCAGTTAATTATAAAAAGAAAAAGAAATGGATCAGATTTTTTTCATTTCACTCAAAAACTTCTAGAAGAATTTACGTCAAATAGTGTGTTGAAGTTTTTATAAAAAATACTGTCTAAAATCACAAGAAATTATTTTCGATCTCAGTTTTTATATAATAGTTTTTAAAGCAAAAGATGAGTATAAATATGCTTCACTTAATTTAAAGGCAAATTCTGTCGTACAATTTTCTTGAGTTCTCAATCCAATGTACAAAAAATTGAGGTCCAGTACTACGATATGGATGGTCAGTTTTACTTCTGCTCTTATTTAATGTTAAAGATAGATTTTTTGTGGTATAGCTTTTGTGGTAGGTAACGATAACCACTCAAAACAAGATAACATCAGTTAATAAAAATATGGATATGAAAATGCCAGTTTACTGTTTTTTATTAAGTTAATTAATGGAAAAAAAAAGTGGATATAGTTATTCCCAAAAACTATTAATCTTAAATCTACAGATAACAAAGTACAGTGGACAATCGAAAAGTGCACAGAAAATTTTACATTTACTTTTTTACCAGCTTCTTTTTCTCTCTCTAATTCCCCTTTTGTACTCAAATTAAAAAAAACCAAACCTGTGCTCCAAGGCCATTAAAAAATTTTCCAGATTGTTTTAACAATGATTCCATTGTAATTGTAAAGTAAATTTCAGACAAAACAGCTTTAAAATCAAAAAACATTACAAACTTCTTTCTTCCATTTTTTGGAGGAAGGAAGAAAACACTACAAAAAAACGAATAGAATTCCTCTCTTTTTTTGGTCATTCAATGAATCAGCTCATTTCTTTTCTGCTCCTGAAAGTTTTAAACAAAAAAACATTTTTAGTTTTTTTTCGAAATTTTCGTATGTTTTTTATTTTTAGTAATTTGCAACTGCAAAAAAAATACAGTTTTTTATTTATGTAAAAAATCTGCACAAACAACTTCAAGATCACAGTTAAAAGTAAAATAAATTGATGTTTCTCTGGGGAGGTAAAAGACGGTTGCAGATTTACAACCAGGAATAAATATCAGTTACATAGGAGATAAATCTTCAAAAGTTAGCGAATTACGTTGCCCAAAATGCACATTTTTTACAAACATCTTTTTAAAAGCTTCCGTGCATTTCGAATTTCATTTTTCGAACTTTTTTTCGGCAAAAATGATGAAAACTGTCGAACTGTCGCAATTCTAAAATTAAAAATTCAAATATAAAAACTGTTGCATATCTGAATTCGAAAAGTCACAAGTTGAAAAGAACAAATCAAAATGCGCGAAAGACCTTAAAAAATTCGTTGGAGACAATTCCTCCGGTGGTGCCATTTGTGACAATTTTGAACAAAATTTTATAAACGGAACAAAATTTTAAAAAAAAAAGAATTGTTTTTGCTTTTGAAACCACATTTTGCACTTTACACAAATTGGATATCTCTGAATCATCCATGGTAAAAATGTCGATGTCAGTTAAATGTTAAAAATTTGTATTAAAGGACAAACAAATCCCAATTGGTCTAATTGAGAATGTGTCTGTGGAATAAAATGTTACATCTTCGAGCGTAGTTGTGGTATTTGGTATTGAAATGTTGAGGTAAAAATGGCAAAGATGAAAATGTTTACCTCATCTTCCGGAGGTGCTCATTTTAAAAAGTTATGGCCATTTGAAAGTGAGATCCAAAAAAGAATGAAAAAACTCATGCAAATTTTTGGGGAATAAAAAATGTGAGTGAAAAAGAGTGTGATGAAAAAAGAGAATAAAAACAATTCGCATGAGTTTTATATTGTGTTTGCTTTCAAGGCCCGGCTTTAGCCGGGGCCTTGCTTGTCCCTCTTTATATATTTGAAAATGTGTTTGTTTATGGGTATTTACAAATGCGAGCGGAGTTGTGGTATTTGGTATTGAAATGTAGGGATAAAAATGGCAAAAATGAAAATGTTAGCCTCATCTTCCGGAGGTGCTCATTTTAAAAAGTTATGGCCATTTGAAAGTGAGATCCAAAAAAAGAATGAAAAAGTTGATGCTAATTTTTTGGGGAATAAAAAATGTGTGTGAAAAAGAGTGTGATGAAAAAAGAGAATAAAAACAATTTGCATGAGTTTTATATTGTGTTTGCTTTCAAGGCCCGGCTTTAGCCGGGGCCTTGCTTGTCTTTTTTGAATAATTGCGATATCTTCCCAGTTAAAGAAATAAAATAGGTAGTTTTCCATGGCCAATTTATCACTATGACAATTAAAATATGATAAACAAAAAGTAATAGCTAAATAAAAAAACGATGAAATTAATGAATTTTACTAATAAATAAGCATATATAAATTTTTAATGTGATCAATTGCTTGAACCGTTTACATCAAAATTGCATCATTTTATCGATTCTTTCCTATTTTCAGTTAATTCACACTCAATGACATTACCTACAAAAAGTTTGTAAAACCACCAAAACCCATTGGTCAGTTTAAAGACAAAAGAATAATCACTTAAATAACAAACGATTCATCAGTTATCCTCGAAAAAGCACAGAACATCCAGTAAGTCATGTCTGTCATATAAGAAACACTTTTACACCATTACAAAGAACTAATAATATACTACAAATATAATGCAACAAAACCACTTAAACGTTTATTGAATTTATTGTCTTTACAGTTTACCATTTTACACAGTTCAAATATAAATTAACATATACATAAATATAATATAAAGAACTCACAAAATTTGTCAGTTAAACATTTAAATACCTATACCCTACATAAGATTATGCTTCAAAAGATAAATCATCAAGGAAATTTTGAACAACATTCTTTTCTTTTTCATTATCAGTTTTTGATGCAGTATCTTTTTCCATTTCTTCATCATGACTTTTTGATTCAACTTCATCTTCAAAAATTTCAATCACTTTTGCATCACCACTTGCATCAACACCACTACCCCAGCTATCATCACCACTATCATAAATTTCTTCAATAAGCATTTTTTGATGACCTCCATCTTTTGATTTGCTATCTTTTCCAGCAACACCACCTTTACCTTCTCCATCATCACTTTCTGATTTAATTTCATCTTCAAAAGTTTCAATAAATTTTCCACCAAATACATCACGAAAAATTACAGTAATTTCATCCAAAAGATTATTACGTTTATCTTCCATATGTTCAATAATTCTTTCAATCATTCCATCAACATATCCATTGCATTCATTTTTAAGAGTTTCTAATCCACCATTTGTTGATGATAATGATAACTGCTTTGGTGATGCAGTAACAGCTACAGCTAATAATGATGGTGATGCTGCAATAGCCGCAGGAGTAATAGGTGGTGAAGAATATTGTTTGAGAGCATTTAAACCAGATGATTTTCGATAAATAGCTGTTGCTTTCTTTCGTAGAGGAGGAGATGAAAGAGCAGAAGGTTCAATAAAATTATTTGTAATTTTTGAACGATTTTTATCAAGATGTGGATATGGCGTTGGAACACGAACCTAAAAATGGAAAGATTAATTGATTTTGATAGGCAGTTTAATCAAGGATAAAGTGGATCTGACAACCTAATGAAATGGACAATCCCATTCTCCTTCAATTTTAATCAGTTTAATATAGTCAAGAAAATTCAATCGGCATTACCGCAAGTTGGAGCTCTTCCCCACATGACTCCATACAAAAATCAACTTTTTTGGACCCCTTCCTATTCATCAGTCATACTTTTCCTTTGATCTTTTGCTGCAACTTCAAAGCGGTGTCATACATGCTTGATCCCTTCCTTACCTACTTATACATAACGTCATATCTGGATGAACATTCCTTTACAGTTATATAATTTTTTTAACTCAGCGTTATCAGTTTAACTTTCTCAAAAAGATAAAAATAAAAACATACTTTATCTTTATTTGAACATTTTGGACCATCTTTTTCGAGATTTGCATATGGAGTTGGAACACGATTCTAAAAAAGAAGAAACAAACGTCCACAAAATATAGTATAGGTAAGAATGCAAAGATCAACTTGGCCAATCAGTTTATGTTAAAATCAATTGCGAAAAAGTACTGCTATCCTAGGCTATGATCAAATTAATGCAGCCATATAAATCAAACTCATCAAAAAAACTTCATCTGAACTCCGTCATTCAGTTAAACCCTGCTAGCTTGCTTACAGTTTTTCATGCAAAAGTTTATCAGCCGATTTTTTCCAGCTAATTCTAAATGTTAAAGAACCCAAAAAGACTTACTTCAGTGGCTTCTGCAAATTTTCGTTTTCGATCTACGCGACTTGTTCGAGGAGTTTCTTGAAGATTTGACATTCTTTTTAGCTTCTTCTTTTTTTCTTTCTTGATGCTGCTGCAAATCTTTGAAGTTTTTTTCCACGAGAACAAAAAATGAATTTTCTTTGAACTGCAACTTTCTTCTTCCAAAAATGAAGTGAATGAATGAAACCGAATCCATCCACTCACTTTCATTGAGTTGAAAATGCAAATATCGGATAAATCGAAAAATGCAAAAATTAAAATTTGAATAATACTTTCTTTGGTTTAACAGTTTTATTCAATAGCTATTGAATTTTTTAATGAAGAGTTTTTGTTTAAAAAACCAGTAAAATAAATTAAGCTTTAATGTTTTTTTCATAGTTTTTATTATCGTGATAAACAAATCTTAGAGACACACTTTTAACTTGAAATTCATTTTAGTATTAATTTTATGTACTTCTTCTACCCCATCGTAAAAAAAATAGTTCATAATTATTTATGCATGTTGTTTTTTAATACAAAAGTCTAGACAAAAAATGATATAATTTATAATAAAAAAAAATTAAAAAGTGCTTGAACAAATACACAGGTGTTTGACATTGCAGAGAAATAGCAGAAAATCGCATTTATTCAACATAAAACGAAACACTTATAGAATTTTCTTTCTTTTTTTACTTTTGCAGGAAAGAAATATATTCAGCACAAAAAAGAATTGATTCAGCATAAAAAATAAAACGCGAATTAATTCAGCATAAAAGATCTTTTGAATTAATTCAGCAGATTTTAATAACAGTGTTTTGAAACGAAAACGTTCATTCTAGAAGAAATTTTGGCGCGCTATATTTCTCAATCCAATTTTGTTTTCTATTGATTGTGAAATTCGCGCATTTGTAATAAATTGTTTTTTAAAATTTAATTATTTAAAAGTACTGTTTTATTTTTTTAAGTAAAAAGACTTCCCATATTTTGCCTAAATACCCGTCTTAGTAAGAGATAGTCGGGACAAAATATCAACGGCCAAATCCTTTGCCGTGGTATTTAACAGTATTTAACTGAATAAATAGCGGACAGTATCTATTTTGGTATCCAAAATTCTGCATAAGTTAGAGATAAAATATTAGCTGCCCCCGTGGCTTTATTGAGATTTAATTGATATGCGGATATAGCTGATAAATAGCAGCTTCTAGAAAATGTACAAGGTGGTCCATTTAAAATGTTAAAACGTTTTTGCTCGGCAAATGAAGGTCCCATGTTAGAACCAACTATAGCTTTTGAGAATAGATAAAATCATCAAAAATTTTTTCGTTAAGAATGATATTGGCTGTTTTCATTTTTGTTATTTTGTTAATTTTTTATTTCAGGTGCTCTGTTTGGTCAGTTGCAGAGTTTTTTTTATTAATAAAGTTTTACATTTCAGGAGCTTCCATTTTGTAAGTTGTGGAAAGTTTTTTATTTTGTCAAAAGGATATGAAAACAGCGTTTATCAAAACAGTCTGCAAATTTAAGCTTAAATGCGCAAAATCATTAATGTAGTCGGCAAATTCATAGATTTAAAAGTCATTTAAGAATTAGCTTAGAAAACGCAAAATCGTTAAAATAGCGCTAGATTCGTGGTCTGAGAGCTTAAATTAGACTTACCATATCCCCTGGCTCATCCAAGGATAAACAAGGGCAAAATCTCAGACCCCGGTCCGGCCCTGTCCCTTGCAGTTTATTCATTTTTGCCTTGGTCCCCTCTTTGCTTTTTTTCCAGAAATGTCCAAAAATCGGCCCAAGCCCGGCCCTCAAAGTTCACCCAGGCCCGGTCCTGTCCATCTTTAAGCTCATCCCCACCTTTTTTCTATGCTAGTATGAAAAATAAAGAAATCTAAAAGTACAAATTTTGTTTTATGCTGAATTAATGCAAAAAAATGTGAATTTATTTAGCAGAAAAAAGAATTTATTCAGCATAAAAATGAATTAATTAAAATAATTTTAATTTATGCGTTTTTCTGCTAATTTCATGCAATGTCAAACACCTGTGTATGTTTGTTTTACTCTTTTCTTTTGCAAAAAAAACGTTGAAAAAATGCTCCAAATTTCTCCCATAACGAAAACTCAACGATAAAAAAAAAGTTTAAAAAATTCCATAACGCTCCATTTGAAGCTTTTTTCTTCTATTTCTTTTTTCAATTCAAAAGTTACATGGTAATGATCGATTATCAAAAGATAACGTCTATAAAATGCAAATGATTCAATTTGAAATTTTCAAAGAACAAGATCATGAAAATGGGAAATTTGATGTTACTTTTGAACTTGAAGGAAAGGTTTTTTTTCTTCTGCTTATTGTTGGCTGTCAAACATTATTCAAGACTTGATCGAAATGATTATTTACTTGCTCAAATGACTTCTTCAGATAATTATAAAATAGATCCAAGTGCTGATGCTGATGTTACATTCTCTAATAATGTCTAATTACTGTTTTTCTATTTTTTACTTGTTGTTTTTGACATTGTTTTTTGATAAAACTTGTATTTTTAATGTGGTATAACTTTTGAATTTTTTACATTGATTGTTTTTCGAAAATTCGGATTTCCGTTCTTTTATTTTTCAATTTTTGTCAATTTGAATTTTTTGTTAATCTTTATTATTTTTGGTGTGTTAATGATGTCGTCTTCATCATCTGCTGACACGTCTGGGGATGATTCATTGAATGCAGAATCAAAGGATTACATTATTAAAATGCAAATGAATCGATTTAAAATTTTTAAAGAACAAGATCTTGAAAAAGGAAGATTTGATGCAACTTTTAAACTTGAAGGAAAGGTATGTTTTTTGGGTACTGTAACAGTACCCAGTACTACTCTTCTATTTATTAACATTGTGTTTATAGCTTCTTCATGCCCATGCAATTATTTTAACATCTGCTTCTGAAACTCTTGATTCTTGGCTTACTGATCGATGGACAAAGAAAAATGAAACCATCAAAGTCGAAACCTATTCTTATTCTAGTTTCTATGAACTTCTTTGCTTTCTTTATTCTGGCAAATGTGAATTAACAACTAAAAATGTTCGTGAAATGATTGATATCTCTGAATTCTTTGCTATTCCGGATCTCAAAAAACTTTGTGATAAATTTTTTTCACGTATGGAAAATTTTTCTGAAACTATTGAAGAATTTTATGAATTTGTTATAAAATACTCGTTACATTACTCACTTTGTGAAATTGAATTTTTTGCTGATTTTTGCAGTGGTGAAATGTACAAATCTGAAAAATTTCTTACTTACAAAAAGCCATTTATTGTATTTTTATCTACTGTCAATCGAGATTCTGATTATGAAAAAGCTGATGACGATCTTACTGTAAAAAGTGAAAGCGAATTTTTTGAATTGGTAAAGTGTTTGATAGCATTTTTATGAATGATTATTTGATTTTTAGGTTTACAAATGGGCAGAACGTCAAGTTATGCAACGAGAATCTGTTAATGATGGAAACTTCGATCTCCAAGAAGCTGTCAAAACTGAGTTAGAAACAATCCTACCAAATATTAGATTTTCAAATATGAAACTAGAATTTTTGATGAATTTTGTTCGTATGTTGCACATTTTTTTTGTTGTTTTACATAGCTTTATTTTCAGTTGAAAAAGGATTTATTTTTTCACCTGATGCTGTGGCTGATTTGTTTCATGAATTTCCAAATCACAAGATTTTTGATAGCGTTGAATATGTTTTAATATCTGTAATTTTTGCACAATATGCTACAGTAATCCAATAACAATTTTAGGTATATGAATTTGTAGAAAAGCAAGCTTTGAAGAAAAAAATGATAGCTGGTAATGATGAAAGTTTTAATATTGCAAATTCAATCAAAAGCGATTTCGCTGAAATTATTCCTTTTGTTTACTTTCGTGAAATGGATAAAAAATTTTTGATGGATTTTATTGGTATGTTTTTAAAGGTTTATTTAAATATATGTGTTTTGTTTGTAGTTGCAAAAGGAATTATTACAGAAGAACAAGCAAGTCATGTTGATGATACTCTAGGTAAGTGGTTTACATACATACTACTTGAGATAAAAAAAAGTTGCATTTTGGGATTTTTAAACCTTCTGATTGTTTTTTTCAATTAATACGACCTTTATTTACATACTTTAATCTTTTGCATTTAGTTGAAATTACAAATAATGGCGAAACTATTTCTGGTGTATTCAAAGATGAAATTGGTATTCTAGTAGCTCTTCAATATTTTTGTCATACTCTTCAAGGCAGTAATACAGAACAACGCTTACAAGATTTCAAATTTTCTCTTCCAAAACATCTATCTACCGTAACCAAAACGAAAGGAATTGATTGGCATCTTTGCTTAGAAAAAGATGGTGTTCTTGCTTTCAAACATTACTCTGCTGTACAACAAAGTGATTATATAATTACCGAAATGAAAAGTGAAACTGAATTTAAACTGAATGCTGAAAAAGGGACTTATCTTACTGCATCTTATCGAAATGTTTATGGTTGGTAATTTTTTAAAATATGTAATATTTGTTTAAAAGATTTTTGTGTTTCATGTTCAATAAAAATAATTTGTTATAGCGTTTCTTTCACACAATGTTTTGCATAGTTCTCTCGCTTATTAATTACTCTCTTTAAACTTTTAACCAACGAAAAAACCATTTTTTAAAGTCATTTTTTTCATTGGATACTGTAGTATTTTTGATTAATTGTATTTTTATGTGAACATTGCTAATTATTTTTTTGAAATCTTAAAAAGAAAAGACAGGTGAAAAAAAGTTAAATTTTTATTTATCAAAGAGTCGTCAAATGAAAAAGAAAGTGTTTTACGAGTTAAATCTTGCAAAGGTTTAATACTTTAAAAAACTGTAAAACGTTTTCCAAAACTGTGTACTTCATGTTGTGCCGCGATAAATGATTTAGCAGATTTCAAAGAACACTGTAAATAACATCACAATTGCTTAATTTTTGGGTAAAACTAAAAAAAATCAGCTGTTGTTTTTATTACTTATAGTTGACGTGAATAAAATTTAACATTTCTTCGAAAGTAATAAATATTTCAAAGAACATTCCAGTCATTTAATATTGATCCAAAACAGATGTTACATTTTCAGACAATAAATATTATTATTACATTTTTAAATTACAATTGTAATACTTTTTATTATCCAAATTTCCTCTTCACATTTATTTAAAAAATGTATATCAATACCGCATTTGATGGAATTGTTTTTGCAATAACGATCTTTGCAATTTCATCACAAATATATTTATTTTTTATTGTAATTTTTAAATCTCCGCCAAGTATGAAAGAATATCGATATTTTTTGTGCTGTTTTACAGTAGGAAATAAGTTTTTAAAGCTTTTAAAATTCGAAATAATCTTTTAGTTTTGGGATTGCGTGTTTACAGTATCTGCAGGAATATTTCTTATGCCTGAAATTTTGCCATCGTCGTCATCATTTGGTGCAGTAATAAATGGGTTGGCAGCAGATTTGTATAATATTTTTGGATATAAAGCTCTCAAGTTTACTGTAAGTTGCTATTCACGCTTTTCAAAATTGATGTTTAATGAAAATTTTTGATTTGAATTTAACAAATGTTTTTGTTTAACTTTGACTTTTTGATTACGGTAGCAAAATTTTTATTTCAACTTGTTTACCAAAAACGTAAAATCAAAAAATATCAAATATTCACCAGGATTACTATGTTTACAGTGTTCTTAAGATACAAATATAAACAAAACATTTTTAGTTTTCTGTTGTAATTTGGGGTGGTGCAGATATTTTACAGCTTCAAGATTACTGTCTCATTTATCGATATTCTGTAATCCAGCAAAATATTGAAAGACATCAAAAATTTATGTCTTATCAATCTTTTATCATTTTTCATATTATTGGTTACGGTATTTGTTTTGCTGTTGCAACACCTGCATACTTTATTATTGCTGATGAAGGGGTAAAACTTGTACTTTAAAAATTTGCATATTTATCGATTTTAGGATATTCCATTTTTGTTGTCATCAAATGATTTAGAATTGGTATTAAATAATACTGTGTTAATGTTTTTGGATGCAAATTCTAAAATATTAACTCCGTTGTTGTATTCTATAATGGGAGGATTTATTATTCATGAAAGCTTAGCAATTTTTCTTGCAACATCTATTATTCGAACTTTAAGAGCAAATTCAGCAAGCTTTTCAGCAAAAACTTATAAAATGCATTCGCAATTAACTGTTATTCTTATTGTTCAGGTAAGGGGTACTGTAGGATAGTGACAAGCAAATAGCCGAAGATAACAATTTGATCTAAAACATGTTTCATAAATTTTAATAGAGTTTAAACCCGTTTTTAGTGACAGTAATTTTTATGTTCTTACAGTAACTTTCACATTTTCAGTTAATAGCTCCGGTAATTATCGTCATCGTTCCCGCTACCATTGCTTTCAAATGCATTCTTGATGGACAAAAAATGTCTTCCACAATTATAAAAATTGGAATTGTATTGATTACAATTTATCCTGCAAGCAATTCAATAATTACAATAGTTTTTGTCACACCATTTTGGAATTTTACAAAGCAATGGATTCTGTTTCCTTTGAGAAAGCTTAAAATAATCCCTTCACATACAACAACGACGCTTAAAACTAATCATTCTACAAGAACAAAAGTTTCTATTACAATAAATGGAAGAGAAATGGGAAAAATTGTTACTAAATAATCTGCTTTTTGAAACTTACAGCTGAATAAAAAATTTTAACAAGCGCTAAATATGGAATTCGTTTTGCTGTTGAAAAATTAAATGATAATGGTCACGAAACTCGTCGTGGTACCAAAAATAAACTTCGTTTCTTCAATGTTAAACTTCCAATGCCAACAACTCCTAATACTTTAACCAAGATGGTTGGATGTGAATGGTATCTTTGCTTGGAAAAAGATGGTGTCCTAACTTTTAAACGTCATACAAGAATTGAAAGAAGTGACATCTTCCACTGATGGCGGTATTCGTCCAAGTGTAGGTGCTCATCTTATTTTTTCTAATAATAATAAGTAATATTTTTTTTTCCATTTTTTATGTTTTTTTTTGTTGTTTTTGATATTGTTTTTTTTGTACTTTAAATAAAGTTAACAATTTGGTTTTTGATTGGGATTTTTTCGTACAAACTATATGATTACATTTATCTCTATCTTACAATTTTAATATGCTTTTTGTTTTTTTTTAAGAATCAAGATGTGTAGTTATCAATTTCGTCTTATCGTAAAACTTTATCATTACCGTAACCTTCACATTTCTAGTTAATAGCATCCGTAATTATTATTATTATTTCTAATGATGGTGGAAAACCACACAAATAGATTTAGTTAATACATTTATTTTTGTTTCAATCTTTATATATACAAACAATGAATTATTTGAATTCCTGTGATCTTTTTTTCATAAATATTATTTGTCTCCCAGTTTCCTTCAACATTGCAAGTCAAAATTGCATAAACATAATAAATTTTTGTTTGAGTGATATAATCAAAATATATATCATCAGCATCAACACTTTCAGTAATATTTTCGTATACATATGCATCAAATGTCCTCCCTACATCTATAATAAAAAAGGACGTATATAAAGAGGTGAGCAATAAAGTGAGCCGGCACGAGCGGATTTTCGAAAAACAAAGAATTTTCTGAAAATTATCTGCCGACCGCATTTCTCATGATCTTTTGCTATTTGCAATGGCAAAAGTTGCAAAAGATCGAAAACAGGGCTGCACGAAATTTTCGTTTCGTTTCGCATTTCGCGAAATTTCGTCGTTTTTTTCAGTTTCGTTTCGTTTCGCGCCAGCGAAACGAACATCGGATTTCGTTTCGTTTCGTTTCGTTTGAGAAAACTCAGTTTCGTGCAGCCCTGATCGAAAACATACCCCTTCCCCAAAGAAATATCATTGTGCTCACCTTTAAATTTTTTTATGTGTGCAGGTTTGAATTTATGGTTGCGCAAAACTTCATCAAAAGAAACATTCGAGCTTATGTCAAAAGGTGGCAACCATTTTCGATAATTAACTATTTCACGAATAGCATGCTTTGGAAATAGTTCTGAAACAATTTGCATGCACAAGATGGTTCAAGTTCCAAAAAAATCTCTCACCCGTTTGTTCCACCATCATTTCAGCAACTGCAGGAGATCTATGTGAAAGTTTTGGACGTGTAATATCAGCTGAACAATGTACAAGAGCTTTTGCACATATTGTTTTATTCCAATATGTGTAATAATTAATACGAGTTTTACCACAATTCATTACATTGCTTACATTATCATTTGTGTTACATTTTTTTGATATAATAATGTCAGGACATTGCATACATTCTAAAAATCAATAAAATGACTAAAAATTTCTATTAGGTTACGGTAACTTTGAGGATTCATTCGTCGTCTTTGAAGATTACGAGCAGCAGCATTTTTAATACTATTTGTTGATTGGCAATTAACATGCGCAAGAACAAAAAATATCACAAAAATAATAAAATTAAAAAATGTTGTCATGTATTAAACTGAAATCAAAGAAATTGAATATCCTTTTCTCTCACAAGATCAATCTTCATTTAAAACTTCCATTGGGATAAGATAAAATCAGATTTAATTAAAACATTTCAGACTTCGATTTTTCATAATTATGTATCGCTGATATTTTACTTTCATTTTAAAAAACATTTTTTCGCAAATATTTGTTGTCAAAGGGAAAGCATTTCATGTTTCTGACCTTTACTTTTCACATAATGATGACTTGTACCTACGGTATATTCTGCGAAATATTTTTCGAGTAGGAAAACTCAAGATCCACATAGTTAATTGTTCAATGCTTCGGTCACGATTAAAGGTGTTTATTTTAATTGGAGTATTTTTGTTCCCTTCACCAAAGTTTTTTCCATAATGATGTTAAAAAAAGTTTTGATAACAAGAAATACAAGTAAAACAAAGGCCAATTTTTTTATCAAAATTTTTAAGCTGTTAATCCAAAATTTAGTTTATCGATTAAATACGAGCAAAAAAACGGCGGTGAAACGAGTGAAGATATTTTTTTAAAAATGCAATTTTTCAATGGTTTTTTTTAGCTTTGATTTTTTGGATTTGAAACCTCCGAAGATTATATTTTAATAATGCAAGCTTTAAAGACTCTCTGTTTGAAGAGTTTTTATTTGAAGACTAATGTAAAAATTATTTTTTTTGAAGATGCAACTTTTGAAGAATTTTTTTTAAAGATGCAAGTTTTGAAGAAAATACTTTTTAACGCTTAAACGGCCTAATTTGCATAAAAACAATGGATTAATGAAATTTCTTAAGCTTTTGTTGTTGGATTCGCCTAAAACATTGAGTAATTTAGCTATTTCTAGCTTTAATAACTTAAAAAAGGGGTCAATTTCTTCAAAGCTTGCATCTTCAAAAAAAATCCTTCAAAGTTTGCATCTACAAAACTTGCTTAATAAAAAAATTTTCTTCAAATCTTGCATCTTTAGAAAAAATAAATAAATAATTCATCTTTGATGCTTGCATCTTTAAAAAAAAATCTTTCAGTTTTTTTCTTAAAAAGTATGTTAACTAAAAAAAACCATTGAAAAATTGCATTTTTAAAAAAATATCTTCACTCGTTTCACCGCCAAAAAAACTGAGACAAATATTACTCAATTAATTGCATGGTTTTCTTATAGATAGTGTTTTTTGTTTGTCCAATGGTTATTACAGTTGGATGCTCTTATGAACATGCAAAGTTTGAATGGCATGATTCAGAAACAGAACAAGTGAAAAGTTTTAAAGTATCAAAAAGTAATATTTTCATAATACAATATTAACATGCTCTTAATGTTTTTTCAGCAAACACTGTAGATAAAAATGCTAAATTATTAGAAGGGCTTCAAAATAACATTGCTGAACAAATTCAATATATTTGTGTATGTATGGGTTTTCAATGTACAAACGAAACTCGGAAAAATTTTTATGATTATGCAGTAACACAAAAGTATATCGACAACGTTAAAATTATTGGATTATATCATGCTTATCTTTGTAATGCAGTTGAAAGCTTATTAATTTCACCAACAAAGGGAGATTCAGTTTTAATTTTTAATAACGTAGATAATTGCTATGAATGTGTAGCATGGATTTATAATCAAAAAGCTGAATGGGAATTTAAGCAATGTATCAAACAGCATGTAGCAACACTCAATGATTTAGAACAATTAAAAAGCAAAATTAATACTTCTACAAAAATCTCATATATCTATATACGATCTAATATTGATTTTAATGTAAAAATCTTTGAACAGATATTTTTCAACAATAATGAAAGAATAATAAAAAATGGATGGAGTCCACGGAAAGGAGCATTAAATTATGCAGCTTCACTTTCAAATGATATCGGATATGCAAAATACAGAGTGAAGCCAATTTTTGAAAAGTCGTTTGTAATAAAACATAATGACAAAACAGTTATTTCAATATCCTTTTTTGAAGATGTGCCATTCACAAAAGTTTTAAATCTTAAGATTAAAGAGAATGATGTTATAAAGGTATGTCACAATTAAAGAATAATTTGACCAAGAACATTCAATAAATTTAAGATATATGAAAACAATGTATGTACTGCAACAATGCAATCAGAAAACGAAATAGTATTTTATGTTATCATTAATGCAGATTTAAATGGTATTTATTCTTTACGTGCTAAAAATATTGTGCTTTATGAATTACTAAGCAGTAGAAAAGCTGGGCAGTATTTGATTTCTAAACAAACAGCTTAAATACAATTGGAATTGACTTTGGTACCACGGAATGCTGTGCTGCAGTTATCCGAAAAAATGGTCCAGATTTCGTTGTATTGGATCAAACAACAGGACTTCGAACAATGCCATCATATGTAGCATTTGATGAAGAAAAACCAAAATGTGGTCAAATTGTTGTTGATCGAATGAGATATAAATCAGAATATTCGGTATTTGATATAAAAAGAATTATTGGAAAACAATTCAATGAAATAATTGTTGATCCGTTATGGCCATTTAAAATTACTGAAACAAAAGAAATTGTACATCTTACCATGAATACTGTAAATGGAAGAGAAATCAAATCATCAGAGGAAGTGTCAGCAGTTTTGTTGAAGCATATAAAAAATGTAGCCGAAAAGTATCAGAATATGATTTTGCATGATTGTGTCATTACAATTCCATCAGAGTGCTCAACTAAACAAAAACAGTCAATTAAAGCTGCTGCTGAAATAGCGGGATGGAAATGTATTCGATTTTTACCTGAACCTATTGCAGCTGCATTTGCATATTTTACAGAATGTAATATCCTAAATAATTCTAATATATTAATCTGTGATTGTGGTGGCGGAACTCTTGATATATGTATTGCAAAAGTTGTCGATGATCAATTAAAAATTTTAAGTTTTGATGGAGATCCATATCTTGGCGGACGCGATTTTGACAATATTTTTTTTATGCATTTCAGTGCTGTTTTGAACCATAAATTTGGAATTGATGTTACAAAAAGTAATAAAAAATATGAATTAAAGAAAAAATGTCAAGATATTAAGCATACACTTTCAAATGCAGAAGAAGATTGGTAAGAAACTTTCCACTGCGTTAAGTATTATTGCAAAAAAATCTAAGTTCTCAAAAGTCTGAATGTTAATTCTAATTTTTTGTTTCCAAAAAACACTTATGGTTCAAATTTCAGGATTGATGTTGAAGACTTTTCATGTGATATTACTGAAATAATTCACATAACAAAAACTGAATTTGAAGAGATGTCTTTACCCCTGATGATAAGAATGAAAAATATAATTTTTCAAAGCATTTTTAAAGCAAATATTCCAAAAAATGCCATTAATTATGTTTTTCAAGTGGGAGGTGGATGTCGAATGCCAATGATTAAAAAACTTTTGGCCGATATTTTTCCGGATTCGTATCATCAGTGCAGCTTATATCCTGATTGGGTTGTTGCACATGGAGCTGCTTTATACGCATATTATTTACAAAAAAATAAAATTAAAACTTCTGTAACCCAACAGAATCAAGTACCAAGATGGTTGACAAAAAATTTTGAAATCCAAGCTTCTCGTGATTATTGTCGGTTATCATAAAACTTCAATATGGGTGGTATTGGAATAGCATCATCATTTCGTCGAAAAACCATTACATTAAATAATAAAACATTTTCTAATAAAAAAAGTTGTTAAAAATTCTGTCAAAAATGCAGATAAATATATGTTGATAGCTATTTTGTAATTCAACAAAAGAATGATGAAATTATAACCGTAGAAAAAGAAAAGTTTATTTAAAAAAAAGTTGTCTTTTGAAGGCTTACGCTGTCCCAAAATTACATGATCATTTGTGTATTTTTTTGGACCTCTCCCTTTTGTTAATTGAATTTTATACTGCACTTCAAGGCGGTATAATATTTTGATTAACCCCCTCCTTCTCTATCTTCAGTCAAGTAATTTCTCGACAGCCCTATTTTGGACACGAAAGAAAAACGATCAACATAGTATGCTGCTTGATAATCGCTTTCAAGATTTTTTATCATAACCAAAGGCTTTTAGTTAATTTTTAATAAAATGTGTTACTGTTTTTACTTCTTTATTGTTTTGTTTTATTATACAGGGTGATTCAAGTATTTTTCCCGGTCGGTTTTGGACGGCAAATCGTTCCTGTTGGCTTCTGTGAGCTCATATTTTCAGGAATGAGTCATGTCATGGGGGAGCATCTTTAAAGAATAAAGTTTTGGCATTTGGGAACACAACGCCAAATGGCGCCAAATTCAAATTTAAATTTAACCTATCTTAAAATAGACATATATTATGAAAATCTAGACTCTCCTACACACAATAGTCGAAAAATCAACCCTCTAGCTTCAAAAATGACCAAAATGCAGCCATTTGAAAAATTAATGTAAATTTGAAAAAAAAAGTCAAAAAAAATTTTTCTGCGTTTTTGTTATTTTTTTTAAATGTATTCTTTCAAATGGATACATTTTGGTCATTTTTGAAGCTAGAGGGTTGATTTTTCGACTAATGTGTGTAGGAGAGTCTAAATTTTCATAGTCTATGTCAATTTTAATCTAGGTCAAATTTAAATTTGAATTTGGCGCCATTTGGCGTTGTGTTTCCAAATGCCAAAATTTTATTCTTAAAAGATGCTCCCCCATGCCATGAGTCATTCCTGAAAATATGAGCTCACAGAAGCGAACAGGAACAATTTGCCGTCCAAAACCGACTGGGAAAAATACTTGAATCACCCTGTACTTTGTTATTACGAGCATAAATACTTATTTTTCTGCAATTTTTGTTTTTCTTTCAGAGCCACTTAAAAGCAGCACTTCATATATTAGAGGTTTCGGGTTACTGGAGCAGGGTACTTTAATTTTGTTATACATCATATACAATCAATTCATAGCATACATATATCATTCATACCATTTTAAAAATCAATAATCGACAACTACATATCTCTTAAAAAAGAGTAGTGACAACTTAATAATTATCAACCAACAATTTCTTGAAGAAGGATTAATTCTTTCCTTGAGCTATCATCGAGAAATTTATTGGACAAAAAAATGCATTATTGGATAAAGAGACCTTTTGAGGAAATATTTTATTTTTAGAAAACCCATGATGTGCACTGCCATTCATTCTATCTTTTTTATCCACATACTTCGCCAGCAATTCCGTACAAGTTCAGTTATCCAAAAATAATTTTTATGAAACAATATTTTTTGTCATTGATAGCTTCGTTGTAATCCCTCAATAATTTCTTTAATATTTTTATAATAATGCAAAACAATTTTCTTTATACTAATAATTAGTGAAAGGCAATTTGCATTAGTGACTATTCCCATGTTTTTAAAACTACAGCTAAATTTTCACCGCCATTTACTACTTTTTTTTTATTTTTACATTATTAACATAAAACTTTTTTTGAATTGTTCATATTCGAGTCATCATAACTTGTTTATATTTTTATTAGTATTGAGCCTCTCCTATCTACATTCCCTTCAATTTTTAGAACAACAATTATGAAATCCAAAGCGTTGTGTCAACTTTTCATCGACAATCAAACTGAATCAAAATTACTTCGAATCGAATTCGAAAATGAATCGACAATTGAAATGTTAAATGATATTGTTTACAAAAAAGCTAATTTATTGGCTGAAAAATATGAAATTTCTCAGGTGAAACTTAAACAAGATGAAAATTTCAATGAAGTTGATTCTAATTATGTTGTTAAAAATCTTGATAAACTACAAATATATGTCAAAGAAAAGGTAAAAATTACAGCATTTTTTTCCGAAATACAATAATAATTTTTTAGAAGCAACAATCAACAACGAAAGTTATCCTTGAAATAGCTGATCAAGAAGAATTATCATTATCAATTGAAAATACTGAAATTAAAAGTATTCATGATTTGATAAAAGCTGTATGCACAACATCAGATTTCAAAAAAATTGGGTCATCGGTTAAAACAGTTTCAACTTTTGATGAAGATTTTGAAGAATTTTGTGAAATTTCTTTCGATGACGAATTTGATCCCAAAAGTGTTTACAAATTTGTACTTCAAAATAAAACAAATGTTTCTCCAGCTCGATCTCCTTCAGCAATTTTACCAACTTTAGTTGAATGTAAAATTGAATCTGGTGATTTAAAGTATGTTGTATTTATTTCTGTAAAGCTTTCAAAAAGTAATTATCAGAGGATATTTTCGTTAAAATTTCACGAAACCTTCAGCAAATTTCTTTCATTAAATGATGCTTTTTATTAATAATAATAAGGTTGAAACTTTAAAAACTATTAATTATGTTTTAATTAGCATTTGAATTAAAAATTTAACTCATTCCAGAATAAGTAAAAGGAATTTCCCAAAAAGGTTTTTCAAATTACCTTGAAATTATTAAATATAAAAAATATTTCAAAATGCGTTAGCTATCAATACCATACTTTCTATTAAACAGTAACATTTCATTTTCAGTGCTTCAAAACAAATACCTTTGCCAAATTCGTCTCCACCAGCCGAGTCAAATATTGTTTCATGTGGACTTCAAAATGGATCATCTGAATTAAAGTTTGTTTTATAATTTATTAAAAGAATATTACAGTATACCCATTTTTTAGTATAAAACATGGTGATGAAATGGAGCGTGAAGCATTAGGACATTTTGCAACAATTGGAAAACTTTATGATGCACATACAGATACATTTTGCGGGCCTTCACTTTTTTCTGGTGATCTTTCAAAATACATTATTGCAACTGATACAGAGAAGACAGAAGTTGAATTTATTATTGATGATACAATTAATTCCATGTATGATAAACTCAACATTGGAGGAGAAATGAAGGTAAGAATTATTTCCTCCTGATTTGTTTTAAAATGCAAAAAAAAATCTTTTTTAGTTAAGCTTATTCGGTGGAATGATAAAAGCTGGAGGACATTGCAAATATTTATCAAATACAAATTCGAATGGCCGTGAAACAAGTGCATCTGTTGTTTGTCGAATGACTACAAAAGTAAGTGATATTTAAAAATTGGGTATTACGAAATGCTGGACTTGGATCTAATTTAAATTATTTTTGAAAAGATTTGGAAATTTAAATTTTCCGGATTACGCTTAAAATATATATGATGAGAAAACAATTCTTCCTTTGTGATAAAACAAAACCCGAACTCCTCTTTTTAAAATTCTTCAAAAAAATTCCAATAGAAATCTATGAAAATAGTTTTCGTTGACATACCAATAAGCTTTAATTATACTTAATTCGGCATCATTTTTGATCATCAGTTTCAAAAAACTTAAAACTTCTTCAATTTAAGTCCAGGTCCAAGTCCATCTTTTAGTATCTCCTTTAAAACATTTTTAAATCAAAATATCATTTTTTAATAAGAGAAAATATTTTTCAGCATGAAACAATTAACATTAGCAGTCGGGATATTATAAATCAAATTTCTCTTGATTCAATTATAAATTGTCCATCAGCAACACATGTCATCACTGCAATTCAATGGGGTGCTGGTGCAACTGCATATTTAACATACAGACATAAACATGATGAAACTCAAGAATCTATTAATGGAAAGCTCGAACTTGAATTCTGCAAAATAAAATTCAGCGTTAAAGGATCTGGTGAAGGTTCGAGCAATGAAAGTACCTCAACAACACATACTAATTTTCAACTTAAATTTTATGTTGATGCTTTACCAAATCAAGATAATCTTCCACAAAATGTCGAAGAAGCAATTGCATTTATGAAAAGTCTTCCGATGCTTATCAAAGATGCAAATAATGGAAAAGGTGTACCACTTACATACACTCTAACTCCAATAAGTGCTTTCAAAACTTATCTCAGACAAATGGAATCATTTGATCGAATCATCCATAAAGTAGATGAAAATATTATTGGTCATGTTGCTGGAGTATTTGAAGAAATGGTAAAATCTTCAAGAATGATGTCAAATTGTGAAGCAGATTTTAAAAGATATCATTATTGTGTAAAAGATGAAATTTTCTCGGATATTTGTCGCAAAATTCAAGAACTTGAAGATACTCGAAATCAATTTCGTAAAGAACTTTCTAAAGCATTGATTGAAGTTCGATATGGTCGTAAACCAGTTGCTGCACTTATTGATGTTGTTCAATCATATCGAAGCAGTAATTCAACGTATGAAGAATTAACAAAATATTTTTTGAAATTTTCTTTATGCCAAGATAAAATTGAATTTGCTAAATGCCTTGAAAAGAAAAATGTTATTTTTGTTGGACGTGGAACTTCATTGGATACTGAACGATTAAAGAATGGCCTTAAAGAATATTATGGATATTTTTGTTATTGGTCTGATGTCATAAATCGTACTGAAAATTCAAATTTATTTATTTCATTGTCAGAAGATGGCAAGAAATTGGTATTTATTGATTTGGAATTAAATCCTGTTGCTGGTAAAGCTGTTGGTGTACCAGATGGAAATCGAATTTGTCATTATTTTAATGAAAGATATATTGAAATGGATTGTTTGGAGGTACAAAAGAAGGAGCAATCAAAATGTTATGTAAAATGTAATGGAACATTTAAATTTGATAGAAATGATAAAAGACCAAATAATCGTGTTGATGTTGATCTATGTTGTCCACAAATGTTTAATGGACAATATTGTGATGATACTGAATGTGAATGGTATTGCTTTAGCTGTAAATGCAGATTAGAATATGATTTTAATGGAAATTTTCATTGTCGATGTGGTTATGCTTCAATTTATGAATATGCATTTCGATGTTCTCATCCACGACATGGTGAAGCTTTTGTAACAGCTGATAAAGAACGTTTCCTTGCAATGGTTCAAAAAATAAGCCCCCGAAAAGTCATCAATATTTTATTATTAGGCGAAACGGGTGTGGGAAAAACTACATTTATTAACAGCTTTGCAAATCATCTTATATATTCTACTTTTAAAGATGCCGAAGACGGTGAATTGCTTTGTCTTATTCCAGCACAGTTTTATATCAATACACCCGTTGACGGTAGATATGAAAAGAAAGTAATTAAAATTGGTGATGACAAAAATGAAAATTTAAAGAAAGGTCAATCTGCTACACAAGAACCTTTAAGTCATATCTTTAACATTGATGGAAAACGAAGTGTTCGAATTATTGATACTCCTGGAATTGGTGATTCTCGTGGAACTACATACGATAAAAAGAACTTTGCTGCAATCATGAATTATATTTCAAATATTAAAGAACTTCATGGAATTTGTATTTTATTAAAATCAAATAACTCAAGAGAAACTTTGGTATTCAAATATTGCATCAATGAATTACTTTCAAATCTTCATATGTCTGCTGCAAATAATATTGTATTTTGTTTTACTCATACTCAAAATACCTTTTATCAACCTGGTGATACTTTTCCTGTTCTTGAAGAATACATTGAAAATAGAAGCAAAGAAAATGCAAATCTCAAAATTGATCTTACACCAAAAACTGTTTATTGCGTTGATAATGAATCAATTCGAGCTATTTGCTTATTAAAAAATGGTGAAACTTTTGATGATAATCAAAAAGCACAATATGGAAGAAGTTGGGAAATGTCTGTAAAAGAATATACACGATTACTCGAACATTTTGAAAAAGATTTAACACCACATTTGGTCCAGGAAACAACTTCATTGAATAAAGCTCGACAAACAATTTTAACAGCTGCTAAGCCACTTGCTGATATTACACTAAATATTCAAAGAAATGTTGAAGCTGGTAAAAGACAACGGGAAGAAGTGCAACGTACAAAAACCAAAGATTTAAAACTTCATGGACAACTTTATGTTAAACATATTGGAATTGAAACTAAAAGGGATGGCCTTCGCCGAACTGTCTGCAATTCCGCTAAATGTACTACAACAAAACAGCAGCCAAATTCTATCGCTAAAGAAGTAATTTACAAAAGTATTTGTCACGATGGTTGTGAAGTGCCGAATGTTACACCCGAAATTGCTCCAAATCCTGATTTGCAAAAGTGTATTGCAATAAATCGAAATTTAATATGCAATAAATGTGGCTGTTCATGGAATTCACATATGCATATCACTTTCACTCAAAAAGAAGTCCAAGTTAAAGTGGAAGATAAAGATATTGCACGTTTAATAAAAGAAAATAAAAGTGATAAAGAAATCAAAGAAGCGGCACTTCGAAATCTTGAAAAAACTGTTGAAGACTATCAAAAAACACAAAAAAGTGTTGATCCAATTCTTGCAAAATTTGCTTCATTTTTGAAAAAGAATGCTATTATGGCATATAATGATACTATTGAAGATTATATTCAACTTAATATTGAAACTGAAGAACTTCAACTAAATCCCGACAAAGCTTTACTCCAAAACATGAAAGAACAGCTTGCAGAATATCGAGAACAAAAACGAATTCTTACTGAACGTTTGGCAACTGGAGAAGCACAAGAAATTCGACCGAATGAAATTCTTCTTTTACAGAAGGAATTGGAAAATCTTCCGTTAATTGGTGAAAGATTTAAAGCATTATTTAATGCTACGGCATTTGGAAAAGTAACAAACAATATTTATCGTGAACAGTATTTTGATCCTACAACTTTTGGTCCACAAAAATCCGAAACTGGTAGAAAAGGATGGAAAAAAGCTTTGATGTTTTGGAAAGATAAATAAATAATATAAGTTGTTCTATTGTGTTAGTAGTAATTTCTTTTGCTTTTTTTGTGAACTCTATTCAAGTGATTATTTATTTATTGCAATATTAAAAATAAACAAAACATTTTCATTTTGTAGTAAATTGTGACACATTTTGCATATTCAAAAAGCTTTACAGTAAAATGTTTTTTGCATTTTTTATAATGATTGAAATAAAATGGAAACTAATGTTGCTTACTGGAACTAAATCCCACAGTAAGCTTCATAAAATGATTCTAACTAAAAAGCATTACATATAAAGTTAAGTAAATTTGATGAATTCAATCTGAACTTTTAAACATCATACAAGGGTTGAAAG
Organism: Panagrolaimus sp. LJ2400; assembly: GCA_024447215.1. NCBI lineage: Eukaryota > Metazoa > Nematoda > Chromadorea > Rhabditida > Panagrolaimidae > Panagrolaimus > Panagrolaimus sp. LJ2400. Next base: position 828,827 of record JAMRYA010000001.1, on the reverse strand, counting down.
AAGTGATTATTTGCTTGCAGAAATGACATCTCGAGATAATTATCAAATTGATCCAAGTGTTGGTGCTCATCTTACTTTCTTTGATAATAATAATTAATTTTTTTTCCATTTTGTAATGTTTTTTTTGTTGTTGTTTTTGATGTTGTTTCTTAATATAAGAATAAATTTTTAAAAAATCTATCATGGACAATTTGGATGTAGTTTGTGACTTTTCGATTGTTGAATATTTAACAATATTGGATGTTTTTTTTAGAATTTTTGATTAACTTTTTATATTTCTTATGGATGTCTTTACTTAATGATGATAATGCTCGGTTATCAAGAAATCATCTTGAAACAATGCAAATGAATCGATTTAAAATTTTCACAGAACAAGATCTTGAAAAGGGAAGATTCGATATTACTTTTGAAATTGAGGGAAAGGTTTGTTTGTTTGTTTTATTTCTTTATTAGTATTCTCTTCTCAAACATTATTAACTGTTTATTTACTGTACTTTTTATAGCTTCTTTATGCACATGCATTCATTTTAACTTCTGTCTCTGAAACTCTTGATTCTTGGCTTACTGATCGTTGGACAAAGAAGAATGAAATCATCAAAATTGAAACCTATTCTTATGAGAACTTCTACCAATTTCTCTGCTTTATGTACATTGCAAGATGTGATTTTGGTTTTGATAACGTTTTTGGCTTAACAGATATGGCAGAATTTTATGCTGTTCCATTTCTTAAAGAATCTTGTGATAAATTTTTGTCATCAATGAAATATGCCGTTGAAAATGTTGAAGAAATGTATGATTTCGCTGAAAAATATTCTTTGCCACTTTTTGCTAAAGCTATCAAACATTATATTACTGCAAATTGCCTTCGAATCGGCAAATGCGATAAATTTTTGGGCTTTAAAAAATCTTTTGCTCAATTATTTGCTACAAATGTCAATGCAAAATGCAGAGAAGAAGTTTTTGAAGCTGTAAGTTTTGGCTTTTAGACTTTTTTCGATGCTCACATAAATATATAATGTTTTAGATTTACAATTGGGGTGAACATGAAGTTATGAAGCGAAACTTTGCTAAAAATGAAAACTTTGATCTTCAAGATGCTGTCAAAATTGAAGTCGGCTCAATTCTTCCTACAATTGATTTCTCCAAAATGAGTTTTGAATTTTTAATGAATTTTGTTCGTATGTTTTTGATTTATTTTATTTTTGTTATTTTGATTTAACAATGTTACCGTAGCAAAAATGCTACGGTTGCATTGCTAAGTTTAGTTTTGACTTAAACTTATAATTTATATTTTTTAGTTGAAAAAGGATTTCTTTTACCTCCTGTACAATTCGAATGGTTGTTACTTCAAAATCATTACAATGATTTCTCAAACCGCTTAAAGATTGTGAGTTATAAACCCTATTTTCCATAGCACTGTACTGTATCAGTGTTGTAGGTATGTGAATTGGCAGAAAAACAAGCATTACAAAAACAAAAAATGTCTTTTGATGCTGATAATTTTAATCTTGCTACTTCTATGAAATCTGATTTGGCTAATGTCTTTCCATATGTTCCATTTTATAAAGTTGATAAAAAATTTGTTATGGATTTTCTTGGTATGCTTTTTTGTGCAATACTGTTGTTTAATTACATGTTTTTAGTTGCAAAAGGAATTTTTTCTGATGAAGAAGCAAATAAGTTTTATCATACTCGAGGTAAGCTATTTTGTTAAAAATAAATGAGAATACAGTTATTGATACTGTAACTATCATAGCTATCGTCGACAGCTTGTCGTTTTTTTAAAGTATCAGTATCTTATTTTTAAATGCTTTCTATATTTTTCAGTTGAAATTATAAATGGTAAAAAACTTTTTACTGGTGATTTTATTGATGAACATGGAATTCGTTTTGCTTTTGAAAAATTAAATAGAGATCATCGATTTCTTACTCGTCCTGGTACAAAAAATAAACTTCGTTTCTACGACCTTAAATTTTCACGTCCAACAACTCCAAGTACCGCTATGAAAATGGTTGGTTGTGAATGGTATCTTTGCTTAGAACAAGACAGATCTTTAGCTGTCACACATTATTCAAGCATTCAAAGAAATGATTATTTACTTGCTCAAATGACTTCTTCAGATAATTATCAAATTGATCCAAGTGTTGGTGCTCAAATTACATTCTCTAATAATGTTTGAGTTTTTTTGTTACACTTTTGTAACTTTTTTGTTGTTTCATATTATCTTTTCACAATAAAATTTTTATTCTATTTTTTGTTGTTCACTTTTGTTTACAGCTTTAGCATACTGTAGTAACATTAAATACCGCATCTCTAATAATGCTTTTCATTTAAAAATATTATGAGACATTTCTGTCGTTTAACAAGTATTTGTTTTAAAGTTTTTTTTCTTGTTTTACCAGTTTTATCAATCTATTAATATAAAATGTTACCGTAATCATAGCAAAAAATATTTATGTGTTTTATAAGAATTGAAAAAAGGGAAATTGTATTTGAATAATTTTAAGTTTAATTCGATGTTGAAAAACATAGGACAACAACAATTTAATTTTATTGTTGTTAAAAATGAAATATGTTTTTAATGAATGAAGAAAAAAAAATCAGCTGAAATTCTTTCTTTCATTGATCTCTCTAAACCCAAGATGTACCTATAATGTTCCACAATAAATTATATTTACGCTGCAGTTTTTTAAAAATAGTTATTTTTTGTTATTCACGTTGTCAAGGAAAAAAAAGAAATATATATAAAGAGAAAATGATTGTTTACTTGCATCTATTCTTTCTCTCGTGTTTTGTTTATTGCATCAAAAATCGCGGTTACCTCCCCTACAACAGCAGAGGGAAAGACCAGCGCTTGAAAAACATAGATGAAAACATAAAAGAGGAAGAAGAAAAAAAGCCGCTGCAAAAAAATAAGCGATCAAAAAACATTGTTGTTCGAAATAAAAAAATGTTGTGTGTGGAAATTGCTTCCTTCTTTCTTTTTTCATCGATGAGAGAGGAGGACTTGATGAGAAACAACAAGAGAGAGCAGAGAAAAAAAAGAAGAGACGTCCAGCAGCCAGCCAGCTGGTTGAACAACGAGGAAAAAAAAGAGATGCTTTTTTTTTCGTTTATGGGTTTTTCTCTCTCTTTCTTTGCTGCTGCTGCTATTGCTGCGTTGCTTATTCACTCTTGTTTTTTTGTTTGTTGTTTTGTTGTTTTCTAAAAAGTGTTTCGATAGAATTTAGTGCTCTATTTTAAATATTGTCCCTTTTTTCACCGATAAAGCATCAATTTTTAGTTTATATTCTTTTTAGTTTTTTGCTTATAGGTTTTATTTCATTTTTAGTTGCTGCTTAATACATCAATTTTTTGTTATTTAAAGGAACTTTTGCATTAGCTATCTTTTGCTTTTTTTCTTGCTCTTCCAAATAAGCAGTTTTGCAACAACTTCCAACCTTTGACATCTTCAAACAACATTTAAAAAACATTGATCTACAATTTTTCGTTTCTTCTTTTTAGTTTTTACTTGATGTTTTAACGCTTCCTTCATGCATCAACTTTTTTGTTATTTAAGGAATTTTTGCAACAGCTATTTTTTGGTCCTTTCTTTTTTGCTGTTCCAGGTCCAACAACTTCCAATCTTTGACAAAATATTGTTTTACAGTTTTTTGGTTTATTTTTTAGTTACAGGTTTTTATCTCATTTTTTCTTCATACATGTATTTGAAAATCTACTAATGTACTTGATGTTATTTATGACGCTTTAATATAACAATTTTTCGTTCTTTTTCTCGTTCCAAATTACTAGATGCAACGACCTTTGATATTGTGCTGTAAACCAACAACTTAATTTATGTAAAGCTCATTTTACCAAATTATTTTTTTACACTTCCTTTTTGCAAATCCTTTTTAGTTTTTAACCCCATACGAGTTTTTTTGCTGTTTTTGTTTATTGAACGTTCAAAAGCATATCCTTTTTCCTTGTTTGTTTCCGTGTTTTTGGCCGTTGCAAAAAAATGATTTTTTCGGGCTATTCTTTGTTCACAAATGAATCAGCGCTAAATCTATTTATTATACATTTCAAAAATGTGTCAGTTTCTTTTTGATTTACAAATTTGATGTGTGAAAAAAATTTATTGCTGTTGTTGTTTTGTGGCAAAGAGATTTATTGCTTTTTTGTTGCTGCTATTTTTTCCCGTGTGTTGAACATTACTCGTGTTAACGCTATTTTTCTGTTCCATAATTACTATTTCCATTTCATCTTTATAGAATACTATGGCAGAACCAGAAATAAATTTAAATAATGTTGCGGTTGATCGGGCTTATGAAGCTAATGAACCGCTAGTTAATATTATGGCTTCTTCAACACAAGTTGATACATTTGCAACTGCTGCTGTTGCGGATGGCACTTCTCTTTCATCATCCAATCAATCATTTGGATCATTTGGTGATAACAAATCAGTACATTCAAATTTAACTTTTCATCATGAATATACTGGTAAGATTTTTTGAAGAATGTACAAGGCGGTTCAAGTAAAACTGGAATTTTTTTCTCGACAAACTGTAGAACTCTAAAATAATCACTACATAATCTTTTTAGGCGCATCAGTTCCCTCATCACATCCACCTGAAAAGCTTTCACCAGCACAAGAGCTACAAGGCCATGAAAATACTGATGATCAAGGAAGACCTCTTGAAATTCCATCTGTTCCTCCAGCTACTGGACATGGTGATGCTGGAAATACCCCAGAACATATGGGAAATAAGTTACCAGAGGGAGAAGCAGTTGAAAATTTGGATTCACAACAAAATGTTGTATGTGCTTTGTTCTTAGCTTAAAATACATCTCTAATTTCATGAAGTTTAGCATATCTCTTCTGAACGAGATCAAACATTGAAGCAATTGGCAGCTGATGAAGGATCATGGAATAAACTATCTCCTGGTCAAAAGAGCAATCAAGTGCTAACAAATATTGAGCCAGTTGATCAAGTAATTCATACTGTTATTCATAAATATCAAAAATTGCCATTTTTCAAATTTCGAATGTATATTTTGGCTGTGCTAATTCCGTTATGCTTTATCTTACCATGTAAGTTTAAGAGATTTATGACGGATTTACTTTTTTTGATGATAGCAAATCCATTTATTAATTCTGTGGTCAATGAAGAAATAGTGTCATGCTAATCATGAAAAGCCGCCGGTTTGGCTTATTCCATGTTGCAAAAAGACTCATTCTGAGACCCCTGTTTCTCAAAATCTGGTAAAATTTGAGCCGTTTGAATGTTAGCTCTGGCTCGCTCACCCACATCTTCCTATTTCCGTAAAAACTGTCTATAAGTCTATAACTCGAATAAATTTTTAGCAATTTTAACTGGCTTTGTTATTGGCTGTTATTTATGCTTTGTTATGTATCTCTATTTCCATGTTAATGAACCAACAAAAGCAAAACCCATCAAGCCTATGGTATCTGTTGATGAACTAAAACATGTTGCACAAAAGAATGCTCAAGCTCAAGCTGATGTTGCAATAGTTAATAAGTGTTACAAAGGTAAATCTTTAATGCACACTAATTACTGTAATCAACAGAAAGTTTTAAGGTTGGATGAATATTCTCAATGAACCATACAATGTTCATACTTCCTGCTACAAAGATATTCAATCAGTTTTGGTAGAACTTCAAGGTCCAATGCTTAAAATCTCTCGTCCAGAACGACTTGTAATGAAACATTGTACACATGATGATCCAACTTTTACAGAAGATTACCCACCAATGCTTTCACAAAGTACATATGATATTACCAATGCTAAGGTACTGTAGCTTTGTTGAACATTACTGAATTATAATGTCTCTTATTTTTAGATTAAACTTCGTCCAAAGCATTTAGCTCGACGTCGGTGGTGGATTCGACGATATCCAATTTGTATTATTTTGCCATCGCCAGATGGTAAAATGCATTCCCGAAATGAAGAAAGATTTTCTGAACTTCAAATTGAACTCCCTCATTATCGTGAAGATGGTTTAATTAATCGAAATGCTCCAAATCAAGCACCAGTTGGTAGTGGAATGACTGATGAAGCATTGAATGTTGCAACAATGTCAGCTGAGCGGGCATCAGTTGTTCCAAAATATGAAGATACTGTTAATGGAACAGATGATGAATATGAGCTTGAAAGTGATGGTAAGGACTCAAGAAAAGTATAGGGATAGCTTTTGAAGAATCTCTTGACTTTTAGGTGAACAAGTTGAAATGAAATCCTCAGCATCAACAGATCGACTAGCAAAATCTAAACTTCAAACTCATTATCCTGGTCCAAATACTCGTACCGGTCGTACCATCTACCTATTTGCTCGTACTCCACGTGAAAAAGAACGATGGTTCCATGTCCTTCGAAAAGCTTGCAATAAATACAGTAAACCTCCACATGAATCTGATGCTTTAGAACTTGAAAAGAAAATGTTCCTCCCAGAAGGATGGTCACTTCCAGCAAATATGAATAAGCATTATTTCTTATATATCCTTCAAGAGTATCGTTATGGTAAACATTTGGATAAAGTTTTGACGGATTCTGTTGATAATCGAATTCGAAAAGAACATATAATTGCAAATGGTGGATTTGTTAATATGGATTTGGGACGACTTGGTTGGCATCGTGCTGCTCATTATGCTGGTGATGATTTAGTAGTTATTGCAAATATGTTTGGTTCAAGAATTTTATTTGATTTTTATCATGATAAAGATTGGTGTGAACTTTTACAAGGTCGTATTCAAGCGAAACTTGCTGCAATACATGTAAGTTGTTTTTTTAGTACTTTTTTTGAAAAAAATTTGACGATTTCGATTTCGACCTTCTATGCTACGATCTTACCCAGCTTTTGTGTAAAGAATTTGCTTATTTAAAAAACTTTTTCAGCTTCCGCATTTCATTGAAACTTTGGAATTAAAAGAATTTGAAATGGGAAATGTTGTACCCGAAATTACAAAAGTATACAAGCCTGTTGTTGATGATTGGGGGCTATGGCTTGATTTTGATCTACATTATGAAGGCTCTTTGAAGCTTGTTTTGGAATGTTATGTTGATTTAACTAAGCTTACCTCTAAGCCTGATCCAACTGATACCAATCCTGCAACAGGACATGAAAATGGTCCACATGAAAATGAAAAATATCGTGATGATCCAAATGGCTATATGAATGATGATCTACCATGTTCACCTGAAATGTCACCCGATGAAGATTTTGATGCAAAAATCACGGATATTGAAAATCGTCCAAAGCGAAAAAAGAATACTGCTGAAAAGGTTATGCATGTTATGGATAAAGTTGTGCATTCAGATATTTTCAAAAAAGTTGCAAATTTAAAGCCTATTAAAAAGACGATGGAAAAGATTTCTGCAACTCCATTGGCAATTACGGTAGAAGTCACTGGAATGGAAGGCACTATGGCTATCAATATTCCTCCACCACCATCTGATCGATTATGGTATGTATTTTGTTCAAAAGATGTTTGTGTTGATTTGTAATTGATCTTTTTCAGGTATGCTTTCCGTGAACCTCCAATGCTTACACTCAAATCTGTTCCACAAGTTGGTGATCGAACAATTGATTTTGATAAAGTTAGTAGCTGGATTGAAACAAATATTCGTGAATTATTGTATAAGCTATTGGTAATGCCTAATATGGATGATATTGCTATTCCCGTTTTGGAAGGAAATGAATTGATCATGGGTTCAATGAATGCTTGAGAACCTTGAATTGTGAAGTCATTATTTCTTGTGGGTCTCATCTTTGTTTATTTCTAATCAAAGCTGTTTTTTAAATTTAATAATTATTTGTTTTATTTTTTTATATTGTAAATTCATATATCTGTACAGATTAAAGATTTGTCTAATAACAGATAGACCTTTATTGTGTAATTTTTTGAAATATGTAATTTTCGCTTTCATAAATATCTTCTGTAAAATGGTATTAATTTTTGTTTGTGTAAATAAAATAAAATACTTTTTATTTTGAATTTTTAAATTTGGAACTCATTTTGTATATCAGTTTTTAAAACTCTTTTAAAACTTTTTTTTGCAAAAACACTAGGAAACTTCAAAAAAATTTGAATAGTTTTTTTAACATTGCTCGATAGATGAAAAAGAATCCAAAAACGACTTTTAATTTTATCTTTGTCGAATTTTTTTGTCGTCGAGCTTTTTTGCAAGATGAAACTTTGCTGCTTCAAAAATATAGTTTTGCTTTCAATTATTTGTGTTCCATTTTTATTTCTGGATTCAAGTGATGCAACACGATTTCAAAGAAATGATTTAAATCATACTGTGATTGGTGTTGGTGAAGAACAAGTTGAATATGGTGGTGTTGGCGAAATGCTATCTGATGGATCAATACCTGGAAAACAAGAAGGCGAGAATGTTTTATTAACTGGAACTGGGACAATCTATCTTACAATACCTTCTGGAAAATTGAGATTTGAAGTTTGTAAAGCAAAGTGTACAGGAATGTAAGCTAACAATTTTTTTGTTTGTTTTAAATTACTATAATAATAATTTGTAGATCACGTGTTTGTTATGAATCTATAAATGGCTATGATGAGGGAGCTGGTTCATGTTCTGGGATATCTTCTACATGTGAATTTAAAGTTACTGGTGAAAGTAAGGCTGTATTGTTTGGTGATACGCGAGTACCCATTCAATATTTTAACAAGCGCTGTGTTGATCCAGAGATGCAGTTTGAATATGCAACAGCCTTTCAACAACTTTTTAAAAGCTGTGATCCAAAAATTGATCATGTTAAAAAGATGATAAAATTACATGTTTATATTCATGAATCTTGTCCTATTAAAGTTGTAAGTTGTTTCATTTCTTAATCTGTCTTTCACATCTACTTTTTTTTCAGATGAATGCTAAGATCCATGTTCCTAAAAATCTTACAACACTTCCTTCTCAAACAACATCGTTATCTCAAGCTAAAACAACAACAGCAGATGCAGGATTTCCATGGTGGGGATATTTAATTATAGCAGTCGTATGTATACTTGCTCTCATCGTCATTGGTGTTGCTGTGTATGTTTTACTTGAATACTGTAATATGTAACAATTAATTTTTTAGATATTTTATTTGTTTTAAGAAACATAAAAAATCATCAAAAGTTCTTCCAACGTCTAAAACTGTTGTAACACCAATATCAACCGTATCTAATCCAGAAGTAACGACACCACCAACATCTGTTGCTGATACAGTTGAAACAAACGATACTCCAGCATCAAAAAGAAAAACAAATTTGAAATCCACCAAGGTTGAAACAAATGCAAAATCAAAGAAGAATCAAAAGGAAAAGAAGAAGTTAACAACAACTCAAGAACCATTTGATGTTGCAATAGTTAAACCAATGGTATCTGTTGATGAACTAAAACATGTTGCACAAAAGAATGCTCAAGCTCAAGCTGATGTTGCAATAGTTAATAAGTGTTACAAGGGTGAATCTTTAATGCACACTGATTACTGTAATTAATAGAAAGTTTTAAGGTTGGATGAATATTCTTAATGAACCATACAATGTTCATACTTCCTGCTACAAAGATATTCAATCAGTTTTGGTAGAACTTCAAGGTCCAATGCTTAAAATCTCTCGTCCAGAACGACTTGTAATGAAACATTGTACACATGATGATCCAACTTTTACAGAAGATTATCCACCAATGCTTTCTCAAAGTACATATGATATTACCAATGCTAAGGTACAGTAACTTTTTCTAACTTTTTCATTTTACAAATGCCTTCTGTTTTTTCAGATTAAACTTCGTCCAAAGCATTTAGCTCGACATCGCTGGTGGGTTCGTCGATATCCAATTTGTATTGTTTTGACATCACCAGATGATAAAATGCACGTTCTAAAATATGAAAATGATGTTAATGGAACAGATGTTGATAGTGATGGTAAGAAAAGTATAGGGATAGCTTTTGAATAACCTCTTGACTTTTAGGTGAACAAGTTGAAATGAAAACTTCTGCTTCAACAGATCGACTTGCAAAATCTAAACTTCAAACTCATTATCCTGGTCCAAATACTCGTACCGGTCGTACCATCTACCTATTTGCTCGTACTCCACGTGAAAAAGAACGATGGTTCCATGTCCTTCGAAAAGCTTGCAATAAATACAGTAAACCTCCACATGAATCTGATGCTTTAGAACTTGAAAAGAAAATGTTCCTCCCAGAAGGATGGTCACTTCCAGCAAATATGAATAAGCATTATTTCTTATACATTCTTCAAGAGTATCGTTATGGTAAACATTTGGATAAAGTTTTGACGGATTCTGTTGATAATCGAATTCGAAAAGAACATATAATTGCAAATGGTGGAATTGTTAATATGGATTTGGGACGACTTGGTTGGCATCGTGCTGCTCATTATGCTGGTGATGATTTAGTAGTTATTGCAAATATGTTTGGTTCAAGAATTTTAGTGGATTTTTATCACAATAAAGATTGGTGTGATCTTATACAGGGTCGTATTCAAGCTAAACTTGCCGCAATACATGTAAGTTGTTCAATTAAACTGTTTTCCATATTAATTTCACGTTTGTGCTAAAATTTATATAACTTTAATAAATTTAGCACAAGCCTTTAAAATTTCGATTTTCCCTAGCTTTCTTTAACATTTATTAATTCAAATATACTTTTTCAGCTTCCACATTTCATTGAAACTTTGGAATTAAAAGAATTTGAAATGGGAAATGTTGTACCAGAAATTACAAAAGTATACAAGCCTGTTGTTGATGATTGGGGGCTATGGCTTGATTTTGATCTACATTATGAAGGCTCTTTGAAGCTTGTTTTGGAATGTTATGTTGATTTAACAAAGCTTACCTCTAAGCCTGATCCAACTGATACCAATCCTGCAACAGGACATGAAAATGGTCCACATGAAAATGAAAAATATCGTGATGATCCAAATGGCTATATGAATGATGATCTACCATGTTCACCTGAAATGTCACCCGATGAAGATTTTGATGCAAAAATCACGGATATTGAAAATCGTCCAAAGCGAAAAAAGAATACTGCTGAAAAGGTTATGCATGTTATGGATAAAGTTGTGCATTCAGATATTTTCAAAAAAGTTGCAAATTTAAAGCCTATTAAAAAGACGATGGAAAAGATTTCTGCAACTCCATTGGCAATTACGGTAGAAGTCACTGGAATGGAAGGCACTATGGCTATCAATATTCCTCCACCACCATCTGATCGATTATGGTATGTATTTTGTTCAAAAGATGTTTGTGTTGATTTGTAATTGATCTTTTTCAGGTATGCTTTCCGTGAACCTCCAATGCTTACACTCAAATCTGTTCCACAAGTTGGTGATCGAACAATTGATTTTGATAAAGTTAGTAGCTGGATTGAAACAAATATTCGTGAATTATTGTATAAGCTATTGGTAATGCCTAATATGGATGATATTGCTATTCCCGTTTTGGAAGGAAATGAATTGCTCATGGGTTCAATGAATGCTTGAGAACTGTGAATTTTGAAGTCATTATTTCTTGTGGGTCTCATTTTGTTTGCCGGCGGTGTTCGAATCAAAGCTGTTTTTTAAAGTTTAATAATTATTTGTTTTGTTTTTTATATATTGTAAATTCATATGTATCTGTACAGATTAAAGTTTTGTCCCGTGTAAAAGTAATAAAACCTTTATTGTGTAAATTTTTAAAATATTTTATTTGCGCTTTCATAAGTATCTTCTGTAAAATGGTATTAATTTTTTATATAAATAAAAACATCCTTTAAGTTTTTTTTTCGAAATTCAACTTATTTCAAACAACGTCTTTCATTTGTGTAGTTATTAGGGATTATGGATATTTTTTGGGATTACTGTATCTATCGGCTGCAGGCGATTAATATGGTTCTGTCATTCGTGACAAAAAAAATTATGATTTGGTTGGTGCAAGAAAAGTAAGAAAGAGTTTATACTACGTTGTCAATTTTGTTTATTTCAATGACATGTCATTTCTAAAAATTCCATAGTAAACAAATGTTTTTAAGAGGGGAAAACAATGACATAATAAGTTCATATATTTTTTAAAGGATTGTAGAATTTGACCGTTTTTTAAAAATACATGATTCATCTATGAAAAACTTTGATAACAGAAGACTGTTGTCGAAGCCTTGTATCTTCTTTCATACTGTTGTCATATGTTATTTAATACAATCGGCTTTTTGTTTTTTAAGAAAAATTACGAAGAAATGTTTTATGAGGTTACAAAAAAGACATATTATTAAAAACCAGATAGAATAGAATACTTTTTGTTTAATTCATTATGCACCACATCCCAGCATTTTCAATCGACTATTCACTAAATAATTTTTTTTCGATATTTAAAATTGTTCCATTAAAAATTGTCAATTCTTCTTGTGCTCTTTTGATTGCTTCATGAGATGTATAAATGCAATCAGCTATCCCATTAAATTGTCCATCATCATCATAAATAAATTCAAATTTATCAATTACTCCAACTTTTGACAAATGTTCCTAAAAATATTATGTAGAATGCAAACGAAAATGTAAAGTTTAAACTTACTCTTAACTCTTCTTCAGATGCTTCATGAGGAATGTTTGAAACACGTACACTAAAATCATGTAACAAAAATTCGAATCTTTTACGAAAATAATCCAATGCAATTGTTTCATCAAATTTTGAAGCTGCACCATTTCGAATAAACTGTTCAACAGCGATGCAAAAATGAATCCCACAATTTATTGGATCTCTTTGTTTGTTAATCATTGATTCACATAATTGTTTGCTTTCAAGTTCGAAAATTTTGTGATAACGTTCTTCAACTCGTTTTTTAACAGCATGGAAAACTTCAGTTGGTTTTATATAGCAACTATCCAAATACAGAACTCTATCATTTGTCATATCAAATATTGCAAGACCATAATGTTCACACCAATCATATCGAAATCGTTTCCAACTCCACCTCCAAATTTTTATGTAAATTGGAACTACAATCCCCGACTTCATTTTTCGAACGCACTTCATTTCATTTCATTTCACTTCATTTCATTTTTACGTTTCTTAGCACGAAAATAGCGTTGAAAAAATGTTTGTTTAATTTTTTTTAAACATAGTTCATTTTTAAACAAACATTTTTTCAAGGCTATTTTCGTGCTAAGAAACGTAAAAATGAAATGAAGTGCGTTCGAAAAATGAAGTCGGGGATTGTAGTAATAATTGTATATCACCTGCTTCCAATGATGCATTATAATCAAGATTACGTTCATCCATGAAAATTTCTGGTCCACATTCAATAAGTTGTTGATAATTGAATCGATCAGTAATAGATGCTTTCAAACTACGTGCTTTCTTGTATGCTCGTTGTCTTTTTCCAATTTCATTTGACATGTTTAATGAAGTGCATGCAATACGATGGGGATTTTGATAATAGCGAAATAAAAGATGAATAATTGCTTGTATTTGATTTCCATCTGTAGCTAAATTTTCTTGAAGAAGAGCAACAGTACATTGTTTTTCTTGACTAACCAGATCTTTACGGACTTCTTCCTCAGTTCTTATACGTCGAAGTTGCTGAAATACAAAAATATTAGATACAGTAAATGTTCAGCGGAGAAGTCCCAAGTCAACAGAATCCTCCTTCCGGGATTCAATACCCAAATGAATATTGCAAATAAGTATCCCTTGATAAAGAATTTCGTTACAATACTTTAATTTAAATGTTTTGGAAAGTTGTAATTAAAACAAAAACGCAACCTGTAAAGTGATTTTACACTTAAAATGTTAGAATACTTTTCAAAATACAGATTTTTATTGTTTTAAAATAAAATGCTTTATTGCGTGCTACTTAATATTCATTTTAGCTATTAAATCTTAAGAAAGAGAATTGGGCATCTACTATTTTGTCCCTCACTACCCCATAGCTAGACGACTTTATAGGCAAAATATGGGACCACAACTCCAGATCTGTATAAGGGTCGTCTCTCTGCTCAGCAAAAATGATAATTACTTCAAGTGGTGGTTGATATATTTCCATCATCTTTTTTTCTTTTTCTGATGGCCCAACATTTTTCTTTGGTGGATGAGCAAGATCTGATTGCAATGATGACGATGGCTGTTGAGATAAATCAGGATCATCAGATTGAGCCATAATGAATAAACCAAAGCTTTTTCCAAAATTTTAAATGTATAGCATTAAACGATTGAGAAGATTTGCAACAATATATTAATCAAAAAATAATAATTTCAAAAACAACAAATTGTTGATTTGCATAAATTAAATTTTCAAAAACAGATTTTTGTTGAAAAAAGCTGATCTTGAATAAGCAGTATTTATTTTACCTTAAAAGATGTGTTCGAACAGTGGTTAGTTTTTACTTTCGTTTTAATGATTTTTATCATTTTACATTTGATCTGCAACATGATTTCACTGTTCTGTGCCAGAATCTTTACTCAGCTTCTTTGTTCTATTTTTCTACTTTTGAGTTATCTCTGTTTTCTAGCATAGTTAATTCGGCAGCAGAAGCAAAAAAGATTTGAAATGTTACCGCCTCAAAAAATACTAAACCAATATTTCAATATCAGAATCTAATTTTGACAAGACATAACAGTTTCAGATGTTGAATCTGTATATAAGTGCTAGTAATATTACTTTACAACCGATAAATCAAATGTTTTTCAAGCTTTTTCAAAAATTATTCTGATGATATTGATGTTTAGATCAGTTATGTATATCCAAATGATGGAAGAAAAGCGTTAACTCATTACATTGAAGCTGAAATGTTTAAGATATGATCAACGTCTAAAAGAATTTTCATTTTGTAACTCTATGTGGAAATTTTTTTGTTGAAAATGTCGTTCTTTTACAGTGAAAACAGGTATTTTTGTTGTTTAAAAACAAATTTTACTTATTGAAAACATTTTAATTCAGTGTTTCCGATTTTAAAAAAAATTTGCCGTAAACCACCAAATAAATGTTAAACTTTTATTTAAGTAGTATCAAAACAACAACAATTACAAACCAGAAATATTAATACAAAAAAAGAATGAAAATTGTTATTAATGTTATTCTTGGTTGTTGTACGAGTGAATACTTAACAAATTAGGATATTTTTGATATAATAAGTATGCTGGAACAATTTCACCATTAGAATATTTAACGACAGAACTGATTAAACTAACACAATATACAGTCCCACTTGTGCAGATCATGTTCAATTCATCTAATGACAAGCAGGAATCCGAAATATAAATAAACGAAGTATATGAAGATCGATAAATTTTTGGTAATACTTTTTCCCCGCATGATTTATTATTATAATTTGTTATTGAAAAATCTTTTGCCAACCATAATGAATATTTTTTATGATTAATTTTTTTATTCTCATCCCATCTAATGCATAAGATGTTATTGTTGAAGCGTAAATCATCCTCATGATCAATTGAAACAATTATTTTAGCTTTATAGAAAAAATATTTACAAGTAAAATATAATTTTAAAAGGTTTTGAGGGTTTTTTTGATTAAATAAAATATATGTAATGACGTCCGGAGGCAATGAAAATCTTTGTCGTCGAAGTTGAAAATTTTTGTAAGCATTTTTTCCTAATTTGGTCACTGTTTTATAAATAATTTCATATTGAATCTTATAAAGTGGCATACATGCTAGTAAACACAAGGAACCTAAACAATCCATTTTATTACATACCAAATAATTTGAATGGATAATATATGTGATTTGTTGGATTTTGTTAAATGCAAAATCAAACTGAAAAAGAGAAGAAATAATAATCTGCCAATCATAATCTTTCTCTTAAGCAATACCTGAAAGACATGAAATGTGAAAATTTCTTAAGGAACGTTCATTCAATTTTTGAAGTGTTTTCATGGATTCTAGTAAAAGCTGTTTTTGCAAATTCATTTCCCCTCTGAAGAAAATGAATTGATCAGGGATTCAATCC
The DNA here is from genome assembly GCA_024447215.1 of Panagrolaimus sp. LJ2400. Lineage (NCBI taxonomy): Eukaryota > Metazoa > Nematoda > Chromadorea > Rhabditida > Panagrolaimidae > Panagrolaimus > Panagrolaimus sp. LJ2400. Next base: position 812,865 of record JAMRYA010000001.1, on the reverse strand, counting down.
ATGCTTGTGATTTTTTTAAATTTTGAAGTCATTACTTTCCTGAATCTCAATTTGTTTCTTTGTTTTCGAGTTGAAGCTGTTTTAACAATTTTTTGTTCTAGTTTGTTACATTGTAAATTCATATATCTGTACAGATTAAAGATTTGTCTAATAACAGATAGACCTTTATTATGTAATTTTTTGAAATATGTAATTTGCGCTTTCATAAATATCTTCTGTAAAATGGTATTAATTTTTTTATTTAAATACGATAAAATACTTTTATAGTTTTGATTTCAGGCAACAGCTTATTAAGGATAGGTTTTGGGTTACTGTATCTGGCGTTGGAGACAAATTCCTTTTCTGACTTTATATTCAGAAATATGCAAGTAATTCATTCATCTATCTTTTTAACAAAATTTTTTGCAAAAAATGGATTAACTAATTTATGTATATCTTGTAAACAATATGAATAATATGCAGCTCCAATGGCAACAGCTTCATCAGGATTTTTGCCACAGTGATGTTCAGCATTTGAAAATTTTTGTTGAAGTAAATTTTTAATCATTGGCATTCTTGATCCTCCACCAACTTGTAAAACAATGGGAATGTCATTGACGCTACAATTGTTCTTGTCTAATACTTCATCAATTTTTAGTTCAATACATTGTAGAATTTCATCTGCTATCGTTTCAAAGATTTTTTGCGTGATTAAAATACTTCCATCATTTGATGGATCAAAATCATCCATATCTAATCTAAAAAGAATCAAACACTGAAAAAAAAATTCGCCTAAAAGTCGCGAAAATTGCTCACTTTTAGCCGAAAAAATAGCGCAATTAGCACCCCCAGCGGTTTTTTATGGCGCACTCCATGTGGCCAATATTTGGCAACATTTTGGCGATTTCTACGGCCAATATGAGGTGAATTTTTCGCTAAAACCGACAAAAATTTTTTGACAAAAATTCCTTGAAAATTCCAAAAATTTTGATTTTAAGATTCGGGCAGGATACCCTCTGCATATCCAAAATTTAACCCCTTTTTGACCCGGAGTTAGGTCCCGCAAAATATGCGGTGCGGGCCACAAATGCAACCCGTAAAAATTCTGGGTCACCCACTGAACCCAGAATTTTTTTCCACCCTATTAAGGTGTCCTTTTAAAAAAGGCATGTGGAAATAGCTTGCCGGTTTTATTCCCCATCAGTCTTTATCTCAACAGAAGAAGGTAAGAGAAAAGCCATGATCCAAAATGGTGTCAGACAGCGCAAGAGGCGCTCTCTCGTCAGAGAAAAAATAAAGGGCGAAAATCTAGCCGAATATGCAAATGGCTATTAATGTTTTCGCATGACTTTGGCAAAAAATTGACCACAAAGCTGCTAAAAATTCGCGAAAAAAGCGTCGCCAATTTCTTGCACTAAGCAAGTTGCGAATTTTTTTTTCAGTGAAATTAGTAATAATTAATTTTAATTAATTTACATATCATCATCAGCAACTGATAAGTTGTGTTTAATTTTTTGACATAATAATAGTAATTTTAATTTCTTATTGTCTGGTATACTGTAACCATGTGCAGCTTTCATTTCTTGAATAAAGTAATTCATTAGAATATCATCAAATGTTTTTCCACCAATTGTTGAATCTAAGACTAATGCGCTTACTTTTATTTCACCAAAATTATGTTGTAGAATGCTAAGATTTAAGGAACTTTGTCCAAGATCAAAAACTAAAATATTACAAATTGCACTTATTGATGGCATTTTTGTTAGATATGCAAATGAAACAGCAATTAAATCTGGAATAAAATTAACTCTTGTCCAGCCAGCAATATTTGCAGCAATTTTGATAGCATCTACTTGTGCTCTAGTTGTAGTAGGCGGCATAGAGATTACAACTTCGGTTAAAGTTTTGCCTTGAAAATTTTCAGTTTCTTTTTTAATATGTTTTAATAAAATTGATGCAACTTCTTCAGGATATTTGTAAATATCTTTATTACCTCTGGAAAGTTGAATTTTAGTTCTTTGATTAAAATCAACAATTTTAAAAGACCAAAAATTATTTGGAATAATTTCTTCAGGCTTTTTTCCAATAATATTATATAAATCAAATACGCTTGCATTTGCATGATATTGTAGCCGGGTAATAACAATTTGACCACATTTATCTTTTTTTTCTTCATCAAATGAAACATAGCTTGGAAGTAATCGTTCTCCCGTATTATCTAAAGCAAGTGCCTCAATTCCATTTGTTCGATTCACTGCCGCACAACATTTATTTGAACCCATATCTATTCCAACAGCATTAATTTCATCATCATTAGTATAAAATGGCTCTGGAACATAATATTTTTTTTCATACGCAAATTTTATTTGATTATCTTTTTTTATTTTTATATGTGGAACATATAAAAAATCAATATAAGTATCAATATCCGGGGAAGAAAGTGGAAGTGGTAAACATTTGATTGTATAAATTCCATTTTTATATACAAAAAAAATCATAAAAAAGTTTTGAAAATGTGGACAGAATACACTGTCTTTTATGCCATTGATTAGAATCTATAAAAAATGTCGTTAGTCTTTTGATTCATGGTCACTGATATACAGGATGATAAAAAAAGACCACAAATAATCGCTTGCAAATCGCTGCTGCTTTTGAATTTTAAGGGCTATTATAGTCTGTGTTTCCGATTTTTTAAAAAATCGCCATCGCCACCAGTAAAAAACATTGCCACCGCCACCGGGCGGCATGTCGCTTTGATCAGTCTTTGATCGTTTCGCAAAATCATCGCTAGGGGTAGCGACGGCACGACAACACTGTTTATAGTCAGGGGGAACATAAGATATATAATACAAATATTTTGATGGATTCTTATGAAAAAATGTAATCTAATTCATTCGCGTGCCCTTTTTTTGAGCTATTAAAAATTACGTGTAAAAATTGCAACTTTGGCGCATCATAGCAAAGTCTTCGGGATTATGCCCCAACAGTACCCCTTGCATTCATGAGTTTTCCCTGATTAAAACTCTAGAACAGCAATTAATGAGCGATTTTTTGTCCATCAAAAATACTTTTATCATCCTGTATCTTTTAAAGCTAAAAATAAAATCTTACTTTCATTTTTTTACAATCATTTTGTAAAGTAAAGGCAAAAGTTTTTGCCACTGGAAGTGGATCACCTATTGTAAGAACTTTAACTTTTTCATTTCCATATGAAATTAAAATATTCGTTGTCATTATCGGGAAGGTATTGTATTTCATTAAATCTTTATCTCTTGAAAGAATTCGAGCACATAAGAGAGCTCCTTTAACAATATTTCCTTTTTTGTAAATAATAATTTTGCTTTGAAGTTGTTGTATTTCTGGAAAAAGCGTATCTAAATTTATGCTTGATTTGCATATAATCAAAGCTGGTTTTTTCAATCTTCCATCTTTCAATTCCTGTTTGATTGATTGATTTGTTATTGGAGCATTAAAAAATATAAATTTGCCATTGTGATATTCCCATTTTTGACCACCATGTTTTTTATAACAAAAAAACCAAACAAAATCTCCTTCTTTTGGAATATATTTTTTCTTAATCTTAATCAATTCATTCAAAAATAATAATGTATAGTCATCACATATATGAACCCTTTCAAATCCAATTTTCCAACAATATTCCATTAATTGTTTTCGCATAGCATTTCCACATGTTTGCCATCCAATGATACATACACAACCAAGTTTTCCATTTATTTTTGATTGTAATTCTTTTAAGAATGTTTTAACAATTTTATTTTGTTGACCGCAAAACGGCATTTTAGCAATAAATTCCATATTAAATTTACGTTTTTTAAATTTTATTTGAAAAGTTTTTTGCGTTACTTCATTATAAGCTAATACTCGTCTTCTCAATATATCAATTCCAAAATGTAATACCATAATAAAATAGTTGACACAAAAACAACAATTTAATTTTCTGATTTGATGTTCGATGGTTGTTCAGTTGAATTTTCTTCTCAAAATAAAAAAAACCATTAAATGCATTTATTACTGGGTTGGTTATCTTTTGAAAGTTGATATTGATTAAAAAACAAACTTTTAAAAGATTTCTTTTTTTATTGGGTCGGAGACAATAAAAAATGCTGATAAAAAAGCATAGTTTTTAGCTAAATCAAAGGAAACATTTTTTCATCCATTTTTTAGCAGTGCTTTTTGAAAAAAAATTTAATAGGGTGCAGGCTTTTACGGATAATGCTAACATGTTAAATGTGATTAGTGAAGATCAATCCGACTCGATCCAACTCGTCAATCCGATAATCCGACTCGACGAAATTTGATTTTGAGTCGGATCGCGGTTCACTGATCGTGATTCCCGTGAAAGTGCTCATCCAGATATGATGCCATACAAAAATCAACTTTTTTTAACCCTTCCCTCTCTATCCGTCATACGTTTCCTTTGATCTTTTGTCGCACATTTATATATGGCTGACCCCCTCCATATCCTTGCATGACGTCATATCTGGATGAATCCAAAGCATCCTAAGGAAGGAATTAGTTTTAACTTAGATGATGGAATGTATTTCAACCTCGGGTTCATCAAGCATCCACAACTCATGTCTTTTAGTGGTAGATTCCGCCAGGACACAAATCTGGGATTATCAAGTCCAATTGAGTATTCAATTAACCTTTTTTTCTATTTTTCAGAAGAATAATCAAATGAATCCATCTCTAAATTCAAACACTACTTGTAGTTCATCTGATTCCGATACTGATGAAACAATTGACAACGCATCAGAAAATATAAATGATGAATCTGTTGATATTCGTGTAAATGAAATATTTGATTTATTTGATGCAAAATGTCCTATGAATTTGTTGAACAATGGCGATGCGGTGATATCGACGTTAGTCAAAGGTTTGCAATCTGTTCAGTAAGTCGTTTTAAAAACACAACATTCTTAACTGCTTTTTTAGCAAAGTGATTTACTATAAAGCAATATTTTTATTAATTCAATTAGTAAGCAACTGTAACAATGATAATGTTATCATCACAGCGATTATTGATGCAGGTTTTGCAGCTGCTATTATTAACTTTTTAAATATCGAAAATGTTCAGACTAAGCATGTAAAGATCATAACATGCTTTTGAGATAAAACTCAAACTTTTTTAGATTGCATTAAAGCTCATTAAAATAATATCAGAAAATAAAGATGAAGGAATATTATGGCTGCTTGATTCTAATTTCATAGCAAATTTATTAAACCTTTTTTCATCATCAGATAAACTTGTGGTAACATTCACAGCAACTATTGCACAAAATATTATTATGTATGCAGAAATAAATCATCAATTTTGGATTGATTGTGATCTTATCAGTTATATAAAGCATTTACTGATATTTCCAGATGATGATATTAAAATTGCGGCAATGAGAATTATTAAAGAAAGTTTAAGTGACAATGAAAATTATCCAAAACTTTTAATGGATGCTGGAGTTATACCCAGGGTACTTGAATTGCTAAAATGTGTCAGCAATGAAAATTTTGAAGTAAGTTTTTTTTGATGCACATCACTGCACGGTGTGCTGAACTAAACAATGACATTTTTTGAAATTCTGAATCCCGCGGATTCTGAATCTCTTTTTTTATTTTAGTGGTGACACAGAATAATGTGACTATAAGCTTTTTTGTGCGTTTACAGAATTCGTTTAACTATTACCGTTCTCTCGGAATCTAGGTTTTAAGATTTCACATTAAAAACAAGCAGGCGATCAAAAAATGTCATTGTTCAGTTCAGCACACCGTGGATGCGCAACGGGTGTTCAAAAACAACGATTTCGCAAAGCCCTGCAGCTGCAGGCCTGATTTCTATACGGTATATTTATAAAAGTTATGCATAACATGGTATAGACTATACTATAACTTTTATAAATATAACTTTTTAAGGTTGCTGTTGAGGATATCACTGATTTTATCCATAAATGTACTCCTGAAGATATTGTGCGTTTGATTGATGCAGATATTATTCCATTATTAATCAATGCATTAGAAACCAAAACACCAGTAATCATCTTTTATATTCTAATTTCCCTACAAAAACTTTTAAAAGAGGCTTCTAATCGTACACTTGAAATTTGTAAAAAAATTAAAAAATATGGTGGAGTTGATAAAATTGGTAGCTTACTAAATTATCCTACTATTCATGTTTCTGTGGCAGCAAATGACATAATTTCAACATATTTTTCATCAGAATATCATGATGATAATGACATCATTTTTCCTGAAGTTGATTTTGATGAAATGTATGGTAAAGGTATTCGAATTAATACACGAGCTCATCTTCGACAGCATCAACATGGTCAACGACGATGGAAATATTTTCAGCAACGTTATCGTTGGCTGTAATAAAAAAAATTGTTTTGTCAGTTATATTTATGTCCTCTAGTTACTACATTGCAATTTATTTTACACATAATTCAAATAAATTAACACATACATAAATAATATCAAGAACTCAGTTAAACATTAAATACACTTATTATAATAGAAATATATTATGCTTCAAAAGATAAATTATCACCGGAATTTTGATAAATATTCTATTCATCTTCCTTTTCTTCTTCTTCATCTTCTTTTTCTTGTTCATCATCAGTTTTTGCTGCTGCAGTATCTTTTTCCTTTTCTTCTTCTTTATCAGGCTTTGATTCAACTTCATCATCAAAAATTTCAACCAATTTTCCACCAGCATTACCACCACTACCATTTCCATGAAACATTTCTTCAATATCATTCAAAATCTTTTTTCGAAGATCTTCATATTCAGTAACCATTCTTTCAATAACACCATCAATAACATCATTGATATCTTTCTTAAGAATTTCTAATGCATCATTTGGTGTTACAGTTGCTGTTGTTGCTGCTGGTAATTCTTTTGATGTTGTTGCAATAGCAGCCGCTAATGACAATGATGATGGTGATGCTGCAGCGGCAGCAACAGGTGAAGATGATGATGCTTCTGCTGCAGGTGGTGCAGTAGGTGGTGATGAATATTGTTTGAGAGCAATTAAACCAGATCTTCCATATGCTGCTTTCTTTGCTGGTGGAGGTGAATGTGATGGATCAATATATTTATTGGAAAATTTTGGACGGTTTTTATCAAATAATGGATGTGGAGTTGGAACACGATCCTAAAAATAGGTTAATATTAGTTAAAAGTTCATACATGGCTGAAAATAAGTTTAATGAGAGATAACTTTTATGGGGAAGCCTGTCAAAAAAAGTTTTGTTGAACAAGCTTTTCCTGTAGTCTAGGGCCAAAATAGGGAAGATGAAATTAAAGAAGAAGTTCTTCCATCTATTCCCTAATATTTTGCCCTTGGTATATATTTATCAGTTTAAAAACAACAAGACAATTGCCGGATTCGTCCAGCAACAGTCGTCGTTTAACAATGACGATAAGTTTTTACAAAAGTCCAAGAAACTTTTAGTACCCAAGACCGCTGAACTTTTCTATCCAGTTTAGTGAATCCCAGCAGTTGCTATTGCAGTTATTATCCATTCTAGCTCATAAATGTACTGTTAAACCCACCAATAAAATAATAATAACTTGACCAAAAGGAAAGCACACATATATGCCATATTAGCAATATATATACTTATTCAAATACAGTTTTATCAATATTTACTTTCTCCCATCATCAAAACCAGCAAAACCAACTCAGTTTTTCTTAAATTTGTTTCAATGTTCGCAGTTTAATCCTTCAACAAACTTTTCCCTCCCCTCAAAAAAACCACAAAAATAGCTTACTTCACATGTTGTAGTTCTTCGCTTTCGATCTGAACGACGTAATCGAGGAGTTTCTTGAAGGTTTGACATTCTTTTTAGCTTCTTTCTTTGTTTTGTTGTTTGATGCTGCTTCAAGTCTTTGAACTTTTTTTTCACGACGACAAAAATCAACTTTCTTTTTGATTGTGTTTTTTTGTTCACAAATGAATGAATGAAAAAAAGCTTTGCTAAATTTTTTGTCTTTCAAAGAATGCAAATATCCGTGAGAAAGATGAAGATGATAGCAAAAAGGAACGTTAAAAAATTTGAATATTTTTGATTTGTAAAAAGAATGCTGTCACATAAAAAATTGGAGCTAGCTGTTAATAAGATCCCTTCAGTTTTAACAAACAAGCATTTTTTCTGAAGATTACCGTTTTTGTAAATTAATTTAACATTTGCCAGGTTTGTGTCCACAAAGAATTTATGATTCAGTTTTAAACTATGACCACATTTAATAACAAATAGCGATTTAAGAAAATTTCCTTGAATCACTTATTAGGATTAATTTAACAGATGAATTCCACTTGCTTCTCAGTTTAAGATTAAAATGAATGCCATGATGCATTTCAACATTTTTGTGCAGTTTAATTATGATTAACCCCTTTTTAGTAGCGGTAGATTCACCACCGCACAAGTCTCAACATTTAAAATAAACTTGAATTTAATATCTTTTTAACGCCATCACAAGCAGAAACGCTTGAACGTTTTATCTGCTTTTCTTTCTTACAGTTTTTTCTATTTAATAACAAAAGATATCTAATTGTTGATGCACAACATTCATCTTGATGTTGTATAAAGGCAGTTTTGTTAAAAAAATTATATTATCTCATTATGCAGTTTCATTAAAAGTAAATAAATGTGCTGAAATACAGTACTCCAAAATTATAGATAGATTTGTTTGGTGAAAATGCCCCAAGCAAATGATTTCAAGCCATTACTGAGCAGCCAGTTTATGTTTTTCAACACATCCAAATGTATTAGTTTTACTCTTTAAAACGTTATAAAATTACAATAAGAATACTTTAAAACGATACAGTTTGAGACTCCTTTCGAATAAAAAAATATTAATAGCCAAAAATTGGGCACAGTTTTAAAAAGTTAACCTATTAGAACCAAATCTTAAAAATAAATTAGCCAAAAAAGCTTACACCTTTTCCTGCAAAATTAATTACAGTTATTAATATAATATATTTTTTTAATGTTTTTCATTCATGGGATTAATTTATTGGAAACCAGATACCTATAAAAAAAACTAAAATAAAAAAGTTTATTTAAAGTCTCAGTTTACCAGCGACTACTGTAACTCTTCTTAGTCAAAGGTTGCTGTTTAGTAGTTTTCAAAAAAGATTTAACTTTTAACTTTAAAATTGTTTTTTTAATTGTGTTTATACTTTGTCAGTTTTATTAGCAATAGTTTTTTTTTAAAATTGTTATCATCACTGCTACAGGGCCGAAAATTGGGGGATGGAACTGCGGGAAGTTCCACCCCCTTTGTTCCAAATTTTGTATGAAAAAATTAAACTTATACTAGATAAAATGAGATTTTTTTGATTTGTTTTATGAAAGTTCCACCTCCTTGCTTTTAACCAATTTTCGGCCCTGCACTGCTAACCTGCACTGCTAACAATGAAATAAAGTTTATTTTTGCATACAAAATAAATAAGAAAGAACATATATTTTTTAAAATTCACAGAATTTCGTAAAATGCATAAAAAAATCAATCAAGCAAACGAATTTTCTTCTTCAACAGTTAACTTAAATTTAATTAATCTTCGTCGATATGTTTAATTGTACTTGATTCCTGCCGTGATGATGAAGGTTGATGTCTTTGAGCTAAAGTATGAGTTAAATATTCAACAGCTTCTTTCATTTCTAAAATATTATTCTGTGCTGTTAAAATTGCTTTTCGAACTTCCGCTAAATCTTCTGATTCTCGATGTTTTTGATATGGAATGTCTCCATCATCTTCTGTTGCAATTACAGCAGTTGCAGGCTCCTGAAAAGAGAATTTTTGATTAAAAAAAAGATAGGATCCACATGCTCAGTTTTTTAGAAGAATGAAATTTTTGACGATCTTAGTGACTGTCATTTAACAGTATCCTGTTTAAAATGACATTCACCAGGATTGTCCTTTCCAAAAAGGATGGTATTCAGTCTATACAAAAATATCGTCATTAAGCCGAACCCAATTGTTGTTGCAGTTTTTCCGAAATTTTTTTAAACATGTTTTAAGCGTTAAAACAAATTAATTAACGCTTAAAACATGTTAAAAAACATAAATTAATAAATAAATCAGTTGTCATTAAAATTTATACTTGATTTAAAAAATGATGAAAATAAAGATGGCAGCTTTATTTCTTTTTTGAACATACAGATTTTGGCAGTTTAAAATTCAATAAAATAAAGCTCGCGTGATCAAGGTAAAAAAATTGCTTATCAGTTTTGCGAAAAATTTAAAAGAAAGTTAAACGTTTTATTTAAACAGAATATTTTATGCAACGTCCATTTTCTTCATTGCTTTTTGATATTTTTTAAAAATAAATATAAAAAGCAGTTTTTGGGAATTTCTTTTCACAGATTTGATGGCTGCACAACTATCTTCTACGCAGTTTTTTATCTTTATTAATTCTATCAAAATGCGAAACGCCATAAATTATTCTACAGTTTAATATTTAGCATTGATTACTCTTACGTTTAAATACAATTCATAAAATTTGGTGAGCAAAATGGCCGTGGCAGTTTTGTCTTTTTTTAAGAATCCCTAACAAGGGAGGTTCCAGACATGATCTGGGCTTTAAGCAACCAAATATGGTTTAAGGGCATCATAGGGACCCAAAAACATCCCCCAAAAAATATTACGTGCCATGGCCAAGTTTACGCCGTTTTTTGGGCGATTGAAAATTTTAAAATAACGACGTTCTTTCATGTGATGCATTTCTTGCATCCAAGAACACAAGCCTTAGTGGCGCAGTGGGGATGACGCTTGTGTTTCACTTTTTGTGTCACAGGTTCGACTCCGCGTGGGTCAACTTTTTTTTTGCTTTTTTTTCTTCATTTAATTTGAAAAATGACATCAAAATACTTTAAAATTATTATTAAAAATTTATTTTTTGTATTTTGATTCCTTTGGAAATTAAATTAAAAAAAAGTGCAAAAAATTAACGCTATGTTTAGATTTGATTTTTCTTTTTGAAAAAATGAAAAAGCAAGACATCAGTGCTAAATATATGGATTTGACTGAAGCATCAGTTAATTGACAATTATAATTATCGAAAAAAAGTTTGTGTAAGAAGGACCCTTTAAATATCTGTTTCTCCGTTTTTTCTACTGTAATTTCAGTCGAGAACGTTCTTACTTCTTCTTTTTTTCGAGGCGCTGTTTTTTTGTTCCTATTTTAGGTGTATTATTTTTTTCTGCTGTTGAGCGCTTGCTCATTATTACGTGTGATATAATAAATATTGTTTATTGTTCTGTTATTTCAATCATCTTTTCAAAAAAGAAAGCAGACAAAAATAATGTGTGATGAATTCGTAATACAAGAATCATTTGAATTGCCACGGCAGCAATCTGTTCAAATTAATGGATCAGAAATTATTCAATTTAAAGCTGCGCAAAAATTAGCTAATAATTTTAAAGTATTTTGATGTCATTTTTCAAATTAAATGAAGAAAAAAAAGCAAAAAAAAAGTTGACCCACGCGGAGTCGAACCTGTGACACAAAAAGTGAAACACAAGCGTCATCCCCACTGCGCCACTAAGGCTTGTGTTCTTGGATGCAAGAAATGCATCACATGAAAGAACGTCGTTATTTTAAAATTTTCAATCGCCCAAAAAACGGCGTAAACTTGGCCATGGCACGTAATATTTTTTGGGGGATGTTTTTGGGTCCCTATGATGCCCTTAAACCATATTTGGTTGCTTAAAGCCCAGATCATGTCTGGAACCTCCCTTGTAAGTTAGAGATATCAGTTTAAATTTAAACTATTCTAGCAAAATTAGATTTATGCAATGAAACACATTTGTGTTCCGTTAAAAGTTATAACCAAAATGTACACATACTCAGTTTAAAAACCCTTTTTTAAATAGACACTTACATAAATAGACATTTCTTGTCGCATTGCATTTTTAGAAAGACCAAGCCATCGAAAGCATTGCCGAAAACCAGCAATTGAAAACCAATGTTTCTCTCTTTCGGGATCTTTGAGCTTTCGAAATCCCCTCCAACATTGCCTTCGCAATGCCTCAGGCATAATAGTTTCAACATGTTGAATTGTTTCAATTTGTAGACGAGTTCGAGTTCTTGCAGCTTTTTCTAGCGTCTTGGACGTATCACTGACAGCCAAACCAATCAAGAGATTCATCAAGAATACAGTAACCGTAAATAAAAATAAGAAAAACATTGTATAAGTTAAAAGGGTAGCTTTCGGGGCAATTGTATCTTCATATTCAAACTCTCCAATCATCATTACTAGAGTTCGAATAAGGGTTGTAAAAAATGATGCGATACCGCGCTAAAAAAATTGTTGTTAATTGTGAAACAGTTATTACAAAATGTTCCACCATCACAGTTAAATCAATTAAATTTATTGTAAGTAACTTACTTCTTCGCCTAGAAGAACATGAAATGAAACAACAAATGGCAGTAAAAACATTACAAAAACTGGTGCAAATCGTAGGAAGGACATTACGCTGTGACTGACCTAAAAATTGAATGATCGATTGGTTATTTCAGTTTTTTCAAAGATACTTTAACTATAACAAGAAAAAAGATTGCTTGGTATATACAGTTTACTATTATCGATAACATCCTTTTTTAAAGCAGCATTTTCACTAATACGAAAAATCATCATATTTGCAGTTTTCAATAAATCAAATAAATTATAATTGAGCCAAAATTTAATATTTTCAGTTTTTTTGTATTACAAAAAACACAAGCTTATTTTATTTTATCTTAAAAATGCTCAACACCAGTTTATTTTATTTTCAAAGCTTTTTTAAAATTTGAAAAACATTATTTAAAAAAAATTCTAATTTACTAGTGAAAAGTCCGCCAGTTGAATGCTCAGTTAAAGCAGCATGTTGACAATGAAAAGAAATGTGTAGTTTAGTTCTTTTATAAAAAACGTCAAACATAAAATTTTTGCCGTTGGTGCATTCAAACGATTATCCAGTTTGGCTTGAATCAATATCAATTTTAAGAGAATTTGGGAAGCTGCAGTTTTTTTAAGGAAACATCATTAAAAGATATTAGTTTTTTGATTATAATTATGATTCCAAATACAGAAGAATACTTACAAAATAGGGTAATACTTTTAAATTTTATTAAGGTAAGCTCCGCTGCTTAATTCTTATAATAAAATCATCAGATGGTCGTAACAGTTTAAATTTTTTTGAATTAGAAAAGCAAAAAACAGTTTTTTGACTATTTTGAAATGAGATTTAAAATTCTATTTTTAAGCTATGTACTATCACATTTAGCGATACAGATCGACTAAAATAACCAAAAAATTTTCTATTTGTTCATCATTCACAGAAGATTGAAGCAGTTTCAACAAAGATTTCAAACTATATTATCTTTTTTTTTTCTGTCATCAAGCATCTACAGTTTCAATATACATAAATTACTTACCATTAAAACATAGACACCAAATCGCGGCAGTTTCTTGACCAAATTTAATAAATTAAACCATCCACAAAAATTAAGAATAACCAAAACCCTCCATTGTTGCGTCACATTTAAATGTTTACAAAGTGGCAGGCCAGCTGTAAATGTCAAAAAAACAACCAAAAAATCTAGCCATCGAGATTTTGGTTTTCGATCTCGAAATAGCTTGAATAATGCCAGGACCGAATGAATTACACCAAATACTACAAGAATGATTTCTTGCCATGACTGTAAAATATTTGTGATTAATTTTTGCCAAAAAAAATAATGGAGCAGTTTTTCAAATTTGTAATTAATTACCCTTTTTCAAAAGCGAAAATTTTATTTCAAAATTTTTAGAGCACACATGCAATTTAGTTTCATGATCTCTTTTAACAATCTTACTCCAAGCTACGCTGATCGCGGAAAACGGTGGTAACTGAAATAACATTTTTTTAACTATACTAATATTATTTCAGTTTATTTTTTTTATCCAATAAGCGTTACAGTAAATAAGTCATTGTTACGCAAATTACGCTAAAAATTAAATAAGGGCGATGTATTCATATTCAGTTTTTTTTGCAACTAGACGACAATTCTGGGCACCAGTTTTTTTTAAAGTTTACCTTCAAAATTTAATTTGTTTTTTGGGATAACATTTCTTATCTCAGTTTTAGTACGTTTGAACCAAATCATGTTCAATTTTTTTAAATCAAGATTGTAGTAAATAAACGTTTTTTTACTTAACATTTGTTTGTACCATTCCAGAACGTCAAAGAAAAGTCAGTTATAAACTTATCTTTCGATTAAAATCATTGATTCAGTTTTTATGTTTCCGAATTGCTTTGATGCCAAAAGGGTACAAAAAAATCAACAGCAGTTTTGCTTTCTATTTCTAAACCCTTATCCATCTAGCATTTTGTCACAGTTTTTGCGCATCAGAATTATTGTTTTGCCGATATTAAAAAAGTTGCCAGTTTTAGCCTTTTATCACGCTTGTTTCAGTTAAAGCCCCCAAACAAAAATGCATCAACTTACTTCCATCATACATTCACCAGTATAATTTAGTCTTTCTTTTTCTTCTTCTGTCATCACTCTTTCCGGTTTAATATTCACAGTTGTAAATGTTAAAAATAGCACAAATATAAAGAAATATGTGCATACTGCAAAGGTTTGGGTCAGTTTAAAACAATGAAATTTAATCAATAAGCCACTTACAAGAATAATATCCCCATTTAGCAAAGTGATTCCATTTCGTTGTAACATATGATTCAACAAGGTCATGTGAAAGTAGCTCAAAATGATTGTATTTTAACTAAAAATACATGGTTTCAAAGTGGATACCAGTTTAATTAAGCTTTTACCATTAAAGTTAGAGGATGATCAGAAATAATTTGTTCGTAATTTGGTTCACGACTTTTAGCTTCTCTCTTTAGTTTTCCAGCATTATCGTCATCCATAGGGTAATAAGGAATCAATTCTTCAGCTAAAAAAAGAATTAGTAAAGAAATGCAGTTTTTTTATGAAGATTTTCAAGAATGCAGTTTTTGCCGAAATTTTCAAATCAAATTTTTAAATCAATTTTGTAAGCTTATTGATGTTAGGCATCCGCAGTTTTTAATATTGTTTTTTTACATAATTCTGTTTTAAAAAAGAATCCTATTTTTTAACATTCACGAAATCAAAAAATCTGTAACACATAAATAATGTCCTTTTGTGCAACAGTTTCAAATATGGTTAATTTTTTTACCGTAATAACATTTAAATTTTAACCCTATCAGTGAGCCCACAGTTAAATCCCTCTAAATGTATGTCATCAATAATCAGGCACTATCATAATCAAGGAAAGTATATTACCCAGGATTCAGTTTTAGTTATTATATAAAAAGAATTTTAAAGCATCAAATTTAACAAAAATGATTTACTTTCTTGCTTCCCTCCTAGATTTTAACATCTTAATTTAGTGTTATCATATTGCAGCAGATTCTTCATCAGTTTTATCTTTTTTTAAATATAACTTTCCTATCATTCAACAGTTTTTATTTGTTTTTTTTATTTGTTTTTGCGGCAATAAAATATATCTTTAATCGAAAAACCAATCATTAGCTCATTTAAAAATGCTTTAATAAACTTCACCCCTAAATGCCATAAAATGACATTCAATATCGTATCCAAAATCAGTTTGATCGTTTGCTGCCGTCGACATTTGGACTCAGTTTTTTTAGTAAATAAAATTATTAATTTTTAACGCAAATTTCACCGCAGTTATTACTATTCTTTAAATTCAACTCCCTCCTTTTTTTAACAGTTTTTATTTCACAAACTAGTCGTCTTCTAAATGCTAAATGTTTCAAATCAGGCAAAGTTTTTAAATTAAAATCATTCCAGTAGTTGTTATTAGCTCAGTTTTAAAAAAAGACAAAACTCCTAAAATTTGGCCAACAAATCATTTTCACTTAACCTTGAACAAAATTAATTGCTACATGTATCAGTTTATATTTCTTTATAAAAAGTTTAAAAAAACTTACTACTTCGAACTTTTGGATTTAGTGTACATTTCTCATCAGTACATTCTAACTCCAAATCTGGAACATAATACACATCATCAAGATATTCAAATAAATGATAAATATCTTTTCCAGCTTGATGAATACACTTGTCAAAGACAAGTTTAGCCATCAGCGGCATTTTAATAATTAACATTTGCATCGGAGATTGTGGATGTGGATCTAGCTCAGTGGAAGGCTTAAATCGTCGACGAATGATTCGTTCCCAATGTTTATTATTTAACAAATATTTAACTCCATCAACAAAGCCCGTTTCTATCGCCAAATCTAGACATGTTTGATTCTGTTCATTCACTTGATCAATAACTGCATATCGCCTTTCAAGAATTGATTTTAAAACTTTTAGTTGCTTTTTTTCAACGGCATCATGCAAAGGGAAGACTTTTCGATTTTCATCTTCATCATCTCGAAGTTCTTCTAGCAACAGCTTTATCACCGGAAGATCGCCGTCTTTGATTGCAATATCCAGAGGAATCTTTTTTCCATCAATTTTTGATATAGTATTTGCGCCATTATTAATCAGGAGTTTTATCATTGAAAGTGATCTTTTCTTTACAGCATAAAAGAGTGGAGTTGCTTGAAATTTATCCAACAGATTGATAGAGCACAGTGAAACTTCTAGCAATTGTTTTGCAATATTTTCATGTCCATTTGTTGCTGCAATATGCAAGGGCGTTTGTAAATCTGCATTTCTCAAATTTATTTCAGCATAAAATTTTATGATTGTCTAAAAATGTGTAAAATTAAGTCGAGGTAATGGACATCAGTTTTTACTTACCCTAAAAATTTCAATATTTCCATTTTTTGCAACATTGTGTAGTGGGGTATCCAGCTCAATATCAGGTTGTCGAAGAAGTGAACGCATTTTTTTACGAAATTTTTCTTCATGTGTTGTTGACATTAAATACTAGAATATTAAATTTAGATTAAAATTCTTTAATTAAAATGTTTAGCCTATAAAAAGTGTGCTCTCAAGAAACCTAATTTCCTTTCATTGAATTAACATCCCAGTTTTAAAAATATTTTATTTTCTTCTTTGCCTTTTAAGTTTTGATAATCCCACCCGAATCGCAAAATCAGTTTTACTTTTTGAATAATTTAATGTATCCACCTTTTTTTCAGGTGGATACATTAAACAGCAGTTTAAAATTCTTATTCTTTAGCTAAAAATCCATATTTAACAGATCAGTTTTAAATTTTATAATTTCGTTTTTTCTTATGCTGCTGAAATTGGGATTCAATTTAATATCCTTATTTTACTATTAAAGCCATTAAAATTTACTTATTCGGATGCTTTTTCAGAAAAATAGTGAACCTGAAATATTATATTTTCAGCTCAAGTTTATTTTAAATGACAAATCATTAAAAAAGACAATTTAAAGATAATCGCTTTCATCATGGTGCCCAGTTTAAACATCTCTTTCCTTAAAAAAATTAAGTTTAAATTTTCCTAAATAACTTATCACCTGAACCATCAATAACAGTTAAATTTTTAAGATATTCTAATTACTTTTAATACATTTATTCCACCATTATCTCAGTTTTATTCTAAAAAAAATTTACCTTAACAACTTTTGTTGAATTATGCTTTGTTGCAACACCCAAAATTGTTTCACCATAGAATGATAACGCTGTAATTAATGCTCTTTCATGTAATACCTAAAAAAATTATTCAAGAAAGAATATGAAAAGCAGTTTAAAATTAATAAATATTACTTTAACAACTTCCACACTATCTCGGCTTGCTGCAGCTAATAGCGGAGTATAGCCTTTTTCATCACGAGCTTCCAAATTTGCATTTTTAAATAGCAATGCTTTCACCAGCAAAACACTGTCTTCTTCAGCGGCAAAATGTAAAGGAGTTTGTCCACGATAATCTCGTTCTTCAGTTGTCCAGCCATACTGAAAAAATGAATTAAATGTAACAAAAAGGGTATTAGTTAAATGGAAATACTCAATTGCAGTTTAACAAACACCAGCTTCTGTTTAATGGCTTAAGAAAAAACAGTTTTATTATAATAAAAAATGAGTTTATATTACTTCAAAATTTTGCAGTTTTCAGTTTTATTCATCCAAAAATTATCAAAAAATGTCATCACCCTAACTAGCGTCGCCGAGACAACTCCTGAACAAACTTGCGATAATCAGGTAGAAAAAAAATCGCCACCTATTCTGAACAAATCAGATAGAATCGCCAAGAGTTGTACCTGATTTGTTCAGAATAGGTGGCGATTTTTTTTCTACCTGATTATCGCAAGTTTGTTCAGGAGTTGTCTCGGCGACGCTAGTCAGGGGCAGGGAATTCAGTTTTACGCTTTTGTAAAAAATAGCATCCACAACTACAACGCTTGCAATCTCAGTTTATTTTTTTAAAACCGTTCAAGCTGAAACAGTTTTTCACCTTAAAATTCGATACACAAAAATCATTTACAGAATATAATTAAATGCTAAAACAAAAAGAAACCCAGAGCCAGCGTTTAATATTATAAAATTCATCCAAACACATTTATAAAAGATGATTACCTGGAATGCAGTTTTAAAATATTTCTTAAAAATCTAACATGCTTTGGTACAACTGTCAGTTATATGCGCTATATTATTTTCAAGATTTTGTATAACTTTTTTTAGTCTTTGAAATCATAAATGCTGTTTAAAAGTTTGTAAAGGCGCTTAATTTTATTTTATTTGCTTCAGATAGCACATACATGTACTTTGCTCAAACATTATATATCTGGCTGTCATCAAGTATTCAAAACAGTTAAAATTATTAAAGTTTTGTCAAAATCACTAATCTCAGCGGCAAAGCAACTTTGCATAGCTTAAATCATTTATGTTTTTTAAATATCAATAGTTGAGATTGTTTTGTTGCAACTTCGTTATTATGTAATATTTTATACGTTCTAAATTAATCCCGAAATACTAACAGTTGTAAATTTGATTTAAAGTTCAAGAGTGTTAATTGACAGTTTTTTGAATTTTTTTTTCTGTGTTATTATTTTTAATAAAAGTAAAAATTTATTATCCGCATAATGTTTTTAATTGTTGATCTGCTTTTGATGCAAAAGATGCACATTACAGTTTAAAAATTTTTTTTAATTTTTTATCCCAAAAACTTTCGGCCAATTGGTAGCCAGTTAATTTTTGTCAAACAATGTTCAAGACAATGTTACAGTTTTTGTAGATTTGAAAAAACATCTACAGCCATTATAAAAACTGCATTTTAACAGAAATTAATTAGATATTAACTAAATTTTTTAGTTATGCTAAATCAACCTACATTGTCTCGCCGCAGTTTTAAAAACCTTCTTAAGCTATCATCGGCAACTACCAGTTAAAAGCATTAAATTTTTTTCAAAGCCAAACTAACCTCAATCAACAGCGAAACCATTTCCGGGCTTTTCTTTTGCGCGGCCAAATGTACCAGCAAAGTTTCATGAGAATGCTGGCTATGTGTTGAGACATGAAACTTCAACAAAAATTCAGCAATTTCTAGCCGATTATGTTCCACCGCTAATCGAATAGCAGCAATTCCATTTGAATTCTTTGCACAAATATATCCTTCTTTTTTATCTTTATCAATTGCCATTATAATTGCTTTTACAATTTCAACATTATCTGAGCACCGGACAACAAAATGCAACGGGGTATTCCCATTTTCATCTCCAGCACTAGGATTTGCGCCATTTCGAAGTAAATATTTGATTATTTCTTCTTCTTCGTATTGACATGCAAAATGCAAGGGGGTCATTTGAGTAATGGATTGTTGAGCATTAACATTTGCTCTTAGGCTTATCAGTTTTTTAACAAATTCAAAATTTCCTGACATGCATGCATAATGCAAGGGGGTAGTTCGAAAGGAATCAATAATATCTGGAAAGCCATCAGCTTCTGCTGCATTGAGAAATACTTCTGCCAGTTCATCAACATTAGTTGTAGCACGTTGATGGGAAGGTTGTCCACCATAGAGGGCAATAAGATGCAAGGGTTTCAGTAAATTGTATGATGGAGCTTTTGATCCAAATGTTTTATCCCATGTATTTGGAACTTCTCGAACATCTTTTGCGAATCCATTATTTATAAAAAATTTTGAAGTATCAAGCGAGCTTCCAAGGGCAGCAAAATATACTGGGGGTTGTTGATATTTTAGAGCCTAAAAGTGAATTCGAAGAAGCAGTTTTTATAAAAAGTTTTTTTAAGACATTGATGAGCCAAGCGGCGGCAGTTAAATATTAAAAAATTAATTATAGTTTTTATTCTTGAAGTTTTAGAACATGAAAGTTTATTTTAATTGAGGATTTGAAAATGGCAGTTTTACAAAAGGTTTTAGAATCTCTGAAATAATTGTTCAAAAATTACAGCTTTTAAAATTTTTATAAACGTGCTACTCGTGACAGTTTTTAATAATTAGAAAATTAATTGTAGTTTCTGTTTCTGAAATTTTTGAGCATAAAAGTAAATTTTAATTTTTGATTTGAAAATGACAGTTTTTTCAAACTCTATACAAATACCCTAGCATATTTCCACTAAAAATAATTTTCAATTCTTCTTGACAAAACTCAGTAAAAAACATTAAATTAAATTAGCAGTTCTTTTTGTTTTATTTTTACCGTCTTTTTTTAATTGATGCAACTGACAAAACAGTTTTAAATAATGAGTAACTTGACAATAAGCATTTACAATAAAACTCAAAAACGGCGGTTTTTCAGTTATAAAAAAACGTACCTTTTTATCATCATGACCTGCATGCCTTTTAATAGGTTGAAATAAATCATTTCCATGTTTTTCAGCCAATTCTTTCACTTTTACAACATCATTTTCAAAGGATCTCTAGAAATTAAATTTATATTATGTAAATGATGTTCATTCAGTTTAATATATTTTCATTAGATTTCAATAAGCCACCTCTTATTACTCTAATGAAACTCTTGTCAGTTTTTATCCTTCAATTTTTTGAACAAAATTTTGCTTTAAAATTGCTCAATCAGTTTACATAAATGTTTTACAGGCTTTTAATTTTACAACCCTTTTTTATTGACCCGTTTTATTCCTCCTTAAAAATTTGCAGTTTTGTTTCAATATAGTTTTACTATAAAATATTTAAAAATCTCGTTCCAAAATCTCCACGACACTTTAAAAAAATTAGACATATAAACTTAAACATCAATTTTTATTATGATAGTTCATTTATCAAAAAAAACATTTTCCTAATAAAAAATGATAAATCTGATGATCACAGTTTTAAAAGAAATCGGTAAAAAGGAAAGCTTTTAGCTGAAAACGCAATAACCTTTAAAAAAATTTTTATGCGTGTTATAACCTTTAATTCTTGATTTACTGAAAAATATATAAAAGAACAGCATAAATAACTGAAGCACAGTGTTATAAAATAGTTTAATCATTACCGCAGTTATTTAATAACACTTTTTTTAACTTTACACAGTTTTTACCGAAGTGTTTTTTTGTTTAAATTAATTTCTTTTAAATAAATATAAAAAATGCGTTAATGCTATGCAGTTTATTTTTTTTAAATCTGAATTTTGCAGGTCCTTACAGTTTTTCTTCTTATTCTCTCTAAGAACAAAATTTTCGATAAGCTTACAGAATCAGTTTTTTTTCCCTGAATTTAATAAACAATCTATTAATGCAGCTATTCCTCTTTAAATTTAAATTTAGGTCTTCAAGTTAATCTTGGTAGTAAAGAAAAATGTTTTATCTTCAAATAGAAATTTTTTTTGTAAGCCAAAAGTGTATTAACCTTTTGATACTCAGGGCCGAAAATAGCAGGGTGGAACTGGTTCCACCCCCTTTATTCTAGATTTAAGGTGGAATTTATAATATCTTACTAGATAAAACTAGACAGTTCCATTCCCTTATAAAGGAGTTCCACTCCCTTACTTATGACCAATTTTCGGCCCTGATTGATACTGATTTATCAGTTTTCAACTTACCAACCCTCTAAAAAATTTTGTGTTCCCTTTAAATTAACTGAATTTTTAAGTTAAAACACAGTTATTAATCTTTTTACTTCTCACCCCTCAAACTAATCAGTTAACTAACTTACCATATGAATTAAGTTTTCTTCTTTCCAATGATCTTTTTCATTTCCACCAATTTTATTTCGAGCTTTTCGATATCGAATCCCAGAATTATCATTATCTATTTTAATACTTAATAATTGACTTTTTCGTAGCCTTGATGATCCAGATGGAGTATTAACAGAATTAAAATTAATTTCAGAAGCTGTTCCTAAATCAGTATCATTATCATCATTTAACACTTTTTCATTATTGATGATAGCAGCTTTAAAATCATCAGTACTTTTTACTGAAGCCGTTCTCATAATAACAATTATTGATTATTTTTCATGTTTTGGGAGATGTGAAAAAAAAGTAAACACACCAACGCAAAAACAAATGAAAAACAAAAAAAAATAGATCGAACAAATTATCACTTAAAACCGGTTTTTTAAAAAAAGTGAACCCTTACCAATGCTTGGTGTTGTTCCTTCACTTGTTCGATTTCGATTTGTTGGGTCAAATGCACCTCCAGTTGAACGATCACGTAGAGGGATTGTTTCATGTTCATCGGCGGCATTGTTGTCGTCTTTGAATACGAGTCTTAAAGTATGTCCAAGTTTTTTCATCTTTTTTTAATTCTGATAGTGATTGATAGTAATCAAAAATAAGATTAAGTTGATTAAAAAGTGTTACTATCAAAAATAATCGAATCCAGTTTATAAAATTTAAGTAAACGCAAGGGTATCTTTTTTGAGTCTGATAACAATTGATAGTAATCCAGACTGAATAACGGTAAATGAAAGATAGTAATCCAGAATATAAGAAAGTTGTCAAAAAAGTGTTACTATCCAAGATATGAAAACAATGGCAGTTTTAAACTTTTTTAAATTTTAATAAATATCAAATCCACGAATTCAGTTTAACATTAAAATTGCCCCAAACACAAAACGAAATAGTTTTAATTTAATGCTGCTCAATAATGAAAGTAATTCAAGAATATATAAACTTTGCACGAAATGATTACTGTCAAAAAAATAAATATTTCAATTAATCCAAAATTTTGAATAAAAATATTAATGTTTGAGATTCTGGTAAATATTACAGTTTATTAACATTAAAGTAATCCATCAAAATGGCAGTATTTCAAGCACATAAGCAGTTGAAATGAATTAACGCCTCTGCAAAAATTTCAGTTTAAAAAAAATAAGCTTAACAAAAATCCTTTACTTCTTCTTTTTTCTCTCCTGATAAAAAACAGTTTTTACAAGATTCTATTTTTTTCTTCCATAAAAGGGAATATACACTTTTTTTCCTCCTTCCCGTTTTTTTTCTTCTTTAATCAATATTATTTTTTTACAATACAATAAAAATAAATATGACGAGGCTTGCTTGTTTCCAACGGGTTGTCTCTTCGATAAGATTCAAGTGCGTAAACGTACAAGCAAGGATGAATAGGAAAATCGAAAGGAAAAAGAAAATAGAGAGGAAAGAAAAAACAAACAAAAATTTTTTGAAACTTTTTTTATAATGATATTTATGTGTCACTCATTTTTTTCTTCATATATATTTATGTGTCACTCATTTTTTTCTTCATATATTTAATGGGGGTTTATGTTTACAGTTTTTTACCTTTAGATTTTAGATTTTAGCCACGTAATGGATTTCAGTTTAAATCTTAAAAATAAATTAGTACAAAAAATAAGGCTGCCAGTTTAATAAAATTTTTCGTTTCATAGTTCATTAAGTTCTCGCAGTGGCTTTTAGAGCTTGTTGTTTTACAGGCCCCATTTTTGCTGCAGAGTTTTAAAAATGAGTGTTTAAAACCTTTGTTGTACCTTCAAGATATTATTTGAAACGTGCATAAGCATTTTAACTGAAATAATTTTTCTACTGTTATGTTGAATTTTTGTACGTAAAATACGACACAAAAGATCCACTAATTTTCATTCACTCCAAACATATTTTGCATAAATTTTTCAACTAGTTTTTATTCAATTAAAAAGCTTGAATCATGTAATGGCATTGCTTTAAAACTTTAAATGCTCACATAATGCTACCCGTTTACTAAATTTAAATAGTTGTAGTTAGCTTTTAAAGCTTTTTACGCCGGCAACAACGCTCAGTTTAAAAAATAAAAATGAAAAAGCTTTTTTATTGATTTCTCGTTAAAAAAAACATAACCGTGATATGATTTACAGTTTAAATAAAATTCCAACAGCTAAATTAATGTACAGTTTTTGTTAAAAAATTGAATTTATGGTCTCCAAATTCATCAAGCTTACATTTATCTCTACTTTTTTTGATGTTGCTGTTTTTTCAAGGCATTTTTATGTTTTTCCTATTATCTTATTAGGTTTGCCTTTAAAACTCATTTAATATTCAACTTTGGTGAAACTTAATAAAGTTTATAAAAAAAGTCTGAAAAAGGAATTTTTTCAACCCAGGGAAATACCAGTTTAGACTGTAAATTACTATTGTTACACAACAAATGGCCTACTATAATTACTTCATATTGTGTTATTCAAAACCAGTTAATTATTTACTTTTTTAGAAATATCATTTTTTTCCTCGCTAAAGTTCGTTCACAGTTATTACATTTTCTTAAAATAATTTTAATATGTGCTTTTTTCAGTTTTGTGTTTTTACTTTTTTATGCAAAAATGAATTTTACATTTAATTCTGTAAGTATGTTTTAGCCAGTGCAATTTATTAAAAATTTTCGTTATGTTATTCAATCGGCATTACAGTTATTTTAAATTCATTTATCATTGTACAATATTGAAAAAGAAAAAGGTTGAGATGTCAGTATATTAACAAAATTTTACATTAAAAAAACAAAGAATGCTTTGATTTTGCAAACAAAAATTTTTTACTATTATTATTTTTTGCATTTTTAAATATAATACAACTGTTTTTAGTTAAGTATTTGTATTTTTATTAGATTTATTTTTAGAGGTAGTGATAACATTCTTCAGTTTAAAAAACTAAAACAAGTTGCAACAAAAAATGGACATCAAAAAAAAAGACGCACGAAAAAAGTGTCTCTCTTTGGTTGTCTGTCACCCCGCTGAACGTTGTTGTGTGTTCTCTTTGACTGGCGACTAAAAAACTTTCTTTTCTTTTTCAACATTTGCGCGATGATTGAAATATTGCCAAACGTCTGAGGTTGTTGAAGCTGCCTGACCTGAATAAGGTCGTACCCAAGGCATCAAGCTTCTTCAATTCGAAGTGGATAATTTTTGGTAATGTCTGAGCGCAAATAAAAAAAAGATAGATAATTATTTTAATTTAACAAGCAACTGAAGACAGTTTTTTTGGTTTAAAATTTGTAGCTTTTACTCCTCTTGTTTTTTTGCTAATATTATTGGACAATTCTTTTTTATTGTTAAACTTGCTGTTAACTTTGTTTTCGAATAAATAAATGCAAAGGATTATTAATTTATGCAACAACTAGCACTTATTACTAAACATGATGTTAAAAAGTAAATTCTGATATTATTATAAAAACAATTAGCATCAGTTTATTTTGCAAAAAAAAGTTAATGTTTATTAAAGGTATGTTAATGGATCTCAGTTTATATTCTATAATTATAATAATGTTTTACCTGGAACATGACTTAATTACAGCTTTTACAAATACACACTCACTCTTTCACAGTATAGTTTTTAAACGTTTTCGTCAGTTTTATAGTTTATTCACATTACTTTCCGTAGTGTTAAGTAGTTTAATTGGTGTCAGTGAACAGCTAATGAACCTCTTTTTTTTTCAAGAAAAAAAAAACAGTTTGAAAAAATTCATTTATTCAGTTGCGAGTAAAAGGATTTTACATCTAGAACAGTTTTAATAATTTTAATTTTACCATAGCAGATGCACGTACTTCAGTTTCCTTTTCAACTTCTTGTTCTATAATCTTCAGCAGTTTTATTTTTTATATTATACCTAATGAAGCCAGTTAATATTTTGAATTACAAAACAATTTTCTTCTTACCAGTTTTAACAATTATCCCTTTAGTACTGAGGCTGCTGCAGTTAATTTTATTCCTTTTATGAACTTTTCATCGCAATTTTATTCTTAATCCGTATCACTTTTCAGTTATTTTTAGCGTTCATTAATTATTAGCCCCTTTTTTTTCAACTTTCGTTTTCTTTGAAACTTTTGCAATAATTAATCACTTTACAGTTTTTAGTCAAATCAAAGATTACACATTTGTACTTTCTCCAAGGTGGCTTCAAACATAAATCATTAAAACTCTAAAAAAACTGAAACACTTGCATTGTTTAGAAACAAACGTTTTTCTTTTTTCATCAAATGCTTTCATTTTTTTCGTTGATATTTTGTTTGATACAAAATGTATAAAAAAGAAATCGAAATTAAAACAGGAGGTGGTGATGATGCATTGGAACGCGCCACTGAAAAAAAAGGGGCTACAAAGATGAATAAAAACACACATGGAAAAAAGAGTTAGGAGCAAGCAGCAGCAATCACGCCATTGAAATAGAAACAACAAAAAAAGAAAGAATAAAGAAACATTAAAAAAAAATGGTGCTGAAACAGATTAAAAAAAATAATAAAAAAGAAATTCTATTGTTACTGGCACGTGTCCAAATGAGACCACTCCATCTATTCATGCATCATCAGCCGGGAGGCAACCACCACCCCAGACTCAAAGTTCTGCTTTTCGCAGCTCCTGCTCCAAGAGCTGCTCGTTGCAGGAGCTGCGCAGGAGCTGCTTTTGCCTTGCAGCTGTTGAAAAAAAGCAGGTTATTGTCAGCTCCTGCGCAGCTCCTGCTTTTGACCTGCTTTTTCCTATAAATAATGTTTTAATAATCAAAGAAAACTTGTTTATTAAAAAAATATTTGTAATAAATAAATGAATATTTTTTAAATTTGACTTAAACAATGACAGCATAATATCAAAAAAATCTGAAATAAAAGAAAAAAGCAATGAATGTATCTTGAACTATAAAATGCACCAAGAAATTTTTGCTTAAAGTTATTAATGGCGATTAAAAAAACATGTTGTGTTTTAATTTAAAGCAAAAGAATTAACTATAATGCCACACAGAAAGTGAAAAAAAGTAATATCAAAATTGAAAAATAAATTACAATATTGAAAGAAATTCTTTAAAATACAGTTTTTTTGTTTACATGTGATTCTATGAATTTCTCTGTGGTAAGTTTGTAAGAGAAAATTTTTTTGTCTTTTTCTTTATTGCAGCTTAAAAATCATTCATTAAAAGAATGCCAATATTTTTGCATTTATTTTTGTTTTCTAAAAAAGGTGTCTGACACAACCAAAAAAATGTTGATCTGAACTGAAAAAATGTTTTAGAAGAATCAAAATGCAAATCGTTCTTTGTTGCTCTATGCATTGCGAAATTTTAGGGTTCGTAATATTCAAAGTTGGGAAATAGACTTTTTATGTTTTTGTTTAAAGCGTCTGGCAGCACCAGGACGTTGATTGAATAGAGAAAGGATCTGCGCTCACAAAAAAACATGTTGAAAAGTTTCTTTGTTTTTCAAAAAGGGCATCGAAGGAAATGGCGCCGATTTCGTTCTTTTGCCCTTTCCGTTTCCTACTTTCTTTCATTTGGTTTCATCAGTTGATTTTTCAACACATCGAATGCATTAGTTTTTTCCATCGAAAAGCAATTTTATTATAAAAAATTTTAGGCCTTTATTTTTGGGCTTTTTTAGATACATTACTATAATTTTTCTTGTTTTAATTGTTAAAACATTTATCACTGATCTGTCAGTTTTAATTTGCTCCCTTAGCTACTTCCTACCCCTAAGAATGCGTTTCTTGAAATAAAATAATTATTTGCTTTAAAGAAGTTTACACATAACAAAATTTTACAGGACAATGGAAAACCGCCGTCTCACTGGTGTTCTTCTGATTTATTTATTGTTTTTTCATCATTGCTTTGGGAATGATATTATTGTTGCTGGTAATGCAACCTTCATTAAAAGTGATGACATTTTCATAAAGTAAATGATATAATAAAATCTCCATTATCATTTACATTAAACAAATCACTGACATAACTGCCATTATCAAATTCGGGATATTCTTCTAAAGCTGACTCTTGTTGAACAACTTTTTGTGGATGAGTTAAATCTCGGTATTCTTTTTTAAGATCTTTACTACTTTTTCCATACATTGACGACAAATTTTAATACTTAAAACACATGTACAACAGATATTATAACAACAAAATATTTATGATCTATTTTTAACCACAAACAAAATCAAAAAATTTGTTTTTCTATTTTCCTGTTTTTTGGCACAGCGCCAACTGCTGCCAACCTTGTTCAACAAAATTTTAAATTTGACAAAAAAAATTTCTTTTAAATTGAATCGTTTAAAATTTCATTATTATTATTATTATTATGGTAAATTTTTTAAAAGTATAATAATTTTTTAACTCATATATATTTTTTTAGTATATTCAAAGAAAGAATTGATGAACAACAACAAGAAGATCCATTGAAAGATACAATAAGAAAAGAGATAGAATTCGAATTGGTACAATGATTTGAGAAATGATTTTATTATGTATATAAAATGAAGCAGTACTCTATGTAAGTTCTTATTTGAGGGGTTGGATAGCGAATAATTAAGCATTAAAAATCTTAATTAGTATTTTAACGGCATAACAATAACGTGCAAAAATTATATTTTTTGTTAGCTTTACAGTAATAAATGATTTTTTTTCTTGTTTAAACATCTGTATCACTACAGTGAAATATTTTATTCATTTAATGTATTTGTTGTATTTTTAATAAATGAGTTTTTATGATTTTCTGTCATCCGTTTCCTTCGGTCATATATCTTTTTAAAATAATTTTTGTGTATGTTTATGTTTAATAATAAAGTATGTTATTTTGTCTTTCTAATGGTTTAATCCTTCATCATACCTTTGCCTTTTTTATTTATGTGATGTATTTTTTTAAAACAGTAATATAATTTTTGCACATTTATTGTTACCCGTTGATGTTAGATAAGATTTTTCTTGCTTAATTTTTTGTTTAGGTAACTCCAACTTTGTAGCTTATACAGCTACAAATTTGGAGATTATCTTTAGATTTCTATAATTTTACATTTTTATAGATTTTGTTAAACATTAGAAGTGATCCTGTTAAAAGTCCAGGAACTTTTTCTGTTTATCAGAATGTGTAATAACAGTAAAATTTAAGAAATTTGTTTTAATCATTATATTCCGTTAATAATAATTTCCTTTTTAGTACACATCTGCTCAGTAAGTTGCAGACTTTTGTTATTATTTGTGTTGAAAATTTTCTGTTTTGGTAAGTGATAGAAGCTTTTAACACACTAATTTGTTTCTTTCAGGAAACCCTATCTGGTAAGTTATAGGGTTTATTTTTAATTTTTTTAGCTTTGCTTTTAGGTTTTTTATGCCTCGATGAAATAGCTTTTTTATAGATGTCTGCACCTCCTTTTTTGTTTATTTTTTTAGAAAATTAATTATAGTTAGTTTCTAAAAAATAAACATAAAAGGAGGTGCAAACATCTATAAAAAAGCTATTTCATCGAGGCATAAAAAACCTAAAAGTGAAAAAATTGATTTCCTGCTTTTGAAAAGCAGCTCCTGCTCCAACGGCTGCGAAAAAAAAGCAGCTCCTGCTCTAACAGCTGCAAAAAAAAGCAGCTCCTGCGCAGGTGTTTGGCAGGAGCTGCGCAGGTATTGAAGAACGCCTGCAAACGGCCTGCTTCTTTACCTGCTTTTCAGCTGCGCAGGAGCTGCTTTTTCTTTGCAGCTAAGGCTGGGACGTGGGGCAACATGCTGCTGAAAAAAATTTTTAACGTAAAAATAGAAAGCTCAATGATTATCTTCACTTTGAGGACAGAGCAAACTTTTAAGTTAAAACGCGTGACTGTCTATCTCCAAATAAAATAATTTTTGGGAAAATCATCCGATTTTAAAACATTTTTTTATGGGAGTCAGATATTTAAATGTCAAAAAAACTTTAAAACTTTTTTTCGTGAAGAAAAAAAATCGCGCGATTTTTTTAGCTCCTTACTGCCTCAGGGGAGATCATTGAACAAGCTGTAGAAAGGAAGCAAGCATTGCTCAACAGGAGTTCCTCTTGCTGGGGAGAAAGACATACCTCCGTCTTTATTTTGCCTCCTTCTTCTTCTTTTGATGCTGCAATATTTTTGTTTTTCCTTAAATTTTAATTTGCTAATTTCTCTCTCTTCTAAGACAGCAAAAAGAGATGGATAATTTGTTGTTTTTATAAAAAAGTTAAAAACTTTGCAAAATGATGAAAATTGGTTTTTATTGCTTTTTTTTAAACGGCTACTTTTAAAACGTAAAATAGAGAGCTTTGCAAAAAGGTTGTTAGTGATTAATTAAAGTAATTGACTTTGATGTTTTGCAATTTTGCTGATGGTTTAATTTTAAATTTTTGAGGTAAAAGAAAAAAGTGGAATATATTTGACCAGTTAATTAACCGTAATCTTCTTTTAACACTTCTTTTGTTAATCTTTTAACAACATTTTAACACAATAGTTACTGTAATGAAAGTGTTGTTGACAATTTTGGATCAACAGTTTCGTTTAAATAGTTATTTTGGCAGTTAGCTTTATAATCTTCAGTTTTTGTGCTTCAATGGTCGTCAAACTGTTATGCAAGTTTAGATCAAATTTTAAAAGATAAACCGGAGTTTTAAACTTTCGAAATGTCTAGCCTCTAAAGTCAGCTGTTGTCAATTCCCTCTCTTTTCATCATTTTTAACCGCAAAAATAACACAAAAACAAAACATTATTATTATTTGTTCTTTGTTTTTTTTCTTGATTAAAACCATGTGTTATTTTTATTTTTAACATATTTTTTGACCTTGGAAAAAAATTATACAAAAAAAAGATGTGTTCACGTCCGGTTTTTTTGTGTAAAAATTACGCGGGAAATTGTCTTTTTTTGCAGCAACAAAAAGGTGAATGTTACTGCTGTTGCAGGCTGTCATCAAAGATAATCAAAGTCCATGAGCCATAAATAATGAATGGGTTTTTTCCTATTTGGTATTACTGCTGCTTCTCACACGTTTTTGATTTTTTTGGGTGGGGAAGAAACAAGATGGAAAAAAATCATGCAATCTTTGGAGTCTGTGGCAATACTGCTGATGGTGATGATGGGACCACCAAGTGGTGTGGGTATCTAAAAATGGAACAATGTTGAAAGTTTGAAATGTGTTCGGAAAATCTGCTGATCTATCTGATGATGATTTTGAGTTTTGTAATTTCTAATTTTCTTCTGGTCATTCTTGAAATGCTATTACGGTATTAGGCTACAGTAATTTGGGTCACAATATGATGCATTATCGTCTAATCTCGAAGTACCTCTTGACACAAAACAATGTAATTACTGTTTAACAGCTTATTTGCATTTCATGTCACGCTTGCCCTATTTTTTTATTTGTTTCAAACACTTTTCCGTAATCTCTTTCTCTCTCTTTCCTGATAAATAATAATAATCATATTTCAACATTTTACAACGTATTTGCCCTCAATATTATTTTTTTTCTGCCATCATTTTTTTTCCTTGAAACAATATTCATATGTTTTTGTTGATAAAACTTTTTTTTCCTGCCCTATATTTTCCTCCCCAAAAAAGGCAAAAAAAACACGCAATGTTTGTACGATTATTCATTATATTTTCTCTTTTCCCCATTTTAGGAACATCATCAATTTTGTAATCCAAATAAACAACCGAAAAAATGGAAATAGGCATGAAAAAATAATAACTTTCACGAGCTTAGACTTAAAATTCCAAAAAAATGGTTTTTATAATTTCGAATTAAATTAAAAAAAGTATAGAAATTTGAGTTTGCAAAGGGTATTAGTTGAAACTTTCAACACACATTCAGTTTTACACAAACACAAAACAGCTGTGTGTAATTTATAATGTTTGTTTTTTTTTTCTCTTCTAAAAAGATACTCATTTTTTACCGCACCTCTACTACTTCTTTACTTACAACATTGCAGCAGTCAGTCAGTCTGTCACCTCAGAGTCTTCAATAGAAGAAGACATTTTACACAAACTGACCATTTGAGAGATCGCGCAAAAAAAAGTGCTACGGCTGTCCGGTTTCTTCTCTCTTTCCTCCTCTTTCAAATGTTTTTATCGCATTCATTGATCGAAGGATATCCATCTACTTCTTCTTTTTTTGCGTGTAGTTTTTTTCACTTCTCTGTTTTTGTTGGTGTTGCTTCTTCTTCTTCCTCATTTCTCACTTTTGTAAATATAGAAAAAAAGACATCTCTTTTCATCTTCTTTTAATCAATAAGATTTTGAAGGTGAAGTGGAAAGGAAGGAAGGATGGATTGGATTTGTGTAAAAAAGTACAATTTTTGGTGGCTAGTTTTATTAACTGAAGAAGTACAAAGTTATAAAACCCTCTATTACAGTATCCTTGTAAGCTTCTTAAATGGCAATGAAAATATCAAATTAAAAAAGTTTTAACGTTAAATCTGAAATAGCCAGAAATATGTTTCGAGAATTGAAATTTATCTTTTTAAGTTTTGTCTTTAAAATATAAAATAAAACCCTTTAAAATTTAGTTATAGCTATTTCAGGTTTAACTTTTAACAATTTCTTAAAAGTCACTACCAAAATTAAATATTGTTCATTCTCATCTGCTTTATACAAAAATTCCCAAGAGCTTATCCCCTAATTTTGTACCTAAAAATAAAGCACCAACCGGTGACTTTTTTTAACACCACACTTTTTTAAGCCTAAATTTCTATAATCAATCAAACCATAAATTTTTTTTCTCGCTTTTAAAAAAAGTTATTTTCATTTCCGATTAATCTAATCCCACAATGCTGCAAAAAGCAACGTTTTCTGACCTGAGAAAAGCTCTTGCTAAAAACATTGTTTTCTTTTTGACTTTCTTTTCCGTCAAAAGGTTTTTGATTTAAAAAAATAAATTAAAAAGTTCCCCCACAATTTGAAACGAAATTTGTTTATATAAAACAAAAACGTGCTTACTCATCCTTTGTGCTATTTCTCTCTTTTTAATGTTCAAAAAGTGTCATAAAAGAAACACCTCAAACTTTTTTGCAATGGGACAATATTGTGAAATTTACTACTATATATATAACAATGATTACCCCAAAAAAAATTTGTCTATGGAAAAAAGTGCATTCATGTTCTCTCCCTCTTCTTCTTCTTTTCCTCCCTTAAAGAAAAAGCAGCTGCAGTCAGCCAGCCAGTAGCCATTCGGTCGTTCGGTTTTTAGATCTTTGATGTCTTACAGAGTTGTCGACCGTTTTTCTTTTTTCTCACGTGTTTTTTTCTCTCTCTTTTTCAAACACCCTTTTTAGTAAGTAAGAAGAACTAGATAGTCTCTTTGCTGCTGCTACTTTTTAGTATCTAGCATGGGACATACCCCATTCAATGACGACAGAAAAAAAACATGCTATCCCCTAAGGCAAAATAAAGGGGTTTTACGTGCTTTTTTGGTAAAAAAATTTTTGACGATAGTTTTGGTGTCCCATAGCTATCAGAATCATGACCTTTTTTAACATATGTTGATGTTAAAAAAGGTCATTAATGAATTTTTAACATTTTAATTCTCGACTTTTTGGCTTCTAACATTTCCGTTAAAAACTCAAAAATCAAAAATGTTAAAAACTTCATTATTGATAATTTTTTACCATCAAAATATAACTCTGTAGCTGCCAAAAACAACAAACACGTCTTTAATGTGCTTATAATGAACCTCATGCTGAATTGTGTTGTTTATTTGTCTATGCCCTATTAATCATAATAATGGTAGCAAAAATAAAAGGATTGTCTCTTTTTTCTTTCTTCCGACGCAAAAAAAAATATTGTTATTTCTATTGTTGAAAAAATAAATCGTGATTTTTGATGTTTTTTTAGTTCTATAAAAACGTGCAAAAAAATTGCTTCCCCCCTTCACACAACACATATCTGTTGTTTATTTGTATTTTTTCTATGTTATAGTTGTTTATGATTTTTTTTTCTTTAAAACCTAAAGGGCATATGTATAATTTCTTAAAACTTTAACTTTCTTTTCATCGATTTGCAGGAAATCATGTTTATCATTAAAGAGTAAATGCATGCGATTTTTTGTTTTTGCAGAAAAAAATATGTTTTCGCTGACATTTTTTTTCAATTCTTTGACATAACTTTTATTTCTACTATTTTTAGGTTATATTGCCCTTAGGATATTATATAGAATAAGATTTTAATGTGTTTGCGATATCATAAAAAAGCTAGAATGGGATTTAATCGAGATATACTTGGATTTTCGAGATGCTTGTAGACAAGGATAATTTTTCTTGGTATTAAAAATAAAGCATTTAGATTGAAAATGTCTTAAACCGTTGTAACTGAAACTCTTTTTTTCAACAACCAAATTTGACTCTTTCAAAACTAGCGGAAATTGAATATAAACTTCTCTAACTTTTAAAGCTTTAAAACCCCATTTTAACCAAAATTGGTTTTCATTGAATTCCCACAACATTG
The DNA here is from genome assembly GCA_024447215.1 of Panagrolaimus sp. LJ2400. NCBI lineage: Eukaryota > Metazoa > Nematoda > Chromadorea > Rhabditida > Panagrolaimidae > Panagrolaimus > Panagrolaimus sp. LJ2400. Next base: position 778,331 of record JAMRYA010000001.1, on the reverse strand, counting down.
CCTCTTTTCTCTTCAAACCCTCAAGGCCATAAAAGGAAATGAAATGCGTTTTTTTCAAAACATTGGCAGTTTTTTTCTTCTCTTTGTTGAGGGAGTCGTAGTGGTGATGACCGGCATTAGACATTCATTCAAAAAGCTTTAGGGCTTCTTTCTCTTTTTTAAAGATAAAAGATGGCAGTTGCAAAAGTGGACTTTAGTCAGTCAATATACCAGTCGCCGCCACTGGCAATGTTGTAAAAAAATTAGTTTATGTTTGTTTTCATTGTTTAACGTTTTGCCAACAAAAAGTTTTATGAAATTTTTCAGGATCGATTCTTTGTGGTTTTTTCCATTGAAAATTTTAAACTTCAATCCTTCACGTTTTTATTACTCCCTATTTTTTGCAAGTAATTTTTTTATCTTTTAATACTTTGGACTATCAAGTAGTAGTACGAGTAGTTTCTGTTGCTGACAATGTTGATGATCATTAAACGAAAGATGATTGTTTACTTTTTGATAAAACAAATTGCAATCACAGATTTTTTTGTGTTCCTTCGTGCTTCTCTATATATACTTTTTTATCGTTTAATTTAGTTCAAGTAATTATTGATAGAAAAAGAGCTGCTGGTGCAACAGCAAGCAAGGATAGCAGGGCGGGGGTTCATTTATTTTATTTTATGTTTTTGTGAATCAAAAAACAAACTTTGTAATGCTCTCTCATCTCTTTGCTGTTGCTGCTGTTGAAGATGTTGAAACAACAACAGCAAATTTTTCTCTTTTGCATCTTATTCTTTTAATTTTCCCGCATCTTTTTTTGTTTTTAAAGTGCTTCCGTCTTTTGCTGTTATTTTTTTAAATTTTAAAACAAAATCTTTTGTTAAAAGATAAACGTGCCGATTTATATTTTGTGTTCATTTTCTTTCGATCCTAAAAATCTTGAACGTGTTTAAACTTTCGTGTACATGGATATTTCCCAAACATTTTTATCGCCCTATTCTAAATTTTACATCATTCATTTTTCAGATAAATCAACATTCATTAATATCTTAAGCATTTGAATGGTTCAAAAGTAAGCGGGTTAAAATCAGGATTTTAACGGGTTTTTACCAAAATTAGTGTATACGCTTATTATCTATTTATATTTATATTTTCAACTCAAATTATTGGAAGATAAAAAATGAATATAATACATTCATTTGCATCTAATATTAAATATTATTATAATACGATTAATCCTGCTTCTTTGACTGGTACGTTTCTTCTGCTTTTACCGTATGTTTTCTAATATATATTCATTACGTTCATTGTAGGTGCCATTGATGTAATTGTTGTTGAACAACCGGATGGAAGTTTATGCTCAACACCTTTCCATGTTAGATTTGGTAAATATGGTGTCTTTAATAGCAGTGAAAAATATGTTGATATTATGATAAATAATGAAGAAATAAAGCTTAAAATGAAACTCGGTGAAAATGGTGTTGCATATTTTGTACAAGAAACTGATGCAACAGAAGTTCCAGAATATTTAGCTTCAAGTCCAATTCCAGGGTCACCAGTTCCTGCTTCACCAGCTACTAATGATACGGTAAGAGCTTTTTTATTTGATAATGAATAGGTTACATTATTGTAATATTATAAGTTAAATATATTACGGTTATATCTTTTTAGTCAATGGATGAACATTTCCGTAAATTTAAAAAGCAACAACGTGAAGAATCTCGTGCTCGTTTTGAAAAGAAACGATTTCCAAATAGCCGAAGTGGTTCAAGAACTCCATCTCCACCAAAAGCTGTTGCACCTAAACCGTAATTAATATATTTCTTTTTATTCCTTTTTATATTTATCTTTTTTTAGAGCTGATTCAACCTCATCAACAGTACCTTCAACATCTCTTGATCAAAAAGCTAAAATGAAGCTACCATTTACTTCATCAATATTTTCAAATCGACGAAATCGTTCATTGCCAGATCTCTCCACACTTGGTACTGGCATTAATCATATCTCATCAGAACCATCATTCTCAAAAGGACATACTCGAAAGCGAACAGAAGGAAATATTGATGTAAAAGCTGTTGAAAAAGCTATTGCAGAATTTCATCCACCATCTCCACCACAATCACCTACAAGATCTTTTTCAATGCCAAAAGGAAAAGCAACAAGAAAATCTGGTGAAAAACAAGATGCAAGCGAAGCTGGAACAAGTTCCCTAAGAAAACCAGTAGAAATTAAAACTCAACCTTCAACACCTGTAAAATCTGTTAAATTTGCTCCACCACCATCTCCACGATCATCAGAAAGTACATCAGATACTTCAGATTCTGAAGAATCTGTTAAAACTATTGAAGCTGATGGTGAAGGCAAAGCGGATGGTGGAATGCCATCTTCATCAAGCTTAGATATTATTGCAGATGGAGCACTATCTGATTCAGAAGTTGATAAAACAAGAAAATCTCCTGAAGTTCATAATGATACTGTTTGGAAATGGGGTGAATTTCCACAATCGACAAAAGCTGCAGAAGCCAAGAAAGAAAAAGAATCAAAAGCTAAAGCATCAGAATCATATTGGTCATGGTTTTTTGGTCGTTCAGCACCACAACCAAAAGGCGATGAAGTATATCTTGATGATCTGCTAAATAAAGAAGCAAATCCAGATCAAATGGAAAAATATTTTGGAAGAACAGCAAAAAAATCTACAAGTTCTACAGTATCTTCAGCAGATGATAGTGGAAATGGTAAATCTGATCACAATACTCCTATCGCTTCACCATCTGCTGTATCAATGGATTCGTTGAATACTGATCATGCCGAATCTACACCAATTCCAACTCCAACACAAGGTGAAATAAAGAGAGCTGTAGAAAAGAAGACTGCAATTGAAATTGAAATGTTAGCTGGTACTGATCAATATGATGGTGAACCAACCGCAAAATTTACAAAAGAAATAAAAGAGCGACAAAAATCTGGTAATTCAACATCTGATGCTTCCATTGTTTCGGAAGAAGAACCAGTACCAATGGCACAAACATCATATATTCGTTCACTTCGTCTATCAAGCGATGAACTTAAATCTCTTCAACTTCAATATGGCTCAAATGAAGCAAGATTTAGTGTAACAACAAAATTTCAAGGTACATCATGGTGTTCTTGCCATATTTATCTTTTTAAATATTCTGATCGAATAGTTATTTCTGATATTGATGGAACTATTACAAAATCAGATGTTCTTGGACATGTTATTGCAGCAATTGGTGGGCAATGGGCACATGCTGGTGTTGCAGAACTCTATTCTCGAATTAAACAAAATGGATATAAAATGGTTTATTTATCTTCACGTGCTATTGGGCAATCACATTATACTAAAACATATCTTCAATCACTTGCACAAGGTTCTAAATCATTACCTGATGGTCCAGTATTGTTATCACCAATGTCTGTGCTAATGGCATTTAGAAAGTAAGTTTTTTAAAATAGAGTGTAGATTTGCAACACCAATTATTATATGAATATTGCTAATATTTATCTTTTTCAGAGAAGTAATTGAAAGAAAGCCAGAAGAATTTAAAATTGCATGTTTATCAGATTTACGAAGCTTATTCCCTGTTAAACATCCATTCTATGCTGGTTTTGGTAATCGTGAAACAGATGTTCGTTCCTATGCTGCTGTAGATATTCCTGCTGAACGTATTTTAATCATCAATCCATCTGGTACTGTAAAACGTGCAGATGCCGGAGGCTTTTCATCATCCTACTCAATGATGGCAATGGAAATGGTTGATTATCTATTCCCTCCACTTCATCTAGCACCTCGACGAGCATCACAAGATGGAAATAATGGCGAAAATGCTGTTGTAAAAATGGAAAAAATGCGTGCAAATTTTACCAAACCTGAAACATGTTCAGCATTTACTCATTGGCGTTCAACAACTGATACGGTACTGGTAGAAGATGAAATAGCTGCATATGAAAGAAAAAGAAAAGAAATGGCAGATAAGAATAAGAAAGCTGCAAAATCTAAAAAGACTGCTAGAAGATAAATTCAATAATAATACCGTATACTTATCTGCTTACTTATTAAACTGGTAATCTTTCTTCTTCTGATATGATATTAACTGATATAAGATGAATAAATATAAGAAGTTTGTATTATCTTTTCTATCTATCATTTCTCTCTGTGTAAATATATATGTTTTTAATTAAACTTTGTTACGTTATGTTTCAGTATTTGTTATTTGTATTATTATCATCCGAGTGTATATCTTTTTCTTCTTCTCTTTGTAAGCTTATTATTTATATTTGTTAGTTTCTTTTTTGCCTTCATTTTTTGTATTTTTTTATTTAAAACTTTTGTTACGGTTGCAAAAAAGGTTTTATTTAATAAATGTTTTTATAATTAAATGGTTTAGCAAACATGTAATGTTATACTTTGCAGTAAATCGATATCAATGATATTTTTATCCTAAACAGTTACTGTAATACTTGATTTAGTTGTTAACCATACTAATCGTATAGGGTGCACAATGTTCTCCATAGCATTTGTTTTGTTAATAAATTCAGAACTTTGTTTTTTTTAGAATTTGGAACGTCGTTTATAAAATAGAAACTACTTTTGTTTTTATAAATATGTATTTAAAATTATGTTTTTGCCATTTTAGCATTAAAAATATTTTAAAAATTTAAAAAAATCTAATCTAATGATATTTTTCAAGAATTCAATGTTTTTGGAAAAGAATAAAGAAGAATGGCTTGAAATTCCCATATAAACGTTAACGTACAAGGAAAGAAACATGTGATTGTCTGATGATGTAATCCAAAGCAAATATATATCTATACAAATAGTTACTGTATTAACAAGAATTATTATCAACAAAAAGAAGAAAAAAAACAATTCACAAAGAACTTTTACAATAAAAAGTTTAATTATTACGTTCACCCCGAATATGACGAGCAAGTTGAAGATCTTTTGGCATAATGGTAACACGTTTAGCATGAATAGCACAGAGATTTGTATCTTCAAAAAGTCCAACAAGATAGGCTTCTGCAGCTTCCTAAAATAAGGATTACATAAAGAATTAAAAGATTCTTTATTTATTTTAACGATTTACTTGCAAAGCACCAATTGCAGCAGATTGGAAACGGAGATCAATCTTGAAATCTAAAAAGAAGTGAATTTATTAAAAGAGCAAAAACTTAAAGCATTATAAAAACTTGCCTTGTGCAATTTCACGAACTAAACGTTGAAAAGGAAGCTTACGAATAAGTAAATCAGTTGATTTTTGATAAAGACGAATTTCACGAATAGCTACCTGCAAATGTTTATGATGAAAAAAATATATAGAAGTAGTAGACTTGTAAGCTTACTGTTCCAGGACGATAACGACCAAGTGACATGACTCCACCCGTAAGAGATGCAGCTGGAGATTTTCGAGCAAATTTTTTAGCACGATTCGTTTTACCTTTAGTTGATTTATGAGGAGCTTGTTTAACACGAACCATTTTCTATAACAAAATCATTAAAAAATTATAAATAATACAGCAAAAACAATTGTAAAAAAAACACTCGGAATAAATAAAATACGAAACTAATACGATAATTTCGATTTTCCACATACCCAACACTTCAGTGTCAACAAACTTCCGATAAATTAAGAAAAGAAATATACAGTAAACAAAATAAATTGTCTGCTGGTAGTCAGGTAAAATTCTAGCTTTAACTTTTATTTAGCTACCAGGTTGGAAAGATAAGAAATTGGAGAGTAACATTCAGATTTTAACAATCGCTTAATTAAGAAAAGCCTTATAGAAATCTAGTAACTTCAAACTTTGTCAAGATTTGTTTGATCAGAAAACAAAAAAATATTTCACATCTTTGTTACTTCTAAAAAAAGCAAATTCAAAAGCAAAAAAACTTTGTAACATACCAAACAGAGGCTTCCTGAAAATATTGGATTCAGTAAAGTTACAAAGATGTGAAATACATTTTCATTGTTGTTAGAAATGGCGCATTAGCAATAACGTATTTCTTTGTCTACAATTTAGAAGCATAGGCGAAAGAAAAACGAAACCATCTTCATCAGTTTTGACATTTGCAAGTGAAAGAGCATCCTCGGTCTTATGCAAAAACTAGCACTGTCCTACTGCTGCGCAAAAAATCAAACTTTGATTTCTTTCTCTAATTTTTAACAACAAAAAGGAAGCATAGATGCTTTTTTTCAACTAACAACTAAAAATGCAAAAATGATCTCTTTTGGAGAGAGAATAGACTTTCATTTAAGATGGAAAAGGTGTAAAAGGGAAAAAAATGGCACTTGAAAAAAGAGAAACCATCTCCATCAGTTTTGACATTTGCAAGTGAAAGAGCATCTTCAATTTTATGCAAAAACTAGCACTGTCCTACTGGTGAGTAGTGAACGGCAGGCCGAGCCGGTCCGGTCCGAAATTTCGGACGTCCGGGCCGATCGGCCCAGGCCGAATGGGCCGGTCCGACGATATCTTTGGGCCGACTTCAGTCCGTAAGTCCGGGCCGATTTTTCACTTAGGCCGACATATTTTTAATTTTTTTATTATCAAACTTTTAAATCAATTTAGACAATGAAAATTTATCTTGTCCCTTTATTTAAAGGTGGCATAATTGTTTATCAATGTTATCCATTCAATTAAAATTTCCGCTTTTAAAAAAACAGTATTTTTCCACATTTTATTAATGGTCCGGTCCGAAAAATCGGACGTCCGGGCCGATCGGCCCAGGCCGAATAGGCCGGTCCGAAAAATATTGAGGCCGACTTTCGGTCCGACAAGTCCGGGCCGACAGATTTTTGGGGCCGACTCGTCGGGCCGAAGTCCGACTTTTTCGTTTTCGGCTCGGCCCGCCGTTCACTACTGGTGAGCAAAAAATCCAAACTTCGATTTCTTTCTCAATTTTTAACAATAAAAAGGGAAGATAGAAGATGTTGGTGCATTACCTTAGAATGTCTGCTGATTGCATCTGTTGCGCAAAAAGAGTCTTTCAAAACATCTTTCTCTTTTTTCAAATGTTTTCTTTTTTTTCTTTCATTCGAATGTTCTTTAATTTGCATTTTTATCTGTTTGGAAGAAAGTTTTAAACAAAGAAAATGCAAAAGGAAAAAAAAATTTAGCAAAATAAAATATGAAAATATCATCTACAGTAATGACAGGAAATGCAGTAAGAAATGTGAAAACCACATCTAATCAAAAAATGAAATATTCATTTCAAATTCTATTTTACCTTTTCTTATGTTTACAGCTTTTTTGAGACAAAATTGATTGAAGAACACAAATTCAGTAATTGCTAATTATATTCCATACTTTGCAAACTCTTATTTGCAAATTTGATCAAAAATTTGTAAGCATTTTTTATTGACAAAAACGTTAATTCAAATAAAACCCATTACAAGGCTTTTCAATTACTAATCATATTGCTGTCATTTTTGAACAACAACAAAAATTATGTTTCTCTTTTATTTTTTCAATTGACACTGCCATTCCTGCTGTTTTTTTTAGTTCTTTTGTTCAAAGCTTAATGTGTTTTTATTTCAGTGCTTTTTAAAGCTCTCAACGAAAATGATTTCAAAGTTCTTTTAAACACTTTTTTGATAACTAATTAAAATCACTTTTTGTCTCTTATCACTTCAAATTATTGCCAAAAACGATGTTTTTAAAAACACTTGTTTTAAATAACACAAATTTCTTATTCCTTTATTTTAATGTAACAAACAGAAAAAAAAACAAACAAAAGATTTGCATTAAATTAAATTAACACAAAAAAATACATTATTTTACAAAACTTTATAAAAACGTATATGTCTTTTTATCTCATTCAATTAATTTATTTTGTCTGCCACGAGGCAGTTAATGCGCACTGACTGCCAAAGAGGCATTACCTGCCAAGCTCTTGCAGCTGCCTCGCACGATGAGTCGAATACCTTAAAAACTGTCCCGCGAACATTTTTTTGATCGTCTGCTATTTTCCCTTTTTTTAATGCAAAATTCAACCCAGAATCCTGAGAGAACGAAGCTATCTAAACGAATTCTGTAAACGCAGAAAAAAAGCTGACGGTTGAATTAGTATAGTTTTGGAGGGATATCAAAAAATATGGATTCTGAATCCAACGGATTCTGAATCCTGATACTAAGTTTCTCAATGTTGCTTCAAAAATCACAAATTTGTTGTCATCGGATGCGCCTCAGTGAGCTAATTACAATGATAACAAAAATTTTTATTATTTATAGATTCTGAAGTCGGATTCGGCTTCCTAAAGGCTCTCCTACTTATGACGGTGAATCCGACTTCAGAATCCCTAAAGAATAAAAATTTTTGTTATCATTGTAATTAGCTCACTGAGGCGCATCCGATGACAACAAATTTGTGATTTTTGAAGCAACATTGAGAAACTTAGTATCAGGATTCAGAATCCGTTGGATTCAGAATCCATATTTTTTGATATCCCTCCAAAACTATACTAATTCAACCGTCAGCTTTTTTTCTGCGTTTACAGAATTCGTTTAGATAGCTTCGTTCTCTCAGGATTCTGGGTTGAATTTTGCATTAAAAAAAGGGAAAATAGCAGACGATCAAAAAAATGTTCGCGGGACGCTTCGACTCATCGTGCTCGTAGCAGACATTTGGTAGGTACTGCCATTGGCAGGTAACGGAGTCTGGGTATTTGGAGGTTTTATTATTGATGGTAAAAACACTGTTACAAAAACATCTGGATGTCCAGCAAACTATAAACAAACCATTCTGTTTGAAGGTATTATTATGTGTATATCCTATAACTATGATGCTGAGAAACACAATTCTGTTCCTTTTGGTCGATTTTGTAGTTGTGAAACTGTTGAAAAACAATGCCCAGAAGGATATAAGGCAAATTTATTAAAAATTGTTCATGGCTGTTCAGTTTTTTATTGCATCCCTCCAAATGATCAAAGTTCTTCTGAACTACCTCTTAAGCATCCACCATTTGTTACATATTCAGAGGCAATGGCAACTGCAGGAATACCAGCTGATTCGCGATAATTAACATCAATGGTTCTATCAATGATTTAAAAAAATTTAAGCCTACCGAATAATGGATAATGCAAAAAAGCTTTTTTCTTTATATTTATATGTTTTTAACGATTTTTGTATAATTTAATCGAAATATGTCTAATGTTTAATAAATAAAGCAAACAACATAAAGTGAAATTTGCTTACCAAACGTTTTTGTTGATTAAGACCTCAAGCCACGTTTTGTTTTTTGTCTTTATAATCACATTATGTTTTGTAATAGAAAATAAAACAAATTCAAAAGCCCTTTTCAAACACGCGAGCATCTTTAAAAAAGAATCACAAAAAAAGATTTGAAAACGCGCTCTTACAGAATTCCTGCAACGAAGACTCTCTCTCTCTCTGATTTAATAACGAGAAACGTGGTCGATGAAATTTGAATCTGAACGCTTTTACATAACATTTTCTGATTTTAAACTTATTAAAATTGTTATTAATATATTACTTGTTACTCTTTTATTGCGTTAAAGATGTCTTCTTCTTCATCTGATGAAGAATATGATTCTGATGATTCATCGAATGTAGGTTATCCATATTTATCAAAAGATAACCTTCAACAAATGCAAAATGAAAGATTTGAAGTTTTCAAAACTCAAGATCTAGAAAGAGGTTTTTTCGATGTTACCTTTGAAGTTGAAGGAAAGGTTTGTACTTTTTTTTACACATCTTAAAAGCTGACCGACAATCTGAAGGTCGCAAGTTTGAGTTCCGCTTTTTTCCTCTTCTTGATTATCTTCCCTTTTTATTAAGTACGTTTATTTTTATAGATACTTCATGCTCATAAGTTTATCATTGCATCTGTTTCTGAAACTATGAATGCTATGTTATCTTCTCGTTGGACAACAAACAAAGATGAACCTGTCAAAATTGAAAATTATTCATATGATAACTTTTATGAATTTCTATGCTTTCTTTACATTAGTGCCTGTAAATTAACTGATGAAAATGTCTTTCAATTAGTTGATATGGCTGAATTCTATGGAGTTTCATGCCTCAAAAAATCTTGTGATAAGTTTTTTTCTGATATGCAAAAGACTCCTGAAACTATTGAAGAAATGCATGAATTTGCTGATAAATACTCATTGCTTCAATGCTTGGATTCTATCAAACACTTTATTCGTTATGGCCGAAATGGAATATACAATGTTAAAAAGTTTCTTGCTTATAAGAAATCATTTGTTGAATTCTTATCTACTATTGATCGAGATGCTGATTATCGTATCGACCGAGATGATAACAATTCAACTGAAATAAGTGAAAGTGAATTTTTTGAATTGGTAAAATATTTGACAACATTTATAAAAGATGATGATTGATATTTTAGCTTTACAAATGGGCTGAACAACAAGTTCTCAAGCAAAAACCAGCTGATGATGAAAATTTTGATGTTCATAAAGCTGTTAAAAATGAATTGGAATCAATCTTTCTTAATATTAAATTTGGTAATATGAATCTTGAATTTTTAATGGATTTTGTAGGTATGGTATTTTACCTGTTCAAATATAACTTTTAATAATACTGTTTGTTTTAGTTGAAAAAGGATTTATCTTGTCTCCTAATGAATTCTCTGAATTTTTCAAAGCATTTCAACGTCATAAACATTCTGATACTGAAAAAAATCTTTTTAAATCTGTAAATTTTATTTAACATTGTCCTCAACATTTATCGATATGTTTTCAGGTATATGAATTGGCAGAAAAGCATGCATTGAAGAAACAAATGATAGCTGGTAATGATGAAAGCTTTAATGTCGCTGCTTCTATCAAAGCTGATTTATCTCAAGTTATTCCTAAAGTCAAATTTTTTAAAATGGATAAAACATTTTTGAATAAATTTGTTGGTAAGTTTTTTTCTTAGTTTTTTTTTCATACAGTAAAATACACGTTTTAAGTTGGAAATGGAATTATTACAAAAGAACAATTGAATCATATTTATGATACTCGTGGTAAGTGTTTTTAGTAAAAAAATATGTTTAGTAATCATTGCTCTTTTTATTTTTTAGTTGAATTAACAAATAACGGCAAACTTATTAGTGGTGTATTCAAAGATAAAATCGGTATTCGTAAAGCTGTTCAAAAGAATGTTTGTTATGCTACCCGTGGCAGTACTACAAAACGTCGCTTTACAAAATTTAAATTTACTGTTCCATCAACTCCATCTACCGTAACCAAGATGAAAGGAGTTGATTGGTATCTCTGCTTAGAAATGGATGGAATTTTAGCATTTAAACATAATTCTGTAATTCAAAGACGTGACTATCTGATTGCTGAAATGAAGAGTAATACACAATTTCAACTTATTCCTAACGAAATAACTCGTCTTACAGCATTATATAGAAATGTTGATGCTTTGTAATTGTTTTTAATTTTTTGTTTTTCGTTTGAAATTGTTTTTATAATGCTTTATTTATTAAAATAAAAAACAAAAATGTTGTTTATCTACATTACTAATTTGCTTTTGACCAATGAATATATTCTTTTTGTTGGGAGGCAGAATTTGAGTGTCAGTTTTTTCCGAAACTGAATTTTTTCAAGCGATTGTTATGCCTCATATTATACACAAATTTTGACTTTTGTTATAAATTAATTACCGTAGACGTTCTAAAGTGACACTAAAAAACAAATTATTACTTTGTCGACGGCAATCTTTTAGAGGATAATGTTTTTTAATTTGTTGTATGAGAAACAGTAGTTTTTATAAACACAAGAAAAGCAAACAACTGAACGGGAAGGCAGAAAAACATAGTCGCGTCGCCATCATAACATGAATCTTTTTTTAAAATTCTACTGGATTACTCTATCGTCAACTGTGATCGCCGATATTCCCTAATTAAGCTAAGAAATAAATTAATAAATACAGTATTAATCTAGCATACTAGTGAACAAAACAGATCTTGTCTGACATAAACACCATTTAGTTACAAAATTTAAGAACCGGAGAGTAGGTTAACCTACATTCAAAAGAACATTTGAAAAATGCGCGTTTGCAAAATTCCTGCAACGAAAGCTCTCTTGCTGTGATTTAATAACGAGAAGCGTGATCGATGAATATAGAAGCTAAACGCGTTTACAACATTTTCTGATTTTAAGCTCATTGAAATTGTTATTAATATATTACTTGTTACTTTTTTACTGCGCCAAAGATGTTTTCTTTATCTGATGAAGAATATGATTCTGATGGTTCATCAAATGAACTTTATTTATCGAAAGATAACCTTCATCAAATGCAAAAAGAAAGATTTGAGATTTTTAAAACTCAAGATCTTGAAAGAGGTCTTTTTGATGTTACATTTGAAGCTGAAGGAAAGGTTTGTACTTTTTTCTACACATTTTAAAAGCTGACCGACAATCTGAAGGTCGCAAGTTTGAGTTCCGCTTTTTTCCTCTTCTTGATTATCTTCCCTTTTTAATAAGTACGTTTATTTTTATAGATACTTCATGCTCATAAGTTTATCATTGCATCTGTTTCTGAAACTATGAATGCTATGTTATCTTCTCGTTGGACAACAAACAAAGATGAACCTGTCAAAATTGAAACTTATTCATATGATAACTTTTATGAATTTCTATGCTTTCTTTACATTGGTGCCTGTAAATTAACTGAGGAAAATGTCTTCCAATTAGTTGATATGGCTGAATTCTATGGAGTTCCATGCTTTAAAAATTTTTGCGATAAATTTTTATCTCGTATGAAGAAAAATGCTGAAACTATTGAAGAAATATATGATTTTGTTGATAAATATTCATTATCTCGTTGTATGGATTCTATCGGAAATTTTGTTTTACATAATCAAAATGGAATATACAATGCTGAAGCATTTATTGCTTACAAGAAACCATTTATTGAATTCTTATCTACTATTGATCGAATATCTGACCGATATGCCGAAGTTGCAAAAGGAATAAGTGAAAGTGAATTTTTTGAATTGGTAAAATGTTTGATACTATTCTTAAAAGGTTATGATTGATATTTTAGGTTTATAAATGGGCTGAACAACAAGTTCTCAAGCAAAAACCTGATAATGATGATGGAAGCTTTAATCTTCAAGAAGCTATCAAAATTGAATTAAGTACCATCCTTCCTATTATTAAATTTGGTAACATGAGATTTAAATTCTTAATGGATTTTGTTGGTATGTTTTGGTGCTTTTTTAGTAGCGTATTAGTTTTATTATTTTTTAGTTGTAAATGGTTTTCATTTGTCAGCTGATCAGCTTAATCTTTTACGTATAGGATACAATAATAATATGCAGAAAGAGCAACTTTTTAAACATGTATGTCTTTGTTATCTTTTTTTCCATCTGTAATAAGTAATTATAGCTTTATGAATTGGCAGAAAAACAAGGCTTGCAAAAGCTAAAGAATTCTGATCCTGAAAATTTTGATATTGTTGATTCCATTAAAGCTGATTTAGCTAAAATTATTCAATTTACTAAATTTTTTGAAATGAGTAAAGAATTTTTAATGGATTTTGTTGGTATGCCTATCATATTTGCTCTATCATGTTAATATTTATCTCATTTTTAGTTCCAAAAGAAATTATTACAGAAGAACAAGCAAATCATGTTCATGATACTCGAGGTATATGTTTTACTGTAACTGCAGAAACTGTTTATTTGTAGATGATGTGATACACATTGTTATAAACTTATTGTTTTAGTTTGTGTTACAAATAATGGAAAAAGTATTTATGGTGTTTTCAAAGATGAAATTGGTCTTCGACAAGCATATGATAGCAGAAAAGGTCGGCCTTTCAATGTTAAACGTCGCAGTACTACCAAAGTTCGATTTCCTGAAAGACATTTTGTTATTCCTCCAAGTCCATCTACCGTATCAAAAATGCGAGGTGTTAATTGGTATCTCTGCTTGGAAATTGGTGGAATTTTAACTTTTAAACATGAAACAGATGTTCAAAGAAGTGATTATTTGCTTGCTGAAATGAAAAGTTCTACAGAATTTGAACTTACTTCTGATGAAAAGTCTTATCTCTCTGCAGAATATAATAATCTCAATGTTCTTCCTTAATTACAGTAATCTTTTGTTGTTGTTAGTGTTCATTTTGTTTTAATAATAAAATTTTGTTCTTTAAATTCTAACATTCGCTTCTTTCTAAATGTATTCGTTGAAATTCTATATTTTTACTGTTGAATTCCTTGAGTTTAAACTACGGTAGATAGAATTTGGGGAGGTAAAAGTTTTAGATGTTTGAAATAAACTTTTTTATTGCTGTTCTTTTGCAAAACGTGATTCAACAGAAGCTACAGTATCCCCAAGATTACGAATAAGGAAGTAAAAAATTTACTGAAAGTGTTTAATCAATTTTCTTATAAATTAAAAACCGATAATTTATTAAAAGTCAAAACAAAAATTTGTAAGTTTTTCTTACAAACAAAAATAAATATCAAAATAAAACTCACAAACAACAAAAAAAGAAACTAAATACCATTATCAATTTTTAATTGATTTTGTTGGTTAGTTATCTCTCTTTAATTAAATATATGTTTACTTTTCGTTTCAGATGCAAAAAGAATTCTTACAGAAGAGCAAGCAAGTCATGTTGATGAAACTCGAGGTAAATGTTTTTCATGTTATTTATTGGAATACTGTCGTACTTCGTTCTAACGCCGTCCTCGTGACCGTGAAAAATAGACGTTATAACAATTTTCGATTAAGGTAAGATTCTTATGGATGAGACCGCAGAACAGTATATAATAAAAAAAAAGTTTTTGCTATAGCGGATGTCGTTATAAAGAAGTTTTTTAATTTAGTTAAAAATTTTAGTTTGTATTACAAACAATGGTAAAATTATTAATGCTGTATTCAAAGATGATCTTGGTATTCGGCAATCTGTTCGATATAAATCGTATTATGGCAGACGTGGAGGCAATATGAAATGTCGATTTTTGGACCTTACTTTTCCCATTCCAAAAACTCCATCTACCGTAGCTAAAATGAAAGGAGTTGATTGGTATCTTTGTTTGGAAAAAGATGGTATCCTTACTTTCAAACATCATTCTGTTGTTCAAAGAAGTGATTACTTGATTGCTGAAATGAAAAGCATAGATGAATTTCAACTTTCTACTGATGAAAAGACTCATGTTTCTTTATTTTACAGAAATGCTTATACTTTCTAATTTTTTTAAACAATTTTGTTGATATTACTGAAATTTTTTGTTATGCATTTTTTGAATAAAAAAGTAAAAACGAATTTTACGTATTTCTACAGTACTCACTTGCTTTCGGTCATTGATTATTTTCTTTTTGTTGAAGAGAATTCGTTTCACATTTTTTTAGTTTGTGTTTTTTAATGCTTTCAGAAGTGATAACAAACCTTAAAACGTTTTGACTATAATTTTTGATAAACAAAGGCGAAATCAAAAAAATATGTGATTAAAAATTTTAGGTGGTTGCATTATATCATAAATTAGTTTAATTATATGTATGTTTCCCTTTTTTATAAATGCAAGCAAATAAATTTACTTTTAATACTTCAAAATGCATGTAATAAAGAGTATATCATAAATTAAAAACTGAGTCTATGTGTAGAGACGTGCACGGTTTTTTCAAGTTAACGTAAGAACTATAATTTTGGTACCATTAGATGCAGAATTTTTTTATGAATAATAATGGATAAAAAAAATAATATGTAATATTGTTATTTAAAAAGATAATGGATAAAGAAAAAATCCAGAAATCCGTTTTTTTTCAGTCGGGGAACACTTTTTCTTCATAAATATTTTCGTGTTGGCTGCAAAAAAATTGAAAAAAACGCGCGCGAAAGAAAAAAGTTTGAAAATTTGTTTGCTTCTTTTTTTATTTTTTTGCTGTTGTTTTACAAAATTTAAATCTTAAATTCTGTTATTGTTTTTTTATAAATGCTTTTTATTACTATTTTACATTATTATTCCGCTATGGTATATCTAGTAATTAATAAAATGGAAAGATGTGGAATCATGGTGGAATTAGTGAAGATTTAACTGATTTTAAACAAGTATGTTTTTGATACTCATTTTTATTGCACTCATAATATGTTTTAGATAGATAAAGTTAAAAGATCATGTGATCTTTATTCCAGTGTATCGGGATATGGGAAATCTCAACGTTTTCGGCACCAAATTATTGTGGACAATTTAATAATGCTGTATGTGTGATGGTTGTTAATGCAGAACTTGTATGCTCATTTAGTATTTCGTCCTGAACCTGGCTCAAATAAAGGTGATCCATAAAACCTTCGAGCATTAAATCCAAAGAAATCTGGTCCAAAAGTATATGATAAAGAAGGAAAATTATGAAGAAGAATTTGAGTATTTAAAAGTTCATATTCAAGCTTTTCACGTCCTTTTTCATATTTTGCAAAATATTCTTTTTGCTCATTTGTCAATGAATCTGCAAATCAGAGGTCAATAATTCACTTTGGGAATCAAAATATCTTACTGTAGAATTCGCTTTTTTCGTCTGCTGCTGTAGCTGTATTAGGATCAAATAATTTTTGCGATGCTTTAAACTGCATCACTTCTGGATCAGTAGTATCTTCAGATTCATTTTGCCTTGGGAATTCGAATGGATTCTGTAAATTTAATTATAATACAAATTTTAGGATACTTTTATATTTACTTTAATGGTAGATGCCGAAATTTTAAATTTTTGTTTGGTGCTATTGCCTTTTATTAATTTTGTTTCTTTATTTTTAATTCCAACATTTTCACAATCCAATGAATCTGTATTTTTGCCTTCAATTGAATTTTCATAAGCAGCAATATGAAGTGACAAGGTGCTGCTGTTGGTATTTGATGAGCTATTATTCGATTTCTTTTCAATTTCATCAACAGCATTGAAAACCTTTGGTGTAGTTGCTGTTGATTTATTCAATGATTGCAAATTATTTCTGTTACTTTCATTGCCTTTAAAATTTGTCACATCTGTAAAAGAAAAATTTAGTTTTTCAAAGAACTCCAGCTGTTTTTGTTTTTACTAAGACATTTATTATCATTCAATTTACTGGAAGATTGTACAGTTAAATGCACTTCAGAAGATTGATGGCCTTCATTTAAATTTAAATTTGAAAATTGTTCATTTTTGTTGTTACTATCCACAAAAAATTGTTGCTTATCTGAAAATAGCAGCTCATTCTTTGCTGCCATCTAAAATATTTTACTAATAGTAATAAATATTTTCATTAACTATACGAGCCACGTTTTTCATAGTGTTAAATTTATAACTTATAAATATAAGAAAAAAAATGAAAAGATTGTTTTTTAGAATTCAAAAATATAAAAAAAAATTAAAAAAATTGAACTTGCGACTGTCTGTCCGACTACTACTTCGCCGCCGTCCACCACTGCGACACAGAAGCGAACGCACACGCGTGTGAATTTGCGGCCATCACCTTTTTGAGAAAAAAACAAGCTGAAAATGAGAAAAAGCTGAATATTTCACTGACCGCTCACTTTCGCGCAACTTTTGTTTATTTCATCAGATGCGGCGAAAAATTCTGCATCTAATGGGTGTGATTTCAAAAAGGGGATCGAAGGTGACTAAACAAACTTCATCAAAAAAACATAAAAAAATGCCATTTTCTCGAGTTTTTTGTATAACAACGATGTTCAAAAGTTGGATTTTCGGAATCAGCGTAAAATTTTACATATATACGGATAAAAATTATAATTTAAAAAAAAAGTTTGAGTTTCTACAGTATACCTCTCTTGCATTTTCCTTTGACTGAAAAAAAATGCGGGGAACAGTCGCGTTTGAGTCGTTGCGTGCACGTCTCTATCTATGTGATAACAAAAATATTTTCTTCAAAGTTTTAAAACAACCTTATTTCTTTAAAAATCAATGGATTATAGGCGTCGGGATTTTTGTTGCTTAATTGTGCCGTGCAGAAATTTTTTCATAGTGCAATCTGTTTTTAATTTCTTCTAAGGTTAAATCACTGAAATTTCCCACATATGTTCCATTTCCATCTTCATAAAACATTTTAAAATTAAATAATCATTTTTGTGATCAGTATTTCAACATAAATTTATAAATAAAATATTTTTGTCAGAGAATTATTATTTTTCATCAAAATTCTTAGATAGTTTTTCAAAATGTTTACTTTTTAATATATATGGAAAAAATTTTGTTACAGCACATGTTTTTTTTGTTTTTTTTTATTAAGAACTGCTTTAATTAATTTTCACCTGTTTTTAAAAATGTTATTCTTTTAAAGCGTTTTATAAGAACTTTTTAACAATAAACACAGTGGTGATCACAAAAAAGCTTGTGAAAAATGTTTTACAGATATGAAAATGGAACATCGGTAGGAAATTTCAGTGATTTAACTTTAGAAGAAATCGAAAGCGCAAAGCTTAAAGAAATATGTATAATATTTTGGAATGTATCAATCCCGTTAAATTCTATATTCCTTTTATTAATGCTTTATGTTGTGGTTAAATGCCATGAAATTGCGGAGTATAAATGGTTTCTTTGTAATCAGCTAATTTGTTGTTATTATTTTTCTTTATTCATTGCCCTTTGGAAGCCTATTACATTATACCCATTTAATATGGCATATTCAATTGGAGTATTTCGAAATTTCTCTAGAGATAATGTTTTAATACAAATTTATTTTTTGAATGCTGCTGAAATTGGTTTAACTTTCTCTCTTACAATATCATTCATACATCGATGGATTCAAGCTTCACCCCTATGCAAATATTATAAACATTATGATCGCTTGAAATTCCGATGGTATATCTCAATATTTTTCCTTACTGTAATAATATTCTATGCTGGTCCTCCATTAATCATCATTATTACAGAAAATTTTCCAGATATTCTCCAAGATATTAATGCAAGCATTAATGAAACATATGAAAGAGAAACTTCTTTCTTTGGATTCGATCCAAAAGCTCATTTTTATTTTAGAGGTGAAATTCCATATGAAAGCAGAGACGGAATAAAAATTATAGAAACTATTAAAGAAACTGTAACTGAAACTAAATCTCATGGCGAGACACTAATTCAAGCATGTAAATTTGTTGTTTTAGCAATTGTATCTGTTCTTGGTTGCCTGAATTATTTTCGAATTATTTTGAATAACAAAAAGCATCTTTCAAACAAAGCTTTTTTGCTTGAAATTCAATTTTTAAAGGTTTTTATTTTTCAAACATTTTTTATGGCTTTTATTTTATGCTTACCAGTGATTTTATTTTTGGGAGCAGCAGGGCAAGAGTTTAAATGGGTTCCTGCGCTTTCGACGATTGCTTTAATGTTGGCGTCTGTATTTTTCATATTTAATTTATTGGTGCTTTTATGCTTCGTTAAACCATTTCAAAAGATTATCGTTAATTTATTCATATTTGTATTTAAGAAAATCAAATTAAAAATGTGCTGTTATATTTCATAAAACTGATGTATGTGTTATTTTTCTGATGACATTTCAAAGAAGCAGATGAAAAACAAAACATGTGAAAAACGAGGATATAAAAAAGGTTGAATTTGAAATTTGTTTTCAGAATTGAAGTTTGTCTTTTTTTTTGTCTTTCATAGATCACATCACGTTCGAGACAGAGGCAAAAAGTGTGCTGCTGTGTTTCATGAAACTGATGTATATATTACTTTTGATGACATTTCAAAGCAGCAGTTGAAAAAAAACCGAATTTATACCTTTTAATAAAAATTGAATTTTTTATTATTTTTTAATTTTCATTTGTGCATTCAAAAACGAAATGTCACATGTTTTGTTGCCATTAAAATTTTGTAATTTGTAATAAATAATTTATAAAAAAGAGTAATCGCTGTAAAATTTGGAAAAAGGGATAAATAAATTGATAATTAAAGATAATAGAAATTTTTTCAGAAATTAATACATGTGTTTTTTTAAATATGACACAACTATTGACATCGGGCGAGTTCTGTAGATTGTTGAGAAAGAATAACAACACTATCACCATATATCATCTTGTGAACTTTTGTTATTGGCCACAGCAGGATACTTCGATAATCATTCAACAAAAATAATATCATTAAATAATCCAGCAAAATAAAAATTACAAATAAATCTCTGATAAAATGTTTATTAATTGATATAAAAAAGGGTGGGAAAATATTAGCAACAGTTGAATTAAATAATACTGAAATTTCACTTAAGAAGTGAAGTGCTAATAATACTGATTCCAAAAAAAGCATAGTTGCAATTTTGATTGATGTAATTGTAGACGATCGATTAACGCTTGATTGTCGTTTTAAATGTTTAAGTAACAGTGCAAGTAGCAATGTTGATAACGTAATTGCAAGGATGGCTAAGATGGTAATTACGATGCATCCGGCATACTGGTAAACGTTGGTTCGATATAATTGACAACTTTTCCATTCAAAACATGGCTGATAATTTATTCCTTTGGCTTTCATTTCAGTGATGTTGAAATATTCTGGTGTATAGAGATTATTACTTGGTACAGAAGTGGCCCTATAATTTATAGAGTACGTGAAAACGCCATCTATTCTCATAGCAGTTGCTGATGCCCAAATACAATCGTGCCCTATTTTGTTACTTACCATTTATAATAATACGATGTAACATTATCACAAACAACTTTTGAATATTCTGGACACGTTTTATATGGTGTGATATAATAAATATAATCCCATATCCCACATGGAATATATGTGATAACATTAAACAAAACAATAACAGTAAAAATTGTTTTTTTATTTACAAATGTATCATATTTATGTGGAAAGAATAGTCCAAAGAATCGAGATGTAATCATTAAAACAACAGAAATATATGACCATCGAGCATTTATAATGTTATATGTTAAAGTTGAAAGAACAAATTGTCCCACATATCTTCCCAACAAATATATGTATGCTTGATTATACCAATACAATAGAAAAAGGATATGAAAAAATGTTTGATTTATAATAAACCAAGAATAAGTTTTTCCAATTTTCATTGAAAATAGCATAACCAAAATTGTTAAAGCAAAAATGAAATAGCTGAAGTAATCTCTTAGAATTTTTTTGGTATCATATAAAATGCATGCAAATGTATCATCTGCAGCAATAGTTTTCATTTGTTGATAATTAGCACAACCAGAGAAACTCTAGAAATGTGACGTGATTAATGATCAGGTTATAAAAATACAGTAATTTTTAGTAATTTTGATGTGAAACAAGGCTTTGCAAAATGTATCATATTTATGTGGAAAGAATAGTCCAAAGAATCGAGTTAATTTTGTTAAAAAACTTTGTAGTAGACCTTAATACCTACTGATCCCTAAGGGGATATCCATGAGTCGAGTTTACAAAAATCCTAAGGATATAGCTCACTTTTAAACTGGATGTCACCCATGGAATTTGTTTTAACCTCGGATCCACCAAGCACCCAACCACCCATGTCTTTAGTGGTACTCTTCAGGACTTGAACCTGGGATCACCGGATCCAACATTCAACGCGCTGACCGCTCGACCACATGAGCTGTTACTTTAATTTATTAAAATTTTGACAGTTTTTTCAATCTCAGGTATTTCAGTTTTTTTTCAATCTGCGACATTTCGATTTTTTACTGCAAAGCCAGGTTTGTAGACAATCAATGGTATGTGAGTTGTCCCCTAAGTGTAGCGACACCGAAAAACATTCTTTTTTCATAGATCAAAAAAAAATTTATAACTCGATTATTTAGGCCTACCGTATCCGTAATTTATGCTTACCATTGCTGTTATAATATTCAAATTATTACTTCAATAAAATTTCTTCCAAATAGCAAAAAAGAAGTTAAACCAAATAAATTTTTGATTAAAATTTTGAAAAAGAGCGCAATAGTTTTAGTTTATAAAAATCTCTTATTTTTCACCTGCTTAAAGAAATGTCTGATTTCACTATATCAAATTCTTCAAGTTTACGAAACAAGAAGCATTAATTAAAAAACATATTTTTATGAGAACGGAAAAAGAAGTCTGTTGTAACGAAAATTTCCTGCTTTAATAAAAAAGCTTTAAAATGTTGAACACATCTGAAATTGATGATCACAAAATTGGTTGTAATACAATTTTTAGCCTGTATTACAAAAATGAAAATGGAACACGGGTAGGAAATTTCAGTGATTTAACTTTAGAAGAAATTGTAAATCCAAGCCTCAAAGAGATTTGTATAATATTTTGGAATGCATCAATCCCCACAAATACCATATTCATCTTATTAATGCTTTATGTTGTAATTAAATGTCACGAAATTGCCGAATATAAATGGTTCCTTTGCAATCAATTAATTAGCTGTTTCTACTTTTGCATCTACATTGCCCTATGGAAGCCTATCCCCTTATATCCATTTAATATGGCATATTCAATTGGAATATTTCGAAACTTCTCTAGAGATAATGTTTTAATACAAATTTATTTTTTGAATGCTGCTGAAATTGGGTTAACCTTCTCACTTACCATATCACTTGTACATCGATGGATTCAAGCTTCCCCTCTATGCAAATATTATAAACATTATGATCGCTTGAAATTCCGATGGTATATCTCAATATTTTTCCTTACTGTAATAATATTCTATGCTGGTCCTCCATTAATCATCATTATTACAGAAAATTTTCCAGATATTCTCCAAGATATTAATGCAAGCATTAATGAAACATATGAAAGAGAAACTTCTTTCTTTGGATTCGATCCAAAAGCTCATTTTTATTTTAGAGGTGAAATTCCATATGAAAGCAGAGACGGAATAAAAATTATAGAAACTATTAAAGAAACTGTAACTGAAACTAAATCTCATGGCGAGACACTAATTCAAGCATGTAAATTTGTTGTTTTAGCAATTGTATCTGTTCTTGGTTGCCTGAATTATTTTCGAATTATTTTGAATAACAAAAAGCATCTTTCAAACAAAGCTTTTTTGCTTGAAATTCAATTTTTAAAGGTTTTTATTTTTCAAACATTTTTTATGGCTTTTATTTTATGCTTACCAGTGATTTTATTTTTGGGAGCAGCAGGGCAAGAGTTTAAATGGGTTCCTGCGCTTTCGACGATTGCTTTAATGTTGGCGTCTGTATTTTTCATATTTAATTTATTGGTGCTTTTATGCTTCGTTAAACCATTTCAAAAGATTATCGTTAATTTATTCATATTTGTATTTAAGAAAATCAAATTAAAAATGTGCTGTTATATTTCATAAAACTGATGTATGTGTTATTTTTCTGATGACATTTCAAAGAAGCAGATGAAAAACAAAACATGTGAAAAACGAGGATATAAAAAAGGTTGAATTTGAAATTTGTTTTCAGAATTGAAGTTTGTCTTTTTTTTTGTCTTTCATAGATCACATCACGTTCGAGACAGAGGCAAAAAGTGTGCTGCTGTGTTTCATGAAACTGATGTATATATTACTTTTGATGACATTTCAAAGCAGCAGTTGAAAAAAAACCGAATTTATACCTTTTAATAAAAATTGAATTTTTTATTATTTTTTAATTTTCATTTGTGCATTCAAAAACGAAATGTCACATGTTTTGTTGCCATTAAAATTTTGTAATTTGTAATAAATAATTTATAAAAAAGAGTAATCGCTGTAAAATTTGGAAAAAGGGATAAATAAATTGATAATTAAAGATAATAGAAATTTTTTCAGAAATTAATACATGTGTTTTTTTAAATATGACACAACTATTGACATCGGGCGAGTTCTGTAGATTGTTGAGAAAGAATAACAACACTATCACCATATATCATCTTGTGAACTTTTGTTATTGGCCACAGCAGGATACTTCGATAATCATTCAACAAAAATAATATCATTAAATAATCCAGCAAAATAAAAATTACAAATAAATCTCTGATAAAATGTTTATTAATTGATATAAAAAAGGGTGGGAAAATATTAGCAACAGTTGAATTAAATAATACTGAAATTTCACTTAAGAAGTGAAGTGCTAATAATACTGATTCCAAAAAAAGCATAGTTGCAATTTTGATTGATGTAATTGTAGACGATCGATTAACGCTTGATTGTCGTTTTAAATGTTTAAGTAACAGTGCAAGTAGCAATGTTGATAACGTAATTGCAAGGATGGCTAAGATGGTAATTACGATGCATCCGGCATACTGGTAAACGTTGGTTCGATATAATTGACAACTTTTCCATTCAAAACATGGCTGATAATTTATTCCTTTGGCTTTCATTTCAGTGATGTTGAAATATTCTGGTGTATAGAGATTATTACTTGGTACAGAAGTGGCCCTATAATTTATAGAGTACGTGAAAACGCCATCTATTCTCATAGCAGTTGCTGATGCCCAAATACAATCGTGCCCTATTTTGTTACTTACCATTTATAATAATACGATGTAACATTATCACAAACAACTTTTGAATATTCTGGACACGTTTTATATGGTGTGATATAATAAATATAATCCCATATCCCACATGGAATATATGTGATAACATTAAACAAAACAATAACAGTAAAAATTGTTTTTTTATTTACAAATGTATCATATTTATGTGGAAAGAATAGTCCAAAGAATCGAGATGTAATCATTAAAACAACAGAAATATATGACCATCGAGCATTTATAATGTTATATGTTAAAGTTGAAAGAACAAATTGTCCCACATATCTTCCCAACAAATATATGTATGCTTGATTATACCAATACAATAGAAAAAGGATATGAAAAAATGTTTGATTTATAATAAACCAAGAATAAGTTTTTCCAATTTTCATTGAAAATAGCATAACCAAAATTGTTAAAGCAAAAATGAAATAGCTGAAGTTATCTCTTAGAATTTTTTTGGTATCATATAAAATGCATGCAAATGTATCATCTGCAGCAATAGTTTTCATTTGTTGATAATTAGCACAACCAGAGAAACTCTAGAAATGTGACGTGATTAATGATCAGGTTATAAAGATACAGTAATTTTTAGTAATTTTGATGTGAAACAAGGCTTTGCAAAATGTATCATATTTATGTGGAAAGAATAGTCCAAAGAATCGAGTTAATTTTGTTAAAAAACTTTGTAGTAGACCTTAATACCTACTGATCCCTAAGGGGATATCCATGAGTCGAGTTTACAAAAATCCTAAGGATATAGCTCACTTTTAAACTGGATGTCACCCATGGAATTTGTTTTAACCTCGGATCCACCAAGCACCCAACCACCCATGTCTTTAGTGGTACTCTTCAGGACTTGAACCTGGGATCACCGGATCCAACATTCAACGCGCTGACCGCTCGACCACATGAGCTGTTACTTTAATTTATTAAAATTTTGACAGTTTTTTCAATCTCAGGTATTTCAGTTTTTTTTCAATCTGCGACATTTCGATTTTTTACTGCAAAGCCAGGTTTGTAGACAATCAATGGTATGTGAGTTGTCCCCTAAGTGTAGCGACACCGAAAAACATTCTTTTTTCATAGATCAAAAAAAAATTTATAACTCGATTATTTAGGCCTACCGTATCCGTAATTTATGCTTACCATTGCTGTTATAATATTCAAATTATTACTTCAATAAAATTTCTTCCAAATAGCAAAAAAGAAGTTAAACCAAATAAATTTTTGATTAAAATTTTGAAAAAGAGCGCAATAGTTTTAGTTTATAAAAATCTCTTATTTTTCACCTGCTTAAAGAAATGTCTGATTTCACTATATCAAATTCTTCAAGTTTACGAAACAAGAAGCATTAATTAAAAAACATATTTTTATGAGAACGGAAAAAGAAGTCTGTTGTAACGAAAATTTCCTGCTTTAATAAAAAAGCTTTAAAATGTTGAACACATCTGAAATTGATGATCACAAAATTGGTTGTAATACAATTTTTAGCCTGTATTACAAAAATGAAAATGGAACACGGGTAGGAAATTTCAGTGATTTAACTTTAGAAGAAATTGTAAATCCAAGCCTCAAAGAGATTTGTATAATATTTTGGAATGCATCAATCCCCACAAATACCATATTCATCTTATTAATGCTTTATGTTGTAATTAAATGTCACGAAATTGCCGAATATAAATGGTTCCTTTGCAATCAATTAATTAGCTGTTTCTACTTTTGCATCTACATTGCCCTATGGAAGCCTATCCCCTTATATCCATTTAATATGGCATATTCAATTGGAATATTTCGAAACTTCTCTAGAGATAATGTTTTAATACAAATTTATTTTTTGAATGCTGCTGAAATTGGGTTAACCTTCTCACTTACCATATCACTTGTACATCGATGGATTCAAGCTTCCCCTCTATGCAAATATTATAAACATTATGATCGCTTGAAATTCCGATGGTATATCTCGATATTTGCTATTATTATAATAGTTTTTTATGCTGGGCCTCAATTGATTGCAGTTAAAGAAAGTTCCTCAAATATTCTGCAAATTATTAATGCAAGCATTAATGAAACATATGAAAGAGAAACATCCTTCTTTGGATTTAATCCGAACGATTATTTTAGATATGAATTTCCATATCAAAGCAAAGATGGAATGAAAATTAAAGAGGTTGAAAGTGATTCCCATGACGGGACAATAATCCATTCATGTAAATTTGGGATTTTAATAATTGCTTCAATTCTTGGTTGCCTGAATTATCTTCGAATTATTTTAAATAACAAAAAGCATCTTTCAAACAAAGCTTTTTTGCTTGAAATTCAATTTTTAAAAGTTTTTATTTTTCAAACATTTTTTATTATTTTTATTATATGCTTACCAGTGATTTTATTTTTGGGAGCAGCAGGGCAAGAGCTTAAATGGGTTCCTGCACTTTCAGCTTTCAGTGATTGCTTTAATGTTGGCATCTGTTTTTTTGATATTTAACTCTTTGGTGCTTTTATTTTTCATTAAACCATTTCAAAGGATTATTACTAATTTATTCAAATTTGTAATTAAAAAAATTTAACGAAAAGTGTGCTGTTGTGTTTCATAAAACTGATGTATGTGTTATTATTCGATGACATTTCAAAGAAGCAGATGTAAAATAAAAAACGTAAAAAACGAGGAAAATCATACTTTGTTATTTAAACCAAAGTTTCTTTAAAGCGGCAATAACTTGAGTTTTCAATATTATTTTTTTTTCACCTGCTGTAAATGCTTCTGTCTGAAACCCATTTCATTTTAAAAATTCTTAGAATTTGCAAAACGTGATTCAACAGATGGAAAACAGATGCTACAGTATCCCTATGACAAGCAAAAAGGAAGCAAAAATTTAGTGAAAGTGTTTAATCTAAAATTCATTTAAGTTCCTTAAAAATCAGCTGTTGTTGAAATCAAAAAAAAAAAACAATAATTTATCAAAAAATCAAAACGAAACTTGTAATATAACTCTCAACAACAAAAAAAAGAAATTAAATACCATTATGGAATGCCAACATACTAGTCACTTCATCAAGATTAATTTGAAATTCAGGTCCACAATTCATTGCAGAAATCAAATAATCATCTTCTTCAAGAACAGAATGATGCTTGAAAGTTAAAATTGTAGATTTTTCTAAACAAAGATACCATTGAATTTCTTGAGTTTTGATTACAGTAGATGGAGTTTTTGGAGGTAAAAGCTCTAGATGTATAAAATAGACTTTAGTGCTGCATTGTTTCATCGTAGTATATGATTTAGTAGGTCTTTGCTTCATAGCTTGTAAAATTCCAATATCATCTTTGAATACACAAACAGCAATTTGATCATCGTTACAAATTTGAACTAAAAAAAGGTGTCAATTAAATAAAAAAATTAAAGAAACCCGTCCAGTTTTTTTTTTTAAAATCGATTGACTGTTCATTGGAAGAGCAGTTGGTAGTCAGCTGCGAGGCTTGAATCCACCACAAGGCAAAAAAATTGAAAATTCTAATAATTAATAGGAGTTCAAGCTGTTTTAGAAATTTAATGCTCATAAATTCATTTTAGCAACTGCCACAGACACTCTTGATTCAATGATTTCTTCTCGATGGACAATAACCAAGGCTGAGATATGCGGCCGGCTTGAAGAATGCGTTGAATTCGCACGTAAATATACATTACCGAATTTTGTTAGCTCACTCAATCAATATATTATCAGCAATTTTTTGTCTATTATTGAAAAAAAGAATTTGTTAACTTTTTTCAAGTCTACGTCGTTGAATATCCCCCTGGATTAGGAGTCTAAGTAGCGCGCTACCAACTTCTCTAATGCAGAAGCCCGTGATTTCCAAAAAAACGTGACATGGAAAATATATAATTGTCGCTTACCTCGTGTATCATCAACATGACTAGCTTGTTCTTCAGTTAAAATTCCATTTGCAACTAAAAATCAAACATTACAGTATGTATTCATAAAAAAACACAATTTACCAACAAATCCCATCAAAAATTCTTTTCGCATTTTATAAAACTTTACATGTTCAATAACATCTGATAAATCATTTTTGATACAACTAGCAAGATCAAAATTATCAGCATTAGAAAACATTGCTTGCTTTTGAAGAGCTTGTTTTTCTGCTATTTCAAAAACCTAAAAATTACTCCATTATTTAAAAACTGCTCGCAAAAATAAAAACATACAAGTTTAAAAAGATGTTGTTCATCATTTGGCATTTTACGAGATTGCAAAAAGAATTCAGCCAATTCAAAAGATGATAAAATAAATCCCTTTTCAACTAAAAATATCGAAGGTGTACTGTAAGTATCAGACAGACTTGCATAAACAATAAGAAACAAAGGAAATAAAGAAAAACATACGAACAAAATTTTGTAAAAAATAATAATTCATTTTATGAAATCTAAATTCAGGAATAATTTCTTTCATTTCAGTTACGGTAGCTCCACGAAAATTAAAAGTTTCATCTTTAGTATCCATTTGTTTCTTCAACGATTGTGTTTCTGCCCATTCATATACCTAAAAAAAGATATGGAGTACTGTAAAATAAATAAATTAACAAAACCTACTGCTTGAAAAAATTGTTCTTTAGGACATTTACGAAACATTGATAAATATTTAATAAAAGGTTTGGTAAAAGTTAACATATTCTCTGGCTCAATTATAGACAAAAAATTGCTAATAATATATTGATTGAGTGAGCTACCAAAATTCGGTAATGTATATTTCCGTGCAAATTCAATCCATTCTTCAATAGTTTTAATGCTGAGATTTGCCATTGCAGATAAGAATTTATCACAAGCATGTTTGAGAGTTGGATGAGCATAGAATTCAGCAATATCTACAAGTTCAAAAACATTTTCATTATCAAATTTACATTCACCAGAGTAAATGAAACAGAGGAATTGATAGAAGCTGGTGTAAGAGTAAGTTTCAATTTTGATAATTTCATCTTTGCTTCTTGTCCATCGAGAAGAGAGCATTGAATCAAGAGTATCAGAGGCAGTTGTTAAAATGAACTTGTGGGCATGGAGTTTCTAAAATACGAGATGTTTTAAGTAGTTTGTCTTTTTTAACCGCAAATCGTTTGTTTTCGTTTTTGTAGGACATTTGTTGATGCGAGTTTAGATGATTAACAACTACAAATAAAACTAACCTTTCCTTCAATCTCAAAAACAACATCAAAATGTCCCTTTTCAAGATCTTGAGACATAAAAACTTGAAATCTTTTACATTGTGCTGCATAAGCATTCTTCTGAAGAATTCCTTCTTTTGTAGATTCAAGCAATTCATTTACAGCTACATTAGAAAGCATCCTAAAAGAAACAAATGCAGTTAGAATTAAAAAATAGGATTCAATAATGCATAAGATTATCACGTAATGTTTAGCGATGTAATTTGCAACTTACAAAAGTTAAAAGCCACTTTAAAAAAATTTTTTGTTAAAATTTGGTGATGATTTTTAAA
Organism: Panagrolaimus sp. LJ2400; assembly: GCA_024447215.1. Taxonomy (NCBI): domain Eukaryota; kingdom Metazoa; phylum Nematoda; class Chromadorea; order Rhabditida; family Panagrolaimidae; genus Panagrolaimus; species Panagrolaimus sp. LJ2400. Next base: position 748,481 of record JAMRYA010000001.1, on the reverse strand, counting down.
AGTATTTTCTTCGAATGTTTACGTTACTTTGGCGATTTGTACCAAATTAGCAAAATGAAGAATCTTTGAATTTCAAAGTTGAAAAAAATACTTCAACATTTTAAAATTTTAAAAACTTTTTTGAATCAACATTTTTTATTACACAATTTTGCTATTAACGCACCACAACAACAAAATTTCAAGGTACATCATGGTGTTCTTGCCTGATCGAATAGTTATTTCTGATATTGATGGAACAATTACAAACTGAGATGTTCTTGGACATGTTATTGCTGCAATTGGTGGACAATGGGCACATCCTGGTGTTGCAGAATTATATTCTCGAATTAAACAAAGTGGTTATTAATTGTCTAAGATACTTTTTTAAAATAACGAAAGTGAGTTTAATTTATAGCTACTCTTCGTTACTCCTGTGTTACAGTAATCTCTGCGAACATTGCATGAGTGTACACATTTGCAATGAATAATGTAAATTTTCTTTCATCTCTTTTACGTTCCTTCAGAAAATGATCTTTCCTTTTTTCATTTCTATCTTTTTTTATTTTTACTGACTACGATTATAACTGATTTTGCTGCATTGAAAATATATATTTTCAGTGTTACAGCACCACTGATATATCCAACAACAAAAAGGAAAAATGGCATTGATGAATCAAGATGGACCTGTGGATTTACCAAAAAATAAAATACTTGGTAAACAATGGAGAATAAAAGAAAAACTTGGTGAAGGTGGATGTGGTGCTGGTAAGTTTGCTTTTGGGTTTTCTATTAGTTACAGTAGTAATTGTGCTCTTTTAGTATATAAATGTATAAATGTTAAAACTGGTGTTTCTGCTGCATTAAAAGCTGAATCAAATTTTGTTGCTGGTGGACCTGTACTAAAATTGGAAGTACAAATTCTTCGACGACTAAAAGGTCGAAAACATGTTGCACAGCTTCTACATTCTGGAAAAAAGGAACATTATAGTTATATGGTAAGTTAGCTCAGTGGTGTTAAACAATAATGTTTTATTGTTATTGTACAGTTTATGTACATTCTGTTATTGCTACAGTATCCATTTGCTTACATATCTTTGTTTCAGGTAATGACTCTACTTGGTGATAGTTTGCAAAAAGTTGTTACTCCTGGAAAAAGTTCTGTATCATCTCAAGTTCGTGTTGGTATTCAAGTTCTATATGCTATTAAACAGCTTCATGAAGTGGGATATATTCATCGAGATATTAAAGTTTGTTTTTTGCTATTCTTGTAAATCAGTTGATGTATATCTTTTTTTAGCCAGCAAATTTAGCACTTGGTCGTAAAGGTCGTGAAGCAAGAATTGTACATTTACTTGATTTTGGGCTAGCAAGAGAATATGTTTTACGATCAAATGGTAAAGTTGAAATGAGACATCCACGTGTTGATACTTTATTTCGGTGAGTTGTTTGTTTTTGCATCGATTGGATGTGATTATTGCAATCATGCATGCTTGAGTTGTCACTTTATTATCAATATTACTAATCCTTCTTTCTTTTTTTTCAGTGGTACAACAAGATATTGCTCTGCCAATACTCATACACGAAATGAACAAGGTCGTCCAGATGATTTATGGAGTATGATATATTTACTTGTTGAAATGCGTTCTACGCTACCATGGGAAAGAACAAATGATAAAAAAGAAATTGGAAAAATTAAAATTGCAACAACTGATCGAAAGCTTATGCTTAATTGTCCTATACAAATGTTAGATATTGTTTCACATCTTCGACAATTGGATTATTATACAAGACCTAATTATTTGCTAATATTTAAAAAATTTGATGAAGTTATGAAAGCTGGAAAATTTAAGTGAGTTGATTTTGGGGGTCGTTTGAGAGTTATCCCATGGATTTGATATATCCCTTTCACCTTCAAATTCATCTTTATCATATCATTATTTTTTAGATGGAGTGATCCATATGATTGGGAAAAGCCAAGTGCAGCTGGAACATTAACAAAGAAAATTTTACGATCTTTATCTGTATCTGAAGAAGTAGAAGATATTTCAAAAGAAGATGATAAAATGAGTGTTGAAATGCCGCTGCTATCAGTAGACGAACAGGAAAATACAACAAAGAAAGATCAAAAGAATGCAGCTGCAGGAAAGCAAAAAACACAACCTTCAACAAATACTGATAAACAAGCAACTGGAAAAGAATTAAAAGAAACTGATTTATTTACTGCTGCAGATTTTGAAAAAAATGAAATTGGATTTTGATAAAAGTTTTTATTTTTTTATATACGGATTTAAAGATGTATTGAATAATTATTGATGTGATTACAAATAATAATGTTTGGGAAATACAGTACAGAGTGGTTTACATAACTATTTTTTTAAGTTGTTTTTTTTAACGTCAAGTGGTTACTTTTGACTTTAGTTATATTTTTGTAGGACTGATTACATTTATCTAATATATCTTTCTCGTCGTCTTGGGGATACATATTGTGGAGAATAGTGGGGCTCAAATGGTGCACCTTCAGCTGGTGTATTAGCTTCAACAACACTTTGACAAATAAAATTTAGCAGTACTCCTTCTGGTAATAAGTTGTTGTTGAAAACTGTAGTTGCCAAAGTTAAAGCTGACAAATTTTCAAATCGGATGTAGGGTATGATTTCTGATAAATAGAAATTAAGATTTTCTGGTGTTATTTTTTTCTTGTTTTCTTTGCAATTTTCTTCTGCCCACTTTATTATCTAAATTTTAGAAGGGTTACTGTAGAAATATTTTTAAATACAAATTTTTAAAGCATCTCTAGCAGAATTTCGATTTTGAACAAAAGTAAATAATTTAGATTCTACTTTTGCAGATCTTCGAAGCAAATTCTTACCTTATCAAACAGAACCTCTTCATTAAATTCAACAGTTCTTTCACATCTTTCTGCAAGGATTTTCACTAACTCTGGTTTTATTAAAACATTTTTTGTCCCATTATAAGCACATAATTTTTCACAATCATCTCCAATTGTTAAACCATAAACCATGTATTGTTTTTGGCTACAATGATTTTTAATTTTATATTAGTAATTGAAAATAAAAAAAATCATTATTGTTTCAAAAAAGCTAATAAAAAAAATAACTTACAATGGAAATAAAAGTTTTGGAATTGCTTGAATACATTTTTCTAACAATGAACAAGTTTCAGCATACTGTAGCCCTAACTCACTGTAGGATAAAATATTTAAAAATGTGAATCGTATTTTACAAAATTGAGCACATTTTTCAAGTAATTGTGGAACATCGTACATATCGCCTATACGTTAATGATTGAATGACGCATCAAAACTACCGTAATCCAATTGAAAATTTTTAGTTTTTTTAAGATTGCAAATTTATGTGAAATTTTGAAGTTAAAAATACGTATAGGATTACTGTAGTTTCTATTTCGCAAAATTCTCAAAAAATTTTAACAAATGAAAAATCAATGCTTACCAAGTCGAAGCATCACCTGACAATTTGTTTCAGTAATTTCACAAAAATCTGTGTATAAAAATTGTAAAAAATTTTTAAAATCTTCAACGCTCAAATCTGGATCTGTAATATCAAAACATTTATTTTTTGGTGTCATTGGTCCTTTGATCATTGCCTTCAAAACAGGTGATCGGCAACAAACTATAATTGAATGAGCAGAAATTTGCTAAAAAAAACTTATTTTTTGCAAGAATTTAAATTCTACAGTACCTCCTCTTGAATAATAAAAGAGATATCACAATCATCTTGAGAAATATATAGCTGGTAAAGTTCTTCGGATAAAGATCGAAAATTTGATGATTCCATTTTTGTAAAAAATAATGAAAAGAACTTTTGCTTGTGACAAAAAACCAGAATACTTTGATAAAGTTCAACTCGTGGAGAGAAATACTAGTGTGCTTTCGAAACAACTCACACTGATAAGAGCTTTTTTTGCTGACCATGATTTTTGATGAGGTTAATCAATACCAAAAAAAAGCTTTTTATGCAAAACATTTCGTTCAATTTTAAAGCTTAATTGATCAAGATGGTATCATTAATAGATGACAAAACTCAAAATTAAGATGGTACAACATTATACTGCTGATTTTACTTTCAAAAATCGAAAACTGAGTAAATCCTGTAAATGAAAGAGTAAAGCAAAAATTACAAATCACGAAGACATAAAAATACTACTACATATGTAGAAGATACAAAAATAGAGGGCGCAACGTTGAAGATCATCACATGCTATAAAAAATATATTTTTGTGGTGCAGTCGTTTTTGATGATTGATGGAGCTGCAAGAAACTCTTCCAATGAATATCTGTTTTTTCAAAGGTTAACAGTCAAAAAAGCTTTACTTATGCTGTATAAATTATGTACCTGATGCCTTCAATAATATTTAAAAAAACTTACTATTTCTTCAGTTTCAAATATCACATCAAATCGTTCAGTTTCAAGATCTTGTGATTTAAATATCTCAAATCTTTTACGCAAAAATTCATAAACATTTCTAGAAATTCTTCTTCTCAATTGCTTACAGTATCCTTCTTTGTCATACTTATAATATTAGTAAATATAAGTTGTAAATAAGTAACAAGTTAAGATCTTCAATGTTGATCAAAGGGCTCAATTAATCAACGTTGAAAATTAATAAAATCGGAGTAAAAATCGTGATAAGAAAATTTGAACAAGTTAAAATTTTATTCTTTTTGTAATGTAAATTTTCTACTATTGTACGTTTAAACGTTCCTCCAAATTAGTACTAAAGCAATCACAAACAATGAAATCTAAGTCATTCTACAAGCAATTTTTTGTTTGAAATTGGTGCAACTTTTATCTCTCTTTTTTGATCGTCAACTCAAGATGAAGCTTTACTTTATGAAACTCTTCTTTTTTGCTGCTGCTTCTCATTTTTTGTTTTTGGATTCAAGTGCTGTTGATGGACAAGATGATATGTTGCTGTTATCTGATGGAACGGTAAAGGCAGAAAAACGTGGTGATGATATTGCTTTAACTGGAATTGGATCAATCAATCTTACAATACCTTCTGGAATATTGGAATTTGAAGTTTGTGACGGTTGCAAAAAAACGTAAGTTTTTTATTCTTGTATTTTTTGTTCATTGTTAGCTTTAAGATCAAGCATTTGCTATGAATCTCTTAATGGTGACGTTGATGCAATTGGCACATGTACTGGGATATCTTCTTGTGAATTTAAAGTTACTGGCGATGAAGGGAAAGTTGTTGTTGGTGGAACACAAGTTTTCAAAAGTGAGTTCAGCTGCCTTCACACTGTAATGCATTATCCGCTTGCAAGCGCGCTTGCCAATATGGAAATACTAGGAAAATTTAAAAGCTGTACTCCTAAATTTGATAATGGCAACATGATTAAACTTATAGTAAATATTCGTGATTCTTGTCCAATTACAGTTGTAAGTTATTTTTTATAATGATTATCGGATCATTTCTGTTACATATATGTTTTTAGAAAAATGCTCAAGTCTATGTTCCTAAAGTTCTTACAACTCTTCCTCCTCAAACAACTCCAAGAACAGAAAAGCCAGCACCATTATCTCCAGGTCAAGCTAAAGAATCTACAGCCGATGCAGGATTTCCATGGTGGGGATATTTAATTATTGCAGCTGGATGTTTACTTGTTCTCATCGTCATTGGTATCATTGTGTAAGTTTCTTTTGCACTATGTGATCTGTGATATATAAATTAGCTCTTTTAGATTCTTTGTTTGTTTCAAGAAACCTAAATCATCAAAAGCTTTGCCACCACCTGAAAGTGTTGTAACATCAAAACCAACAAAGAACGTTAAAGTTACAAGTCCAGATGTACAACCACCGACAACAACAACAACTGCTGCTGCTCCTGCTGCTGAAACAAAAGATACTCCATCATCAAAGCGAAAAGAAGATTTGAACTTTACCAAATTTGAACCAAGCAAAAAATCAAAGAAGATTCAAAAGAAAGAAACAACAACACAAGAACCAACTGAAGATGCTCTACCTGCTCCTGGCTCAAGACAACCTGTATTTGATCTTACGAATGCTCCTGAACCTGTACCTTTACCATATTTAAAACCACATCGTCTTGTTCCTCGTTCAATGAAATCGGCAAAAACTGATTCACTTGAAAAAACTCTGCCAAAAGAAAAAAAGGAATTGATTGAACCACTTGCTGATTCTGCTGCTCGGCATTGCCTTAAATCATCTGAATCAAACGTCCTGCAAGAAATGAAGACGTGAGTTTTGTTATGTGAACTACATATATACTACATCTTCTTTTAGCAATTATCCTGAAATTAAACGTGGTGTTACGGAAGCTGAAACTGAACTTCTTTCTTTGCCTGTTAGCCAAATGTTTGTTAAAATTAATGCTATTGCGTATGTTTATTCATTTCTATCTTCACCTTATAATATGCCACTTTGTAGACGTGAATCTAAAAGAAAGCTTTCTGCAGCTGGTTGTAAATTTGATGAACGTCGATGTATTACCTTTGTTCCTGAAAGTGCTCGACAAATTCTTCAAGATGAAAAAACTGCTGCAACCACCGTATATTTTGCTTTCGGTGCTGAATACCATCAACATGTTAAATGCGATAAATTAATTTCTTATTCACTTCCACTTTTAATGGTTATTGCTCTTCAAAAACGCTTTGAAGATCGTGTTCGTCGTCAAGCATGTGCATTAATTCGGTATGTTCTTTGCTTGTATATTATCACATTCTTACAGTACTTATTTTTAGTCGAAAAGCGCCTATTGTTCTTGCAAATTATACTGAAGCGGCACGACAGAAAATGCCATATCCAATGAATGCAATTGAAAAGGCATATTGCAGTAATCCAAAAGCATTTCGAAATCTATCTGAAATTAAAACAGATAGTGAAAGTGAAAGAAGAATAAAGGAAATGAAAGAAGCAGCAGCTGCTGCTGAAAAGAAAGAAACTGCTCTTGGTGATGGTCGTGATTTGAAGCGCAAGAAAAAATCATCAAAGAAACGCCATTGAATATTTTTGTTTTTGATTGTTTTTTGGTGAATGTGTTTTATAAATATGTTTAATGTTAAATAAATTTTTTGTGATAGATGCTACAATTTGTCAATTCTTTGTTTTTTTTTAACATTTGGCTACTGTAGTTTTTTCGATGGGAAAGAAGTTAATAATTCAAACGCTAATCAAAGAGGTGTCATTTTTGACAAGTACTGTAGAGTTTATTCGTTTGTTTGTAGGATACTGTACCTGTATTCCCATGGTTGGAAAAAAAGAATTTGATCAAAATTTCGTGCAAATGCCACTTTGTAGAAGAAAAAAAATTTTCAGTGTTTCTTGTTTCCACAAAAAAATAAGTTTTGAATTTGGAGAGTTGCATACAAACTGCCTTAAAGAATTTAGAAAGGTGACTATTTCAAATGCAGTTTGCATCATCCAATAGTTTTTAAAGACCTTTGTACTTAAGTGCCATTAACTGGAATAATAATGACCTCTTATTTTGGAACAAATGGTTTTGTGTTTTTATGATCGATAAAAAAAGATGGACACAAAAAATGACATCATTATTTTATTCGGTAAAACGCAAATATAAATTTTATCCCTGAGTGCTTAAAATTTGAGAAAAATGGAATTTTAGACATTTTGTTTACAAACGAATTGCTTGAATGGGCCATTGCAATCGACAGATTTCCAAAGATAGTTTGGGGAGGCGAATGCTGCGCAAACATTGTTGCAATAAGCAGTAGGAAAATTGTTGTAATTGACAGGAGTTGCATCAGTCCATGTTTTATTGCTGTAGCCAATCAAGACATTGTCACCACCAGAGGCGATTAAACCTAAAAGTATGCAAATTTTATTTGATTACTGATAAATTTGCATACTTTTAACAATGTCTTCTTCTGCTTCATTGTGAATCGAAACCAAATGATCCTTTTTGCCTTGATTTGCACAATATTGTTCAGCTTGAGCTTGACTTCGGTTGAGGCTGGCATTGATGTATCGGTAGCAGGCATTTGTAGCTGAGTAGTAGAACCATCCAGTTGAACAAGGATTATGTGGGGCAGTGGTTGTTGTTGTTGTTGTTGATGTAGTTGTTGGAGTTTTAGTACAAAGTCCAAGTGCCGCATCACAATATGTAAAACCATTTGGATTTGTGCAATCAATATCAACTGAACATGCCGAGCCAAGTGTGTAAACAGGTGGGAAATATCTTACACCATCAGGAGCAATACCTTGCATAATATTTAATGCAGGTGAAAAGCCACAAATTGGGGAAATATTTTGATCTGGAACCCATTGGGGCAAAGAGGAGGTGCAATTTTTTGTATCAAACCAACATCCAAAAGTTTCAAGTTTATCGTACGTGTACGTTCGATTAGAATAGAGACGTGTTTCACTGCCTTATACCAGTGTAACTGAATGTAGAAGATAGCTTGTGTGCTAATGATTAATCGTTTTTAGTATCCCTTTGTTCCAGTTGGAAGTTGGTTACGAAGTTACCAGTGTAACTTGGGAGAGAAGACTCTGTTTATTAAAATTATCAGTATAATCTGATGAAGAGAAATTGAAAAAAATATGTGATATGAGTCCAGGGAAGGTAGTTACCCCAGATGTTGTTGAAAGTTTTGTGATGAATGCTCTTGCCCCGTAGAACCAAAAGAGTTATAAAAGAGAACATGAAAAATTTGTGGATTGCAAAAAGTCCTTGATTGTTGGTGAAAGTAGAATTATTGATAAAGAATTGTTGCCCTTCTACCTTATGAATGTTTTTTTGTTATTCTGTTTGCTGGATTTTTTGCGCCATTCTGAATTGCTAGAGTTAGCACGTTGTGATGTTTATTTCAAGGAATCATGTGTTGAGTTGAGACTCAGAAAGTCGAAGAAGAATAAAAAAGGACCGCCTGAACCAATGCTGTTTTGAAAGAATTGAAAGAAACAACGGTGAAGTTTGGAATTAAAAGAAACATTACGCTACATTTATTCAGAAGAAGTGCCGCAACAGTAGCAGTGGAAAATGGTATATCGGAACAGGAGCTTGATCGTGCTTGCAGATGAAAATCGTCTAAGTCAAAGAAATAGTATGTACAAAGCTGTGAAAGAACAACAAAGAATGCTGCTTCGTTACTCTCTAATTTTTAAACTGTTCATGAGTTGTATTGTATTTTTTGTATATTGTATGCATGTTTGTGTGTTTGTAACTTTCCACATAAACCAGAACCCAACCCAGTCGTTCGAGTATTTCTTTGAGTGTAAAGAAAACGTAGTTTTTCTTGTAGACGGAGTGGAAGTACTTCCGAAGGAAGATACTGTAACGGAGACGGAAAGAAAAAAAACATTTTCTTTCAGTCAAACAATGTAAAAAATTTGCATTATTGCTTATGCTCAATAAGGATACTCTCTATAAAAGAACATTTCATTTTTGCCATTTGCAACATTTTTATTTTTTATCGTCACCTCGTCAAGATGAAACTCTGCTTCAAACATCTATTTTTGCTCTCCATTATTTTTGTTCCATTTTTATTTTTGGATTCAAGTGGTGCAACAAGAATGCAAAGAAATGCTTCAAATAATACTTTAATTGGTGGTGGTAATGAAAAAGCTGAATATGGTGGTGTTGCTGAAATGTTGTCTGATGGATCTGTACCTGGAAGAGAAGAAGACGGAAATGTTGTATTAACTGGATCTGGGCCAATCAATCTTACAATAACTTCTGGAGATTTGCAATTGAGATTTGAAGTTTGCAAAAGCTGTAAAGAAGTGTATGTTTAACTTTTTTATTGCTTTAAATTCCCGTAATGATTTATAGATCATATATTTGTTATGAAACTATAAATACAGATGTTGATTCTACTGCAATTGGTTCATGCTTTTCAATATCTTCTACATGTGAATTTAAAGTTGATGGAAAAAGGGATGATAATGCTGTATATTTTGGAGACAGACCAGTTTTAAGACGTGATATCGTTGACGAGTGTATTCAGACAACAATGCATTTTGAATTCGCCAACGCTTTACCACGTATGAATTTTAAAAGCTGTGATCCAAAAATTGATCCTGTTGAAAAAATGATAAAATTACATGCTTATGTTGTTAGTTCTTGTCTTATTAAAGTTGTAAGTTGTTTCATTTCTTAACCTTTCTTTTACTTCAATTTTACTTTGCAGATAAATGCTAAAATCCATGTGCCTAAAGTTCTTACAACTGTTCCTCCTCAGGCAACTCCAAGAACAGAAAAACCAACGCAATTACCTCAAGGTCAAGAATCAGCAGATGCAGGATTTCCTTGGTGGGCATATTTAATTATTGCAGCTGGATGTGTACTTGCTCTCATCGTCATTGGTGTTATTGTGTAAGTTTCATTTACATACCGTAACCTGTAATGTATATGAAAGAGCTTTTTTAGATACTTTGTTTGTTTCAAGAAACCAAAAGCATCAAAAGCTCTTCCTCCACCTGAAACTGTTGTAACGTCGAAACCAACAAAGAAAGTTGCTAGTCCAGATGTGAAACCACCAACAACAACAACTACTGCTGCTGCTGCTCCAGTTCAAACAAATGATACTCCAGCATCAACTCGGAAAACAGATTTGAATTTCACTAAGTTTGAACCAAGTAAAAAATCAAAGAAGATTCAAAAGAAGGCAGCAACAACACAAGAACCAACTACAACTGAAGATGCTCCACCTGCTCCTGGCTCAAGACAACCTGTTTTTGACCTTTCAAATGCTCCTGAACCTGTTCCTGTACCATATTTAAAACCACATCGTCTTGTTCCTCGTTCAATGAAATCCGCAAAAACAGATTCACTTGAAAAAACTTTGCCAAAAGAAAAGAAGGAAATGATTGAAACTGTTCCTGATTCTGTTGCTCGTCATTGTCTTAAATCTTCTGAATCTAATGTGCTCCAAGAAATGAAAAGGTAAGAGTAATTATAGAGAATACGCGGATATAATGTATCAAAATTTTTAAGCAATTATCCTGAAATTAAGCGTTCTGTTTTGGAAGCAGAAACTGAACTTCTTTCTTTGCCTGTTAGCCAAATGTTTGTTAAAATTAATGCTATTGCGTAAGTTTATTCATTTCTATCTTCACCTTCTAATATGCCACTTTGTAGACGTGAATCTAAAAGAAAGCTTTCTGCTGCTGGTTGTGAATTTGATGAACGTCGTTGTATTACACTTGTTCCAGAAGGTGCACGTCAAATTCTTCAAGATGAAAAAACTCCTGCTACTACTGTATACTTTGCTTTTGGCGCTGAATATCATCAACATGTTAAATGTGATAAACTGGTTTCTTATTCACTTCCACTATTAATGGTAATTGCTCTTCAAAAACGCTTTGAAACTCGTGTTCGTCGTGAAGCTTGTGCATTAATTCGGTAAGGTTTTACTATTTTATTCCAGTTATTTAATATTTTGTTTTTTTAGTCGAAAAGCGCCAGTTGTTCTTGCAAATAACACTGAAGCAGCACGACAGAAAATGCCATATCCAATGAATGCAATTGAAAAGGCATATTGCAGCAATCCAAAAGCATTTCGAAATCTATCTGAAATTAAAACAGATAGTGAAAGTGAAAGAAGAATGAAGGAAATGAAAGAAGCAGCAGCTGCTGCTGAAAAGAAGGAAACTGTTCCTGGTGGTGGGCATGATGCAAAGCGGAAGAAGAAGTCAACAAAGAAACGCCATTGAATATTTTTGTTTTTGATTGTTTCTTGGTGAATATTTTTTATAAATATGTTTAATGCTAAATAAATATTAATTTTCTGTCGAGATACTGTAGATGCTATCTGTTACAAGAATTTATTGTTATTAATGAGATACTGTAGTTTTCTGCTGCTGAGTCAGATGTATCTTTAGGGGGAACATATTCAAGTTGTGTTTACCACACAGTTGGTAAAAAAGAAATGGATCAAAATTTGGGAACAACGTAAAACTTTCGAAACTTATTCAAACTATTTGCAAGTACACTGGGCTGTAACAAATCTTTAGATGATGCAGGCTAGTTTGAAATCTTCAATAAAAATTTATTCATTAAAAAAATTTTTAATAATTCAATAAAAATATACAAAGAAAAAAGAAAAATACAACCATTACCATCCATCGTCATCAGATAAGAAGTCATAATCAGAAGGATTAATCTTATCCCGTCCGGGTTCTTCTTTTGAATTAGCAAGAATATAATCACGAAAACAATTGAAAAGTCGTTCTTGTGGAATAAGCTTATATTCATAGACAGTTGTAGCAAGAATTCTTTCATGAATTTTTTCATACTTGATATAAGGTTCAAATGGATCCATGATTGTCTTAATATTCAAAGCATTAACAACAAGATTTTGAAGAACACATTGACCTTTTGCCCAATCAAACAACTAAAGAAGCAATGGAATATAGAAGAGCAAAGATTACGGTATTGAAGGTAATGTTGCTGGAATTGATAATGTGCTAATTACCAACAGCCTAATAAATGAAAAAAATATTCACCTTCTGAAAGACATCACCCTCGGTAAAAGTAACAGTACGAGGACACCGCTTAACAAATTCAAGAGCCAATTCAGATGAAATCCAAACATATTCATTTTGTTTGAGATATTGCAATGATGAATATCTTGCTTTCGTCGGTACTTCATTCAAGCATTTTGTAAGAATACTACATTTATCTTCATACAAAAGTCCCAATTCAGCAAATTTATAAAATGTTCTAGCACTAAAGAATTGTGGAAGCTTGGTAGCACACTTTTCAAATAAGAATGGAATATCATACATATGACCTGAAAGATACTTTTAAAGAAAGAATATGTATCAAGAAAGCACTTACTAAGATGCAAAAGAACTTCAACATTATCAGCTTTAATATCACATTCATCAGTGTAAAGGAATTTAAAGAAATTTTCAAAATCATTGTAAGTAACTCTTGGATCACTAATTTCATGTCGTTGATTTGTAGGTGCCATTGGTCCGGTAATCATAGCTTTAAAGACGGGTGAGCGACTACAAAGGATAAGTTTATGAGCTTGAAGTTCCTAAAAATGAATAAGTTATATCAGTAAAGTAAAATATAACATAAAAGCTTACTTTATCATGGATAAAAAAAGTTACGTCCGCATCTTCTTTAGTAACAAAAAGATTTTGAATTGTTGTAACAAGAGACATGGTTAAAGCCTTGTACCATAAAATTGTTATAATAAAAGTAAATTATTATTGTTATTATCACACCAAAATGATGACGAAAAATAATCTAAAAAGATTGAGATGAAAAAAACGAACAAAAAAGTGTAGAGAGCTTTGGCTCATTCTCGAATGCATTCGTTGCGATAAACATTTTTTGAAGTACTGTAGCTTGTTTATTTTGGATGTTAAAAAATATTTAAGATTCCAGCACAAATTAAAAAGTTGAACGAACTTTAAAAATAAAAAAGTAATACTTATTATATTTAGTTGTTACTACAAACAGAGACACAAATTTCTGATTTTCGCCGATCTTGCTCAATTGAAAATTCGCTATTTACATGTGGCTAGTCGTTGCTGTGTCAGCTTCAATAGTAACTATTAAAGTGAAAAGTTATTAATAGATGATCAAACTCAAAGTTGTATTTAAACATTCAAAATACTGTAAATTTTATTCAAATCAAATCAAGAAAAAAAACAAAAGCTTAAAAACAAAGGTAGAAAACGAAGAAACAGAACATTAACAGAAACAAAGAATAGAAAACGAATAAAACATATAAAAAAGCAAATCAATTTACAAAATTGATGAATATGACTGAAAAGACGTAAAGATAATATTATCACATTTGAGAAGAAAAAAAGAAAGATTAAAAAAGAAGCTCTTTTAAAAAGATACAGAATCCATTTCATTCCAAAAATCACTATTCTTTCGTTCAAGTTTTGGAGCAGTTGATGCAGGAGGAGGTGAAATGCATAAAGCTGGAAGATCAACTTCTAAATTTTGTGCTGCACATGAAATTGCATCATCAAGATTCATGGAAGATTTGCGATGGCTTTGAAATGGAGTAAATGGACGTTTGCTTGGGCATGAGGAAGTTGATGAATTTGGTTCATCCATTTGGCGACGTTTTGAAACTAAAAAGAATTGGATTAATACAGTATGTAAAAAGCGGATTAATAATAGAATTGCTAGAAAAATAGCAAAAGTTTAGCTTTTGGACTTCAGCCTTCTGAGAATTTGTTTCAGCAAAAAATATCGCAAAATCTCTCGTACAGATCTTAGTTAAACTTATTTACTAATTATAGAGACTAACAGACGGTGAGCATATACACGTACTCCATCCTTTCTTCTTTAGGGTTGCGGGCGCGCCCGGGCGCAAAAGGGGCGTGAACAGGCGCAAAATTGGCGCGCCCGGGCGCATTTACACTACAGAAAACCCTTGCGCCCGGGCGCATGCGCCCGCACCAACCCTATTCTTCTTACATAAAATCGTGGATGGATATAAATTTTGCGCAACGGATAGGGATAGACATGCGGATAGAGTATACGATATCTATAGTATATCGTTCAAAATGGAACAAATTTAAGAAAGATAATTATAGCTGCACCTTGATATAGTTGTATGCGGTTGTCTGTCATTGAATACCGGTAAGAAACTACACATTCATTATTTCTCATATTTTTATTGCAGCACATATCATATATCCTTCTTCTATAATCCCCATAAAAACAAACTTACGATTAGTTGAAGATGATAAACGAAGAGATGAAAGACCTAAAGATGATGAATGTCGAACCAATTTAATAGAAGTATTAGTATTTCCACGACTAGATTGTTGAGATTGTTGTTGTTGCATAGGACTAGAAGTATATTGTATTTGAGAATTTACATTACGCTTAATCATTTCAATTTCTTCATCACTAATATCGTCATCATAATCATCATTATCACTGTCTTGATCATACCAAGAACATAATTCAAGTAATTCATTAAAGATTTCAGAATCTGATAAATTATCATCATTTAACCAACTGTAATAATATAAATATAATATATGTATATATCTAAGCCTCCCATAAAGCTTACTTTTTGAATTTTGTCCAATGATCATCTTGATCATCATGAGATAGTACATTACCATGTGAATATGATGAAGATAAATTAAATGGAAATTTTCTTGTAAATGGTTCTTTTTTTGTAGTTTCAATTCTAAAGTTTACAGTTTTGACAAGAGTTCTTTTCGTAAAATTTTCTTTATTCCAATTTTCATTATTATCATCAAGTCCCATAATAATAACAATAATTAGATGTTGAAGGTTTAAATGGTTAGCTGAAAAAGTAATGGTAATGAATGGATGAAAAGCAATTAGTGAAAAACTAAACATAGTAAAACACGTTCAAACGCAAACAAATGATAAAAAACATGGATGTGTTTACAGGTAGTTTAGCATTAAATAATGAGCACGTAAAAAGGAATAATGTGAATAAGCTATAATCAAACACGCTTAAAATTGGATATTTAGTGC
Organism: Panagrolaimus sp. LJ2400; assembly: GCA_024447215.1. NCBI lineage: Eukaryota > Metazoa > Nematoda > Chromadorea > Rhabditida > Panagrolaimidae > Panagrolaimus > Panagrolaimus sp. LJ2400. The sequence goes on along the minus strand of JAMRYA010000001.1, from coordinate 733,040 downwards.
TGCTTTTATAAACAGCTTTACAGCTAACAGAATGTTTCTTCAAACAAACAGTACAAAGAGCTTGCCCACTGCCCAAAGAAGAGTAAATAGATTTTAACACAGTAATATTAAACCTTTTAACAGACCGAAGCATCCATAGCCTTCCCCATCTAGTTTAAGACCTTGCAGCATTACTTGGTTATAAACCGTCGACGCAAGACAAATTTTCCGACTTTCTTAAACTCCATAAATGCTACATTTTACAGCAGCTTAACTTTAACTCTACCAACGTGTTAAACACAAGTATTTAGTAAATTGAGTAAACAATGTTGACGGAACTTTAAAAAGTAGCAATAATTTCTATATCTAAAAACCCAAAGCAAATTAGACTCAATTCTAATTACTCAAATCAAAGTACAAAAAATATTTCTCCTCCATTTTACTGCATTAATAAGAATAGGTTGTTAATAATATTTACTATATTAAAAAAAGAAAACAGAATAAATCTAAAATCAGAGCCAAAAACAAATTTAAAGAAAAACAAAAATCAATTTTTGCTGAAGCAAAAAAAATGGAGGTTTTTTCAAATAAATTCGAAGGCGCGCAACGATTTTTTCCGTGATGGGAAAACAACAGTCACTCAATGAACGAACGAACACAGCGCAGACAAAGAAAGAAAGAGGATAGCAAGAGGGCAAAGCTAATGTCGGCAGACAGTTCTAATTCTTTTTTTTAGAGCAAGCTTTAAAACTGTAAACTGCTAAATATCTTAAATTTTATAAAGTAATAAAAACGTGAATATAGAAAACATTTCTAGAAAATGTTAAAAATACAGTAATATAATTGAGTTTAATTTAAAACAAGGTTACTGTATTTTAACACAAAACTGTTAAAGCCAATTCTTCTATGGAAAAAAAAGATTACTGTAGAAAGGATAATCATTAATTAAAAGTAATTAATAATGTTAGATAAATTGCAACATGTGATTATCAAAGAATTACATCATTTGAACTCAAAATTAAATTATCATTTTTAACCCAAATCCTTCAATTAAACACTTGTCATTTTTCCCATCCAAAAAACTTTTTACACGTTTTTAACTTAACTAAAAAAATATCTAAAAAGCTTTTTCCCTCGTCAACCTTTAATTCTTTATGGTCAAAAATAGCCATCAAAAAAATCAGATGGAAAAGAACATCATTCTTTTAGCGTTCACTTTTTTTATTACTACTCCTCTAATCTTTAACGGCCAGTAAAATATTTGATAAGCATAAAAAATTTATATCTTTTTCATTTAAACAAATATTCGCTTTGATGCTGACCATTCAATGATGTAACGAAAAAAAATTGATGGTCAAAAAAGAAAGAAAGACTGTGAGAAAAACAATCTTCTTATTTTTTTGGATGAAGGTTGTTTTTTAGCAGCAGCAAGGAAGTAAGAAAGGAAAACGATGGACTATCTCAGACGGCAGGAAGATGGAAAAATAGAGAGTCGAAAAACAGGGGTTCTTTTTTTGATGAATGCATAAAAATTGTGCCACAAAAAAAATTGCGATGGCGTTTGTTTTTTTATGTAATGGGTTGTTTTTTGTCGATCGAATAGAAAAAAAAATTTGATGAAAGTAATGAAGGTTTTAAGTTTTATAAGAAAAGTGAAAACAAAGAAAAAAAAAGATGTTTTTTGCTATTATTTTTCAATGACGGAAATTTTTTCTTGGAATTTTCACAAAAACTTGAATTTTCTATATCGATATGAAAAACTACCGTAATCTTTGAGAAAGATGTTCAAGCTCGAACAATGCAGACATTTTTTTTTTGAAATCTTTTATGATTCATTAATTTTTAATGTATTCTATTGTTCTTTTAAGACTTTTTAAAACTGCTTTCAAAAAACACCCTTTTCTTCCGGACAAAAAAAACGATCCAGAATGCATTTCCTTCTTCTTCAATGATCACTCAAAAATCTCTTTTGAGTTAAAATGACCTTCAAAAACTGTCACCACCTATAACACGAAAAAATGCAAGGATTTTTTGTTGAAAGATTTTTATCAAACATTATTTAAAACATAGATTTATTTGTCATAAACGCATAATCAAAAATCAATTACAAAAATAAGGTTATTGAGATTTTACAATATTATTACAAATACGAAATTAAAAGTTAAACGTGAAAAAAGATTTTTCAATGAGAAAATAGGGAATGCTTTGTTATTTTTTCTACTGTAATTAGAGTATAAAAATAACAAAAATTCAAGTTTAACTTTTACAGAAAAATTAAATTACTACAGTAAATTATTAATAAATACTCACAAAAAAATTATAATATAATTTATTCATTCATTTTGATCGTTGACGAGAAGCTTGTTTAAATAATAACCAGCATAACCACGTTTACGTTGTTCAATTCCTCCTTCTGTTCCACTTTCATTTCTTGCACGAGTAGTTGGTCCACTATCATTTGAAAAGGATCTATCAAGGTTTGAGTTTCCAGATGAATTTTTCCAAGTATTATAACGTGTTAAACCTTCGATTTCTCTTTCAGGAGTTGTGGATCTTTCATCATCATCATCACTACTGTCAACAAGATTAACAACATCTCTAGCTCTTCGAAGAAATTTATCTTCTTCACGACGTGGAAAGTTACGATGATAAACAACATATTCATATTCACTAAGATCAAAATTTCGAGGACCTCTTTCTCCAGATGATGCTGTTGTTAAATTTCCATGTCCATCAACAGCTTTAAGAACATGATCAGCAAGGCATTCAACAAATCGATTATTTGGAATAAATTTGAATTCTTTAACAATTTTTGCCAAAGTTGCTGGTGAAAATTTTTCAGGTTTGAAATGTGGCATAATTGGGACCATAAGTGATTGAATATTTTCAGAAGTTGCTTCTTGATTCTGTTGAATACAGTAATTCTTTGCCCATTCATGAACCTTAAAATTGAAATTATCACTTTAAAAGAAACTAAAATCAAGACAACGCTGATTCTGCCTGCACTTTTGCGCTTTAAAATGTGGCAGATTTGATCGTTGGACGTTGAAATATGGCACAGAAATTTGAAGTTGCCGAATCATCACTGCTAAAAATAAAAACTTACTTTATCAAATAATGCATCTTCTTTAAAACTATTTCTATAATTACGTGGATGTTGTTTTATAAACTCCATTACTAATTCAGAAGAAATCCATTTAGATGCACCATCATCACCATTACAATAAGCCAATGATGGATTCCATTCACCAAAAACAAGAATATCAAAACATTTTTGAAGTAAAGAACATGTTTGTAAATATTGAAGTCCAAGTTCTGCATATTCAAAAATATTATCTTCATCCAAAAAACAATCAATTTTATCAATGCATTTACTTTGTAAATATGGAACATCGTAAAAGTTAGCTAAAATTAAATGGGATATAATCAAGGATGTCAACAAGATGAGACGCAATGCTACCGTATAACAAAAATAAAATACTTACCAAGATGAAGCATAACTTTAAAATTTGATTGTTGAATATTACATCCATCAGTATATAAAAACTTCAAGAAAGTTTCAAAATCATCAGCAGTAATTGCAGGATCATTAATTTCATATTTTTGATCCCCAGGTGCCATTGGACCTTCGAGCATTGCTTTAAATACGGGTGAACGATTTGAAAGAACAAGCTTATGACCTTGCAATTCCTAAAGAATATATATGTAATTAATATCTAAACAACAGTTAACACATACCTTTCCATGAACAATTAAAGTAACATCTGCGCCATCTTTCGAAGCAAAAAGATCATCCATCATATTTCTTAACTTCTTTGGTGGTGGTGGGGATAGATCTCTTGATGCCATTATGAGCTAAAAAGAAATTATTCAGTCACTTTCAAGGAAAATTAAACAGCTAAAAGTAAAAAACACGATCGAAAAAAGGAAAAAAAGAAGAGTATAAAACATACCAATTTTTTGTTAAACGCCAATGTTTGCAATTTATTTCTTCTCTCACTCTTTCTCTCAGTGTTGATGAAACAAAATTAGCATTAAAAAAAGCGGGTAAAAAGAAAGTTATTGATTTCTTTTTTTTGCTGTTGAGCTGACAGACACAGAGCATTGTGTTGATCAAAGACGACTACTATTTCAAAATGCCGAAGCAGTTTTGCAACAAAAAATCTTATGAATCATTCTATAAAAATTAATGATGTTTTCAAAAAAGGTGTATGCGTTTGTTTGTCTATATGGATACTCTGTTCTCACACTTGGATGCTTTTTAAAAGCAAAAGAAAGCATGTTTTGTTAAAACGCTTTCTTTTTTGGGACTGTCGGGATGTGTAAAGCGAAAAACAAATTTTAAACATTGTTACTTTATTTCTAAAATAAACGCATAGACAAAGAGAGAGAAAAAGCTATTTATTGAGGGTTCAAAAATGATAATACAAAAAGAAATTAGAAAAAAAACATGAAAAATGTACATATTTTTTTACAATGAAAAAAGAATTACTGCAGTTTATGGTTTAGAAAAAACTATTTCTAACAAAAATTTCAAGTTGAGGTTTTATAAAAAGAATACAAAAGCTTTTTGATAAAAGATACAAAAACAATTTTTAATGCCCAAAAGCAGAATATCCGCTGAAGCTACCTCTTCCAGCACGTGTATATTCATATCCTCCACCTCTGGCACTACCATAGCTACCACCACCACCACGAGAAAATGTTCCTTCTACCCTTCCACGAGTTGGCAATGATGACAAATTATAATCACCATAAAAATTTCGACTACGACGATAACCTTCTCCAACAGCATTACCATTTCGATGATGATCAATACATAAATACCCATTTTCATCAGCTGCTTTAATAATATGATCAGAAAGATAATCATTCAACAGTTCGACTGGGATCAAATTATAACCTTTAACAATTGTTGCCAAAGTTAAAGGTGAAAAGCTTTCAAGATCAAAATGTGAAATAAGTGGTGCCATAAGTGCTTGAATATTTTCAACATTTGCTTCTTGATCATCTTGAACGCAGTAATTTGGTGCCCATTCAAAAACCTGAAAAATATGAAACATTAAATTTAAAAAATATCAGAAATGAAAAATTGAGTACTTTTTTAAACAATGCATCTTCAGTAATAAATGTACTACTATTTCGTGGAATCTGTTTAACAATTTCCAAAACGAGATCAGGTGAAATCCATTTAAGTGTTCCAACTTCATCATTAATGCGATATGTTAATGATTTTTTACAAGCACAACACATGATAATATTTTGAAAATAACAAAATAATGGAACAGTTGGAGCATAGAATAGTGCCATTTCAGCATAGTAATAAACATTTTCAGGAGTTAAAAAATTCATTTTTCGTGCACATTCTTCAAGCAAATATGGAACATCATAAAAATTGCCTAAAAATTGTTAATAATTTTTGAAAGGGTTCTGTTATCTTAAATGGCAAAATTATGAAAATCAGTTAAAGATTTCTGGGGTACTGTAAGTTAGGTTATCATAATTAGCCGTGTCAGTGTTACAATCAAAAAGTTTACCAGTTTTTAGTTGTTAAAATTTAAAAAACTGAATTAAACATCAACTTTGAGACTTTTATTTTGCCGTTGAAAAAAACGCTTACCAAGATGAAGCATAGTTTTAAAATTTGATTCTTGCATATCACATTTATCAGTATATAAAAACTTCAAGAAATTTTCAAAATCATCAGCAGTAATTTCAGGATCATTAATTTCATGGCGTTGATCAGCAGATGCCATTGGGCCTTCAATCATTGCTTTCAAAACAGAAGAACGAGCAGTAACAATCAATTTATGAGCATGAATTTCCTTAAAAAAGATTGCGTAAAACAAATTTTTAAACAAAAGTTACCTTTCCATGAACAATAAATGTTACGTCAGTGTCATGTCCGGAAGCAAGAATCTCACTCATAGCTTGACGCATCTTCTTTGATCTTGGTGATGGTGGCAGATCATCTGCTGATGTCATTTTGCAGTTTACAAAATACGAGCTGTAAAAGCAGAGAGAATTCAATCAATTATTTTCAATGGGGATAAACGGAAAAATGAAAAAAAAAAGTTTTGCTGTGTATTTTTTTGTGACGTTTTTTGAATGGCTGATGATGAAACAAACTAAAACGGCAAAAGTGAAAAGTTTTTTTTTGCTTTCTTTTCTCAACCTTTAGAACAACAGATCGCTACAGCCACAACAACAAACTATTACGAAATGTCGAAAAGAGAATTTGCAGCAAAGATTGTTGTAAACATTTTAACTAATGTTGCGTTTAAAAAAATTGGCAAAGGAAAAAGTGTGAATCTTTTGTTTGTACCCTAGATGTTTTGGCAATAATTTTTACTGTTTTTGTTTGGTTAAAAAACTATATTCAGAAAAGTTTAACCAACAAAGATGAAAGAAGAGCAGCAAAAATTGGAATTATTATTATCGAGCCCTTGTAAGTTGATTTTACGATTACTGTAAAACTTCAATACTGTACAAGTCCATTAAATAATTTTTTATTGGTAGTATTTGAAAAATTGTTTAATTAGATAGCAATGCTTAGTTTTAATTCTACTCATTTGATGTGCATTTAAGAATAAAAAAATTGCTTTTTTTGTTTTAAACTTTTTGATAAATGTCAAATAAAAGAAAACTCGGATAAAAACCAAATTTTGATTTTGTATAATAAAATGAGGCATAAATTATTTTAAGAATTTTTTGAAACGCAAACTTTTAACGGAAATTATAAATCGAAAAAGAAAAAAAGACGTGAAAAAACATTTTTCAATAGAAGTATCGATTGATACAGAAATAAAGAAAAACCGAATTCGATTTTGACAAAAAATACAAAATTTTGTGATAAACATAGATAAAAAGACAAGCAAATAAAAACATATTGTATGCTATTAAAAACTTATAGTTTCAATTCGTTTTTTAAAATTTTTTGTAATTACCATTATTGATTTTCGTATCTTTCAACTTCTCTTTCATCATCTACATTACGTTCAACTTGACGAACAGTTTGATGTTCTCTTTCATATCCTATAGTAAATCCATATCTTTCACGAAGTGATGGTGGCAGATCATATACTCTTTCATCTTCTTGGTTATATCGATAAGCTGCAGCATATCTTCCATGATTTGGACAATTATCATGCCGTTGTCGAAAGCTATCATCATTATTTCGATCACCTGCAGGTCGTCGACGGGCATGTCTACCGCGATGGCAATGTTCATCTCCTTCAGCTTCTTTAACAATATTACCACAAAGGTATTCAATTAATTGTTCAGCAGGAAGTAAATTGTATTTTTTAACAGTTGTTGCCAAAGTTAAAAGTGAAAATGCTTCAGCTTTAAAATGTTGCATAAATGGAAGCATAATTTCAGCAATTGCTTCAGAAGTTGGAGGAAGATCTCGTCGAACACATTCATGATTAGCCCATTGAAAAACCTTAAAAATGGAAAAAGTTAAATTTTTAATGTTAAGTCAAGAAGAAATGAGTCATTAATGACACCCCTTTGAGGTTACGGTAAAAGATCAAAAAAAGCATGGCGGATAGAGAAAGTCAAAAAGAGTCAATTATTGTATGACTATGACTCTTTTTGACGAACTCTGATTATAGTGACAAAACACTTTCATTGTCTCTAAAAATTTCTTTGTAAAATCTGTTTACCTTTTTAAATAATGCATCTTCAGTAAAAATTGCTCGATTTCTAGGAAAATGTTTGACAATTTCTAAAACCAAATCAGCCGAAATCCATTTAAGCTTGCAATCTTCTTCATCAGTATAATATGCTAATGGTCCATCACAATGATGACATGAAGAAAGCTTATGAAAGCATTTTTCAAGTACTGCAGATGAAGTGGGAGCATATTGAAGTGCCATTTCAGCATACTTATAAAAATCTGCGCAATAGAGTTCAAATAATACCATTGCAACGGCACATTTTTCATGCAAATATGGTACATCATAAAAATTACCTGAAAAATATTATGGACCGTAAAGAATTTATCAATTTTTTGCTATTTTTATGTTAATAGAGTTTACAAGTTTATAAATATTTTAGGGTTAACTTTTTTGACAGTTGCGACTAGAAATTTAAAAAACTCAAAAAATATTTTAGCTTTTTTTGTCAAATTTTTTTCTCAATGAAAATCGAAACACTTACCAAGATGAAGCAAAGATTTAAAATTTGATTTTTCAATGACACATTTATCAGTGTACAAAAAAACCATAAAATTTAAAAAATCTTCATAGCTAATTTCAGGATCAGCAATTTCATGGCGTTGATCTGCAGGTGCCATCGGGCTTTCAATCATTGCTTTAAAAACAGTAGATCGAGCAGTAACAATCAATTTATGAGCTTGAATTTCCTAATTACCTTTTTTTTGTAAAATTGTCTTAAAACATTTTTAAGATACAAACCTTTTCATGAACAATGAATGTAACATCAGAACCATTTTGGGAAAGTAAAACATCTTCCAATGCTTGATACAATTTTTTTGATCTTGGTTTTGGATCAGTTGTTGAATCCATCTTTTACAAAAAAATAGATTTTATCATAAATCGTATAAATTTTTAAAACAACGTGTTTCAACGATAGAAGAAAAAAATGAAAAATTAGCACAAAAATATTGCTCTGCTTTTTTCTTTTTTTCAATTTGTTTTCTTTCAAAGATGTTGAAACACATCGAAAAGGCGATAGATGTTGTGTGCAAGCCAATAGTGTTGTAAAAAAATAAAAAAGTTTTTTCTTCTCTCTTTTTTCTGACCTTTAATATAGATGTTGTTGCTGGCTGAAATAAGAGAATGGTTGTTGCAATGATGAACATAACCAGAGTTGGTCAGTGAAAAAAAGTTGTTTCGAAATCAAAGGAGATTGTAAATCAAAATGGATGAATAACTTTTTTTTAAAAAAAAAAAGAAAACTCTTACACATTTTCGGCAATTATTGCAGCAGAAATGGAATAAAAAATGATTTTTGCCATCGGAAAAAGAGTTTGTGTAAAATACATTTTTATTTTTAAATCACAACAAAACAATTACAAAAAGCTGCTTTTAAAAAACATAAATGCTGAACATAACTAAAAGAGGATAATAAAGTCAAATTTGATAGACATTCAAAAAACATTTTTGAAAAAAACAAAGCTCAATAAACATAGTTTATTCCATATCTGATTGATGAGAAAGATACCACTCATTCCATGCACTCATTCCACAAGCTTCAAAAGTAGGCATTTCATAATAAATTTCTTGATTTGAATATCCATTTCCATTTGCTCCACCTCTTCCACCACCAACACCTCGAACAGCTGCTCCACCTCTTCCACGATTTGGTGGTCCTTCACCATGTTGACGAAAACGAATCGAAAACGGTCGAACATTGCCGCCACGATGGGGGATATCAGCTCGCTGTTGAGCACTACGAGAATCTCCAGGTGACAATAAATTTCCACGTGCATCAACTTTTTTCATAACATGATTTCCAAGATAATCAAGCAATTGTTCAACTGGAATCAACTTATATTCTTTTATAATCGTTGCCAAAGTTGCTGGTGAAAATTGTTGTGGTTGGAAATGTGGCATAATTGGTGCTATGATCGCTTGAATATTTTCAACATTTGATTCTTGATCTTGTTGAATACAGTAATTTTTGGCCCATTCAAAAACCTTAAAAATAAAATAATTCGAAAAATTAAAGCAGTTAAAATAGTTACTTTTTTAAAAAGTTGATCTTCATTCCAGTAACTTTTTATAAACAATTTAACAAATTCCAAAGTCAATTCAGGAGTAATCCAAACAGTTGAACCATCATCAACTTGATAACAAAATCTTGTTTTATCAAAATGTGCATTAATAATGTCAAAGCATCGTTTAAGTAATGGAGATCTTGGAGAATATTGAAGTCCCAATTCTGCATACTTGAGTACATTGTCAATACCATCGGAAAACCGATAAAGATCATCAGCACATTTTTCTTGCAAACGGGGAACATCATAGAAATTTGCTAAAATTTTAAAACTGATAAAAATATAAACGAAACAAAAAATGTTAAGGGGGAAAATGTTTTGTGATACTCAAAATTTCAAAAAACGTTTACTCACATTTTTTTCATTTTTCGCAAACTTAATTTTATTTCGAACACTATTATATTCTAAAAAAAATTAAAACCACTTACCAAGATGAAGCATTGTCTTAAAATTTGATTGTTTAATAACACATTCATCCGTATAAAGAAATTTCAAGAAATTTTCAAAATCATCAACAGTAATTTCAGGATCATTAATTTCATGTTGTTGATCAGCAGGTGCCATTGGACCTTCAATCATTGCTTTCAAAACAGGTGAACGATTGCAAATGATAAGTTTATGAGCATGTAATTCCTAAAAAATTGTCTTTTTTGAAATTGTTCCATGCAGTTTTTAAAAGTGTACCTTTCCATGAACAAGAAATGTGACATCAGTGTCATGTTGGGAAAGTAAAATATTTTCCATTGCTTGAGGCAATGCTTGATCGTTTGAGCCCATTATATAAAGGAGAAGAGAACTTTTTAAAAGTAAGCAATTTCAACGCCTGAAAATCAAAAAGATGAAAAAATTGAACAAAATTAGCCACTTTTTTGTGGTTCAATGAAACAAATGCAAACGACGCTGCGTTCAGCAAATCAAAACAGCAGTGAATACAGTGAAAAATTTGCTTGCTTTTTTCTTCAAGGGAAAAAGACTATTTCGTAATGCCGAAAAAATAGTAAACACTTTTTCTAAAAAAATGATAAACTTAAAAAGAGCGGCATATGTTTATCTGAATAACAATCTTCTGCACTTAGCAAAGATGTTTTAACATTTGTGCTGTTGCTCTTTTATAAAAGAATGAAAAGAGACCTGTAAAAAAAGAGAAAGAAAGGGAATCAAAGAAGTTTACCGATTACCAAAAAACGTAACAAACATATTTTGAGAGTGACAAAAAATTTGAAAGAGAGCATTTTCAGGTATCTTTTGAAGAACCATTTCAGAATCCCTTTTTGTAAAATCACTGTTTAACTGTACTAAAATATCGACCTTTCCATGGACGACAAAAAGTTTTTGCTTTTCTCTCTCTTTTGACCTTTAACGAGGACGTTGTTGTTGACTGAAATAAGAAAATAGTTGTTGCAATGAATGAATACAATCAGCGTTGGTCAGAAAAAAAGCTGTTGCAATATATCGAAAGAATGCTTTTGCAATAGGGTTTCAAAAAGGGATGTGCATATCCTAATAAACAAATGTCGATAATGTTCTACTACAGTTGAAACGGAATAACAAATTTTGGCATTGTTAAATAAGTTTGTGTAAGTACACTTTTATTTTTGCATCAAAAGAAAAAAAAACAATTACAAAAAAATGGTTTTAAAACATTAAAAAACTGAACAAAGCTGGAGAAAAAAGGTAATAAGTAAAAAAACAATTTAAATTAAGCTGAATTAAAATTAATATTTAAAAAATATCTTTGAAAAAGACAAGCTCAAAAGCATAATTTATTCCATATATCATTGACGAGAAAACCATAAATTCAATAACCCCGTTCTCCTCTTTCATCTCTTCTATGATCATAAGCAGAAATTTCATAATATACTTAATTTGAATATCCATTTCAATTTGCTCCTCCATCTCTTCCACCATTTGGTTGTCTTTCATCATTTATACTATCGAACATACTACGTGGTGGAAAATAAAAGTATCTTTGAAGATTTCGAACATTTACATGAACAGCATTGTCACTTTTTTCATTCTGAAATTCTCCAAGTGACAATGAATTTCTACCAGCATCAAATTTTTTCATAATATGATTTGAAAGATAATCAAGCAATTGTTCAACTGGAATTAACTTATATTCTTTTATAATCGTTGCCAAAGTTGCTGGTGAAAGTTTTTCAGGTTCAAAATGTGGCATAAATGGTGCCATAATTGTTTGAACATTCTCTGGAGTTGCTTCTTGATCTTGTTGAATACAATAGTTTGATGCCCATTCAAAGACCTTAAAAATTAAAATTAACACATTTCAAAAAGCAATGTAATAAAAATAGTTACCTTTTTAAAAATTTCATCTTCAGTAATTGTGGATATATTTTTGAGATATTTGACATATTCCAAAACCAATTCTGGAGAAATCCAAATGGCAGAGCCATCCCCAGCACAGTAAAATAAATTTAATTTATCACAATGTGCATCAACCATTTCAAAGCATTTTCGAAGTAATAAAGTTGATGTTGGAGCAAATTGAAGTGCCATTTCTGCATATTCAAATATATTATCATTATTATCCAAGATAAGCAAAATATCGTCTGCACATTTTTCATGTAAAAGTGGAACATCATAAAAATTTGCTAAATTTAAAAAAAAGTTAAGTAAAAGCTTTAAAATTAAAAAAAAATAGTTTTGCAATGATTAAAATTTATTTTATAAAAATTTTCTTTCGCTCTCATTACGTCCATAAATTACGTTATCGTTATTTTCGATAGAACCCTACACATCAAAAGCACTTTTTGCCGCAAAAAAGCGGCACTGTTATCTACCCCGACCCTTGTTACGTAATTGATGAACTGCCCCATCTCCTCGGTGGATCTTTTTGTCTAATTTTTAGTATAAAACTCTTACCAAGATGAAGCAAAACTTTAAAATTTGATTGTTCAATATCACATTCATCAGTATAAAGAAATTTGATAAAATTTAAAAAATCTTCATAGCTAATTTCAGGATCACTAATTTCATGTCGTTGATCAGCTGGTGCCATTGGTCCTTCAATCATTGCTTTCAAAACAGGTGAACGGGCAGTGACAATTAATTTATGAGCTTGAATTTCCTAAAAGTTTAACTTTGCGACTGGAGCATACATGGGCAATAGGTTCGATTGGGTCCGACAATCGGACCCGAAAATTTACATGTTGTAATTTTTGAAATCCTGGAAAGGATCGCGCATCGCGCAAAAGTTTTGAAAAAGAAGCACAGGTACCTGTTAACTATTTTGGATCGCGCAAAATCCAAAATGTTGTCTGATCACGTCTGAACAGGAGCATTTAAACAAATAATCGTACCTTTTCATGGATGATAAATGTTACATCCGTATCACGCTGGGAGAGAAAAATATTCTCCATTACTTGAGATAATTCTTGATTGTTTGATTCCATTTGGCAAAAAAAACCTTTCTAAAATCAACAAAGTTGAGCGACTAAAAATGAAAAAATTAAAAAACTATGCACTAAAAAATAGACATTGTTTCAATAAATGCAAAAAGACGGAGCTTTTTTTTAAAACTAAAACAACGATGAATAAAACAAAAGAAGCTGTTGTTACATACAACACGTTGTTTCTCAAATTTGAGTAAAAATCAAAAATTAGTTCAACGTCAAAATTCCTAGTTGATCGGATTGACTTGAAACTTTGCATGTATATTTGCAATGGCTAAAAAACAATAATGGAAGAGGGTTTAAACATCTGGGATATCAGTAAAGCGTTTCATAAAGGCTCCAAAATAGGAAAAAACCGCAAAAACAGCACTTTTTATGCTAATTTTTTGACGTAATTTTAAATATTGATTAGAGCCCCGAGTAATCACTTTTAGAAATATTTTACCCAACAAGGATACACATAATAAACGCAAAAAGGTAGACATAATAATGGTTGACCCACCGCCACTGTACAGTTGAACAGGCCTCCTCAACTTTGAAAAAAAAACGCGTTATACAACCCTGCTTTTTTTCTTCAAAAATAAAAGAAAAAAAGCAGGGCACTTATTGCGATTCCCCCCTTTGTTTGTGCAAGAAAAATTTACATTTTTTTTCATTTTCAAGCTGCTGAAGACAACCTCTCATCGCCGCATCCGCCCTCCCTTATGAACTTCATTTTCTACTTGTATATTATGTAAATTTTTCTTTTGCAAAATGGGCGGGGGTAAATTGCAATAAGTGCCAAAAGGAGGAAGAAAATGCCGAAGAAAAAATACACTTTTTTTAAATTGGTCAGTAAAAGGGGACGTAGATAGCAATTTTCTTTGCGTCTTCCACAAAGTCCCAAGGGGTGAAAAAATTATTTTTGTTGTAAAAAGAAAAAAAGTAGTCAACAAAGTTTACTGACCACCATTAAAAGAGGGCAAAAGAGAACAAAATATTTTAACACAAAAAAAAACTTTAAAATTTTTAAAATGTCTTCAAAATTTCGTTAAAAAAACAAAATACTCGAATTTTATTTTAAGAATAACAAAATAATGTTTTGAATATCTTTAGCATGTTTTTTAAATCTAGAAAAATAACTACAAGATGCTATCAAATGTTTTGGAAGAAAAAATATGAAAGGATGTAAAATTTTATTGATTGAAATTTGATAACAGTTACAAAAGTAAACTAAAACAAAGATGAACGTTTTACACAAAAAAATATAAATATTTTTGAGACAAGTTTATAAAAACATAACATAATTTTAAAACAATTTATGTATTTTGAAAAGGAGATCAATAGTAATATCCATTTCGACCACGTTTTCGATAATCATTCCTTTCAACTCTTCTTTCATATCGAACTTGATTACGATTTGAACGTTCTCTGCTACGATTTCTTCGATTAAATCGACTACCTCTTTCACGAATTGTTCGTCTTTCATCATCACGTCTATTGGTATATTTTTGAAGACAACCTGCAGCATTTCTTCGAGCTGCTGAAAAATAACGTTCTCGAGAATTTTTGCCATTTTCATTCCCTGAACAACATGTTTATCGGCGTCAAATACTTCAACAATATTTCCAGCAAGCAATTTAATCAATTGATCATCTGGAATTAACTTGAAATTTTTGACATCTGTTGCCAAAGTTAATGGAGAAAATTTTTGTGGTTCTAAATATTGCATAAATGGTTCCATAACTTCTCGAAGTTTCAAATCTCGATGAATACATTCATTATTTGTCCATTCAAAAACCTTAAAATTTAAAAAAAATTATATTTCTCATAATAGGATGACAGAATGGTCAATATTATAAATTGCCGAGCTAGGTTTTGACTTTGAATAGCTTGTTTTTGCTTCTGTGAGACTACATTTTTATGGAGGGGCCATAATTGACACGTAAAGGGGAATTTACAAATGAAAGAGCCCAAAGTACTCCTTAAAAAATAATTCACCGGACTTGTTTTTTTTTCAAACCATTGAGGTAAAGTTATTAGAGGGTCTGGAGTTTCATAATTTAAATTAATTTTTAGCTAGCGGTAAAATGAAATTTGAATTTGGTGCCAATTGGCAAAATGTTCGTTACAGCCAAAATTTGAGATACTGATTGTGTCAATTTTCACCCCTTTTCTCCAAATACAAGCTTGCAGAAACAAATAAGGATAGGTAGTCCAGACGAGACGTCACGCATTTTATGAGTGACGTCACGTCTGGACGATCCTATAGTAGTAAACCGAGTCGGCAGTTTATATAAAACCACTCTATAATGTATTTTTACCATTTTAAAAAATTCATCTTCGGTAAAAGTTTTATGACTCTGTGAAAATTGTTTAACAAATTCTAATACCAATTCAGGAGAAATCCATTTAAGTAGTAGATTATCATCGTCATAATCAAGATAGCTTAACGACTTAGGATTATCACACTGACATGATGAAAACTTGGGAAAACATTTTTGAAGTAATGAAGTTGATGCTGGAGCATATAAAATTGCCATTTCTGCATATCTTAATGCATCTTTGCATTGGATTTCGAAATCTTCAAAAGCATCACTGCACTTTTCATGCAAATATGGGACATCATAAAAATTTCCTGAAAAATATTTTACTTCACCATTTGCTTCACCATAGAAATTTTTATTCTAAAAAAGGAAGATAATTTTTTGAAAGCTGATTTATTTCTATTCGTTATAGTACATGCGACACGTGTAATTTAATGAATCTCTATACTCATATCTCAACATTTACATAAACATAAAATTTCGAAAAAGGTCACAGTTCCTTAATTTGTGGTGGAAAGACGGTAATTGCTTGTTAAATAAAACGGAAAAAAACTCTTACCAAGATGAAGCATAACTTTAAAATTATCTTCTTCAATATCACATTTATCAGTATATAAAAACTTCAAGAAATTTTCAAAATCGTCAGCAGTAATTTCAGGATCATTAATTTCATGTCTTTGATCAGCAGGTGCCATTGGACCTTCAATCGTTGCTTTCAAAACAGAGGATCGCATGGTAAGAATAAATTTATGAGCTTTAAATATCTGAAATTATAAATTTTTTGAATAGTTATTCGTATGCCGATAGATAACCCACTATTCCATGAACAACAAAAGTGATATCAGCTCCTTCAAGAGAATAGAAAATGTCCAGCATTGCTTGGCACAAATTTGTTGATCTTGATTTTGGAGGTGGTGATGACATTGCTTAAATAATTTATTATAATAAAGAGAACGCTCTAATAATCAGCTATTACAAAAGAAAGAAATGTGCATATGCGCAAAAATGGCCAATTTTTTTTGTATGAATCATATGTTGATGCAATAGACAAGGGTTAAAAAAGACAAAAAATCTTCTTTCTCTCTTTTTTACGTGTCTCAAATTTGCTGTCGCAGCAACAACAATAGTGCTCTTTCATAATGCCGAAAGATTGCAGCAGAAAAAGTGCTTCAAAAGCTAATGTGTGTCTTTTTTGTCAAAATAGTGAATAAGTGTGTATGGGCATGACATTTCGCATGGATGTTTTGTTGCTCAAATACAACAAAAATTTCGACATCAATATATTATTTTTGCAATAATAAAAGAAAGCTCGCATTTAGAGGGAGGCATTTGAAGCCTGCTTCTTCGAAATGAGAAAACTTGATGTTTTATTATCGTCAGCAGTAGATCAAAGGCGATCTCCCACCAACACTGATTTTGTCCATTTTGAAAGAGGAATTTTAAATGCAATTTTGAATATTGGACAAAAATGTAATCTTAATATTACTAATTCAAAAGCGTGAACATCTTTTCTGAAATGCTTTAACTCGTTATGTATTTTCGAGTTACACTCTTATTAGCATCGATAAATTTTAACATTTTATTTATTTATGTAGATACAAAAGATAATAACAAAAAAATTCATAAACACGTAAACATAAATTTTAATAATAGTTAAGTTATAGAAATAATAGAAAAATCAAACACATAGACATCAAATTAAAAAAATTGATTAATAAAAGAAAATTTTTTTGTTATAAAATAGAGATAAGAATAATGAAATATAGCTTACAAAGATGGCATAAACTAACAAAAAAGAATAAAATCAAAAAACAAAAGAAAGCTCGAAAAGATTTCTCAAAAGAGCACAAATTTAGTCCATATCTGGTGCACGAGCTGGTGGTGGAGGTGAAGGAGGATTACCATAACCGCCATAACCACCTCCACGTCCAACATTTACACCAACTCCACCGCGCGGTGCACCACCTCTAACATTACCACGTAAAAATAAAAATCCACCAGCTGCTGCTGTACCTCTTCCATGATATGGTGGTGGTCTTGTATCATATCCACGGCTACAACGACAATTTTCACTACCACAATTTCGACGACTTCTCGCGGCTATAACACTATCAGAAAGACATTCAATCAATTGACTATCGGGAAGTAATTTGTAATCTTTGATTGTTGTTGCCAAGAGAAAAGGTGAAAATTGTTGTGGTTCAAAATGTGGCATAATTGGTGCCATATTTGCTTGAACATTTTCAACATTAACTTCTTGATTTTGTTGAATACAGGAATTCTTTGACCATTCAAAAACCTGAAAAAATACAATGGAAAATTAAAGAAGAAAAACTTGAAAATAGTTACCTTTTCAAACAGTTTATCTTCACGAATTCGGTTGCTGCTTTTCTTATATTTAACAAATTCCAAAGCTAATTCAGGAGAAATCCATACAATTGTGCCATCATCAGAGCGATAGGTTAAAGTTGTTTTGGAATGATGCGTATCAAAGATATTAAAGCATCTTTGAAGTAATAAAGATTCTGGAGAATGTTGAAGTCCCAATTCTGCATATTCCAATACATTATCTTCACTATCCAAAAATCGATAAAGTTGACGAGCACATTCACTATGCAAATGAGTAACATTATAGAAATTTGCTAAAAATACTGATTTGTTTAATGTTTTTAAGAGCTGTTTGTTTTGTCAACAACTTTAACTCATATTTTAACTTTTGTATGTCTGTTCCATTACAGTAAGAAATAAAAACTCCTACCGAGATGAAGCATAACTTTAACATTTGATCGTTCAATATCACATTTATCAGTATATAAAAACTTCAAGAAATTTTCAAAATCATCAGCAGTAATTGCAGGATCAGCAATTTCATGTCGTTGATCAGCAGATGCCATCGGGCCTTCAATCATTGCTTTAAGAACAGTAGATCGAGCAGTGACAATTGTTTTGTGAGCTTCAATTTCCTAAATACAAATTACATAGTCAAGGTCATACACAGAACAAAATTTCAGGCGGAAACCCCTTTGATCTTTTGCCACTTTGAAGCGCCTCGGCAAAGGATCAAAGGAGTTTTTTCTATTTCGGAGGAGCAAATAATCGCTGCCATGTAAATATTGATGACAATTTCAGTAAAGTATAAACACCTACCGTTCCATGAACTATAAAAGTTACATCAGCACCATGTTTAGAAATAAAAAGTGCATGTAAAGCTTGGCTCAATGTTTGATCAGCCGATGCCATTTTGTAAATGAGAAGCAAAAATATTTTTTTCAGATCAACAACCACTTCCAACAGCTGAAAATAAAAAAAGTGAAAAAATCGCGCAAAAAATGGCCAAAGCGTTTTTTTTCTTTTTAGATGGTGATGAATAAAATGTTTCTTGCAGCAAACGAACCAAATGCAGTGTCGACACACATCGTTGCTTTTTTTAACATGTCGTTGTAATGACTGAAAAAAAGCATTTAAAGCTGACAATTGTGAGCCAAATGGCTGTTTCGAAACAACAAAAAATGTTTTGCAAAAAAAAACAAGTCGTAAACATTTTGACTGTTAATGGCTCTAAAAAACACCGAATGAAAAGGTTTGCATCTTTTGTCTTCGTTTTAGATAGATAACATTGCTTTTGCGCATTTATGAAAACTCCTTTTGTTGTAAAACGAAAATAGTTAGTCGAAAAAGCTCAATAATCATAAAAAAATGCAGCAAACAAATTCAAATAGACAAAAAAGGGAAAATCTTAATAAAAATCCTAGAATATGCTATAGCATTGTGTTTGTGAGCTTTACGAAGAACCTGTAAATCAAGCAACATCAAAAACATAGTTTTTAAATTTTTATAAAATAAAAACAAAAAAATGAAAAATTGTGAAAACAAATAAAATACTTGTACATTATCATAAAACATAAATTACAACATCAAAGTTTTTGTGGTTCACAAACATGCTCGGCTTTATTCAATTCAACATAATCTTCACCGTTTTCATCTCGCAGAACTTTAGCTGTAATATTTTTGTGTTTGTACGCACATTGCTGACATTTATAATGTTTCTTTCCAGCTTGATATGAATAAATATAACCATAATTTTTCTTTTTTATATCAAAAACAGCCAATTTTGATATCATTGTTTTTCGAGATTTTTCTTTCCATAAATTGTAATTTGGTTGTCTAACAATTCTTGTTGTAATATCGTCATCAATAAATTTAGTTGGAGAACATTTGTGTTGAGTGCTGCATAATTCAACGTATTCATGATTTGCGTCAGTTTTGATAATCTTTGCATAGACATGAGTGTTATGTCTCTTACATGCACGACATTTATATTGTTTTCCTTGTTCAGCCCATGTATAATCATAGCATTCACTTCTTTCATCATTTGTAAATACAATCAAATGCTGAACACTTTTTCCATTCAATTTGCTTTGAATTAATCGAAAATTTGGAACTTTAACAATATTATCTTCGACAAGAAAATTATATTTAAAAGGTTCGCACAGATGCTTTTGATTATTTAAATAAATAAATTCATTTTCATTTCCTGCATTTTGAAGAGCAGCAGTAACATGGATATTTAAACTATGACAACGTGGACAAATATGACATTTATATCCATCATGATATGAAAAAATATAATAAAATTCTTTTTCTTCAGATGTAAAAATAAATATTTGATTTTGTTTTGCAGCATTTTTTGTAGCTTTTGTAGAAATAGAATACATTGATTTGGGCAGGATTACGTCATCTTTATATTTTTCAGGATCAAATTGCCGAAGTTCACAAATGTGCTCAGTTTTGCCTAAGACTACACACTCTTTCATTTCATCATTTTTGCATACGGTAGCAGTAACTTGATTATCAAATGAACATGAACAACATGAATAAATTTTTAATCTTTTATTCCAACCATATTCATAACACAAATTTTTATTTGTTTCACAAAATATAATCAATCTTGTAACAGGTTGACCTCTGTGTTGATAATGAAATATTTTGAAGCTTAAAGTTAAAGTAGTTTCAAATGGCACAAATTTTTCAGGATTATATTCACGTGGTTCACAAACATGCTTCATTTTTGATATCTTTAAAAAACTGCTTCCATTTTCGTGTTGAAAAAGTTTTGCAGTATTGCACTTTCTTTTAGTTTTACATCCATGACAACAAAATCGTTTTGAATTTGAATCATAAAAGTATTCATAGCATCCTGTTTTATTCGAAGACGTAAAAACCACTAATTTTGATTTATCAATTCCATCTTTGATTTGTTTAAAAATTTGAAAATTTTCAGCTTCAACACTTTCTCTTTCAATATATTTTTCTGGATTGAATGTTTGAATTTCACAAATATGCTTTGATTTTGAGCTAGCTAAAACAAAATCATCTCCATTTTCTTTTTGAAAAACTTTTGCTCCATTTAGAAATCTTGCCTTTTTCATACAACCATGGCAGTAATATGATGTTGTATGCTTCCCTTGTACACAATATTCATAGCAAACAGTTCGAGAAGAATCCAAAAATATAATTAATCGCTTCTTATGATCACTATATCGACGACAAAAAGTAACTACTTCAAAATTTGGTTTTTCAATTATTCTTTTATATTCTCGAAGCTTACATGCATGTTTTGTTCGACACAGTTGAATAACATCTTTTCCATTTCTTTTAATAGCTTTTGCGTATAATTGTTTTTTCCATTTGCGGCAATAATGACATATAAAACGATTATTTGACTTTTCCCAAGTATATTCATAGCAAAATTCTTTTTCAGGCAAAGGAAAAATAAATAGTTTTGTTCGTAAAATTCCATTTTGAAAATATTTGAATATTTCAAAATTAGGTGATTCAATGATTTTTGGCAAAGAATATGTATTCTGCTTTTCTGTTGATGATCTAAAATGTGATAAAAATATATTTCAAAAAAACAAAATATTACAAACAAACCGTTTTGAATTGTTTCTATCTTCTGTATCACTGGATTCACTGTAGCTAATATCTTTGGCTTTTCGCTTTCCAAAACGTTTGATTCTTAAAAAATAAAAATTACTGAGGTGAGGGTAAAATTATAATAGAACTAACAGGGGTTCTTTAATACTTGAATAAACCAAATCATAAATATTATTATCCTTCAAAATTTGGACAAACTTTTCTTTTTCTTTTCTGCCATGTTTTTCAATCCAGTGAAATAATATCTCTTTCAGTTTTAAAGTTGTTTCATTGTTTTTCAAAATTTTTGAAAATAATGGTGGCAGAAAACGTTGCTGAATGAGTTGACAATTGCCTACAGTAATCTAAAACATAATTTTGCAAAAACTAGTTTGAAAATAAAAACTTACTCCTTTTTGCAATAATACTTTAAAAGCATTCTGACATCGAAGCTCATTATCAAAAATTAAAGCAATATCTTGAAAACTGCATTCAGCAAAAACAAACAAGATATTCTAAATAAAATTATTTAAATAAAAAAACAAGGCTAATACAACGCATACTTTTGCAGCAACAAACTCCCATTTAAACATTGCAGAAATTAATTTAAATTCTAAAATATTTTTTATCATTACTTCATTATTTTTTGATTAACAAACCTTCAACAAATGGTTCAACAAGTAATAGTTTTGAAACAGAATCAATTAGTAGCATGCATCTTCCTTCATATTGTAAATTCTCATTTTTATCTTTTGCTATCAGTTCTATCATGGTTTTGAATCTAAAAACAAATTTTAAGAAACTTCAGAAAATAGATTATTTTTATAACACTTTTATTGAACTTACAAATAACTATAGCGAGATGAGCTTTTCGAGAAAAAAATTTTTTTACCCAAAAAAGCAATGCATCAATTAATCATGGAAAAAAAGAGAAAGAAAAAAAGAGTAATTAGCAACAAACAAAAAATTCTAACAGATTTTTATGTTCTGAGAGAAAAATGACTCCCCAAAGAATGCAGTGAAAGAAGTTTTAAAAAAAATGTTTTGAGTTAGTCATGTTTTCCACGAATCCCCTAGTTAGAGGTATGTTAGAAAGGTGTGAATATTTTCGTTTTTATAATCCCTTAAATGCTTTATGCGAGGAAATCTTAATCTGAAATGTCTTTATTGTCACAATGTTTTTTTCCTCTCCTGGTTCAATTGTTGGGTCATCAACTTGAAAAACGTTCTTGTCAAATAGTAAGAAAAAAGCAAAACCAAAAAAGCAAAACCAAAAAACGAAAAGATCTTTGAAAAAAGCTATTTTGTTTGAAATTTTTCGAACAAGAAAAGAAATGTCGTTTGACGACTTTGCTTAAAAACAAAATTTTAATCAAGTATATAACAGATTTATATATTCTAATAATAAAGTTTTAATAAACAAAAACAATTTCACAAGAAAAAGATAAATCATGAAATTAAAGTAATCAAATCATTCCATCGATGGGGGATAAGGAAAATGATGAAATGGGACATTTAAATTCCAAAACCACGTCTTCCATGTCCACGATGTTCACCTCTTGCTCCTCCACCACCACGACCAAATCTGTTTCCTCCTCTTCCACGACCAATTGATGGCATTTGATTATCTCTACCATATTCAGCTTGTCTTTGATAAAACTGAACATATCTTCCATGATTCAGTGCTGCTCCATAGTCTTCATATTCATCTAATTCTCTCATTGCAAGATTACGAAAATCATTACGTTCATGATGACCGAAATTTCGACGACGATTCTCAAATAAATCAGGATTTTCAGTAATATAATCTTGAGCTTCAGCAATACATTGATTCCATCTTTGCTGTGAAAGTAAATTAAAATCTCTAACAATTGTGATCAAAGACCAAAGTGTAAATCTTCCAGGATGAAAATGTGGCATGATTGGAAGCATAAGTGCTCGAATATTCTCTGCATTAACTTCTTGATTTTGTTGAATACAATAATTTTTTGACCATTCAAATACCTAAAAAATCAGAGGATTTTAAAAATATAATTTTTAAACATCTGATATTACTTTTTTAAAAATTTTATTTTCAGTAAAAAATTCTTCAGCAGTACGTGGACATTGCTTTACGATTTCCATCACCAATTCTGGAGAAATCCATTTGATTACAAAATCAGCATCTCGGTAATTTAATTGTTCGTTTTCATTGGATGCATGGATAACTTCCATGCATCTTTGAAGTACTGGAGTTGATGGGGGTCCATATGGAAGTGCCATTTCAGCATATTTTAATGCATCTGAACAAACATTATCTTCTTGATTTTCCGATAAAAGAATTTCTGCACATTTTTCATACAAATACGGCACTTCGAAAACATTGGCTAAAATTTATTCAGATAAGATTGTACTGTAGGTCGACACCAAATGCGGGCCGGTCAATTCCTTTTTCGATTCTCTAATTGATTTACAGTAGGAAGTAGTAAAAAAAGTTCTAAAGAAACAAAAATGGTTTTTTTGTATTTATTTACAATAAACAAAAAAAACACTTACCAAGATGAAAAAAACTTTTGAAATTGACTTGCATGATATCATCTTCTGAAAACACATCTTTAGTTTATGATAAAATGTCATAGTGAAAAAGCCAGATTACAAAAAAGCAACAAAAAACAGCTGCTTTTTTAATGTTTTTAACGCAGAACAAAAATAAATAAGAATTTACCTTCAAGATCAATGAAAAAACGATCAGTGTAAAGAAATTTCAAGAAATTTTCAAAATCAGTGGCAGTAATTTCAGGATCAACAATTTCATGCCGTTGATCTGCAGGTGCTGTAGGTTCTTCAATCATTTCTTTGAGAACAGGTGATCGAGTGGCAATAATTATTTTATGAGCTTTAACTTCCTAAAAATGAATTGCGTAAAAGTCAATATTACATGGATGCTAAAAACGTACTCGACCATGAACGATAAAAGTTACATCAGCACCATGTTTGGAAGTAAATAGATTATTCAATGCTTGATTCAATTCTACATCATTTGATGCCATTTTTGTAAAGGAGCTTCTTGAGATGAAAAACAATATAGCTTGTAAAAGCAAGTAATAGCAACACTTTAACGCTTTAAAATAAGATTTGCGCAAAAAATAATCCTAATTTTCTTATTGATGATGAAACGAACTACAGGGTGTCCCAAAAAAAGTGGCGGAGGTGCTGCCATTTGAGAACAAGAGGGGCAGTAAACTTAGTGATATGGGGGATAGTATGACCCTATGGTAGGCTGTTTATTACCGTAACCTCACCTCTCGAAAACTTTCGTGTCGGGAGTTATGGCACCGCCAAGTGAAAAAAGTGCCATTTTTCGACCCTTTCGTAGGTACATCATCAGAATTTTTCCAGAAGAGATTTTAAAAAGCTGTTGGTCGGATTTTTTAGGCCCCTGAATGAACTCGTTGGTAGGGTATAATTGGAAGCCCCTGGTCTTCTGGTTTGAGTACACCAGCGATTTTAAAAAACCTCGGCGCAAAAATTTTCGTTTTTTAGCAACTTTGAGCAGCTGGTGTAGTCCAGGGGAGGGGTTATAGGGGGTAATATTTGTTTACAATAAACTTCAGACATATTGTAACATTCCTGCAAAGTTTGGGACAAATCTGAGAATTTCGATTTTTAAGCTGCTATAATTGCTATAATCAAGTAGCAGGCGATGAAAATGATATCTATGTTTAACGCGTTTAATAGAACCAGGAACGCTTAAAAACTATTTCATATGTATTTTTATAGCATAATTTACAGTATTATAGCAAAAAATCGCATTTTAAAATTTTGAGTCTAACGTCATCGTCTGCTACTTAACCAGTAATAGCTATTTTGTGCTATCGAAAAAAATTCGATATCTCAGATTTCAAAGTTTGTGGGTGGAATCGACCACAATATGTCTGAAGTTTATAGAGCTTTTATTTTTATACATCTTCGTGTGAAACTGGATGTTGACCTTTATACCCAGATGACTTTCTTTTTGCTTTTTCGCTTTTTAGAATAGTTTTTTTAGAAAAATTTTTGAAAGGAAAAAAACATCTACAAATGTCCATCAATCCAAGAAAAACTGAACAAAAAATTTGACATTAAAGGAAGTGTCTCAGATAAGACAATTTTTTTCTGAACACAATTTATCATTAATGATAAAGAGTGAAAAAATTTGTTTGCCAGCGCACAACGAACGCATTCTTTATCACTAATGACGGACGTTGCTTGTGTTAAGAAAAATTTCTGTTATTTGAAAACAAAAAAAATATGAAAAATCACCAATTGATGCAACTGCTTTTTAAAAAAATACAATGCAGCACGTATTTTAAGCACAAAACAAAGAAATAGTACAATAGTGTTTATTTTTAAAATATAAAATGCACAGATATATTTTTAATATTACAACAATGTAATTTTTTTAAATGAAAAGTGTTTATACCATACAATCACAAAGACTATTTGGATTGCAATTTGGAAATCCAACAGGACAATAAAAATCTGGACATGGAATAGGGGAATAAGGGTCACAGAATTGGAGAGCTAAAATTCAAATGCATTAGAACGTGTTTGAATACAAAACAAAAAGTATTACCTTGAGCAGATGCTTGCTCGATGAAAATGAAAGCAAAAACAAAGAAAAGAACAAAAATTGTTGAAAACATTGAAGCCATTTTTGTACTTGTGGTTACTGTGACACAATATTTGAAATAATATTAAAAGATGAGATTGATGTTTTACAAAATAAGTTCCCTTATATATCAGATTTTTAACCTCGGATTAATCTGAAATTGTTTTCTTTTGTTGAGGGTCAAAAAAATGTTGTATTAAAAACAAATAAGTTTCAGTTGAAGTGGATGGAGCATCCACGATCTATTGCATAATAATTGAAAAAAAAGTGATGACTTTTTTGAATCATATTTTATTGTTATTTAAAAAATGTGAGGATCAATTTGAGGTTAAAAGTTCATGGGATAACAATAATCCATTATTTTGGACGCAACTGGAATCATCAAAACAAATAGTAGTCAACAACGGTAATCAATCGAATGGTTGTGAATTTCATAAAAATAAGTAGAATAAAATAAATTTCAGTTGTAACAACATGTTAACAAAAAAAGAGTTAAAACTAATTTTTAAAACATCGAGGCCACGTATAACACAAAAATGGCACTGTGAATTTATTTTTAAAAATTAATAATAAATACTGGTTATAAATGAAAATTGACTATAAAAAATTTTTCAGGTTAATAGCTCAAAAGCAGTTTTTTAACCGAATACAACAATTTATTTTAAGTTTTTAAATTACTTTGTTGTTATAAAATAAAAAAACATTTCATGAAGGAAAATTACTAATAGTTTGTACTAAATTTCGTCTTAATTGTTTTTTTCGTTCACGTTGAGACACATTTTGTTCATGGATTATGGCCATGCTGTCAGCAACAGTGGTAACAGATGGCGTCTTTTTATAAAGTTCTTGCATACTGCTAATCCATGTATTGTCTAAAGCATTGGGCTCTGTGAATGTATCACCGTCATCATCTCTACCAGTTTCGCCTGGATTTAAGTGCTTGTATTTGATCCCCTTCACATTGTTCTTTGTAAATTCATAGTTTTGACGTATTTTTTCTCCAGAATATCTTGCCTCATCAAAACTTCTCAAGAATTTTCCAAAAAATAAATAACCCGGAAGATTTCTTAGATAATATCGCACACATCGAGATGTGTTATTTTCATTAAGTGTTGGATAGGTATTTGTTGGGATAATATTCATCCGTATTGCTACAAAATTAATATAATCATTATCTTCTCATTTCCCACTATTTTATAATCAAGAATCTCACAAATTAGATCGTAATGTTGTTGAAAATGATAAGCAGCGGAAAAACATCTTTTAAAACGATGAGATTGTGATTTATTTGTTTCATCACTAACATCATTCAATAAGCCCAGAAAAGCGTCTTTAACATTTGTTTCATTGTCGATAAATTTTATGTGAGCCTCTGAAAAACGAAAAAAAATTTAAGAACCTCGATCTCTTGTACCGCGTAATACCTATCAAGGTTAGACTGTAGTTTAAAGCGACAAAATATAACGATAACCTAACCTGTTTTATATTTCGCATTTACCCAAAACACAACATTTTTTAGCTGCTTTAACGAAAAATCATTTCTGATTTCATCAGAACAATTTGTAGGTTGTATATGTCGAATGAGAATAATTGCAATATAAAAACATACTTTTTCTAAAATTTAAATTACATTGCTAGAAATCTGTATTATAAATACCATATTTTGTGCATAAAAAGTGTTCTCTTATATCCTTTTTCTGTTGTTCCCTTTCATTTGCATTATCAGCAATTCCAATGTAATTAAGAGCAAAGCCGAAATCAATATCTATTGACTTAGACAAATCAATATTTTCAATTGTATTCTGGAAGACAGCATAATCGAATCTGTAATATAAGATTTTAACAAATAATTGTATAATAAGAGAAATATTTCAAAAAACAAATTGAAAACTCGCGTATCAAGAACGATTTCAATAATTTTAAAAAAAAAAAAAAAAAAAAAAAAATTCTAATTGTTCCTTCGTTGATTAGAAAACGTAGTGGAAGAGATTCATCCGCAACTTTGTTTTCTAAATCCAAAAAAATTCGACAATAACATTTTAATCTTTGAAAGATGCGTACCACGAGATCCTCATGACCTTCACAATCTTTCATAAAACTAGTAAAAACATAGTTTTTGTTTATTCTAAATTAATACAATTAAACGTTAAAAAGTAAGTGAATTCAATGTCACCTTCCAAAGTTGCGTTGTATAATATCTAAAAATTCTACATTGTTAATATCAGGTATTTGTAAAGCAGGCGAGTGATCGATGGAATAGCTGCTGTAGCTATAGAACTTCTTCAATGCTCGAAGTAAATCGATTTCGCTTGTAAAAAAATTTCCATCTTCATCAATATAATATTGCTCATTTGAAAGAATACAGCGTCTTGCTCCTTCGGCTACCCCGATTGTTCGACAGTTATAATATCTTGGAAAATATTGATCTTCTAATCCTTGACTTATCTCAGAGCGTGTTATGTCAGCCAAATTCAACATTTTTCACGTTTGTGAAATTTTATGATTCACTACTATTTCATTGTTAATGCTTAAAAAAAATAATTTCATGGTGACACTATTTTTTAAAAGATTTACTTTTCTTGACGTGTTTTGTAGGCCTCCACCATAAAAGGCAAAAAACAAACATTGGTGTGGATAGCTAAACAGAAAAAATTTTTCTATGATAGGTGTGACAAGCAAATAAAATTTATTGCTTTGTTTGTATTTTTATCATCTTTTATTTCCAAAAAAATAAAGGAAATAAAATTTTGAATTTTAATTGTAAAATGGAAAAATCTGAGTTTGAGCGTCAAACCATCTATGAAATTTATGAAGATCTTGGGAAATGGGACCAAAAAACTACTTCTGAAAAGATCACACAGCTTGGAGATCAATTTTTTGATCGCTGAAGAAGAAGAACGGCCTGTTTTATTCAAACAATGGAGACAGCAGAAGATGAAATGGCTGCCAATGAGATGGCAACCAATTTTGGAAAATTTTTGAACACCATAAAATTTCTTGATGATTTACATGATGGCATTAAAATGAAAATGGATAAGTTGAAAGATGAATGGATGAAAATTCCATTGATTTCTGATTCAGAAGAAGACGAAGAAAAGGAAGAAAACAAATGGCTATCCAAAAATTTTGATAACTATGAAACTGTTCTCAAAAATCTAATGTCAAATAATACCATAGAAAAGCTTTTAACAAAGAGAATTCATGATGCCTATTTTATATTCAGCTATATAAATCCAGCTTGCAAGTTCGGTGTGGATACGTTGCAAAACTTCAAAGAACAAGGTAGAACTTATTTGTTGGTAATCAACGATGAAAATATTATGGGTCCTTTACATGCAAAACATATTGCAAAAATAATGAAAGAAAAGTACGTAAATGTTACTTCTCAGACAGGTGCACAAACACGGTAAGTGCAATTTTTTATTAATTTTAATTGTCTTTTTTGTTGTTTTATAGTGATTTAATCGCCATGCCTTTAATCACACACAAAGAAAATTTTTCTAAGCTATGGCAAATCGTTCATACGATCAAAAAAGATAAAAATGTTGTCATAACCAATATTAGCAGCTTAATTAATTTAACTAAAAACAGCAAAGAAAGTTTTTTACCGATGTTATTAAAAAAAGTGGATGGATATTATATATTTCAATTAACTAAAAGTGGTTGGCGCAAATTAATCAGAGACTGCAAAAGACAACTAGATGAGTTGAATAGTTTTGTGGATACTGCTGTTTTGGAAAAGGCTGAAAAAGATAGTTTGAAAGTTTTTCTTGGTTATGTTGAAAACTTCAGGAACACTAATGACTTGAATGGTCTTAATATTAAAATTTTGAAAGACGTTATCGACATATTCAAAAAGCATTTTATATCTCCTTTATCAATTAGTTTTGAATTAAACCAGCTTTCTACTTTGGTAAAAAATTTGTACAGCTATCATCAAGATCAGCTATATGCATATCAAAGGGTAAGTTTACGTTTTAATTTCAAATTATATATCCCAATGTTCATTTTGTTTACAAATTCTGAACTTTATTTTTTTTACTTCATAGGCGACGTAACTTATGCATAAATTGTTTAAACTAATGTCATTTAAATAAAACATTTATAGGAAAAAATTAAATGTTACCAGTGTTCATTATTACAAATTAACGAATCAGAAAATGGATCTGCAGTTACTGTTTTTTATACTACTCAGATAAATCGATTTTGTACTACAACAGAAGCCCTACAAGATGTTCATGCATATGTGTTAAACCGCTTTGAACCAATGGTTTATTACGGTGATTCATATATCGGAAGAAAAGAAAGGATGGACAAGGTATTATTTTATAAATGAGCCCACATTCAACAAGTAGAAGGTTGTCGCGGACGTGATGTTACTATGGATAAGATAAAGCGATATTCAGCAGTTTCGGATAAAGAATTGGAGAAAAAAATACACAAAATAAAAAATGTACTTCAAAATATCATTCAAAAATTTGATAGTTGCAAAGACAAGTGTTCTGAAATGGAGATCTTAAATTTTTCTTCTGCTGGTGAACCAGAAGTGCACTTTTCATTCTAATGAATTTGTATATTTTTCGGAAAGTTTAACGTTTTTTAAAAAACGTTATATTTTTACACGTTCAAGGTTTTTTTTGAAGAAGATGGCATCTATTGATGCAGTTTATCATTTGCGAAAAACATATTTGTTTGTATTTTCAAATAGTGAAAAAGATATACAAATATAAGTTTGATAAAAAAAAATTTTTAAAAATTATTTATTTTATTTGTCATAAAAAATATATGTTATATATGCATTCAAAGACGGATTCTTTTTAAATTATCAAATGCAATTCAAATCAAAATAAAAACTTTATTTAAAATAAGGTGTGTATCGATTAATGACGTATCCAAGGAAAATTCCAATAAGGAGATATGAAATTCCTGGAAGATATTTCTTGATAAATTTCGGAACAGGGCGTCGAGTTCCAGTTAATTTTGCCATTTGTTTTGCTTTTTCTTCTGTTAATGGTGGATATCGAGCACTGAAGCATTATAAGATTACGGTAATTGAAAAGTCTTGTATTATGAGAGACAAACCTTGCAAGTGATTCACCAAAATATCCACGTTTAAGGACACCTTTTTCATGTGAGAAAGTATCAAAACCAAATTTGCCGCGATATCTAAAAGTATAACAGTGTTAGTAAATTTGAACAAATACAGTATCCAGAGCTCAACGAAATCGAAATTCTAAAAGTCAAAAATTGGAAAATAAAATGAAAAAATTAAAAATCAAAAAACGCAAAATTCTCGTTACAGTATCCCATCAAACGAACCTTCCCATTCCAGAATGACCAATTCCACCAAATGGAAGAGTATCAACGGTAATATGCATCAAAACATCATTAACTGTAACACCACCAGATGAAGTTTCATTCAAAAATTTATCAATG
The DNA here is from genome assembly GCA_024447215.1 of Panagrolaimus sp. LJ2400. NCBI lineage: Eukaryota > Metazoa > Nematoda > Chromadorea > Rhabditida > Panagrolaimidae > Panagrolaimus > Panagrolaimus sp. LJ2400. The sequence continues at coordinate 701,615 of JAMRYA010000001.1, read as the reverse complement.
TTTCCAGAATTTTTTGAAAAATAATATGCTGCAAGGGGTTTCTCGCCAGATCGAATAACAGAAATTGCTTCATCCAAATCTTTGACAGTTAAAATTGGTAAAATAGGTCCAAAAATTTCATCTTCCATAAAAATATCTGAGCGATGTGCATCAAGGATTACTGGTGGAATAAAGAGATCATCACGATCAACTTCGCCTCCCTTGAAAAGGATTGGAGCTTTGGTTTTTTCAAGAAGTGAATGGATTCGACTAAAAAAAGTTGGTGGATTAATTTGTGAAAAAACAATTTTTAAAAACTACTAATTACAAAAGCTCCATAAAAGTACTGTAGTTTCTAATTTAAAACATTCACCAAAACTAAAGTATTCTAAATGGATTACTGTAGCTTCCCACATCTAATCCCCTCAAAAAACCAAAAGAAGAACTTACTCAAAGTGACGAGTATTAATAATTCTTGAATAATCTTTACTTTTTCGAATATCATTTCCATAGAATTCTGTTAGAGCAGCTCTTAAAGCAACAATAAGCTTTGACTTCATTGATGGAGTTGTAATGACATAATCTGGTGCAAGGCATGTTTGTCCACAATTTAACCATTTTCCCCATGCAATTCGTTTTGCTGCAATATCCGCAGGAGCATCATCATCAACAACAACGGGGCTGAAATTAAAAGTATATAGGATTAGTGGAGGGGATATATGAACTCTCATTGAATAAAACAGAATTCCTTAAAATAAATTTAATTTTCGAAAGCGAAACTTTATTCAAAAAGTTTATCCAAAAAATCACTCTCAAAGGCAAGTATAAAGCTATCCGACATATCCAATCCGGTACTATTCTAGCCTAATTCAATTCCTTCTCTATATAAAAATCTTCGAAAAATCCTTACCATTTTCCACCAAGTTCTAATGTAACTGGAGTTAAATGCTTTGCAGCAGCAGACATGATAATCTTTGCCACAGGTGTACAACCAGTATACATAATATGATCAAATCGTTCCTTCAATAAATCAGTAGTTTCAGGAATGCCACCTTGAACAACAGATAAATATCGCTTTTCAAAATATTTTGTAAAAAGTCGATCAAAAGCTTTTGCAGTATTTTCAGCAACTTCTGATGGCTTGATAATTAACGTATTTCCAGTAGCAATAATTGGAATCATTGGTAAAAGAATCATTGAAGCAGGATAATTCCATGGTCCAATGAGAAGCACAACACCTTTTGATTCTTTAATAATCATTGGAGTATCAAGTGCTGTAGTCAAAGTCTTTTCAACATAAACTGGTGCAGCCCATTCATCCAAATTTTCCAAATAATAATCGATTTCAACAATAGCATTTGCAATTTCAAGAGCATGTGTAACACCTTTTTGTCGGCGTAAATCTGCTTGTACCGCGTCAAGAAGTTCATCAACATCATTAGTAAGAATTTTTCGAAGTGTTTGAAGTGCTTTCTTTCGATGCTTTAATTCTGTTGGTGCACCAGAATTGAAATATTGGCGTTGAAGTTCAACAAGCTAAAAAATGATGTGGATTACAATTAGAATGGAATGCACTTATAAAAAACAGTGACAATAAAAAAACAAAGCTTAAAGATTTTTGTCATTGTTTTAAAAAGTTCGTAATCTCAAAATATATTTTTGATTCCAGAGCTCGCACAAAAAAGTATAATACAAGTAAATGCTTAACGACCTGGATAAAGTATGATAGAAGAATATCAAAAAAGGCAAAACAGTTTATAAAATCAAAAATCATTTTTCAGCTTTCTTTCTACCCTAACCAAAGTAGCTTTTTTTGAACCTCTATGTACCATATGATTCTCATTGGAATTTCAACAATACTCCCAAACACAAAAAAAATCATAAAAAAAAAGAAAAAGATTTTAAAATACGTGGAAAATTGTGCTAATTTTTTTACGATTTTCCACGCTTTTTTACATTTTTTTACGATTTTGCACAAATTTTTCAATTTTTTTTCCATTTAATTTTTGTTTTTTAGGTTTTGGAGTTCAAAAGTGCTATAAATCTCTTCCTCCCTAGATCCATATGTACTATTTCTGAAAGTTCCATGAATAAATATTAGATAAAAAGGGAATCGTTTAATAAAAAACATGGAAAAACGTTTAAAACGTTCGTGGAAAACCGTAGAAAATCATGAAAAACCGTGGTAAATCGTGAAAAATTTAGCACGATTTTTCACGAATTCTTAAATTTTTTTCTCCATCTGTTTTGTAATTTTTCATGGATTTGGAGTACTTTTGGAATTCCAAATGGAAGTTACGACAATCATAGGAGTCCAAAAATCTTATAGATCTCTTTCCCAGGTCCATATTATCTACTATTTCTAAAGGTTTCATAAACATGGGAAATCTAGAAAACGTATAATAAAAAAATGGAAAAAGAGGATGAACGTTTTCAAATTGATTGTATATCAGAAAATTCGGTTATCCAAAACAATATTGTTTATTTTTTAATCACTTTCTGGTAAAGTAAAAAAATGTTGCGATTATTGATTTTCAAGTTTCATCGATCGGAAAAAAACTGGAGTACGGTAAAAATTAGAAGAATTGCTTATAGCTTTTCTCAATAAAATAATTTTCGACATTTTTGACATTTCTTAACCCCATAAAAGTGCATAAAGTTTTTTCACCTATTTTCTCTTTTTTTTCTACCCTTTTCTCTGTTTTTATTATTTGTTTACCGAAAACATCTATCGATTAAAAAATGAACACAAAACGTTGATCACAAAAAAAGAAGAAAAAAGTAAAACTTACTGAAGTGTATTGTGTTGTCATTTTTTGTTATCGTTGTTTTTTTTTCTTTTAGTTATTTCGAGTCTTCAAACAACAGGTTTTTCTATTTTATTTTGTGGTTCTAAAAAATAAAAAAAAATAAATATCACATTTTTTTAAACGAAAAAAAATTCTTAATTTTCACGAGTTTTTTTTACAAGAAAAAATTGTTTGTAATTGGAATATAATGTTTAACTGTTTAATTCAAGGTTGTTTATTGGCCATCAGCAATCAAGCGAAAGAAAGTAAATAAAGAAAACGAGAAGAAAGAGGAAGGAAAAAAATGTATTCTAAACTTTAAAAAAGTACAAAAGAAAAAAATATGTGTCCGTTTTGTGTGTGACAGTAAAAAATAAGAAAGGTTAAAGGGGAAAAAATACAACATGGAAGATAACATGAAAAAAACTATAACACAGAAATCAATATTAATCTGGTCAGCAAATGGGAAAAAGTAACAAGCATCTGTCAAAAATAGATAAACACAAAAGCTAAATATATGGTAGTTTAATGAAAGCATGTTTGACAGATAATAGCAAAACTTGATCACAAAAAACAAAACGTTAGAGAAATAGAAATCTCTGTATTAAATCAATTCATTTTTTTATGTTTCATAAAAAATTTGCAAAAAATGATGGATTTTTCTTTTTTCATGCAAATTTTTATTATATGAACGTATTTCGACGCTTACCTCACAGGAAATATCACGTTACCTTTTTTGTGTCAAATTTTAAAAATTCTCCTGATTACAGTTATTAAGAAAGCTAGTTATATTAATGTAGTAATAATAAATTTAGAAAAATCTAATCACTCAACAGTTTGAACCAACATTTTCTGTTTCCAACAAATGAAACAAATCAGAAAAACAGAAACATTTTTTCTCAAAAAATGAGAATCAAACCTTTTTCGTAGATTCAAATAATGTCAACTGCAACCCTCACCAATCATCAAATATGTCCAATAACAGTCAAAAAGTGTAGTTAGTTTTAACTACAAAATGAGCAGCAATACAATAAAAGACACAGAAAAAAAAGACAAGATAACCGCCGAGACTATAATTTTTTAGCATTCAATCAATTCATCTTTCTTTTTCTCTCAAGAGAGCTGTAATACAACTCTAAAAGAACCGTTATCAATAAAATCTATGAACATGTTAATTCTTTGATTAAACTCCAAAGAAAGTTATTATTGAAACATAACCAACTCAAAAACTATACTCTAGTTGTAATAAATTTGTTACCAAAATGTAAAAAAAAAGAGTAAATCAAAAAAAGTTTCAGTTTCATTCAACCGCAAAAAATGGTTTGTTCAAAATTTAATACAATGTTTAAAGGGAAGGAAAAACAGCAATGATACCTTTATACATGTCATATCATAAGGCAACAAAAAAGACACCACCAAAGATGGAGAGAGTTTTGTGTTAATCGAAAGCAGCAATTAATGAACATTCTGCAGCAGTCATCATCATCATTAAAGAAAAGAAAAAGTGAAATGATCAATTTTAGAACGCAAAAAAAATAGTTTATTAGAGTTTTTTTAATTGCGGGGTTGTTTATGACTTTTCTTTAATGATTAATCACAGTGATTTTTTTTGAAAATGAAAACGGACAAAAGGGGCGGAGCTTACATTAGTAACAAAACGCCAAAACTTTATTTTTATTTGAAAAATTTAAACTTTTTGCAGCAATAATATTTACGAATTTTTTGTGTTTTTAATTAATTAAGCTATTACTATTTTTAATATATATAGTTTATGGTTAAAAAGCTTTTATTACCTTCTAGGGTTGAATGTAAGTTACTTTATATCAGTTACTTGTAAAGCTTAACGTCGTTTTTTATTTTAGATGCTCAACAACTAGGTGAATATAAGTCAAAATATTAATATAGTGACAAAAATATATTAAATGTTAAATTTTATTACTATATAAAACAAGAAACATACAGATTTTAACAAAAATTTTAATATTTACAGTCGATGAATGAGCAAAAAGCATCAAAAAATGTTGATATCGGATATAACCCTTCCTTGATCACGGGCGATGTTGTGCTCCCAATTTCGCTGGAGTAAAAACTCACATTGCTTTGATTCATTTCTTGTTGAAATTAATCTTAACCGCTGTTTATTGATGTGGTGCTGATGCTCAATAGGAGCTTCAGAAAAGAAATTAAGAGTTTTCCATTTTTTTGCATATGGCACCACATGTCTTAATAATTTGTGATTTTTATGAGTAACACTTTCTTCTGGAAAATTAGTTTTCATATGTGCTTTATAATCATTTACATCATCTTCAAGGCCCTGAATTTCTGCATCACTAAGCATACGTGCTGCAAACTTTGATTGAATCCTTGACAATATCTCCAGTGCAGTGCAGCAATGTTCAATTTTTTTATTAACAATTGATTTTCCTGTTTCGGGATCAACAAGTAATCCAGTAATTAATGAAGCATTTTGTAAAATGAAATGAATATGATTGCCCGTATATGTTTGATAATAAACTTGACGAGAAGCTCCAAAGGACTGAAATACTTTTTCAAGAATCTTGACATATCTGCTGTCTTTTTCAGGGGCCATATCTTTAAAAAATTCCTTTTCAAGTTTTGCTTTGACAGCATTTACTGAAAAACATAATTTTAAATAGCCTTTTTAAAAAAACTTGTACCTTTAACATATGAAGCTGTTGCTTCATCTTTTATTGTCTGTTTAATGACATCATCGGAGACAGCAGCAGCAACAAACTGTTTTTTTTTTTGCTTTCTTGCATCTTCATTATTCATACCAACACAAATAGTATGAAAATCTTGTTTTTTGTATTTGAGTTTGTATGGGGTTGCTTGAACACCATGCGAAGGTCTTGCTGGTAATGTTACTCCTGTTTTTTTGACAATGCAACTTTGTGCTGCACAAATATCAATATTTTCTTCCTCATCATCATCATCATCGTCATCGCTATTTTCATCTTCTGATGCTTCATCAGCATCGCCATCGTCATTGGTAATAAGTGAGGCTTCAATCAAATCACAGTAAGTTGTCCATTGCTTTGCTAAATCTTCAGCTTCTTCCAATTCCATTTGAAGTTGCTCTAATTTTTCATCATCAGTTTCTTCATTATCACTTTTTTCCCCAATATTTTGTTCATCAAGAATTTCTGCATTTTGTGTTCCTTCTGTATCATTACAGATACCTTGATTTTCATCAACAAATTCTTCATTATTGACTTTATCATGTACTTTTTTTGTAACTTGCTCAAATTCAATTTTTCTTAATTCCAAAAATAAAATTTTGATAATTTGCATAACTATTCCCAAAAATAAATGAAGGCCAGGAAGAATAATATGATCAGTTTTAACAAATGAAAAAAATGGCAGTTCATCCTGACAAATCGATGCATCAATTTTTTCACAGGTTCTCATTTCAAAATCAATATCTTTGAATTCAGCAAATGTTTTATCATTTGGTAAAATACAAACAATACAAGAATGCTTCGCATTTCCAGCTCTAATACCTCTCCAAGTTTTCAACATTTTTAAATCTGCTGTTTTAAAAAATTCTACTTGAATTACTTGGCCATTAACATTTATTGAGGTTACATTTTTTAATTGTGTCTCTATCACTAAAATTTTTGACAGAGAATTTTTTTACTACTATATGAATGATGTTTACCTTCAAATGCTAGTTCCAGGTTTTCCCGGCTTTCTTTTCCTTTAAACACTCCAAGAAGCAACATTGCATCAGGTGAATTTCGTTTATCCAATGAAGAAAAGAGGAGTCCTAATGACGTATGGTCACCGCCTTGATCGGAGACGAAACATAGTTTAAGTGGTTCATTATCTTCAAGCAAATACGTTCCACATTTTTTCTGTAAAGCAACTCGAAAAACAATTGCTTTAACAACATCACGTAACACAGCTCCGGTAATCTCATCGCGTGTAAAAGAATCTATTGGACATTCTTCATGAAGTCTAAAAAAGTATTGTAGGTGATTTCAGATTTTTGGAATTTTACCTTTTGCGATATTTTAACATTTGTCTTTTGGATGCAAAAATATCATGTCCTAATTTTCTTTTAATAATTTTTCGAGTTATTTCAAATCTTTCGTCCCTAATATCTGCTTGCCATTTAAGTTCAAGGGTTTCTTTTTCACTAAAGCGAATAACTTCTGCAGTTGGAAAAGCCTGGTTTATAATTTCTGCTAATTCAGCAGGTGAATACATCGGATTTTGACTTAAAATTTGGTTTTTTATTCTCTTAATCGCAGCTTTTTGACCAGCAGTAGTTAAATCTTTCCATGATTTGGTGGCAGATGCTTCTGGCAATTCCCGGCGGTCAATTCTTTTGGTTAGATTTCTTTTGTCTTTGATATATTGTTGAACTTTTGCTTTTTCAACTTCATAATTTAAAACAAGCTTTTGATTTTCGGCGGCCAAATTATTTAATTGCGATTTCATATTATTTACGGTATTGTGAAGAAGTTGATTCTCATTGAGCACTTTATTAAATTGATTAATGGCGTCGTTAATTGAATTCCGAAGTTGTTGATTTTCATCGCTTATATGCTTAAGTTGTTCAACAATATTTCTCAAAAATTCATCAGATTTAAAGTCAGTATTTTGAATTTGATTAAATGCAACAGTTAAAGCATTTTGTAAACTTTCATTTTCAGTGTTCGTTTGTTGAAGTTGGGTTAAAGCATCATTGAACCAATTTTTTAAATCTTCTTTAGCTTCATCGGTTACTTTTTCATTTTTTGGGGCATCAAATGGAAGAGAAGAAGAGCGCGGTGGCTTAAAGACGGGTTTTTTTGGAATATCAGAAACATCTGAAATTAAAAATATACTCAAACACTTTAAATAGTTTCTCACTTTTTGCATCAGCTTCTTTTGTCAGCAACGGTTCTTCGGATACATGCTCACTGCTTTTTGCTCTTCTTTTCTCAACAGAGGCTAAATTATGAAATGTAAAAATTTTCAATTAAAAATTTTAATTCTACCTAATTGTGCCATTTGGCGTACATTTTTAACTTGATTTTTCTTTAATGCTTTTGCAGTACCTCCTTTTTGTCCTGATTGTTGTCGTTCTTTCAAAAAAGGACTGACTGGTGCTGCTGATGCTAAAAGCAGATTGTTATATTTTATTTAAAATTTGTAACATACAGTAATTATTATCATTTGGTGTTTCATGCATTTCTGTTTCATCTTTACCACCATTTACTGTTTCTTCATTCTCTGTTGAATCACTTGTTGAAGAAGTTACATTTAATTCAACTACTTGTGAAATTTGTCCAAGCTGTTTTTTAATTGTTGATGTGGAAGGTTGTTGTTCATCAAGTTTGACAGTAGTAAGTGCAAATGGCATTTTACCAAAAAAATCAATAGGAAAACTTGAATATGTTCCAAGATGTTTAAATAGCTGGATATACAATTCTCGCTGTTTTTCAGCATTGTAATTTGGATATTCTTGGAGGGGTAAATGTTTCATAATCAAATAAATTATATCAATCCCTCTCATACCACAGCTCCATCCATCTGTCAATGGTTGCCTTAGCGAAGAAGGTATATTCAATAAGAGTACTGGATTTTGACCATTTTGAATATCAAATGCATCTTTCAAAAATTTTAGGATTTTAAAAATTACTTCATTTGGAGGTTCATACTGGCCATGGGGATCAACACAAGTAAGTTTTGGATTCTTAAAATTGTAGAAGAATATACGCCAATGATTCTCATGGCAAATTGCCATTAAAATAATTGCTGTTGTTTTTTTATCGAAATTATATATCCACGTTTTTACATCTGGATTAAGTACAGTAAAAACAGCTGGATCAACATATGCAATATTTTTGGTACCAGGAATCGCACAAGCAAATAATTGTGTCAAATACAGAATCTGATAATCACTGAATCTTTTTTCTCCACTGGTATAATCCATTGTTTTGAAATATTCACAAATTTTATTAAAATCCTTTGTTTTCATTTCTTGTGCGCCAGCAGCTCCAATTCTTGTTGATGTAATTCCAAATAGGGATTTTTTAGCAAATATTGATGCAATATTGCTGGTGAAATGACGAAGTATGCTCTAAACAGATTGCATTTCTCAAAATTTTTAGACCACAAAACATTATTTTGAAACAAACCTTTTTTTCATTCTTTAAATTCTTTGCTTTATCTGGTTCACTTTGTGTATTAATTTGTCCTGTAATTCAATTGTTTTAGTAGTCGATTTAAGCTAACTGTTTTTTATTTAAAAAAATTGATAAAACATGTTATTGTTTAAATAACGAAAGATACTTTAAGCCCAAAAAAATTTAATAGCAAAAAAATTCATTTTAAAAAGTATTTCTATTTTTTTATGTTTAAACATATTTGATAGAAAAAAAGAAAAAGAATAAGAAAAGATCGATTAATATAGCCACTTACGATTTTGAACTTCTTGGTTATTAGAAGTTGATTCTAATATTTCAACACTCTTGTCGCTTTCTGGAGATTTTTCTCTATCATATTTATGTTTTTGTTGATCAATAATATCACAAAATTCTTTGGCATCATTATATGCTTTTTCCGTTCTTAATCTTTCGTTTTCTTCCCATTCTTTTTCTTTTTTTCTTTCTTCTGTTTCTTCTTCTTCTTTCTTTTTTTGATCCCAATATTCATTATTTATCCTATCTACTTTTTCTTTCTTTTTTTGTTCCAAATAATCATTATTCTCATCTGAAGTTCCAGCACCATAACTTATTTTTTTACCAGAAGTTTCAGGTTCAAAATTAGCGCTTCTTCTTTTTAATCCAGGGGAAAATTGTATGGGGGGTGCTTCATTTGAAGTTCCAGCACCATAGCTATTTTGTACAACACATTTTTGTATTGACTGTGCAGCTTGTGATGCATTTTTTTCAGAGACTTTTAATCCAGGAGGTTGTCGAGGAGATGCTGTTGATGTTTTTGAAGCTTTTAATTCATTTTTATTAGAGACATCAAAACGGCAAGCTTGCATAATGCCTAGAATAAATTAATATTGTAAATGTATGAAAAACACAATCACGATGCTAAAAAAGAACTTGGAATTATTCAAACATTTTTTATTCAATAACTGTCTTTTCATTTTTTTGTCACAAAAATGTCTATTCCCTTTCGTATGTTCGTTTAATACAATAACATCGTCATAGATTGACATTCAGCCTTAAAAGATTTTGTTACATCTGTGTTGCAGGTTAAGTTGACCTTTAAAAACATCGGTTGAAAAACAAAAGGCTTAAAATACAACAACAGTGATGGACAAAACTTAAAAATGCCCCAATGCTATTGATCTTTCTCTCTTGCTGTCGTTTCTTCTCTTGGGAAAAATCTCACTATCCATCTCTTTTTTGTTTGAAAAGATTACATCACATCAGCACAACTGCGCAAGACGATCGAGCCTTCAAAAAACAGTCTCTGAAAATGATACCATTGGCAAATAAGATTGTAGAGAAAAACAAACGAATATTACAAAAGTGATATTGACAATATACATTTAATTTTAGCAAAAAATTTGTGATATACTGTATTTGTTTTTTAGTTTTTAGGAATTGATTTTTTTTAATCTTAGAATGTTTAGTTTGAAATGAATTTATATAGCTGTAGCAAATCATTTGACGAATCCAAGTATACTGAAGTTTAACAAAATCTGTTTTTATAGCAGATAATTTTAAAAAATTGTTATTGCAAGGCTATAAGATAGCTTTTTTGTAATAAAAATAGTTGAAAAATTTTATCTTTTAAGTAATGGATTACTGTAACATGTCAATCACGTTGACTACAAATGCGAAATAATACTGTTGAATATAAGCATAACCTGAAAGTGGAAATGAAGATACAAATTATGGGGGTACTGCACATATCCAAAAAGCATTAATTTATATATATCAAACAAAAAACATGCACAAATGCTATCTTTCTGTCATAATATATAAATCGACATAACCAAAAGTCATTCCAACATAACATGAATATATAAATGCATATAAATCGAAGCTGCTTTTACAATAGCTCTTATCAGATATAAACACATAATGACATTATATTAAAAACATCATACATCGATAATCTAAAAAATAATCATTAAAATCAAAATTTACAGTATATTAAAAAAACCAACCTGATATATAGCTCAAGGCTTCACTTTCAGCTCCATATTTTATAAACCGTTTAATCATTCGCAGCAGATATATGTTAAACAGTTAAAAAAATTATTAAACTAATTAGAAAAACGATAAAAAGTATATATATTGTTAAGAAGTTATATATACACGAGCATCCGTTATTTTAGTATAATTCGAAATCTTTGTATATAATAATATAAATATCTGATCAAAAAGATTGTTAATAACTACTAACAGCAACATTACTATCATCTAATATCATAAATATAACAATTAGAGGTAATACTAAATGATTTGGATCACTAGAATTGCTTAACTATGACTTTTGCGAAAAATACGTTGCACAAAATAGCTAGCAACTTTATTAGAACTTGGTTTTTCCACAAACTGTTTTATCCATGTTATTCCTCATATATTTTTCTATGATAATTTGCAAAATTAGAAGAAATGGTTCCCTAGTTTCAATTTTTGACCAGTTACAAGATTGATCAGCAAAGTTTTTGTCATAAAAGTTTGTTACAAATTAGCTAGCCCCGTTTTTTAAACTCATCCAGTCACTTAACCCTTGAACATATATAATCTACTATGTTTCTTCTTTCTAAATTTGCAAATTTTAAGAGATTTATAAAGTATTAACGATTTTTCAGCCATAAGAAGATGCTGAATCATGACTTTTTTTACTTGCATGTTGCAAAAAAAAAGAAAGAAAAGAATTTCAAATTTCGCGCGCGCGAGTAGCTGCGTATCCCTTTGTTAAAAAAGGAAAGACAGCTGTTTGTCCTTTCTTTTCACTAACGGCCGTTTTCATTTCGTTTTTTCTACTGTTTGATATCACTGTGTAATTTAAAAAAACAAAAAACATTAAAAATAGTGGTTTAAAACTAGAAATTGTGACGTAAAGGATAAAGGGAAATAGAATTCGCTGGAAAAAAAATATTGAATTGATAACATCAAACATAAAATTGAAAAGCAGCAGTACGAGGTGAAACTACAAATAATGTAGTATGCAATTGTAAAATGTTTTTAACAAGTTAGCTTTAAAAGCTGTAACATAAGAATGGTAACCAATGGTTGCTGCTTTTATTAGCAAGAATAATTTTTTGATGAAGAAACTAAATTTAAAGAAATTGCAATAATAATTTAAATTCCTTTCCACAAAATTGATACACAATAAATGCTGTTTTTTACTTTAATAACAAGACATCATGGAATTTTCTCAGTACCATAAACCATTGATTCAGATATTTACATTTTTCCATCAACCTAAATAGAAAAGACAGCTGCAAAACTAAAGACGACTAAATTTTTAAAATTTGACATTTTTGTCATAAAAAATTAAAACAAATTTTTTTGTTGTTCGTAAAAATGCAACCGTTCAAAAAACATAAACAAGAAGAGCAATGAATGTGCAACTACAATGAAATGATTTTATTGCATGTACCACAATGTGTCATTCACGGGAATATTTGACAACAAATGATAAAAGAAACAAACATAGTCAAAAATTAGATGTTTTGCAAAAAAATTATCTAAAGTTTTAAAGAACTATAAAAAATTACCATTAAATAATCAAAAAGTTACAGTATATCTAATGTGTTCTTCAAAATCTTGCTATTGATTCTCAAAACCTTAAGACAATTATGGCTCCATTTGAACCACATCTCAAATATGAATCACTCGAAATGAAAACTCTTACAACAAGTGTCTATGAATATGAATTAATACCAGAAAAGCGACTTTTAAAATGTTTTCGTGATCATATCCATGAAAAAGAATCGAATTCTATTCCTCCTTCTTCTTCTCCACCTGTTGTTTTTGTAGCAGAAAAGCGGAAAAGAGTATATGTTAATACACCTCCACCATTTAAGCGTGTGCCTCGACATGTATCATCTCTTTTTTTCCCACCAGATGTTTGAATATAATATCTTTATTTCATTGTCTTTTGTTTTTTAATGGCTTTATTATTTAATAAATCATGCTTATTTTGGTACTGTATATTGATAGTGTTTAATGAAAAAAGTTTTTATGCTTTTGAATAATATCTATCAATCATTGACTATTAGTTGTTTTACTTGATTTGCGATGGTACCGTTCCATGTTAAACATTTTTTTGATTGAACATGGGACTCTTTCTTTTTGCATTATCTGGGCAAATGATATATTTTTATGCTTGATATCCTAAGGATATACTGTAATCGGTAAATAAAATTAGAAAAAAAATTGATTGTTGGAAATTCTTACCACGAAAGCTTAAAAAAAATTGAACGCGCAAAAAAAATTTTTGTTGAAATTTTTTTACGTCATCTTTTTTTCAGCTCAATTTGTTTTTTTTCTACAGCTTTATTTTTTACTTCAATAAGATGTCTCTTGTTTCAACAAATAAAAACCTTTTTGATACAAAAGAAGATGCTGATGTAACATTTATTATCGGCGATAAGGTAAGCTTTTACTTGCTGTGTTTTAACTCCATATTATAACCTCTTCATTTTTTTAGGAACTTCAAGCTCATAAACTTATCCTTTGTAGTCGCTCATCCGTCTTTAAAGCTATGATTACAGGACCAATGGCACCTGCAACTCAAAGACATGAAATTCGTGATCCAAGAGTTACTTATGATAACTTCAATAATTTCTTGAAGTTCCTTTACACAGATGAATGTGATATTAAATCTGATAATATTGAAGTTCTTTTGCATCTTAGTAAGTACTTTGTTGATGCATTTCCTTTCTTTACATTATCTTTATCAGGTCACATGTATGATGTTTCTTACTTGTTTGAAACTTGCGTCAATAAACTTCCCTCACTTTTTACTGCACCAAGTCCATACAAATATGGTGAATTGGGACTTCTCTATGACAATAAATGTAATATGGTTGTTAAGTGCATGAAAGAAGTACCACGCTGTTCATCAACTGCATCATTAAAATATGTTAAACAAAATGAATATGTTTGGATTTCACGTGAATTGGTTATTGAATTTTTAAAGCATTGTCCTCGAACTGCTGAATTTACAGAAGATAAAATATTTCAAAAGGTGAGGCTTTCTGCTTCTATTTCTCTGTATTACTATCTTCATCGTAACAAACTGATTTCTTGTTTCAGGTCTTTGATTGGGCAAAAGGTCAATGTGTTCTTCAAAATGCTGAAGTTAATTCTAAAAATCTTAAATCGCTTATGTCGAAATTTGAACCACATCTCAAATATGAATCAATGGAAATAAAAACTCTTGCTACAAATGTTTATGAATATCAATTGATTTCTCAAAGACGTCTCTTGAAACGTTTTCGTGATCACTATGTTGAGCAACAACCTGCTACAAAAGCTTTGAATTCAGTTCCACGTGTTTCAATTGTAGAACCACCTCTACAAAAGCGACGCCGAACACGTTCTAGTGTTTTTAATGTTCGTCCTGTTCTTCGTTCTCCTCCTCCACCACCATGTTATGTTGAAGAAGATGATGATGATTGGTATGATGATGTTGAAGATATTGATGAACTTTTTCCAAGAAGAGCATAATTGAAGAATTACATTTTTTCAAAATTTGTAAGGATGTTTTGTTGGCTTTTTCTGTAATCTTTCTTTGTTGTTGATATATAAATGTTTTTATTATTAAATGTTGTTCTTTTTGTGGGATTACATTACTGATGGCTTGAACCACGGGTTACTGTATCTGAATCTTTTTGTGATAAACTTTTTTCTGACGTTTCAAAAACGGATAAAATGAAGGAGACGCGGAAGTTCACTTTGTTAATCTTCAAATTTTATAGCCTCTTTTTTAAAAAAAGTTGACAAAAATTGATCCATTTTTTATGTGTGTATATAAAAATATTTATCCCTTTCATTTTTGTTTTATTTTTGTTGAACAACATCAATGAAATGAGAGACATTGCTTAAAAATAATTTAATTTTGTTAAAAATTATGACGCGTTTTTTCATTGTATTATTGATTATTATTGGATATTGTATTTTTGATTCAGAAGGAGCTCAAAATAGAAGTAGCAAAATTCAACTGACAGCAAGATTTAGAACAATGATTTCAGATAAAATGAATGCAAAACAAGTTATGACAGTAAGTTTTTTCAAGGTTTATTGATTAGTGTACTGTAGTATTTATAAGCATTCTACTGCATAGGATTTATTTATGATTATCAAGTGAAAAAATTCAACTCCTAAAGCTCAACCTGCGCTAGTAGGTAGATATTGTAGTAAAACGCTTAAGTCTGACTTTTCAAATTTTTAAAAAAATAGGATTGTGTTCATAAATTTAGGTTATTTCAATGCTTGTTATTACTGTACTTTTAGAATTATTTTGTTCTTAAACACTTTGATGAAATACTGTAGTTTTAAAAAATGTAGAGTAATATATATAGAAACTTAAAAACCGTACTCAAAAATATTGATTACTTTTATGCTTGAAGTTATTGTACGTGGATGATTAGGTTTACTTTATAGTTCGGGGATACTGTAACAACGAAAATTATAAATATGTTTTTATCCAAAAGTTTGACAACCTAATACTTCCTTGTTTTAGAAATTACTGTAGTTATTAAACGTGGTAAAGTTTAAGGCAATACAGTATCCTCTAAAAGCAAAGAAGTAAACAGACAAAAATTATTTTAAAGATTTTTTGTCCTTTTCGGTGTCCAAATGTCCAACAAGCATCACACTTCAGTTCTTTAATAAACACATTTTTTAAACTAAATCTATTGTTTTAATCCGCTTAAATATATACATACGTCATTCCTTCCCTCTTTTTTTTTCAGCTCACCCAATCATTAGCCGATTTAATAATATCCAATTATTCATTACCTGAGCTAAAATATGAAATGGCTGAAAGGTTGCTGACCGTGTTAAAACCATTTCAAAGAGTTGATCTAGTTGCTGCATTTGATTGTTATCAAAATAATCTTGGAGAAAATGTTACAAAAAATTTATTCATCAAAACTGGGGCCGTTATTACATCATTTTTATTACCAGGTTTTAATGATATTTATGGACAACAATTAAAAAGCTTTCGAGCTCTTGGTTTTAATTCTGTTCAACAAAGGAATGCAGTGATGACAAAGCTCAATTCGATAATTTCAGATGGAATGATAAGAAATATTTTTACAAGTTTAAGTCAAAGACTGACAAAGAAAGAGATCTCATTTCATAAAAATTGTGGTGGAAGAATTATAAAATTTAATAAATATTTTGCAATTGAACCGTTGAAATAGATTATTAGAGAGTTTTATTTATTGATTGTAAATAAATAAATGTTTATAAAGTTTCAATAACTCATAACAATGTATTCGACTGCGTTAACAAGTTGTTCGTTAAAAAAACTTGCTTTTAAAAGCAAAAGATTACAAATATTTATTATTAAAGAGATAATAGCGTTAATTATTTACACATAAATTAATTGGCTATTTACATTTTAAGTGTGTGCACTATAGAAATTATTTAAACAATGCAATCACAAACGTAATCGGGATTACAATTTGGAAATCCAACAGGACAGATAAAGCCAGGACATGGAACAGGATCAAATGGATCACATGGTTGAATATCTAAAAATTAATTAAATGTTACTTTAAAACTTTTAATGAAAATAACCACCTTGAGAAAATCCTTGTTGGATAAAAATCAAAGCAAAAACAAAGAAAAGAACAAAAATTTTTGCAAACATTGAAGACATTGTTGTTGTCGTTATTGTAAAGAATTACTGTAATAAAAGTAGTTGAAGATATTACAGTCAAAACTGATAATTTGTAGAAAACTTTGAGCTGCTTTTATATGGTTTTTTTAACGTGAAAAATTGCAATTAAAATTTAAAAATAGCAAATGTTTTTTTTATTGATAGCCAAACCTTTTTTGATAACAAAAGATTTATATTTGAAATGATTTATCATCAATATTTTTTTCATTGTTATACTTTTAAACATAAAAACTGACAAAGTGCAAACAAAAATTTTTAACAACGGCTTTTTTGAACAAATAAAAAAATCAGCATTTAAATTTATAATTAAAGCTTTTCGATTGCTGATAAAACGTGTGTTAGTACAATTGCAAAACAATATAGTTTATTTTGTATTTTTATGAAAATTAAATTATCATGATTTTTGGACATTTACGTCATGCTATATCTTTGTTGTACTAAAAACATTTGTTTATAAAATAATAGTTTGTTTTTATTTTGCTGTCCTAGTAACAAGTTTTTTGATCATAAAAACCAATATCAGTTTTACATTTGAATTGCAAATGATGGATTAAATCAGCGTCAAAAAATTGATATAAAAGGGGTTAAAAAATGTTAAAATATCATCAATTTCAACTGCGATATCTTCTACTATACTTTTATTACAGTAACCTTTTACAACGACAACAACAATGTCTTCAATGTTTGCAAAATTTTTTTGTGTTTTCTTTGTTTTTGCTTTGATTTTCATCGAACAAGGATTTTCTCAAGGTAATTATTTCTATATTTTTTAAAAAACGCTCGAAATTAAATTTTAGATATCCAACAATGTGATCCATTTGCTCCTGTTCCATGCCCTGGATTTATTTGCCCTGTTGGATTTCCAAATTGTAATCCCGATTATGTTTGTGATTGCATTGTTTAAATAACTGCTATTTAACAGATAGATACTGTACATACTTAAAATGTAAATAACGAATTAATTTATATGTATGTAATTAAGCAATTGATACTTCAATAATAAATATTTGTAATTTTTAGTTTTCTTAAATAATATTGACATGAATATTGATTATAGTTCTTATTGATTAAAACATGCAAAAATACATAACAACAAAAGATTTAAACATTTAAAACAATAGAATAAAAACCTTTAACTTTTGATAGCACAAAAATCAAACGTTCATCTTTAACGTGTTGATTCCAATTCCCAAATTTTTTTAAAATTCCATTTTCATATATTCCAATTTTGCATGGAAGCCAGCTTGCAATAAAATCAAAATGATCATTAGTAATTTCAGAAGCCATAACAAATTTATCAATTTTTGCAGTTGCAACATTTCCTAAAAGTCGTATACTGTAATATCGTATTTAGATACAACAAGAAATGACTCACTTGATACAAGATTTTTAACCAATGCTTCATTAATAACATTTTGAATTTTGTAAAAATCAACACTACTTCCAGTTAAAAGCAATGCAAAGCATTCATATGGATTTTTAGTTTTGTAAAAATGGCACTGAATTTCTTTTTCCGTTGTTTTTGATGGAAGTTTATTGATTGAAATTTTCGCCCATAGCTTATATGCAGCTGTACTGTATTCAATATCCAGTTTGGCACATAATGTCTTCAAATTTATAGATGATGGAATATCAAATTGAAAATTTTCTGAAGCATGTTCTTCAACCTTGGCCTGAAAATGTTTCATGTAGATAAAAGTTTTTTGGATGCTTTTTTTTAAAAAAAGTTTATATTAAAATTTTTAAAAACAGGTTATTATATTTTTTAAGATTACTACTTTTTGGAAGCTAATAGGGTACTGTAATTGCAAGAAATATGTTTAAAACTCATGGAATATAATAAAATTAAGCTACAGTAACCAAAAAAGCAAAACAAACTTTTTAAAAAGCGGTGAAACAATTTCAATAATTTTGCATTCATCTTCTTCTTCATTTTCATTTGTAGTTGTTCTTTTTCGTTGGCTTCTAAAAATTGAATTGATTACAAAAAATGATTGTAAGAATAAGCTTTTATCTAACAGTGTCAAATTGAAAAATGTTTAAAAACCAACCTATCAATTGCAAACAGTGAATGACCAGAATGTTCAAGATCCGGTAGTGATGAATTGATTGAAGGTGCTTGTTGATCATAATCATCAGATATAGATTCAATTTTGGGAGTTAATCTGAAAAATAGCAAAGAATAAGTTCAAAAGTTCAAAAAGAAACTAACAATGCAGAAGTTGATGTTGATTGAAATGGAGAAGATAGGGCATTAGATTCTGGTGCAATATGTAATTC
Source organism: Panagrolaimus sp. LJ2400 (assembly GCA_024447215.1). NCBI lineage: Eukaryota > Metazoa > Nematoda > Chromadorea > Rhabditida > Panagrolaimidae > Panagrolaimus > Panagrolaimus sp. LJ2400. The sequence goes on along the minus strand of JAMRYA010000001.1, from coordinate 682,722 downwards.
AAAGCTTTGATGGATGATTGGGCTTTGAAATGGCAATGAAGATGTTTCAGAAATAGTATCAGATAATAAATTATCGCTAAAAAATAATGTGTATACCAAAAATGTTGAAGGAAAAACAAACATTGAAAAATAAGTTTGCCTTGAAGAAGCTTGTGAAAGAATGCTTGCAGAATATTCTCGAGGTGTTGATAGATTATCAGTAAATTCAATAAATTCACTTCTTTCACATTCATGTCTGAAACGAACATATTCAAATGTAACCATTTGTTTTTTATCAGTAATAGAAGAACTCACAAAGTTGTATCATTTTCTTCTATAGCAGGAAAGCTTTGTCGAAATTCTGTTGAAATTTCATCAAAAAGTTCATTGAAGCTTGGTGAAGATGACGGTGGAAGATGTGGTGGAGGTAGAGGAGTATTTATCAAAGCTGATGATACTCGTCTATAAAATGAATATAAATATTTATTTTGTCAGCTAAATGAGCGTCATCTTTTTATCTCTGGGAGCTCATGTCAACGCTTCCGGCTTAGCTTGATACAAAATATTTATAAAGTGTCTTTATTTTTGATTATCCTTATGAGATTAAAAAAACACTTTTAAAACATTTGTAATTCAAAGATTTAGCTTTTATAGTTGTTTGATTTATTGCAAAACAAGCCTTACCGAGTTTTATCTTCACCACATGCATGTGCACATGGAGTTTGTACACTTTCATCATTGACATCTGCTATTTTCTTTCCATTAAAATCTGACCACTTCAAAACCTTTGTTGTACAACGATGATAATATGGTACCATACAAATTCCACAATAAAAGCCTGCATTTTCACCTTGATTTATGCAACACCATTTATCACCACGCTTTTCAAATTCCCAAATATCTTTTCTTGTTTTGTAAACATATAGTCGTCCATTTTGTAATCGATAAAAATCAATTCTTATTGGTCGTATATTTTTTTCTGTCATCAATTTTATGATGCTTTCTTTATTGGCATTTAAATCATCTTTGGACCAAAGAGTGTAATCTTGACATGATGAAATAATTTTATCAAAATATTTTTGTGCTCGAATTTGTGATGTTCCCATTTTTTGAGTAATTTTGGGTGAGACAAAGTTTGTATGAAAATGTGTTTGTTGTCACTAAAAATTGCATTTAAAATTTGTGGGTTTCTTTGTAAATTACAGTACCCTGCAGAGAAATTTTAAAAAATAGCATGGAAAAAAGTTAGTGTTAAATATTACTCAACAAATAAATTAAGGATTACGGTAAGTGAAAATGCAAAACTGCATTGAAAAAATTTGGGATTCAAAAATCATTTTTAGCACATTTACATAAAAAACATTTTGTTAGTTAAAAATTGTGTGATTGCTATTAGCAGTGTTAAAATATTGTAAAATTACAGTATCCCAAAGTTATTTCTTATAAGGTGAAAAAACAATATTTGGTAAAAAAAATACTATCAAACATCATGCTAATCATTAATAATATTATGCATTACGGTAGCGAGAAAAAAACATTAATATTACTTTTCAAATTATTTTTCAATCAATAAAATTTTAGGATTGTTGGCCCATTTATTAGGTTCACTAAAAATTGTTTTTGCTAACAAAAACCCTTTTCTGTTTCTACACAAATGTCATTACACATAGTTTTGTGAAAGCAACAAGTGAAAAAAAACTGATGGAAAAAAGCAATACGAAAATGTTTACTGCATTTCATTGAAAAACATTAGCGCGCGCGAAAGAAAATTTTTTAGAACGACATTGATTGAATATATAACACTTAGTTCTGCGACACTTAGTTCCATAACACTTAGTTCCGGAACTAAGTGTCATAGCGACACTTAGTTCCCGACATATAACAACTAGTTCCACGACAATTAGTTCCTTAACAAAAAAATAGTATATTTGTATATTACAAATTTGCTTCAATAAAAAAAATTTCTGTTATTATAATTTTACTATGGTAAGATAAAAAAATGTTATTAAATATTTGTTGTTCTTATTTTATTTTAAACAAACAAAACAGGATCAACAGTATCACCAAGAGATCGAATAATCTTTTCTTTAATTTCAGCAATTCTATTATCAACAGCGGTATCTTTTTCTGGACGAGTTTGAGGATGATTAATATAATTATAAACACTTTGAACTTCTTCATTCAAAAGACGACGATTTTCATATACAAAAAGTCCCAGTGGTGGCAATGTTTGTGAAAAATGTTCATCTTGACGTCCATGATAATTTTCAGCATAATTATTTGTTTTATTTGTTTGAAGATCAGCTGCAGTAAAAAATTGTTGTCCCAAATGGGTTCCAATCCATGTATTTTGATAATATGTAAAAATTCTTTCAAGAGCTTCAACATGGCGACGTCTTTGACGAAAAGTTTGAACAGCTTCATTTTGAAGATATGTTTGTAAAACCATTATAGCTTCATTGAGAAAATTCACTGGTAATAATTGTAATGCACCAATTAGAGTAACAAACATAAGTTGTAACATTTTTTCTAATAAGACACTTTGTATTTATAAACCATTCATTGTTTAAAATACAATTACAACAACAATTATTTAATAACATTTTTATCTTACCATAGTAAAAATATTATAACAGAAATTTTTTAATTGAAGCAAATTTGTAATATACAAATATACTATTTTTTTGTTAAGGAACTAATAGTCGTGGAACTAGTTGTTATATGTCGGGAACTAAGTGTCGCTATGACACTTAGTTCCGGAACTAAGTGTTATGGAACTAAGTGTCGCAGAACTAAGTGTCATTTTGCCATTGAATGTTGGAGATAACTTTCTTTTCATAACAAAGCAGCAAAAGGATAGTGGTTCTTCTTGTTCCAAGTAGTAAACTCTTTCAGTTACAATAACAATATTTAAGATGTTGTAATAATTGGCGTTATCCAAAAACAAATTCAAAAAAATTTGCAAATTATAAAAATTTATTATTCTAGACAAAATTAATAAATTAGTTGTCGTTAATATTTACACCAATAAACAGATTTAAAGATTTTGCCAGTAAAAAGTTTATGCCATACAATCACAAACGAAATCGGGATTACAATTTGGAAATCCAGCAGTACAGATAAAACCTGGACATGGTTCAGGAAGAGAAGGATCACATGGTTGAAAATCTTAAAACTTAAATATAAATCTGTTTAAATGACTAAAAGAAATACCTTGTGAAAATCCTTGTTCAACGAAAATCAAAGCAAAAATAAAGAAAACACAAAAAAATTTTGCAAACATTGAAGACATTGTTGTTGTCGTTGTAAAAGGTTACTGTAATAAAAGTATAGTCGAAGATATAGCAGTTGAAGCTGATGATATTTTGATATTTTTAAAACTGCTTTTATACAGATTTTTTGACGTTGATTTAATCCGTATTTGTAATTCTAAATTAAAAGTGCAATATTTTCTCACATTACAAAAAAGAGTCAAAAAACAACAACACTGTTCGATGAACATGGTGATTTAAAAAAACGGAAATAAAAAACTTATTTTGTATTTTTATAGTGCATGTAGCAGGAAATAAAACGTTTAAAATTTCTATCGAACATTTCTTTCAGTTTAATAAAAGTGCTGTGATTTTTTAATAATGTTTTTGTGTTCTTTTTTTATTTTTATTTTTGTTCATTTGAATTGCAAATTGGGTTTTCAAAAAAGATGTATAAAAGCAACCAATAAAAATTTGAAATATATCATCAAATACTTCTTCCATTTCATTATTTAGCTTTTGTTACAGTAATCCTTTACAATCACTGAAATGTCTTCAATGTTTGCAAATATTGTTGTTCTTTTCTTTATTTTTGCTTTGATTTTCATCCAACAAGGATTAACTCAAGGTACTTGTTTACCGTTATTAAAGTTAGAATAATATTTAAATTTTCAGATATTCAACCCTGTGATCCAATTCTTCCAGAACCATGTCCAGGTTTTATCTGTCCTGCTGGATTTCCAAATTGTAATCCTCATTTCGTTTGTGATTGCATTGCATAAACTACATTTAGTTAGAAAACCTTGGATCAGTTAATTTGTCTTAAAGATATGTATAAATAACTAACTTAATTTATTTTTAAAAATAAAATTGTAAATTTTCATTTTTGAGATAATATATGTAAGAAACATTACAACAATTTAATATTCTGCGTTTAGAAGAACAACTCGAAACACAAAATTTAAGAGAAGAGATTACGGTAGCTCTTGTTTTGTGTGTTATAAAAGTGCATCAACAAGGCCGATTAAAACTACGAGAAACAAAAAGCTATCAAGACATCTACCGTATAATGCACTACTTCTAAAACCATCCAAACGGTTACAACCTAACATTTACTTGCCTATGGGCATGTCCACAAAAAACAAACACATTGAAAAAGTATATTTTTATTACCCAAAAACATATAACAACGCTATAACGGGCTTGAATTGTTTCAAAAAAAACATTTTTACAATTATAAAAGATATCAAGAAAGATATATAGGTTGATAGAAACATGAAAAAATATCAGTAAAGAATTAATTATCGGCATCAGTTGGCTTCTTCTGAACATGTGCAATTAAGTAATCGAGCATAAGCTAAAAAATATGTCATTATTTATTAGTAATAAAATCTTTGAGCAAAAACTTACATCGAAATGCTTCTTAGCAACAGCTTTGATCCGGACAGGTTTGACTTCATCTTCAGGTGTACGAACAACAACAAATTGACGATCCTAGAAAGCAGAGGTTAAAGCATATAATTACGATCGATTAAAAAGACATACAGTTCCATGCATGCCTTCAATTCTGGCAACATCAAAATCAATAGGTGGAATGTCAGCAGCAGGTGTAAAATGTTGTGATGCATCACTTCCTGGTGAGCTTGGTTTAGCTTCTTCTTGATCTTCAGCATTTGGTTGTTGATCTTCTTTTTCTTCACCAGTAGCAGCATTACGTGGTTCAGGAGTAACAGAACTTGCAGGTTCATCATCATCCTTTTCTTTCTTAACTTTGCTGCTGCGAGATGGTTCCTAAAAATCAAAAAAAATTATAAAAATGCTACGAATAAATAAAACTCTTACATTGCCAGATGATGATGAAGAGGATGAGGAGGAAGCGGCATCACGTTTCAATAAGCCAGCTGCACGCTTCTTTTTTCTGCTGCTTGATTGAGGATCTTCTTCATCAGATGATTTACGCTTACGACTTGGTCGTGCTTCTTTAGCCTAAAAAACAAAAGAATTAGTGTATATAAAATCAATGTAAAAAAAGTCTTACTTCAGCAGCAGCAACTCTTTTGCTAGAACGAGTAGCACGAGATGAAGAAGCTTCATTAGCTTTTGTAGTACGAGACTTTGAAGTACGAGATGATGATGGCTCATCTTCTTTCTTGGCTGCAGTGCGAGATGATGATGGCTTATCTTCTTTCTTGGTAGTACGAGATGGCGCAGCTTTTTCTTCTTTCAACTAAAAACAAAGAAAATCGTTTAAGAATCAAAACATATATAAAAGTAATACCTTTTTAGCAAGATCAGCTTCAAATTGTTTGATTAAATCAGTACAATTCTATAAAAAAAAGTAATTAATATTGTTCTATTCCTCTTCAAATACAAAACTTACACAATTTTTTTTAGGCTCCCAGGTATTTTCTTCAGGTTTATCATAACCTATAAAAGGGGTGCATTAATAATATTCAAATATATGTATATAATATGGTAATGCTGATTTTGCGCTTACAAGCTTTGGGTTAAAACGAAGACAAAAATGCGAAATGCGCAAGTATTGAAGACGCAAAAGATGCAGATGAAATGTGCAAAACATTTAAGGGCTCAAAAAGCAAAGGCGCAAAATCAGCATTACCTCAAAGTACCTACCTTTCCATTTAATTAAATATTCAACAGTTTTTCGCTTAACTCTTTTATCAAGAATTTTTTCAACAATAAATTCATTTTCTTCAGGTTCAGAGCTGCTGCTTACTTCTTCTTCACTGGACATCTTTTTCTCTTATTATTATTAATATTAAAGATGGATAAAGCCTAAAGTAATAAAACAATCAATAAAAAATTAATTTATTAATTGCAAATTAACGAGAGAGAAAAACACGAGCAACAGAAACAAACAAGCAAGAATAAAAAATTTTTTCAAAACAAAGACGCGCCAACTTGAACAAGCTGTGATGGCAATCGTTGCAAGAACCCGCAAAGTGTTAAAACGTTTTTCTTTCAAAAAAAAGAATCTCCAATTTTTGTTTTTTCTTCTTTTTTTTTGTTGAATTAAGCTGGATCTTTTAAAAATAATGTTTTAAAAAAATCTTTCAAAGAGGTACTGCTTATCAACCAAGTCAAATTCATGTAAATGGTTAATGATATTAATCATGAGTTTCTTCAATTAGCGTCCGCACTACATACAGCTTTACTCGATGTAGTGCGGAAAAGTAGCAGCTTTACTCAATGCTACTTTTTTACAATTAGGTTTAATTTTTTTGTGTTTATGACATCATTTAATAACACATCTGAGCAGCTACTAAAAACTTGCACCTAAAAAAGGCTGCTGCTTCAAGTCCAGTAATCGATCTGCTATTATTTATACACATTTTTATTTAAGCGTTCATATTTAATGGACTTTGATGCAATATGTGTTAAGATCACTATGCTTTTTATTCTTCGTTTTACTTTCTTTGAACTGCTTCAAATTTCAGTTTTTGAATATATATTCATTACTCAAACATTTGGTCATTATGGTCATCTTCTGTGTGTGCAACAGATTCTATCATTGTTACAATTATTTATCCTTAAAACTACATAAAACCACTCAACAACAAAAATAGAGAAATTAGAAGCAATTCAATTTTTATAAGTTCTATTTCTAGTCGCTAAAATACTGTTTACAAAATGTCTATTTTTCATCTCGTCTTGTTGTTTTAACTGACAACGCTAAACTGCAGATTTATAAAAATTTATTACTCAAAACAAATAAATTAGTTATATACACATATCTTTAATACAATTAATCGATCCGAGAAATGCTATTTATGCCATGCAATCACAGACGAAATCGGGATTACAATTTGGAAATCCAGCAGTACAGATAAAACCTGGACATGGTTCAGGAACTGTTGGGTCACATGGTTGAAAATCTACAAATTAAAACATTACTTTAAGAATTTTAAAGATAAATAAATACCTTGAGAAAATCCTTGTTCGATGAAAATCAATGCAAAAACAAAGAAAAGAACAAAAACATTTGCAAACATTGAAGACATTGTTGTTGTTGCTGGAAGATGAGTACTGTAACAAAAGTGAAATATCAAAATGGAAGAAGTATTTGATGATGTATTTCAAATTTTTATCGGTTGCTTTTATACGCACTTTTTTAAATCGAATATGCAATTCAAATGAAAGTACAAAAAAGGAACAGAAAAAAACAAATTAAAAAACAAAGGATTATTAATGTAATCAAAAATCACAGCACTTTTATTAGACTGAAAAAAGCGTTTGATAGTAACCTTCAAAATTTTTATTTTCTGCTACATGTACTATGAAATCACAAAAATGTCATTTATTTCCGCTTTTTATTTAAATTATCATGTTCGTTGAACACTGTTTTTGTTATTTTGACTTTTTTGTAATGGAACATAATATTGCACTTTTACATCAGAATTACAAATTACGGAATAAAACAGCGTTGAAAGATTTGTATAAAAACAGTTTCAAAAATGTCAAAATACCATCACTTTCAATTGATATATCTTCATCTACTTTTATTACAGTAATCCTTTTACAACAACAATGTCTACAATGATTGCAAAAATCCTTGTCCTTTTCTTTGTTTTTGCTTTGATTTTCATCGAACAAGGATTTTCTCAAGGTATCTGTTTGTCATTAAATTTTTAGAGTAATGCATTTAAATTTTCAGATTTTCAACCCTGTGACCCAACAGTTCCTGAACCATGTCCAGGCTTTATCTGTACTGCTGGTTTTCCAAATTGTAATCCCGATTTCGTCTGTGATTGTATGGCATAAATTTTTCAAAATCTTTGAATCAGTCTATTTATGTAAATATTAAGAGTGTGCTTACATTTTTAATTAATTTATTTTGTTCAAAAGAATAAACTTTTATAATCTTGCATTTTAAAAACCAAAAAATCGAATTTTTGCTGAATCCTATAAATATCTTTTTATTCAAACAGTTTTCGAAATCAAACAAATAAAAGTATCAAGAGAGCCAATCGATCTTGCTGCTATTAAAAGCTCAGCACATAGGATGAACTCCAATGAAAAACTTTTTTCTATTGTTTTTGCTCAACATTTTTTTCTTTATATTTAATCTTCACTTGTGTTCCCTTCTTTCTACCTTCTGCTTTTTTGATTTCTTTTGCTTGGAAAAATAAGAAGAGGCTTTCACAAAAGACATAGAACAAAAAAAAAACTTGAAAGAAAAGAATTTTGACGACAGCTTTTTTATTTAGCATTCCTTTAAGCTTTTTGCTTCTTCTCTATTGTATGTTTTGTGTGTGTGTGGTTTGTTTACTTTACTTTTTTTGCTGCTTCTTAAAGTTGTTGCTTCCTTAACCGCCTGCGCAAATCAAAATCAAAGTTAAAAAAATCCGGAAGGAACTTTTTTCTTTTTTTTTCAAAAACTTTTTTTGCTACATTTTTTTTGATGCTTTCATTCAATTCTTTTTTTTGCGGAAGAAAAAAGAGCGTAAACGTTTTTGCGGAAGAAGGAGAAGAAAAAAGTTATTTTGACTGTTTTTGAAATTGTTTTTTTTGACAGTTTTGTAAACGATTCGTTGTTTTAAAGATTTGTTTTTTGTTCAATTAAATTTTTTTAAAAAGTGCTAAATTTTTGTATTCATTTTTAAGAATCAGTCATGAACGGATATCCATCACAATCATATGATTCTCTTCATTTGGATACTCAACAACATAATGATGTCCTTTATCAACCAATTCCGCAACGAAGCCCTCTTACAAAGGTTCGTTTTTGGAACCTTTAGTAATTTTTTGTTGTAATAGAATTACGGTAGCGTGGTAATCTTATCAAAGCTTTGATATATTTGCTTATTCCATTCAGTTTTTACTGAAGCAAATATGTCTTTTTTGTTAATCCAATTATATACATTTTTTTATGAAAAGATTAACAAAAATGTATCAAAATTTTTTGTCGGAAATGAACAAACAATTTTATCTCCGGGATAGCGATAGTAACTTAAACTACAACATATTCTTAATCTTTGTGTTACTATCATTTTTTACTTTTAATTGAAAAATTTATACACCTCATTGATCCATAGTTTTTGTCACTGCAAAACTACCATATCCAAGCCCGTGGCAACAAGGGAGGCACGAGCTCCTTGATATCTGACAAATTCCTTTGATGTTTTGCCGCTATCATGTTAATGCGGCAAAAGATCAAAGCATATATATTTCTGAAAGGGCCATCTCGAAGTTTCATTCTTGCTACGATTTTGGCCATATCCGTTATTAATTAAAATCTCGGGGTTTTGCAAGGAGTGGTAAATCAGTTTAAAAAATAGATATTATTTCTTTCACAATTTTGCAAATTTATGGTTAAAAAGATACCGTATCCTTGTTTACAAAATTCACCAAATTTGAAATTTTTGAATCTTCTTAATCTCCTTCTATTTTCAGCAAGTCAATCAACTCGCATATGAAATCCCTCAAAATAAATATGCTAAAAATCCATGGTCATATGCACCAGAATTTTTGAAAGTATTCAGTGATGTTCGTGCACCCGAAGGTGCTCGAGCTGTCTTTGATTGCGTACTTTTGGGTTCACCCCGACCAAAAGTTTGCTGGCTTTTTAATGAAGATAAACTTGTCTTTCCTGATGTACAAATTGAAGATACTGCTGATATTTGTCGAATTACAATTCCATATGTTAAGCCACATCATTATGGTACTTATACGGTGTTATGTGAAAATGAAGTTGGCCGTGCTGTTACATCTGCTGAGCTTATCCCATATTATTCTGATTATTAAATGTTGATAAGAAGGGCTTTTTAAAATGGCTTAAATTTGCTTAAATTTTTTTCAAGTCTTGAAGCAAAGATAGTAATGCAGATTTTAAAAATTTATTGATTTTGTGTTACTATCATTTTATCAATTCGAGACTTTTAATTTGACTGAAAATTTTATTTTATGTTGTTTAAAAACGTTTATATTGCTTAACTTCGTTCAAATTAAATTTTTAGGCAATTTTTGTTATCTTTTAAAGATGATAGTAACGCGACAGTTCAAAGTTGATCGATTTTATGTTACTGTCACTTTTTCATCTTGAGACTTTTAATCTACCTAAAAATTACAATTTTAATTAAAAACTCTGCAATCTGTATTGCTAAAATGTTTAAATTAAATTTTTAGGATGATTTTTGTAGTCTTCGAATGATGATAGTAACACACATTTTGAAACTATACCTATTATTTATTACTATCATTTTTTCGTTTCTAGATTTTTAGTTGCCGAAAAACCTTAATTTACATAAATTACTGTCTGTTTGTATTGCTTAGATTAATTCATATCACAATTTCAGAGAATTTTCTAGTTTTGAAAAAAGATAGTAACACAATTCTTGAATTTTTTTCATTTTGTGTTACTCTCTTTCTTTGTTTCAAAACTATTAAATTGTCAGAAAATTTTTATTAAATGTTTTTAAGGATATCTGTATTGAACAAATTTTTTAAATTAGTTATTTAAATTTAACAAAGACAGTAACACAAAATCGATTAATTTTAAAAATTGTGTTGCTATCATTTTTTCATTCATTTTTAAAACTTCAAATTGCTTGAAAATTTTATCTTAACTCTTTTCGACCTTCAACTTTTGTATATTTATTTAGAAATTAAACCCATTTTTATGTAAGTAAAAATTAAATAAACAATAGTGTACAGGGATATAAAACTTGACTACCAACATTTCAATACCGTAACCCATTACACCATATTTTATTTAACATGGTGCAGGAGGACAATGTGGTGGATTATTATTGATTGATAAAGTATTGTTATTCATTAAAGCTGCGGGAAGTTTTGATCCGGAAGTGATATTCATCATAAGTTGAAGAAGGAAATCTTGCCATGTCGAGGGCATAAATGACATTGGAATAAAAACATATTTTGCATCCCATCCACAGACATATCTGGCACGAGGGTATTTGGCACACATAGCATGGATGTAAGCGTCAGTAACAATGTCGATGTTTCGATTAGCAACGAGTGAAGTGCCAGCATTGAAGCTTTGAATGTCTGAAAAGAGGATTTAAAGGATGTATCAAATCTGAGAAGGTGGATAGAAAAAATGCAAATTTGAAAGCTTTAAAAAATGCAATTTCAAAATTTATTAAGTTAAAAAAGGTGTTTTTAAACGATGATAGTAACTCAGTTTTTCAAGTTTTCTTAATTTTGTGTTACTATCATTTTAATTGTAATACTTTTTACCTAATTTAAATTGGTGACAGGGATGAAAAATGCGGCCGGCCGGCCAACATTTTCAGGCCGCGCGGCCGGCCGGGCCGAAGCTTCAGGCCGCGGGCCGGCCGCTCAATTTTTTTGCCAAAAATTTTTAAGCTATTTTCCTCAAAATTTACGAAAAACGAAGAACTTTACGTGTTCTTCTTGAAGTTTTTGAATTATATGAACATTAAGTATTTCATTAGAAGCTTCATGTCCCCATTTTTTGTCGAAAATCAGAAAATTTTCCCCCAAACGTTAGTATATCAACAAAAGTTTTTTCAATAAATGTAACCTATTTTGCAAAATTAAGGTTGATTATGCACTTTACAACACCTCAAAGATACAAAATCGCTTTAAAAAATTTTTATACGTTAAAATACACGTTTTAAAAATTTTTAGTGTTTTAATGCGGCCGGCCGGAAATTCCGGCCGCATTTTTCATCACTGATTGGTGATTAAAAAAGATATCATAATTTGAAAAACATAAATGAAAATTATTGTTTTGTGTTTCTGTAATCATTTCTAAACAAAAAGAGAGTTTTTAAGAAAATGATAGTAATTCATTTTTGCAAGTTTTATAAATTTTAGGTTACTATCGTTTTTGTTGTAAAATATTTAAATTCAACAATAAGTGTAGAGCAAAAAAGATATGAAGATTCAAAAAATATAAGAGAGATTGCTCTTTTCAAGCTAAATTTTATCCGTTTGGGCTTTAACTGTGTTTTTAAACAATGATAGTAACTCATTTTTTGCAAGTTTTATAAATTTTAGGTTACTATCGTTTTTGTTGTAAAATATTTAAATTCAACAATAAGTGTAGAGCAAAAAAGATATGAAGATTCAAAAAATATAAGAGAGATTGCTCTTTTCAAGCTAAATTTTATCCGTTTGGGCTTTAACTGTGTTTTTAAACAATGATAGTAACTCATTTTTTGCAAGTTTTATAAATTTTATGTTACTATCATTTTTGTTGAAAAAGTTGGTCGAAAAAATTCATATTTGGGATCTGTGTAATATTTTAAGGGGTTTTCATCAATTTTTGCAACAAAGCTGTTACTGAAAAATGATAGTAACACATTTTCAGTAAGTTACATAAATTTTGTGTTACTATCTTTCTTCTTGCCGTGGATCTTTTACCTAACTCTTTGTGCTATTTTTTCTAGTTTAAAGCAGCATTAAGACACTCACAATTATCCTTAAAATCATCACCATATTCATCTCGAACATCTTCACTCAACTTTGACCACACAGATTCAACTCTTCGAATCATTGCATCTGGATTCATTAGAGTAGTTTTAAAAGCACCTGGTTCAATAATTGATACTTTAATACCAAATGGTTTCATTTCAAGTCTGAGATTATCGACGTATCCTTCAAGGCCAAATTTTGCTGCTACATATGGAGCTGTATAAAAGCCATGCAGTCTTCCAGATGCAGATATCATTGTGACAATTCTTCCTTTGGATGCTTTGATTAATTGTGTAAATTTTTTTGTCATTCGAATTGCCCCCAAAAGGTTGACTCCAACAGATTGCTCATATTCTTCAATGCCAATCCAATCCATTGGGCCATAAACGGCAAGGAAGCCAGCATTATTGACTAAAGCCCACAGAGAGGATTCCTGAAAGAATCTTATCTTTAAAAATTTAAATTTCTTGCCAAATTTAGCATTTTCGACAACAAATGATGCCTAAATTTTTTCTGCTAAAAAATTGCTTACATTTTCTTTTAAAATTTGTGAAACAAAAGCATAACAATTATCAACAGATTTTTGTGAAGTAATATCCAACGGAACTGTCCATAACTTTCCAGGTAGTTGAGAGCAATCATTTTGAAGTGATTTTTCTCCTTCTTCTGTAAAACAGCCAGCAAAAACATTCATTCCTTTCATCAATAATCTTTCAACCAATCTTCTAAAAAACGGTTTGTTTTTGAATTGCAAGAATTTTAAGAGGTAAATAAGCTATATTTCATAGCTACAGTATCTCAGCAACTTAGACTAAAGTGTTAAGTTATCTTTATTTTACAAATCTTTAGTACATGAAGATACTGCAGCTGTATCTAATGTAAAACGTACCGTCCAAATCCAGAATCACAGCCACTGATAAGAACAAATCGTCCAGAAATTCTGTCTATCAATTCTTTTTCTGAACGCCATTTAAGAAATTTCAAAACAATTAATATTGATAGAATTGTAATAATTAATGGAAGCATACTGTAATAGAACAAATTTAAAAAAAAATTATGACATTTTACAAACTGGCAAAAAAAGCTTATATAGCTTTTTGAAACACATGAATCATAAAGTTTTTAAAAAATTTAAAAAACAAGACACATTTCTGGACAAAAAATATACATGCTTAACTGAAGGCTAAAAGGAAACACAAACTTGGACAAAAAAGTCGCATCTTTTTATAAGGACTTTCAACAAAGAGATACAAACACGACACAAAAATGAACAAAGATTGTCCACCAAAAAATAGTGCAAAATTAAAAATAAAGAAAAGTCATGGATAAGAAATGACGCGAAGCTATAAAAAAAGATTTTAAAATTTATGTGTTTTAAAGAGTGAGTCACCAATTTGTAACTATCCATGAAAATTAAATATTTATTGAAGATGTTCAAAAACAACTGCTTCAGTAAAATGTTTAAGAACAAAGTTGTGATTGTGACATTACCATTTTGAAACTATCAAACAGCAAAAATGACAAAAGATCAAAAAAGAAAGCTGACAAACTTCTATTTCATCTTTATTACGATAAAGCATCACAACTTATCACCAAAATCACGAACAAAGATTGACAACAAACCAAAAACTCTAGTAAAAACCTTTTTTTCTAACAACCTTATGTTTTTTCTCTTCCTTCTTCAGATCTCTTTTTTGTGTGTTTTTCTAAATCTTATTTGATGTTGACCGAATGAAAGACAAATAAGGATGACCAAAAAAAATATGAAGGTCAATAATTTTCTCAATTAATATAATAAAAAAATCTCGATCAAATTCAGGTCGCGAAAAAATATACTCACTTAATTTTACGTAAAAGTACGAGAGACTAGGTCCGTGAAAAAAAAGAGAAAAAAGTAATTTGCGACTTTAAGAAAATTTGCAGCAGCATCAATCGGATTCAATAAAAACGTCTATGGAAAAAAGTTAAATTAAGATATCACGTTTCACACCTTTTTTAGTAGTGAAGTACGCGAAAAAAAAAGCACAAAAGATTAATTCAATTTTGCAGAATATTTTTGCAACATTGAAAAAAAACAAAGGAGAGCAATTCAAAGTCTTTTTTTTTCGATGAAAAGGTTTAAAACTAAAAGCAAATAAAAAAATACTTGACGCCAAAAATGGTAAGCAACAAGCAGATGATGACAAAAATAGAAAAAATCACGTAAATTTTTCTTTGAAAATTTTTAACCTTTTATTTCTCGGTTTTGCGCGCTCCTTAAATCCGCTAGCTTCTCGGCCACCTGACAAGCTTTGATCGAAAGCCGCTTTTGTCTTTTGTTAAAAATATTTTTGTTCTTTACACGTTTTTCTATTGTTTCAAGCAAGGAAAACAAGTAGAAGGTCAAATAACTCCAAACTAGAGTATACAAAGTGCGAGAAAATGTAAATAAAAGTTGTTGCATTTTTAAATTTTAAGATGAACACAAGTGCTAACAAAAAAAAGTATGATGATTTTAGGAGGATATAAAATCATCACCTGATTTATTGTATGTACATATTTTTAAAGCTTAAACTTAACTTGGAAAGTGACTGTTTTAACTGACATCATTAAATAAGTATTAGAAATAGCAGAAATTAAATTGATGTTAAAATTTGACAGAAACAGCTTTCAACATGATAAATAAGATCAAATTATATTTTTAGAAAAAAATTCATTCTGCTTCAGAAAGACTCACAGAAAAAAGTTTTTCATTTTATATGAATTTTGGAAAACGACAAATGAACATTGTAAAAGCAGCGAATTAAGATTTATCTAACCTGGTATTCTAGGAAAGCAACTTCATCAAAAAATATTCATCGCTAATAGTTTTCATTGTTTTTGTCTATCATTGAACAAGGGTGAATAACAAAAATGTGTGTTTTGTCGAATTTGTTTCAGTTTTTATAGAATCACCTCCAACAAATTAGACGTTCTCTAAAAGTACAATGTCACAAAAGTGCAACCATTACGTCTTCTTTTCTCCCCCCAAAGAAGAAGAACACAAAAATCTCTTTTGTATAAAACCTCTTCAACCAATAACAAAAAATAGATAATCTAATTTATTTTATTATTTTCTGGCTTCACGCCAGGCGCAGTAACAACAATAAATTTTCCTTCATCATAATTATTATAATTTTTATCGGCTAAATTTTCATTACTATCACCATAATATTCATCAGAATTATAATATTCTGGTTTTGGTTCAATTGTTGTCGTAAAATTTAATTTTAATTTTGTTCGTGAATGTGATTGTGGTCGTTCTTGCTTTTGTCGTCGAGCATTCACTGTAATAACACCTTCCTGGTAATCCATTGATTGATTTTTTAATTCTGCTATTGTAGTCATCTCTGATACAGTATCAACATTATTTTGTTCCGTTACCGAATCAGCAGTTGGTGGGGCATCTGATATAGTATCGGCGTCGCGAGGTTGTTCATTGTTGAAATGGAGTCGAGTTTTAATATGTTGTTGTTGTATTGCTAAAAGAGTATACTGTAGGTAAATATTGGAGAAAGTCAAAAGCAGTTAAAGAAAAACTTTTAATTTTTACATACAAAAATAACTAAAAAAATTTAAAATATGCTTTTAATTGTGTTTTTTATAAAATAATTTTTAAATACAGTATCCCTAGAATTCGAGCTTCCAAAAAGTATAATGCTAGAAAAAATTTTTTAATGAGAAAGATACTACAAAATACATTTCTTCAACAAGTTAAGCTAAAGTATTTAGTTACTGTAGTTTTAACAAATCAAACATACCTTTTTCTATTTCACCACTTCTTATTACCGCTTCCTCCTCTCTTTCTTCCCTCAAAATTTCTTGTTCAATTTCTTCTCTAGCACTTTTATAAAATGTAAATAGGGAATATGAAAATATAAAATTAATTAAAATAAATACAACAAATACTATTATCATAATAGCAGATATCTGTCGACGAAGCATTTTTTTACTAATGATAATCATAGATATTTGAACATCTTTTGAAACAAAAAAAAGTTTTTGTAGTACCTAAATTGGATTTTGTTTAAAGCTTTTTGAACGCGGAAATATATGCTTGTTTTTGGAAGGTTGGATTGGACTTGAATGAGTTGAAAGAGACACTCGTTAAAAAACTCAAGTTTGTGAACAAAAGAGGAGAGCAGATAATAATAATATTATTATTGTTTTGAAGGGGTTGAAATTGAGAGTAAAAAAAGAGAGAGAATAGAAGTGAACGTGTATGTACACTTGTGAAGTTGCTGTTATTGTATTGCCGCAACAACAAAAGAGTGAGTGCGAGAGAGAGGACTTAAAAACTTGGATAAACACAAAAGGGATGAAAGAATGATGGGATTAGTACAAAAAAGGAAATGTTTATATTCAGAGTTGATTTCTGTTTTAACAGGTACACATGTCTGTCAATAATCTCTTGGATCAGATTCAACAAAAGAAAAGGAAGTAAATGATAAAAAAACAATATCAATTCTACCACAATTTTTTAAAAGCAACTCTTCCTCTTTTTGTGGTTTACCGCATTGTTTCTATATAAAATCAATAACAATTACAGTATAATAACACAATTATTTTTGATTTATTTAAAAAACATTAAATATTACAAAACAAACAAAAAAATAAAAACATTCAATGGCGATTCTTTGATGACTTCTTCTTGCGCTTTGCACCATGACCACCACCAGTCTTCTTCTTTTCAGCTGCTATTTTCTCCTTCACTATCTGTTTTAATTTCAGAGAGATTTCTGAATGGTTTTGGATCCCGACAGTATGCTTTTTCAATGGCATTCATCGGATAAGGCATTTTTTGTCGAGCAGCTTCAGTATAATTTGCAAGAACAATTGGCATTTTTCGACTAAAAATAAGTAGTAGAATTTGATAACATACAAACAAAGAACCTTACCGAATTAATGCACAAGCTTTACGACGAATACGATCTTCAAATCGAAGTTGAAGTGCAACGACCATCAAAAGTGAAAGAGAATATGATCCTGGTTCCAAATTATTTTCAGACAGATATTGATGATATTCAGCACCAAAACCAAAGTATACAGTAGTTGCAGGAGTTTTTTTATCTTGAAGGATTTGTCGAGCACTTTCTGGAACAACAGTAATACAACCACCTTCATCAAATTCACAACCAGCAGCAGAAAGCTTTCTTTTAGATTCACGTCTAAAATAACAGGTATAAAAATTGAACACATAAGTAACTGAACATACGCAAGTGCATCAATTTCAGCAAACATCTTTCCAACAGGTAGGCCAAGAAGTCCAACTTCAGCTTCCAAGACATCACGTTTAATTTCAGGATAATTGCTAAAAGAAGATGTAGTATATAAGTAGCTCACATAATAAAACTCACGTCTTCATTTCTTGCACCACATTAGATTCAGACGACTTAAGACAATGTCGAGCAGCAGAATCAGCAAGTGGTTTAATCAATTCCTTTTTTTCTTTTGGCAGCGTTTTTTCAAGTGAATCAGTTTTTACAGATTTCAATGATCGAGGAACCAAGCGATGAGGTTTTGGATATGGTACAGGTACAGGTTCAGGAGCATTTGAAAGATCAAAAACAGGTTGTCTTGAGCCAGGAGCAGGTGGAGCATCTTCTGTTGGTTCTTGTGTAGTTCGCGTTGATGTTGGTGTATCATTTGTTTCAATTTGAAGCAGTGGTTGTACTTCTGGACTTGTTGCTTTTGATGCTACAACAGCTTCAGGTGGTGGAAGAGCTTTTGATGATTTAGTTTTCTTGCAACAAACAAAGTATCTAAACACTATTTGTATATCATAGACTGCAGTACGTAGATGAAACTTACACAATGATACCAATGACGATGAGAACAAGTAAACATACGGCTGCAATAATTAAATATCCCCACCATGGAAATCCTGCATCTGCACTTTCTTCAGCTTGACCTTGAGGTAATGGTGCTGGTTTTTCTGTCATTGGAGTTGTTTGAGGAGCCTTTACCGTTCCATCAGATAGCAACAACATATCATCTTGTCCTTCAACAACAGCATTTGAATCCAAAAACAAAAAATGAGAAGCAGCAACAAAAAAGAAGAGTTTCATAAAGTAAAGCTTCATCTTGAGTTGACGATCAAAAAAGAGAGATAAAAGTTGCACCAATTGCAAAAGAAAAATTGCTTGTAGAATGACTTGAATTTCATTGTTTGTGATTGCTTTTGTACTAATTTGAAGGAACGTTTGTTAAGAATTTGCATTATAATATTTTATAATAATATTACAAAAAGAATTAAATTTTAATTTGTTCGAATTTTCTTATCACGATTTTTACTTGGATATCTTTAATTTTTAAAACTGAACAAATTTGCTATAGCAAAGAGTTTGTTTGGCACTAATTTTAACTTGTTACTTATTTACTACTTATATTTACTCAAGCTATATTATAATTATGACAAAGAAGAATACTCTCAGCGGAGAAGAAGAATTTCAAAGAAATGTTTATGAATTGCAGCGTAAAAGATTTGAGATATTTAAATCTCAAGATCTTGAAATTGGACGATTTGATGTAACATTTGAAATTGAAGAAAAGGTAAGTTTTTATTAATATTATTGAAAGCACCAGGTGCATAACTTATGCAGCATAAGCTTTTTTTAATTGTTAATGTTGGAAAAAACTGACATTCATCAGAGGAGTTTTTTGCAGCTTCTGCAAACGTCAAAAAAACTACAACACAAAAATTTGAGTTTTACATCAGTGATGATCTTCAACGTTGCGGAAAAAGCTCAAATTTTTTTGCTTTTATCATTTTGCAATATTTGTGCCTTCTGTTTTTATGCTTTGCTATAAATTATATAAATATATAACCCATAACTGTGTTTTCGGCTTAATTTTTGTCATTGCGGTTGCGGCAACACACTGAACTGCATAACACGCTAAATAAAAGAGAAAATGTATTCCTGTTTCCACTTTTTCTTTTTTAATCTCCGTAGCTACAGTATCCTTTTTATAGAAACTCCATGCCCATCAATTCATTGTAACTTCTGTCTCTGAAACTTTGAATTCTTGGATTACTGATCGATGGATAAACAAAGATGAACCAATTAAAATTGAAACCTATTCCTACAGTAATTTCTGTGAATTAATTCGTTTCATTTACATTGGCAGCTGTGAACTTTCTAAAGAAAATGTTTATGATATGGTAGATATCGCAGAATTTTATGGTGTTGAATGCCTAAAAAATTTTTGTGTTAAATTTTTATCAAAAATGGAAAAATCGGCTGAAAGAATTGAAGAAATGTATGAATTTGCAATCAAATATTCTTTGAAACAATTTGAAAGCTCTATCAAAGAATTTATTTTTGAAAATTTTGATGCAATTTGTAAATTTGAAAAGTTTAATGGTTTCAAGAAGGATTTTGTTGAATTTTTGGCTACCATTAGAAGACATGATTCATTTGAAGGTTCTACAATAGCATATGCAGATCGAAAAAAAGAAGGAAATTTTTTTGAAGCTGTAAGTTTTGTTGTTTTTGAATTCGCTTCAATTTTATTGATCGCTATGAATGCTGTTTTTTTTGAAATTATATCAGAGGATTCTGATGACATTTGGAAATATTCTAATTCGTGCGATTACTGTATGTGGGATTTTATGTTCTCGATTTATAACTTTTTATGGTCCATTAAACACACATTTTATTTTTTAGGTATACAAATGGGCTGAAAATCAAGTTATTCAACAAAAAGCTATTAGTGATGGTAGCTGTAATCTTCATAATGCCATTGAACATGAATTTAAAATTGTTCTTGAATTACAAACAATTCTTCCACAAATTGAATTTTCAAAGATGAGCCTTGACTTTTTAAAGAATTTTGTTGGTATGTTTTTTACTTTCACATTTTTTGAAACATTTAAATGTTGTTGTTTTGTAAATTTTAAAGTTTAATTTTTAGTTGAAAAAGGATTTATCTTATCACCTTCTCAATTGGCAAAATCTTTTTCATACTTTCGAAAACATTATGATAGTGCAGAAAATCTTTTCAAAGCTGTAAGTAAATTTGCCATCTGTTAACACTGAATAACATGGACTTTTTAGGTATACGAGCTAGCAGAAAAACAAGCTTTACAAAAGATGTTTTCTTATACTGAAAGTTTCAATCTTCAAAACACAATTAAAGCTGATTTGGCTCAAATAATTCCTCGTGTAAAATTTTATAAAATGGAAAAACAATTTTTGAATGATTTTGTTGGTATGATGTTTTTACGTTGTTTTTATATGTGGCTACATTATACTATTTTCAGCTGCAAAGGGACTTATTACTGAAGAACAAATTAGTCATATATGGGATACACAAAGTAAGTTGTTCTTTTGATAAAAAATTGCTGTAGCTTAATTATAATTTTTTAGTTCAAATTAAAAATGGTAAACAGCTTATTACTGCTTCCTTCAAAGATGAAATTGGAATTCGACGAGCTATTCAAAAACGTGAAAAACAACGCTATGAAACAAAGCAAAAAAGTAATAGAAAGCTGAGATTTACACTTTTAAAATTTTCAATTCCAAAAGCTCCAAGTACTCTATTGAAGATGGTTGGTGTAGAATGGTATCTTTGTTTGGAGAAAGATGGCATCGTAACTTTTAAACATGAATCAATGATTGATCGAAGCGATTATTTAATTGCTGAAATGGAAAGTAATACTCCATTCGTACTAAATACTGATTGTTCAAGTTGTTTAACAGCTGGCTATAGAAATATATGAGATGTTTTGATTATGTATATATGGGATACAGATGTTGAATAAAGGATTGATATATGAAGATATGTGTCTGAAGTTCCGTCATCTGTAAATCCCCAGAATTTTATGATGCTAATTTTATCTGAAATCTTTTTAATAGATACTATAAATGATAGTTTTGGATACGGTAATGCTTCTAAATATTGAGAATGACGAGATACATTTTCACAAAACAAGTATGTAATATGTGCAATACCGTAGTTGCTTAAAATAAATTCAAGATTACACAATGGTGAAGAATGTTAACAAACTACAGTAATCCCAAATAAGACTGTTGTAATTCATTGCTCAAAATTTGTTTCTTCAATCTTTCAATGAATCTTATCATCATGACTGTATTGTTGGAACGTTAAATCTTCGAAAAGAACAAATACATATATGAACAAAGATACAGTAGCTGACAAATACCTCCAAATAAAAAAAACTGCAAACATTTTTTATTTACAAAAAGTTAAAATTGATCCATAATTGATATCTTTCTTTCTTTGTTGCAAAATATTTTAGTCCCTTTTTTTGCTTTATTTGATCTTCTTCGTCTGTTCCTTTAATACAGATCACGTGAACCTATCTTTTATCAATTAATCCATTTTCTTTTTAATCTTTTTAAACTTTTCTTTTCAAACGTCAAAACACTGATAAAGATTAAAACGCTATTTTAAGACAAATAACTAACGTCACAGACACAGCATTGTAAACATGGAAAAAGAGAGATGAGTAAAAAAAAGATATCAAGAACTACGTTAATCAACAATTTTATAAAAAGCATAAGATTAAAAATGATTCGGATATAACTTGTTTTTATTACTTCCATGACCAAAAAATTTGTAAGAGCAAAAAATGTTTTTCAGATCTTTCCACCAATTGATCGAAATCAAATATTCCCACTTTCAACCTTTTCTTACAGTAAAGCCACAAAACTCAAAATGCAAAACCGTTATTTCCCGTTTATAATGTAATCCCCAAAGACACAAAAAATTAATAATAAATATATCACTTTATTTTTCATTGATTCAGTAAAATATTTACAAGGGTTAGTAGCACATTTTTTCAAATCCTAAACTGATTCACATATTTTCTTTTTCAAGCAATACAGCAGATGCAATGGCGGCAGTAACAACATATGGATCACAATTTGATGATGGACGACGATCTTCAAGATACCCCTGAAAAAATAACATTCAGTTAAGACAAGTTGCGACATTGTAAAAATGCTTACCTTTCCATCAGTACCAACTTGACGAGGAATTCGAATCGAGCATGAACGATCTGCAATACCCCATGTAAATTTATCAACGGTTGAAGTTTCATGCTTTCCAGAGAGTCGCTTTAAATTATCTTTTCCACCATTTGGATCATAGAGTTTAAGATGTTCAGTATGACGAGGTTCCAACTTTTTCATTGCATTCTTAATAACATCTAAACCACCTTGATGTCGCATAGATTGTGTTGAAAAATTTGTATGACATCCTGCACCATTCCAATCACCCATTGTTACTTCTGGTTTAGGATCTAGCGTTACAACAACTCCAGCTCTTTCTGCAACACGATGCAACAAATATCTTGCCATCCATAGTTGATCACCCATTTCTATTCCTTTACAAATACCAATTTGAAATTCCCATTGTGCAGGTGTAACTTCAGCATTAGTTCCAGCAAGCTTAAGTCCAGCAAGAAGGCATGCATTGGCATGAGCTTGTACAATTTCTCTTCCATACATTCGATCTGCACCAACACCACAATAGTAAGGTCCTTGAGGAAGAGGAAGTTTATCCTTTGGCCAACCAAGTGGTCGAAGATCCATATCCAAAAAGAGATATTCTTGTTCCATACCAAACATAGGTCGCTCTTCTTTTACAGAATCCATAATTCGTTTACAATGGTATCGATGATTTGTTTCTGGAACGATAAAAATTAAGATCAATTGATGTTTTGTGATAAAAAAAAAGCTAACTTGTTGGATTATTTTCAGCATCATAAGTTTCACACAGCACTAAACGATT
Organism: Panagrolaimus sp. LJ2400; assembly: GCA_024447215.1. NCBI lineage: Eukaryota > Metazoa > Nematoda > Chromadorea > Rhabditida > Panagrolaimidae > Panagrolaimus > Panagrolaimus sp. LJ2400. Next base: position 659,293 of record JAMRYA010000001.1, on the reverse strand, counting down.
ATTTCCACCACCAAGAAAAGGATCAGGATATTCAGCAACAGGTTTAAGGATGAGATCAGATTTTCGACCAGTTGCTTGTCCAGTTGATGAGCCATCATAATTCCAAATTGGATATTCTATAAAAAGCACAAGGATTAACAATCAAATTCGTAAAGTATTCTTAAGTTATTGCCAGCTCATGTGGTCGAGTGGTTAGCGCGTTGGACCTGGTGACCCCAGGTTAGAATCTTGACAGAGTCCCCCATTAGAAAAGTGAAAGGTTAGGTGCTCGGTGGATGATCGGTTAAAATGAATTAATAAGAAACAACCCCAAAACCAAAACCAGCTCCCTAAGGATCAAAATAAGCCTTTATCCCTTCTATTTCCCCCTGTTACTTACCATCAATAGATGCTGGAAGTGAATCAAGAACACGCATTTTAGAACGAAGATTTTCACCAGTTCCATCAATCCATATATATGTTGCTTGACATTTTATTTTATTGTATATTGGAATACCAAGATATGGACCATAAGCATCAATCTTTTCTGGATTAGGCATTTTGTTAGTTGTTGTTAATTGAAAGAGCTGAAGAGTTGTTGTTGTTGAACAATGTGCAAAATCAGTGAAGGAGAAGAAGGTTAGTAGAGAGCGAGTGATCGCGTGTATCTAAAACAGCGATGAAAAGTTTAGAATGAATGTTTTTCAACGGCTTTTATTGCCTTTTTGAAGGAAGAGAAGAAGGAAAGGAACAAAAAAAAAAGATGAATGGCAGCAGAATTTTTACATACTCGCACTTTTGTTTTCGCGAAAAGAATTTTTTTTGCTGCTGTTATTTTTCTTGTGGATGAAAGAAGCATGAACTAGCACCCAAAAAAAATCCTTGAAACTTCATGAACACCAAAACATGTTGAACACTTTTCGGCGGCATTTTTTTCTATTCACAGTTGTTTTTTACTAACTTTCTTTTGCGATAAGATTGGTTTTGCTGGGATTAGTCGAAATATAGAGAATGTTATTAGCTACTATTTTACTCGACGAGTTGATGGACGCCTTGATGGATGTGTTTGATTGTTTGTTATTTTTATTTTCTATATTGTTAAGATAACTTTTTTAAAACCTTTAAACGCACTTTGAAATACTCGTTGAAGTTTATTTGCTGATGTTGTTATGGATGAGAAAAGCAGGCGATCCTTGAAGTCCATCAACTAGCACTCATTTGGCATTTTTTCTATTTCATAACACATTTTAGTTATTTTTGATTAATTTTTTCTTTTGATAAGCTTAGTTTTGGGGGTATTGGTCGAAAGAGAGAGATTTTTAGCTAATACATTAGTGGACAAGTTGATGGAAGAGTTTTTTTTGGTCGATGAGTATTATTTTTTATTTAATTTTTTATATTTATAAGATGGATGAAGCTTTTTTAAAACCTTTTAATGCAATTTGAAATATCCGTTGAAGATTGTTAGTGGTAAGTTTAACACAAAAAGCTGTAATTTATTTCACTGATGATAGATAGATGACTTTAACATGACTTGTTCTTCCTAAGCTTTTTTATTAATTTAAATCAGATAACTTGTTCAGTTTAACAAATTAAGTGTTCAGGCTGTTTTAAGAATTTGTAATTTGTTAGTAGAAATGGAGCTACCGTAACCCAAATGCAATGACTTTATGATATTTTTATAGGTATATTAATAAGACAAGGAATTTTTAATATTTGCTGTTATGATAAAAAATTTTATATGACACTGATTGATTACAGGAACTTTTTTTCCAACAGTTTAAAAAATTCTGGAGTACAGTATACTTCTTTTTTTTGCAAGTATTTTCAGCATTCTGTTTACTTCATAAAAGTGTTTGCGTATGTTTGGCCACCATTCTATATCCATTTTTAGTGCTGTTCTACTTCTTTCTATTAATTAAAGAAAATGCTGTATTACAGTATTCTTCCTATCTTTGCTTAGAAGTTTAATTATTAGAACTGCTTAAATCAAATAAGTACTTTAAACTTTCATCGAACAAAAACGAATATGTTCGTTGTTTTAATCAAATATTGAAAAATAATATTAGATATTAATCCTTTTATCATAAGAACACATAGTTTTGATAATCTGCAAACAGATTGATGACATTTTTGTTATCGAGGTTGTCCAAATTTAGTACTATGTTTATCCAAAAAAACATATAATCCTTTTGATTTCTCTCTTTTTTTCTTATCTTATGTTTTGATGGTCAATAACAGGTCATTTCAAACCCATCAAAAAATTGTCACTCTTTTATTTTTCTAACAAACAGTTGCTTATCTTCTTTGGGAGTTGTATCTTGTCGTCACCAAAGCCATTCAAAACCAAAAGAGGACCCGAAAACAGCTGTGAATCTTCTCTTTTCTTTTGCTACTAAAAGTTCTAACAAAAAAACTGATCTTTCAAAGCTAAAAGGTCACTTTACTTCCTCTTTATCTTATAACAATAAATCCATATCTATCTCTTTCCCTGATGTTGTTTGGTCAAAGTGATCAAAAAAAGGAGGAGCTAAAGAAAGTCTAAGAAAATTTTGAACACAAAAATTTCATTATTGAAAATATTTTCTTTGCTAGTTGATATATTTTTTTGCTATTTTTTTAAAAATGAATTCATTTTTCGACAATAATTTTTCATATGGTTCATATTTTGGTATTCCAATTCCATCAAATAAATGTCAAGCAACTTATATATGGATTGATGGAACTGGTGAACATCTTCGTTCAAAGACAAGGATTTTGGATTCTGTTCCAAAATGTATTGATGGTAGGTTATTTTCTCGATTTTTCGCATATAACTCAAATAGTTATTTTCGTTTTTCTATTTTTAACTACAAAAATCTCAAAAGGATACTGTACTTTTTCATTCGCTGCAATATTTATTTTTTCTCTCACAAAAAAAGATTACTGTAACTTTGCTTCCCATTTACATAAATCAATTTCAGATTACCCACTATGGAATTATGATGGCTCATCAACTGGACAAGCAACTGGCAGATTCTCAGATCTCATCCTAAAACCTGTTGCCGATTATCCTGATCCATTTCTTGGCTGCGGAAATAATCGCTTAGTTTTATGTGAAACATATGATTCTGAAAATAATCCAACAGGTAATTTTAACATTCACATTTTATATATTCTACCGTAATCTTCTGTTACAGAAACAAATCATCGATGCCGCTGCAAACAAGTTATGGATGCTATTAAAGATGAAGAACCAATGTTTGGAATGGAACAAGAATATTTATTGCTAGATCGAGATCTTCGTCCACTTGGTTGGCCAAAAGATAAATTACCACCTCCACAAGGACCTTACTATTGTGGTGTTGGAGCAGATCGAATGTTCGGCAGAGAAGTCATTCAAGCACATGCAAATGCTTGCTTATTAGCAGGTCTACAACTTGAAGGCACAAATGCCGAAGTAACTCCAAGTCAATGGGAATTTCAAATTGGTATTTGTAAAGGAATAGAAATGGGTGATCAACTCTGGATGGCAAGATATTTGTTGCATCGTGTTGCAGAAAGAGCTGGAGTTGTTGTAACGCTAGATCCTAAACCAGAAGTAACAATGGGTGATTGGAATGGTGCAGGATGTCATACAAATTTTTCAACACAATCTATGCGACATCAAGGTGGTTTAGATGTTATTAAGAATGCAATGAAAAAGTTGGAACCTCGTCATACTGAACATCTTAAACTCTATGATCCAAATGGTGGGAGAGATAATTTGAAGCGACTCTCTGGAAAGCATGAAACTTCAACCGTTGATAAATTTACATGGGGTATTGCAGATCGTTCATGCTCTATTCGAATTCCTCGTCAAGTTGGTACTGATGGAAAGGTAAGCTACTATGCGTTTACAGTAATTTATCTAACAAGTTTCTATATTTCAGGGATATTTCGAAGATCGTCGTCCATCATCGAATTGTGATCCATATGTTGTTACCGCTGCTATTGCATCTGCTATTTTATTTGAAAAATAAAATTGATTGTTTATATATTTTTGTACATTTTCTATTTATGATTGTTTTCCGTTTTTGTTCAATAGATTTGATTCGAGGTTATTGAAGATGCAGTAAACCGTTCACAATAATACCGTAATTCTGAAAGGAAAACAAATATTTACAGTAAATAAAACTGCTGTAAAATTATAAACGAATATTGAAAAAATAAAAATTTATTAAACATAAAATCAAATACATAAAAAAAGAACCAAACATAAACTCAATTATTATAACAATTTAAACATCATTAACTTCAGAATTTTCAACCATTTGATCAACTTCATTTTCAGTTAAACGACCAGTATCAAGACGAATATCAATTGATTCTGTATTTCCATTTTTCTTATCAACAGCAGTAACTTTAAGAATACCATTTCCATCGATAGCAAAGGTAACTTCAATTGATGTATCTCCAGCACGAGCAGGAAGAATATTATGCAAAAGAAAACTTCCCAATAGTTTGTTTTTATCAGCATATTGACTTTCTCCTTCGAAAACTTGTACACTAACAGTTGTTTGATTATCATGAATAGTTTTATAAACTACACTTTTCGAAACAGGGAATCGAGTATTACGTTTGATTAGAATATCACATAAACCACTTCGATATTTAGTACAGTAATCGGTGCCAATTGAATGTGGATAAACATCAAGCAAATGAATACGTTCAATATTTGAATCAGGAACTTTCATAAGATGTGCAGCATGAAGAGTAGCACCAACTGCAACAGCTTCATCTGGATTAATATTAAGTCGAAGCTTATTCTTTCGAAAATATGATTGAAGCATTTTTTGAATATAAGGAATCCGAGTTGAACCACCAACAAGAAGAATATCATCAATATCTTTCTTCCCAACTTTTGCATCTTTCATTGCTTGTTTAACAGGTTCAAGCGTCTTTTCAAGTAATTTTGAACAAAGATCATCAAATGTTGCTTGACTCATTTTACAGCTAAGCACATCATCACCTTTATCGACTTCAATTGCAGCAGAAGGTAACTTGTTCAGTGAACGCTTTGCTGCTTCACAAGCTTTCTTTAAACGAGATAATAATTGTGGAGTTACAGTAGCTGCATCCAAACCATATTGTGTTAAGCAATAAGCAATCATTCGTTGATCAATATCTTCTCCGCCAAGATGTGTATCACCATTTGTTGCCAAGACTTCACATTTTCCATCATGTACTTTAATAATTGATACATCGAATGTTCCTCCACCAAGATCATATACCAAAATTGTTTCATTATCTTTTGATTCTTTATAACCATATGCAAGTGCGGCAGCCGTAGGTTCACTCAAAATTTGTAAAACATTTAGACCAGCAATTTTTCCAGCATGCATAGTTGCTTGACGTTGTGCATCATTAAAATAAGCGGGTACTGTAATCACGACATCTTTAACCTTTCCATTCAAATATGCTTCAGCTGTCTTCTTCATATCAATCAATACTTTAGCGCTGATTTGTTCAGGTGAATATACTTCTCTCTTGCCTTTGAAATCAACTTCTACAGCAGCATTTTCTTTCTTAGCAATAACTTTGAATGGCCAATTTTTGATATCTTCTTGAATTTTATCATCATTATATTTCATTCCCATTAATCTTTTAATGCCATAAATTGTATTTAATGGATTTCGATGCAGTTGTTCTTTTGCAGTTTTACCAACCAAGAGAATATCACCATCTTGTTGAAATCCAACAATAGAGGGTGTTGTGCGATCTCCATCACTATTTGCAATGATTTCGACCTTTCCATTTTCGAAGACACCAACACAAGAATAAGTTGTACCAAGATCAATTCCAACTGGTGTTGTTGTAGCCATTCTTTTGAGAAAGAGTGAGAGCCTAAAAATTGAAGTTTACATAAAGCGATTATAATAATAATGGTACACCAATATGTATGACAAATTACGCGAAAAAAAAGTAAGATGCAACGTTAAATTTTCGTTCAGCAGAGCAAAAAAAGCTTTGATTCAATCTTCAAATTATGTTGTTGTTTAGGTATTCGTGCCAATAACAGAAATTTTTAATAAAGAGCTGCGCGTTGACGCTTATAGAATAAATTATTTTGTAGAACACATGTAAATCGATCAATTATTCTATCAGACATAACATTTTTTGTTTTGTATTTTGTTTTAAATTTCATAAATTTCTGTTCTTGACACGAATGGCTGAACACTGCTTGAAAACTAGGTCAAAGCTTTTTTCTTTTCTTGCTCTGCTGTATCTAGATGACAATCTCGCGTTTATTTTGTTTTTTACTATTTTTTCGCGGTACTTTATTACGTTGTTGTACTATTATTACATATTGTCATAATTATCATCATTTTTAGATTTTCTCAAAAGAATGGCTACAACAACACCAGTTGGAATTGATCTTGGTACAACTTATTCTTGTGTTGGTGTCTTCGAAAATGGAAAGGTCGAAATCATTGCAAATAGTGATGGAGATCGCACAACACCCTCTATTGTTGGATTTCAACAAGATGGTGATATTCTCTTGGTTGGTAAAACTGCAAAAGAACAACTGCATCGAAATCCATTAAATACAATTTATGGCATTAAAAGATTAATGGGAATGAAATATAATGATGATAAAATTCAAGAAGATATCAAAAATTGGCCATTCAAAGTTATTGCTAAGAAAGAAAATGCTGCTGTAGAAGTTGATTTCAAAGGCAAGAGAGAAGTATATTCACCTGAACAAATCAGCGCTAAAGTATTGATTGATATGAAGAAGACAGCTGAAGCATATTTGAATGGAAAGGTTAAAGATGTCGTGATTACAGTACCCGCTTATTTTAATGATGCACAACGTCAAGCAACTATGCATGCTGGAAAAATTGCTGGTCTAAATGTTTTACAAATTTTGAGTGAACCTACGGCTGCCGCACTTGCATATGGTTATAAAGAATCAAAAGATAATGAAACAATTTTGGTATATGATCTTGGTGGAGGAACATTCGATGTATCAATTATTAAAGTACATGATGGAAAATGTGAAGTCTTGGCAACAAATGGTGATACACATCTTGGCGGAGAAGATATTGATCAACGAATGATTGCTTATTGCTTAACACAATATGGTTTGGATGCAGCTACTGTAACTCCACAATTATTATCTCGTTTAAAGAAAGCTTGTGAAGCAGCAAAGCGTTCACTGAACAAGTTACCTTCTGCTGCAATTGAAGTCGATAAAGGTGATGATGTGCTTAGCTGTAAAATGAGTCAAGCAACATTTGATGATCTTTGTTCAAAATTACTTGAAAAGACGCTTGAACCTGTTAAACAAGCAATGAAAGATGCAAAAGTTGGAAAGAAAGATATTGATGATATTCTTCTTGTTGGTGGTTCAACTCGGATTCCTTATATTCAAAAAATGCTTAAATCATATTTTCAAAAGAATAAGCTTCGACTTAATATTAATCCAGATGAAGCTGTTGCAGTTGGTGCTACTCTTCATGCTGCGCATCTTATGAAAGTTCCTGACACAAATATTGAACGTATTCATTTGCTTGATGTTTATCCACATTCACTTGGAACTAGAACACGGAAGAATAAAAAGGATGATGTTGGTTATTATAATGTTTTTATTAAGCGGAATACAAGATTTCCTGTTGAAGTTAAACGAGATTTTACTACTCATTATGATAATCAAATTATTGTTACTTTTCCTATTTTCGAAGGTGAAAATAAAGTTGCTGATAAAAATAAAGAAATAGGATCTTTGCGTTTAACTGGTATTCCTCCTGCTCTTGCTGGTGTTCCTCATATTGAAGTTACTTTTGCTATTGATGAAAATGGTATTCTTAAAGTTACTGCTGTTAACAAAGAAGATGGAAATACAGAATCAATTGATATTCGTCTTGATACTGGTCGTTTAACTGAAAATGAAATTGATCAAATGGTTGAAAATTCTGAAGTTAATGATGTTCTTGTTTAATTTATGTTACTCGATTTTTGTTTTGTTTTTTACTTGGGGTTTTACAATGTTTTTGTTTTATAAATTTATTGTTTTGTTAAATTTGTTTATAATTATACAGCAGTTTTATATACTGAAAATATTTGTTTTCCTAATAGAGTTACGGTATTATTACCAATGAATTTATCGAGACATAATTTTCTTTAGATCAGATTCTTCTGTGATCTTAAATTACAGTATTACTGATGGAGGTCGAAGTAATTATTTGTTTTATTTTAACGAACTTTGTAGAATAAATGAATGTTCAAACCTGTAAGCAACTGTAACTCAACTTTAACTTTAGTGTGCTAAAGTTTGAATTATATTTTTTGTTATATTCTATCTGTTAAAAAACTTTATATATTGTTGGAGATACCGTAATTTGATTAGGATTGTTTCAGATAATGTAAAACTATTTTGAAGCTTCATTTGTTACAGTAACCGCTTTAATAGCACTAATTGCTACCTTAGAGATTAAAAAACATGCAACAAGTTTTATATTTACAGTACTATATAATAGCCATAGGTTACTGTAACTCTACTGACGGGATTTAAAACTCTATTCCTTGAAAAAACAATGTATATTCCAGCGTGAGACATGTTCAACAATATTTATAAGCAAAAAGTAAAACAAAAACATAAGAAAGTTGATAAAATAAAAAAGAAACAAAACCAACAAATAATTATTCATCATCATTTGTTACATCCAAAGTTTGAAAAGCTCCATGACGGTTAAGTTCACCTTCAAAAACAATTATCAACTTTCCATTTTTGAAATATTTTTCTGGATTTTTAAGAAGTCCTTCATGAGAAATAAATTCATGTCATCCCCAGTCTTCGATTTCTTTGCGAAAACTATGCCATTTTTCTGTTTCTAAATTTATGGATGTAATATTTTCTATAATTAATTTATAATAAAACATACTTTTATGATCAGATTCTTTCAATGCAAAAGAAAATGAAGCGTAAATATCAGTTTCAGATTCAACATTCAAATAAATAAAAAAACCTTTTTTATATGATTATAAGTCACCGAATTTTTCAATATTTGATACCAAGCTTGGTGGAAAGCCTTATGGCAGTGAAATTGCATCAAGTTTTTCGACACATGGTAAACGAGTTTCAAGCTACCATTGAACATTATCGATGCCAGGAACATTAGTTTTGGTAGTTTTCAAATTTGGACTTTCACCAGACTTAAAAATAGTTTCATCGATTTCCCATTCACATGAAATTTTTGCAGATTGAGTGAACTAAAAAAGTAAAAGCTATTTAGCGGAACTGTAATTAAAAAACTTACCTTGGAATGAAATTTCAACATTGTTTAAAGTTGTAAAAACGCGAACAAATAAAAGTTGAATAAATGATCAAAGCTAAAAAATGTTATTTCATAAGTTGTACAATCAATCGAGTGAAAGAAATAAAATTTTTTTAATGTTTTTTTTGAACCTATTTAAAGCTCAAGAGAACACAAGGAGAGAGAATAAAACCGCGTCAATAACCAGCGGGTTATGAAATATTTAAAAGATTTACAATTTTAAAAAGAAAGCAACGAATATTCGTTCGAATGTGAAAGATAAGGAAACCCTTGACCAAAACAACTTACACTCAAACTATTGATACAGTATTAATACAACAAATTTTATTAGCAAACAGTAATAACAAAACGAAAAATTATAAAAAACGTAAAAACATTGATAAAGAAAAAAAAGAAATAAAATTAACAAAAGCAATTATTGTTTAACTTGTACAGTATCACATTTTTCAGGATGAAAGAATTCAGCTTCAAAAAGAAGAGTTAGTTTACCATCTGGGAAATATATTTCAGGATCGTTAAGTAGAAGATTACGAGAAATAAATTTGTTCCATCCAATGCTAGTAGTTTTTTCATCAAATTGATGATGATCAATAACATCTAAACTTTTAAAAATATAAAGAATTAAATACTGCTCATAAAATACGTTGCCATAGTTTGTTTTCAGCTGCATGCATACAGTAACTGCAAAAAGTTTTCAAACATTATTGTCATATCTGCAGTACGCATGCGCTGAAAATAAACCATGATTAAGTACTGTAGAAACTTACCTTTAATATCAGTGTCTTTAATTCCCATGGAAAATGAAGATTGAACAACATCGGCATATTGAAGATCAATATGTAAAAAGATAGAAAGAAAATTCTTATTTTGTTCACCATTACCATGTGGGAAAGCTTCAAGCCACCATCGAACATCACTCATACCAGGAACTTTAGTTTCAGAAGTTTTTAAAACTTGATTTTTACCAAATTTTATAATTAATGCATCGATTTCCCATTCACATGAAATTTTTGCAGATTGAGAATACTAAGAAGTAAACGGTGATTAGTGGAGTTATAGCTAAAGTTTACCTTGGAATGAAATTTAAACATTGTTTAAAGATGAGTTAAGCTAAAATAATTAACAAATGTAAAAAGTTAAGCAAAGAATGTGATAAATAAAGAAACCCTTCGTTACAAACAATTTATATTCCAACGATCAATGTCATATTAATTCAAAAAGATTTATAAGCAAAAATTAAAACGAAACAAAAAGTCACAAAAACATAAGAACATTGATAAAATGAGAAAGAAACAAAATCAACAAAAATTAATTAATTATCTACCGTATACAGTATCACAATCTCCAGGAGTAAAAAATTCACCTTCAAAAACAATTGTTAATTTACGATTTTTGAAATATTTTTCTGGATTCTTAAGAAGTTCATGACGAGAAATAAAATCATTTCATCCAAAGATAATATTATTTTTATTAAGTTGACGATGATCTAAAGTTAATTTTAATTAAAAAATATATTAGTGTATGGAAACTTACTTTTTTTATCAGTTCCTTTTAATTCCAAAAGAAAATGAAGCACGGACATCAGTGATATAACTAGCTTTAATATTTAAAAAAATAGAAAAAAATTCTTATATTGTTCACCATTGCCATGTGGATATGCTGAAAGCCACCATTCAACAAGACCCATCCCAGGAACATCAGTTTTGATAGTTTTCACTACTTGATTCTTACCATCTTTAAAGATAGTTTCATCGATTTCCCATTCACACGAAACTTTTGAAGATTTTGAAAACTAAACATTTTAAAAGTAAGATTCAATCATAATTATAATTTACCTTGGTGTGAAATTTCAACATTGTTTAAAGTTCTAAAAATCAGAACAAACACAATTTGAACAAATAGCAGCAAAACAAAATTGTTTTAGACAATGAATCGATCGAGTAAATCTTTTTTTTCAGAGCTGTAGTTTTTAGCTCTTAAACTACTGTACCTTGGTTTTAACACGAAAATCATTTTGTGTGTGATTTTGTTTTTGTAAAATTTTTGTTGAAGTATCGCTTCCGTTTCGTGATCGATAATAATTCTGTTAAACATTTTTAACTTTAAGAGTTTTAAAATTATTTAACCATATTAATACACATATACTTTTTCCAGCTATGTCGCAAACAAAAGAGCAACAGTCAAAATATTTTTATGAAGCTTTTAAGAATCTTTTTATCACCAAAGAAGATGCTGACATGGTTTTTGTTATTCATGGAAAGGTATCTATTTTTGAATTCTTTATTTTTGTTTATTGCAAACATTTTAGGAACTTTCTGCTCATAAGCTTATAGTTCAATCTCGTTCTCCAGCTTTACGAGCAATGATTCGTGGTGACATGGCACCAGCAGATAACCGATATCCAATTGATGATCCAGATATTACATTTGAAGATTTTGAAAATTTTGTTGAATTTTTGTATACTGATAATTGTGAAGTTAATGAAGAAAATGTTAAGAGTTTAATGCGACTTGGTAAGTTTTTGAGGGACTTTTTATTCACAAAAATCACCGGACACTTTATTATTGTTGGAGTTATGTTATTCTTGGCTTTTATTAAAAACTATTTGAAGCAGTGATAGCGAAAATAGTTTATTGTCTGACACGTTTCAGCGCTTTGACGAATTTTGATTTACGCGTGTTTTCCAGCGAAAACCTCAAGACTTAATATTGAGATTTCGGTATACGGTAGCTACAAAAATTTTGTTAAACATAATGCTTCGATCTATTGTTTGTGGGGTACATTTCGGTAGATATATATTTGTGCATCATGGGCTGTTATTCTGCCCAACACAATCTCGTAGTACTGTAATTAACCCTCCATCTAATCGATAAAATTCTTTTAGGTGATATGTATGATATTCAAGCTTTACTTGAAGCATGTGCAAATGAAATTGTTGTTAAATGGTTAAATGCTGATAATATTTTTAAATATGCTGAACTTGGTCTTAGTTGTTGTTATTCATGCTCTTTGCTTGATAAATGTTTTCTTGCTGTTGCTAAAAAATCTTTTCATGTTGATGGATTGACTTACAAAGGTTCAACCACTGATTCAACACCAATTCCAATTTCACAAGATTTGGCATTAGCTTTTGTTAAAAAATGTTCAAGAAAATTTCAATTAAAAGAAGAAAATATATTTAAAATGGTAAGGTTACTGGAATGACGTAGAGATGAGACGTTTTCAAAATAGATGGGTTTCCGATCAAAAACTAACTAACAATTTTTTTGAACTTGTATTTATCAATTTATTTTAGGTTTTACATTGGGGACAAATTCTCACTGATAATCAAGTTGATTTAAAAACAATAATGAAACCAATTCTTCATTATTTTAAATTTGATCAAATGAAACCTTTATTCTTGGCTACACATGTTTATCAAAGCAATTTAGTATCTGCTGAAAAATTGTGTGAAATTATTTGCAAAGCAATTATTGCATCTTCAAAACCAGAATCTTCAAATTTTGTTATTCCAAAACTTTATGGTACACGTGGCTTTACTTTTGATATAATATAATATATATATAAGGTATTTTTGTGTTTGTTTTTTTTGTATAAGTTTTTGTTTGTGAACAGAAAGGTAATTGAAAGTGTTCAGTTGTTGAGAGTTATTTTTTTGTAATAAATTTTTTGTTTTTGTGATAGATAATTGAATAGTTAGAAAACAGAGTTTAATCTCAACAGAAGTTTATCGATTGAAACATATTTCATTAAGATGTAATATACTGTAACCAAATATGTTGTATTTTTTCGATGGCTTTTGATTACTCTCACACTTAAAGTTTACATCTTCCCATCTCCTGCTTTCTGTAAGGAAACGACTGAAGTTCATTGACGTCTACTGTAGCTGAAGATTCTTTGTTTTTTTATAACATGACAGGGCGGATGTGATTCATTAAACTTTTTAAAATTGAATAATAGTTATTAATAGTACAAACAATTGTCAACGACTGAGGTATATTGTTGCTCAAATAGATCAATTTGTTGTTAGCTTTTGTGGAATTTAATCTCAACAAAGATTTACCGATTGAAGTTCTTCATTGAGATTGTCTGCTGTAGCCGTTCTGTTGTTGTGTTGTGGTGATTTGATTTGATTATTGTAGCAGCTAGGATTGCATTTATTCATTTTCTGTTATTGTAAGCTACTGAAGTTTATCAATGAAGATTCTTTTTTTTGTTGTCCAATCAAGTTGTCTCCATTAATAGAATGCTTTTAAGATAGATAATAATTTAATAGTGGAGTTTTATCTCATTGAAAAATGAAGTCTCAGGGATACTGTAGTCCAACAAGTTTGGTATCGTTAAAATATACTGTAGTTTAAGATATTTGAATAATTTTAAAGCATCAAGGTATACTGTAGCCGCCATCTGTTTCTAATTACTAGAATATAATGTAGCGCCCGCCATCTTTCAATCATGTCTTCCAAAGCAACATCAAATGCATAATCTTTATTAGCTATAATTAAACCACATATATAAATAATATACTTCAAAAATAATTATAATTATTGCTTCTTCTTCCAATATGGAAAGACATCAACTTCATCTTCAATACCATAACGAGTTGAACGAATTGCAATATTGTTTCTAAAATAAGATATCTATAAAACATGTCTTCAATCTCTTCTCTAAAAAAACTTACTGATAATATTTTAATAAACGTTCAACAGAACGAAATTTAGGAGCTTTTGGTGAACCATATTGTACTTGATAAAGTGAAGAACCATCAACATCATCTTCAAAACATTTAACTTTGTAATGACTAAAAATTTAGTAGTAATTAACAACGATGATTGAATAACAGTAAAAAAAACTTACTCATAAATTCCATCAGAGCGATGATAAACAATATAAAGTGGTAAAGATTCACGTAAATATGTATCATTTCCATTTTCTTGAACATCTTCAATTAATTGATCAAGATCTTGGGGCATCTAAAAAGGGAGCAGTGATTAAAAATTGTAAACAAGAAGCATCCTTCAAGAATAAAACTTACTTTGTAATAAATGCGAAAACTAGTTGGTTTATAAACGGCATCTTTAGCTTGATCATTTGTTTTACAACCAATAAAATAGCGTTTAAATAATTTTTGACGTTGAATACTAAAAATGAAATGGACATTATTGATTGATCTTGAAGCTTAAAAAGAGATAATCTATGAAGTAATTTCACGTAATGCTATTAATGAGGGCTATTGAACCACGCTAAAATCTCGAGTTACGGCAGTTTTTCCCAACATGTAAATGTTAGACGCCAAGCAACAAAAGTCTCTTAGAATCTTCGATATAACAACAAGAAAAAACTTACATTTGTGCTTCTTTAACTTTTTCAACAATTGATTCAATTTCAGCAACTTCTGCGGCAGAAGTTTCTTTGCTTTTTGACGATTTTACAAGACCAAGTTGTTTCATTAACTGCGAAAATGTTAAAGGTGGTTCAACATTCTTTGCAGGTGTTTTATCGATTTTAACAGTCTCTAAAAAGGGATATATTTAAAAATTTTCAACCAGTTAAAAGCTTAATCCGCATCAGTGTACTCCCGCTCCTCCATTTATCGCTTCAACTTCTGGAAAATCTTCGGCTAGCTTCTCTGCTTTCCACGTATAAATTTTTAAAAAGAACTCAAATGTTTTTAAGGGCAAACACAGAGGGAGCATTGGGTAGCGCGTCCGACTTGCAATCTACTATGGAGAGTCAACAGCAAGGTTGGAATCCCGTCCAAAACATATAAAAATTATTTTCTTAAAAAGTAGTAGAAATTAACCCTGATTGCGCTAAATAAAATTATATATTATATCTTTAATTTGTTTTAGCGTAAATATCTACTTTTCGAGTAACACAAAAGAAGCTCTTCCACATTCAATCGCCTCCCCGATTACTACCGCTTCTTGCACTTCTCCTTATGAAAGCGAAAGTACACTGACTCACATCCCCACAAAACCTGCAACTTACTAATATCTTGTTTAGGAATATCAATTCTAGAAAGATCCAAATCAACACTTGCATATTCAGTATCATATAAATGTTCACTACCAGTTTTAGATAATGCTGCAGAAGAAGATGATGATGATGATACTTTACTTTCACCACTGCTGCTACTTTCAGTTGTTAAACTTTCATATATATCATTTGATGATTCATTGCTGCTACTTGCACTTCCAGCTGCAGATCGAGAAGTAATAAAATTACGAGTTTTAAAAGTACTTTCATCACTTGATAATGTTGAATCATTTGTTGAATTAAAAGCAGATGATGATGACATTGTTGCACCGGCACTTAACATTGAATTTTCATGTGGACGATAACGATGTTCAGCAAGTGCAGCTGCAGTCGAAAACATTTTTTATTTGCTGCAAAAAACAATGAATGAATTTTCTTTGAAGGATTTTTTCTTTCATGGTTGTTTTTTGTTGGAATAAAAAATTTGTATAATTGCATGTAAATTTCTGTTTTTGTTAGAAAAAGATGTGGATTGATCAATCAAACTAAAGAGTTTGCAACAAAATTAATTTTTTTAATTACTGTAGTACTAATACTATGAATTATTGATAGATTTTTCCGAAATTTCAAATGGGTTTTAACTAATTCAAAGATGCCAAAATGTCTTCTTGCGTGCAGCAGCAAATTCTAATTCTGAGAGACAAATTTTGAAATATGGCTTCTCAAAACATATTAAAATTTAATACGAGCAAAAAATTTGTTCACTTTAAAATTTTGCAAAAAAAAAAACAATGTCAAAGTCTTTTCTTCTCTTTTCAGACTTTTATTTGCCCTGCTTCAGAATCTGAAGCAAAGCTTTCCAAAATTTATGCTTAACCACTTGAATTTCTCCAAGGGCAGGCGCCGAATTTTTACCTCAAATTAATGGGTAATTAAACCAACGAAAAAATCGTGCATCTACTTTTTATCCAAATCAGTTATAAAAGCATACGACGAGTTTCATCTTTTCTCTTTTTTGGACTAGAGAAGCAAAGAAAAAATGCTATTTTTTGGAAGTGGGAAAAGCTCTTTAAAGAGCAGCAGCAAGTTGCTGTCGTCAACATTTTTTTTGTTTGTTGCTGCTACTACCAGTTCTTTTTTGTTTGTACCATCAACAGACAAAAAAGAAAGTGAATATAAAAATATATTTGTTGCACAAAAAAAGAGAGATGTATTTAAAGCTACTGTATGATAATAAGGTTTTTGTCTTAAAAATTAATTCATTATTATCTTTTGTAGCAAAAAATGCATAAAAAAATATAACATAATCTTTTTTGAAATCATTTGCACCTTCTTATCTATTTACAATAGTTTTTTTGTTACTGTATCTTTAATGAAATAAAATGTATGATTCATGTTTCAGTTTTAATGTTCTTTTATTATTACCACTATGTCATACTGTAAATTTTAGTTTCTGTAAATCATAATTATGAATGTCTTGGATTACGGTATTTTCAACAGCAAGCTTTGCAATAAATGCAGAGCTTTTTCATTTATGATTTCGCTGTTCTTTTTTTAGCTTTTATCAATTTCAAGTGTTTCGGATAATTTTAAAAAAGCAGCAGCACCTTGTAAATTTTGATCTTTTTGCACTTCTATCACTTTTTCTTTTCGATCTTGAAATGATATTGATAAGAAATATTGTGTATAAAAATATGTTTCGTTGACATTGTTTTTGGATTTCATTTTTGATTGTGTGTGATAAAACAAGTTTTGCAAAAAAATGAAATATGCCTCCTGTCATGGACTTTTTTTGATTTATTATCACTGTTTTTGAGCCACACTTTAATGGGGGTTAATTAATTTATGGAGAAGACAGACTAAAGTACAAAAATTTTTATTAAGGTTATTAATTGATTTTTTTATAAAATGTTGAAAATGAAAAATGTAGAGTCTATAGGTATACCTATGATGATAGACACGAAAAAATGTTTTTAAAACGTCATAATAAAAATTGATAGACAAAAATTTTAGAGTTGGAAACTAATAATTTTATATAAATTGTAATTTGAACTTACAAAATTGTCAGTATATTAATATCTTTTCTACATAAATTTTGAGAAAAGTACAAAACAAGTTCACTTTCAAGCTACAGTATTCATTTTAATTATGATATGAAAACTACTGTATTTTATTAATCACCGTTAACATATTATTTGGCGTCAAATACTTTTGTAAAAAACTTTTTAAAGCTATAAAAGATAGAAATTTAAAAAGTTGTACAAAATGAATTTTAAATACGATAGTTATGACGCATAAAGAAGCTCTACCAAATCCACTAAACACATTAAAATTTAGAGAAAAAACCAAAAAATAAACACGTGCTTAAGATATTTTTAAGTTTAGAAGATTCCTTATTCTTGTTAACAAAAAATTTTACCTTTAACCTTCTTTTTTTTCGTAGCCAATAAATGAATGTGTCTGGAATCACACAAAAGAAAGAAAGAAAAACCGTTTCACGTGTATAAACTCTGAAGATCGAAATAAATATTAAAAAAGCAATCCATCATCATTTAAAGAAAAAAAATAATTAATAAAGAAATAATAATCATCTGTTATGTTGTTTAAACAAGTATAATGAAAAAAGTAGTGGAAGACACCTTTTCACTATCAGCGGCGCCATCAGAAAAAAAAAGTAAGAAGAGTAAATTTGTCTAATGGTGGTCTACTTATTTTTTTCTACTGTTACATAAAAAACATAAAAATTGTAATATTTTCATTTTTTTTCTGTTTTATGTCCATAAAAGTTATGTTGTTCTTCTTCTTCTTGGGTATTAAATTATATAAAACAGTAATAAAAATTTTGTTGTCAAACGTTTACAACACAATTATTATTTTGTAAAAAAATATAATGCCATAAATGAAGAAGTTTTACATTAGACTTTTTAAAATTTTTTTTCTTTTATTACCCCTTTTTCAAGGCTATATTTTGTTGTTATTAATTGCTTTTTTAAAGTCGTCTCGATGTTTTCGTAATTTTATCAAGAAAACTATTTTGATAACTTTTGAAAAATATTTATTTTCAAGTTTTTGTTTATTATTTTTACCACACTTTTTTTAGCAAATATTTTTTTGTAATTTCAAAAATTTAACTGACAAAGTTTGTTGGCATCCAAGTGTGTATCCAGATCTAATTTTGAATGAGTCAGGCCTTTGATCCTTTACCGCTTTTATCTCGTTTAGCGGCAAAAGATTAAAGCATATTCGAAATTTCTGCCCCCTTCTGCCATCTCATGGATAATTTACTGCTGCTTTAGAGAATTTCGATGCTTCAAAATTCATGTCCCTATGTTCACTGTTTTCAAAAATCGATCAAATTTCTAAAGTCCCAAAGCACCTAAAAACTATTGTCCTTAATTGGGATGTTATAGACCACATTGCATACTGTTACTTTTTGAGATATTTGGAAATTCAAAACTTTTTTATTTGAATAATACTTACTTAAAATGTGAATCTTTGGTTTTTGTTTTTAGAGCAATTTTTATTGAACATCTTGGATAATTCAACTACCGTTTTTGTTGCTTATGTTCATTATAAATGGATTTCTTGTTGCCTAAAGCGTTTTTAAACATTACTTTTCAGATGACAGATACAAGGTCCAACGGGCTAACCCCGCATCCATATGATGCCGAAGCAACAACAACAGTACTTCGACGAGAATCTCTAATCGATCCAGAAGAAGCAGCAATAATAGCAGAATCCCCAGAAAAGATGATAGAAGTTATGGCAGAGGATGATGTTATCCCGCCCATAGATACAATTCCATCAGATGAAAAACCAAAATCCCTACAAAATTATGGTGATTTTATTAAATTTGGTTGGTATACTGCATTTTTTATGATAATGTATGAATCATTGATGTTACCACAAGTTGGAATGATGACCTTCATGGTTTATGGGGCATATTCTCCTCAGGTTACTGCATGTGGAAATCAAACTTTTACTGGCATGAGTCAAAGGGATATCTGTGCTGGATTAGATGATATCATGAATAAGACGGGTTGTGTTCCAACTGTTGTAACACAGTTTGAATCTGTTGGACATGAGGTAAATGGACAGTTTTCGATTATGGGCTCCAACAAATTTTTATATCTGGTTTTGAATTTTAATTTTGAGCCAAAACACGGAATTGCTCATTTTGAGTTTAACTTTTAGAGTTCACCTTCCTTCTAAAATATCGACTTTTATAGATGGGCTTATACTGCTCCAGCACGCAACAAGTGAAACGATCAGTTTCAATTCAAATGGTTGGAGTTTTTCTTGGAGCTCCTTTGTTTGGACAAGCATCAGATTGGTTTGGTCGAAGAAGAGTGATACAAGTTTGCGGGATAATTGTTTGTATTTTGGGTTTCTTTGCTGCAAGAGCTCCTACTTTGGATGTTTTTACTGTTATCCAATTATTTAATATGTTCTTTGTTGGGGGAATGAATACGTAAGTTTTTGACAGCAAAAAATTTACGAATAATGATTTCTACAGTATGCCGATAATAGTTAGGTTAATAAGTTTCGATTACATTCATTTTTTAAAAGTACAGTAATCCAAGTTTGTAAAAAAATTAAAATTTAAAGATTACTGTAACATACAAAAAAATTGAAAAAAAACGTTCTTAAAAAAACGAAACCCAAATTTATTAAACAGATTTTAAAAATTTCGAAAATGTTTGGAAAATGATTTCTAGAGTAGCTAAAAAATAGTCATTTTTAGCGGCTTTGATTACTTTCAAAAGTACAGTAATCCCCAGTTTCAAACATTGTGTATAAATTTTGAAAATGTTGGAAAAATTAATTGCTAACGTACAGTAATTGTAAATAAAAAACCTTGTAATATTATTGTAAAAAATATTCTTATATTATTTCCATAAATTTTCAATAGCATCTGTGGACATGCCATTTCTAAAAAACAAAAATTAAAAATTAGTTAAAAATTTTCTACAAATTTCGTTTTTAAATTTGTTTGAAAGTTGCTTGATACAGTAATCTTAAAATTATCATTTTTATAAGTTTTGATGTCTATCATATTTTAAAAAATACAAAAGCATTGTAAAGGTTTTTGGTATATAAAAAACAAAATTTTCAATATCGGCATTTTTAAAGCTATTGTTGAAAAATGCCATCTGAATTACCAGTTTAAATCATCTTTCCATTTTCAGAGTAATGCATGTTTATCTCGTTGAAAATATTCCAAAGCGTCAGCGAGTTTCTATTATGATGTTACTATCTTTCTCTCCAAATATTATCATCTTTGCTATCATCGCTTATTATGCTCAAAATTGGAGAACTTTAATCAGTATTGCCTCATATCTCACCATCCCTGCTTCCATCTTGCTATTGTAAGTTTAAAAAATAATTTATTATTATCATCAATGACATAAAAACATACACATATAAAACACAAAACATATCATTTATTCTTTATTCATTATCACTTAGGTGGTGCTGCATTCTTTTTTGGATCTTGTACAGCAGCACCTATCTTTCCTGCTGGTGGTGGTGGAGGTGGTGGTATAGCATAATCACTTGTTACAGCACCATCTTTTTCTTTTATATATCTATTTGAACGATTTATTGCTGCTGGATTCTTTATTTTTGCAGCTTCAGCTAAATTCTTTTCAAGTGTAAGTGATCGTAAATCAGTATTATTGCTGTCGCTTTCTGAAAAAGAAAATGATTGATTAAAAAACGATAGCATACAATATGCTTAAAAGTACCCGTACTTACAAAGCCGAAACAACTCGTGAACAAACCTGCAATAGTCAGGTAGAAAAAAAATCGCCACCTATTCTGAACAAATCAGGTAGAATCGCCAAGAATCTTCCTATCTCTCGAAACCATCTACACAACCTCCTCCAAAAAGAACTTACTTTTCTTCTCTGCTCCCTTGTTATTATCATTATTGCCATCTTTTTCAATCTTCTTTCTATTATTAGGTGAATCTTTCTTTGGAGATTTCTTTTCACCATCTTTATTATTCTTTTTCTTATTACTATCTTTTCCAGCTGGTACTTTTTCATCAACACTTGTTGTTCCTTCCTTTTTTTTAAATACTCCATCATCTACACCATAACAAGATTTATATTTTGGATCATCCGATTCTGCAAATGTACTTTGTGTTGATGCTGATGGTTTTTCTGGAGTTTTATTGATTGGAGTTTTAGATGCTGCAGATGTCTAAAAAAGTGAAGATGATAAATGAGATTATATATATATTCAGGTCGTGCAGGATGTAGAAGGTAAATATCCCATTTCCCCGATATCTACATCACCTGATACATCGGATAAATTCCACAAAAAAAAATCAACTTACTGCTGGCATAGGTCTCTTCTTTGGCTTTCCACACATCCCCACTATCACAATAGATATCAGCCATTGAAATATTAAACACGATACTGTTGTAATTAATATATCAAATATCATTATTAAAAAAATATATATATCCGTCAAAGATCCTTCTTCTTCCAACAAAATCCAATTAACTTTAAACAGTTGTTGATAAAAGTTTTACCACCAGCTTTTTTGCCAAAAAAGAATGCCACCATTCTTTTTCACTTTTATCATTTTCATTCAAAAATATGTAAATTTCATTTTATACCTTTTCAGCTTCTGCTATGAATCCCCTCGTTGGTTGATTGAAAAAGGAAAACTGGATGAAGCAAATCGAGTAATTCGAAAAATTGAAAAATGGAATGGCACAATGACTGAAGAAAGATCAGCGCTATTGAATGAATTAATTGAAAGAGAAGCTCTAAGTTGTTTAGAGAAAAGTAAAAAACGAAAATATTATATGCATCATTTATTTTATACTGCAAATTTATCAATTTGGAGTTTAACAATTGCATATGGCCTCTTTTGTACTGCTATCATTTCGTAAGTTTTTGTTACCAGTGATAAGGAGAAGAAAAAGTTGATAGCAATCAGCAAAAACAATTTCAAAGAAAATTTTTTCTAAAGCAAGAACTTGTCACTTGGCGTTCGATTACGTTTTGTCAAAAATAGCGCCATTTTTAAAATCTTTATTAAAAATTCGCCAAGCTTCTTTTTTACAAATTAAAATTAATTCATATTTCTTTGAAAAAGATTTAATTCTATTTTTTTCTTCGGCCATTTTATCAACATGCTCATGGCGGTTCTTTTGATATCAAACATGAACCTTCAACTGCCGCATCCCTGAACTAAAATACATTTGAACTTTTTTAGCTATGCCATGGTATTTAATATGGAACAATTTTCTGGTTCTATTTTTATGAATAATATTTTCTTGGGAGTTTTTCGTCTTATTTTAAATCTTGGCCTAGGAATGAGTGATTACATCTTCCCTAAACTTGGACGAAAACCTATCCATCAAGGCTCACTCATATATGTCATTTCAATGATTTCAATTGTACTTTTAATGAAAATGGAATTACTTCCATCTAGTCCAATGATAATCACATTGGCAACGCTATCTGCAACGGCATTGTGCTCTCAGCTTTTCGTTGTAAACAGTGTTTTAACAGCTGAACTATTTCCAACTTCGATACGGTAATTGTTTAAATTTAATTTTAAAAGTTTTCGTGTTGATACCATTTTTTATTGTTCATTTACAAAAACTAAAGTATCCCAAAATTAACCTCAAAAATCCTTTTTCAGAAACATTGCCGCTTCTTTCATTTCTACCGTAGCACGATTTGGTGGAATTGTATCACCAAATTTATTTTTAATTGAAAAGTATTGGTTGGGATTACCGTATCTTGTAATTGTAATAATTATGTCAATTAATTTTGTAATATTTCAATTTAATATTCCTGAAACAAAAGGCTCACCAATGAGTGATCACATGCCAGATAAATCTGAGCGACTAAAAATGTGGAATCGAAGACGTCCAAAAATGAATGAAAAACAACATAATGGTGAAACTAGTCAATTAAAAGGAATTAATTAATTAATAATAATTAAAAATGGTTATTTGTTAAAACATTTATCAAAAAACATGTATTAATAAAGCTTAACATTTTTTTAAAAAAAGGGATTAAATATGCACATTTGCAAGATTACCGTAACCAGAGATTTAACTTTTAGTAGCTTTTACGGATGACATGTTGTAGAAGTTTTCTAAATTCATACACTGAAAGATTAAATTTACGGAAAAAAGTTTTTAAACAATGTGATGTTAAAAGTAAATTTTAAAAATTTTCACATTGAACAATGTTTTCTCGATTCTTTTGTTTTTGCGACTCTATAAGTTTTTATTGATTCCCAATTCCAATCAATTTTTTTGATCCCCTCAGAGAAATCGATTCTTGACGGATTCAAGGCATCGGTTCCGATTCTGGATGCAGATTTGCAGAGAGTACAAGTTGAGATATTTTCGAAAAAGAATCGATTCTTTCCGATTTTTTTAATCGGAATTAGAATCGGTATTGAGAACCGAAATCGGAAAACACTAGCGCTGAGATCATTATTTATTGTTCCTATAACAAACACCCTCATGCATTGCTATGGGCAAAATTCAAAGAGAATCTAATTGTGCATCACTTTAAAAAAATGGTTTGTGTATACTTTTTCCAAATTGAAGTTCATATTTTTTTTGCAAAGTTAGTAGACAGGCTCACTACATCATTACTACCAATCCATCATGTCTATAATACTTTTGACACTGAAAAAAGGGCCCCAAAGACATCCATTTTTCATTTCTATTTACTCTCTTCTAGTCTATCAAATTTATCAAAAATGGTTAAATATGCAATCACTTCTTTGTAAACTTACGTCTGAAAACATTAAATGTTGTTGGGTACACAAGTTAGTTACTTGCTTGGCCCATTGTACTCGTGTCAAATACAAATCACTTTCTTCTGCAAAGAGTGTGAAAAAAAACAAGTTGTTACTTTCCCTTTTATATTTTCTAGTCTAACAAACAAAAAAGGACTTAACATTTTTTTTTAAATTTAGTGTGTTTTAAAAAAAGTTGAACAAGTTTGTTAACCCTTCTCTTACAATTTTGCATTATACAAAAATTCTCCCCCAACTTTTTTACGCACGTTTTTTTTCTGCAACTAAAAACATTTATTTATTTGTACTCCCACATTGTTACTATTCCTTTTCTGTAAAATTAAATTGATCAATTTTGTTGTTTTACAATGAATTCATCAGAAGAATCTGAGAGAATTTTGGATTCTGAACCAAAAATTATTAGATCAAAAAATGGAAGTAAATATATTCCATTACCACCACCTGGAAAGAAAAATAATAATTTCAAAAGAGACTGGAAAAGAAAGGCTATTATTAAAAAAGAAACAACAAAAATTAATAGTTTTGGTGATTTTCCTAAATTTGGATATTATTCAATGTTCTTTCTTGTCCTTCAAGAAGCTATCTATCTCCCACAATGCGCAAATATGACTTCCATGATTTATGCAGGTCAGTTTTATTAAATTAATTGATTGATGAAACTTGGATGAATATGAAAAAAAATGTTGAAGATGTCACATTTTGTGTAAAAATGTTTTTTAAAACACATTTTTGTTTTGTAAATTTTTCCATGTAAAAATAAAATTTTAACACTTTAACTTAAATATTAGCAATGCTCTACAAAATCAAAATCGACTTTGAAAAAATTTCGATTTCTAACGATAAAAATCTAGAAACAACTATTTTGAAAAATGGAAAAATCTGTTCGTAAAAAATTCCGGTTTTCATTTCTGAATTCAAAATAAATTTCAAAAACCGTATACAGAGTTTCTGAATCAGAACCAAATTTTTGGGGATATGTACTTTTGATATTTTGCCGCTAACATGCGTCAAAAAACTCAGAGCTTTTATAAATAATTTAAATTTTGTTATTTTCGAATTCGTTAAAAGCGAAAAATTCTTTTAGGCTTCTCTCCAACTCTTGAAGGCTGTGGTGATCACAGTTTCTCCAATCTTTCTGCTACAGAAGCTTGTACTCGATATTCTGAACTCCAAAATGGAACCACTTGTACCCCAAAACTTTCAACACAATTTGAATCTGTTGCATATGAATTTGGCTACTTTTGTTCATCCATTTCTAACGTTAAACAATCCATCAGTTTTCAAGTAAGCGAGCTATATTAAATCCCTCTACAGTAATCCTATAGTCCTATATTCCTCTTATGTAGTCATCTTAATTCCGCACATCCCAATTTTCAGATGTTAGGCGTTCTCCTTGGTGCCGTAGCATTTGGACAACTTTCCGATCTCTTCGGTCGTCGACGAATAATGCTTCTCTGTGCTTTGGGTGCAGGGGTATTTAATTGGTTTGCATCAAATTCTATAAATCTTTTTTGGTTTACACTTTATCAATTTTTATCCTTATTCTTTACTGGTGGAATTAATACGTAAGTGTCTCTTTATTTACCAAAACTTTAAATTCAAACCATAAAAACAAACATACATAAAAAATATTTCAACTACTATTTATCTCAAGCATCTTCTTCCAATTTCTTTAAAATTCTTTGTGTTCTTTCTTGTTCCACAACAATTGATTTTGGGCCTTGCGCTTTTTTAAGCTTTTCTGCAACTTTTCGATCACGTTCCTAAAAAATTGAAAATATTTTAAACCTTGTAAAGTAACATTTGAAAAAAAGATTGCTACAAATTAACTGCCAATTGATTCAATTAGTCTTTTACGACCTCAAAAATAAAATTAGTAAAAATTGCAAAAAAATGTAGCAATCACAAAAACCAGTTTTTTATTACGTGAGGAACGCACAATAAAAATTAGTTTTTCTTTTTTACTATGAAAGAAACATCACTAAATTATGCAATTGTCGCACTTAAATTCAATTAAAAATCATGGCCAACTTATTTCCAAAACTGATAAAATAGTATAAAGAAAACATACCCTCGATTTTTCATCCAGCATAAAACTTAATACACGAAATCCATACCACCAAACAGAGAATACCATAACAAATAAGGCAAAAACAAAAATGACATCAACTCTGAAAAAAATAGAATTTAATGTGACTCACAAATCCAAATCTTACAAGGGACCGTTCTGACATGACACCCGGGGATTTCTTAGGTAATAGCGGGAATGGATAGCTTATAGCAAGGGATGAAAAACCCCCAAGGGTTTTTTTCCCGTTCGCTACTTTGAGGATTTAATAGCAATTTGCTATTACACAGTAAGGAGCAGGCGATGAACGTCTTAGTTAATGAATTACGTTTGTGACGATTTTTGATGGTTGTAAAAGCATGGAATATGATTTATTATTTATGAAATATTATGTTTTGCCATATTTAACCATCCAAAATAAATACAAACGTAATTTTATAACTACGACGTTCATCGCCTGCTACTTACTGTGTAATAGCAAAATGCTACTAAAATCCTGAAATGGCGAACGGGAAAAAAACCCTTGGGGGTTTTTCATCCCTTGCTATAAGCTATCCATTCCCGCTATTACCTAAGAAATCCCCGGGTGTCATGTCAGAACGGTCCCTTGTGAGAAAAAAGCAGTGACGAAAAAAACCTCACCGGTGATGAAGCTGTGACGAATTCATCACTATCAGTGATGAATTCGTCACCAGTGAGGGTTTTTTCGTCACTGTCAGTGATGCAAAAGTGATGAATGCGTCACGGCTTTTTCTCAGTGTGTGCACGACGCCTCTCAAACAAAACTGTTCCCCGCATTTTCTTTGGACAAACGGTTTTTTTTTCTTTCAGTTTTTAGTTAAGTGGATCTTTTTTGTGTTTGCTGCTTTTTTTAGTTTTTAGCACTATACAGGTAATTTTTAGTTTTTAGCACTATACAGGTAATAAGAATCCAAAAATCCAACTTTCGAAAAGAGTTTTCTTTGTGAGACATCTGGAAAACGACAGTTTTTTTTCGTTTTTTTGCCAAATGACTCCCACCATCGACTAACTCGTTAATGACTATATACATTCGACGCAGAATTAAAGAGGAAGATGAAGATATGTAAGGTTTTTAGGATAAATGAGCCATTAATTCATTATTTTTTAGTTATTCTTTGTTTTCGTTGTTCTGTTTAGTTGTTTTTTATTTAAAAAATTAGAAAAATCCAAAAAAAATTTAAAAGCCAAAAAAATATAAAAAAAAGCCAACCACCAGCAACTACTACCACTAAAATTGTTACAAAGCTTTTTCGAACATGAATATGGCAAGATTCTCAAGACTTTTGTTTGAAAAATAATAGCGCACATTTGGCTTCAATTCATAGCGTTGAAGAAAATGATTTTATTGCAGGTAAAGTTTGTGACTGCTCATATCTGGTGTTAAGAAATTTGGAGTTTTTGAAACCCAATTTGCCTCTCTGATATTCGCCACTTTGTAACACTTTGAAGAATCCCTCTTTACTTGTTGACTTCAATCTTAGATAGTTCTTTTAAAAAAATTTCTTTTAGATCTTGCTCGACAAGCTATTCCATCCACTCGTGAACGTGATTGTGCATATTATCAATGTTGGATTGTCCTTTTTACAGTAACCAATAATCAAATTCGGTTATGGTCTGATAATACTCCAGTTGATTACCTGGTGAACCAAATTTTCCAGGCGAAGAAAGTTGCGTTCAGCTAATGCTGCACAGTAGTTGCTTTTCAGACAATATTAACCTATGGAATAATAAAAGTTGTTCTTTTATTGAACAAAATATAGTTTGTAAAAAGTTACATGTTGCTGATCCTTAACAATTGATTTTACAAATAATGAAACATGTCATTTGTTCCTTCTTTACTGATTTCGAGATTACTGTAGCGCATACGATTTAAAAAGTGAAAACAAAAAAGTTAAATAAAGGATATTTAAATTGTTTATTAATTTTTTTTCCTCTCACCCAAAGCATAAAAATGATAGCTCTGACTTTTGGCTTGGAGCAACAACAGAATAAATCCCTGGAAATCGGACATGTCTCGATGGAACAGCTTTTGAATATTCTGATTGGGCACCTGGACAACTTGGAAATGTCTCCACTTCCAAATGTGCAACCTCCTCTGCTATGAGATCTCTCTGGGCAGCAGATGATTGTTTTAAAAATAAATCATATATTTGTTTAATACCAACTCCTTCAAAAACAACATGTGACAATGGATGGAAATATTTTGATCAAACAGGATTTGAACACTGGCATTATTGCAGCTGGATTTTTTGTTGCTGAATTTGATGATGCGGAATTTGAGGCTACTGGAGTCGTTGCTGGTTTCTTCGGTAACGCTGCCAACGGGAGAAATTGAATAAATAATTAAAAACGCTTATGAGCTGTGGGTTTACAAAAGGAAAAGTTTTCGTTGTACCTTTGATTCTTGTCTATGCTCTACGTCATCGAATTACTATATCAGTAATTAAAATTAATAACATTTATAACCATATTAAGCATAAACCCATGTTTTTTGGTTTAGAATTGATTATTAAGTGCAAATTTCAACACTGTGGTATGTTTTAAAAACACATATATATCAAATTACAAATCTTTTTTTAGAGTCTAATCTTTACATTTTTGTTAGTTGAATTAGCAGTCATTACAGTAATCTTTTAATAGTTTTTTTGACGAACTTTTAAAGTCTTTTTTTTCTAGTCAAAGAATGTAAAAAATTTGCATTATTGCTGTTGCTCAATACTGATACTCTCTATAAAAGAGCATTTCATTTTTGCCATTTGCAACATTTTTATTTTTCGTCGTCGTCACGTTCATCAAGATGAAACTTTGCTGCTTCACAAATCTATTTCTTCTCGCAATTATTTGCCTTCCATTTTTGTTTCTGGATTCAAGTGGTGCAACAAGACTGCAAAGAAATGTTCTAAATAATACTGCAATTGGTGGTGGTAATGAACAAGCTGAAAATGGTGGTGTTAGTGAAATGTTATCTGATGAATCATTACCTGGAAGACAAGAAGGTGATAACGTTTTATTAACTGGATCTGGACCAATCAATCTTACAATACCTTCTGGAAGAACATTGCAATTTCAAGTTTGTGAACATACTTGTGCAGGAAAGTAAGTTAAGACTTTTATTACTTTAAAATATATTCCATTATACATTTTACAGATCATGGGTTTGTTATGAATCTAAAAATGGCTTCACCGGTGATCATGCAGCTGGTTCATGCTCTTCAATATCTTCTACATGCGAATTCCTAGTTAATGGTGAAGGAGATGATGGTGCTGTATATTTTGCAAAAACACCAGTGTTTAGAGATCGTATTCAAGGAAAATGTCTTCCAATAACAATGCATTATAAACTCGCTGAAGTGTTACAAAATCTAGATTTTAAAAGCTGTGATCCAAAAATTGATCCTGTTGAAAAAATGGTAAAATTACATGCTTATGTGGTTAGTTCTTGTCCTATCACAGTGGTAAGTTGTTTCATTTCTTAATATGTTTTTCACATCTACTTTGTTTTCAGGTGAATGCTAAAATCCATGTTCCTAAAGGTCTTACAACTCTTCCGCCTAAAACTACTCCAAAGCCAAAAGATACAACACCATTATCTAATGCTAAAGAATCTTCTGCAGATGCCGGATTTCCATGGTGGGGATATGTAATTATTGCAGCCGTATGTGTGCTCGTTCTCATCGTCATTGGTGTTTTTGTGTATGTTTGACTTGGATACTGTTATATACTATATTTAAAATACTTTGTTTTAGATATTTTGTTTGTTTCAAGAAATCAAAATCATCAAAAGCTCTTCCACCTCCTGAAACCGTTGTAACAGCAAAACAAACAACAAAGGTTAAAGTTGCTAGTCCAGATGTTCCAGCACCACCAACAACAGCTGCTGCTCCTCCTGCTGCTGAAACAAAAGAAACTCCATCATCAACGCGAAAGACGGACTTGAATTTCACCAAATTTGAACCAAGTAAAAAATCCAAGAAGATTCAAAAGAAGGCAACGACAACAACACTAGAACCAACAGAAGATGCTCCACCTGCACCAGGCTCACGACAACCTGTTTTTGATCTTTCAAATGCTCCTGAACCTGTTCCTGTACCATATACAAAACCTCATCGTCTTGTACCACGTTCAATGAAATCGGCAAAAACTGATTCACTTGAAAAAACGCTGCCAAAAGAAAGAAAGGAATTGATTGAAACTGTTCCGGATTCAGTTGCTCGTCATTGTCTTAAATCTTCTGAATTTGATTTGGTGAAAGAAATGAAAAGGTAAGAGTTATTATAGAAAATACGTGGATATATTTATTGTATCATAATTTTTAAGCAATTATCCTGAAATTCAACGTGATGTTACGGAATCTGAAGTTGAACTGCTTGGTCTTCCTGTTAGCCAAATGTTTGTTAAAATTAATGCTATTGCGTAAGTTTATTGATTTCTATCTTCATGTTATGATATGCTTCTTTGTAGACGAGAATCCAAACGAAAGCTTTCTGCAGCTGGTTGTAAATTTGATAAAAATCGTTGTCTTACTTTTGTTCCAGAAGGTGCACGTCATATGCTTCAAGATGAAAAAACTGCTGCTACAACTGTTTATCTTGCTTTCGGTGCTGAATACCATCAACATGTTAAATGTGATAAATTAATTTTTTATTCACTTCCACTTTTAATGGTTATTGCTCTTCAAAAACGCTTTGAAACTCGTGATCGTCGTAAAGCTTGTGCATTAATTCGGTAAGGTTTTTGTTGCATTGTAACACATTCTAACAGTGCATACTTTTAGTCGAAAAATGCCAATTGTACTTGCAAATAATACAGAAGCAGCTCGACAAAAAATGCCTTATCCAATGAATGCAATTGAAAAGGCATACTGCAAGGATCCATTACCATTTCGAAAACTCTCTGATATCAAAACAGACAGTGAAAGTGAAAGAAGAATGAAGGAAATGAAAGAAGCAGCAGCTGCTGCTGAAAAGAAGGAAATTGTTCCTGTTGGTGGTAATGATGCTAAGCGAAAGAAGAAATCATCAAAAAAACGCCATTGATATATTTGTTTATAATTGTTTTTTGATTCTTGGTGAATGTTTTCTAAATATGTTTAATGCTAAATAAATTTTTTATGATAGATGCTACGTTTTTTTCAGGCTTTTTCTTTTTGGGATACTGTAGTTTGTTCATTTTAAACCATACAATCTTTTGACCTTGGATAGCGATGACAACACATAAACCATACAAATGTGAAGATGGTTGGACTCTTTTTAAACCGACAGGGTACTGTTACAAAGCTTTTTCGAACATGGATATGACATGGCAAGAATCACAAGATTTTTGATTGAAAAATAATAGTGCGCATTTGGCTTCCATTCATAGCGTTGAAGAAAATGATTTTATTGCAGGTAAAGACTATTCATATATGATGTTAACAAAAAGTTCTTGAGATATAATTCGACCTCAGATCTTTGCCACTTTGAAGAACCCCTTTTTATTTGTTAGCGTCAATCTTAGATATTTCTTTTTTAAAAAGTTTTTTGTTTTTTCAGATCTTGCACGACAAGCTAACTACTCGAGATGATTTAGCATATTATCAATGTTGGATTGGTCTTTCTACAGTAACCGATAATCATACTGGATATGGTCTGATAATACTCCAGTTGAATATCTTGGATAGTCACCTGGTGAACCAAATTATCCAGGCGAAAAAAATTGCGTTCAGCTAATGCTGCATAGTAATTGCTTTGCAGACAATATTAACCAATGGAATAATAAAAGTTGTTCTTTCATTGAACAAATTTAGTATGTAAAAAAGCACATGTTGCTGATCCTTAACAATTGATTGTAAATATAATGAAGCATGTCATTTATTTCTTCCTAACTGACTTCGAGATTACTGTAGCCCACGCTGTTAAATAAACAATAAAAAAGTAGAATAAAGGATATTTAAATTATTTATTAATTTTTTTCCTCTCACCCGAAAGCATACAAAATTATTATAAAATAAAATTTCACAAGATGCTAATAATAAAAAAGATTTTTACAGAAGAATAGAAAACGAACAAAATCAAGGTGAATGACTACGATTTTCAGAATCATCAGAATCTTCTGCAACAGGTAATAGATGAGTAATTGAACGTTGCTTTCGATGACGTCGGCTACGACGACGATTTGCTTTTGGTAAAGGAAGTCCAGATGAAATTGCTTTTCGATTTACACTATAATATTTTCGACAAAAGAATACCTGAAAAAATAAGAGGAGTTAAAAGATGTTGAAGAGATAATAAAAAAAAAGATTTACCAAATCTTGTGGAGTATCTTCATGAGGGAGATATCGTCGACGAGGATAATTATCTTCACCACGTGGCCATAATTCTTTGCATCGAGATTGTAATGATGGTGGTAGAACGTCATATTTTGTTTCAGCAACATAACTAAAAATACAATTCAATTAGTTCAATAGTTCAATAAAGTCTCATGGGTTTATTTCACTTTAACGCAGGCTTGGCAAAACGTGTCAAAATGCAAAATAGCTATTCTATGCAACTTTTTTTTAAAAAACCCGTGAAACAGTTCCATAGAACTGATGGGATTCTCCATTTTCTGAATATCAAGCCTTTACCCCACGAAACAAAAAAACACTCACCGACAATATTCTGTAAATGTTAACACAAATGCATGAGACTGTATTGAATCACATGATATTGTATCCAAATGTTTTGAAGCAATTAATTCACGGCTATCAAAATTATAATGTTGATGAATTTCTTCACGATTTTCATCTTTCAAAATACATTGACTATATTTATAATACCATAAAACATTTGAACACATGCCCAACTTTTTATCAAAGAAAATTCGATCAATTTTTCCAATATTATCTCCATCTTCTTCTTCCCCGGCAGCAACAGAAATCACATCCAAAATATTAAAAGTTATATTTTCAGTTTTATGTTTGATTGCTGGAAAACAGCAGACTGCTTTTTTGCTTGGTGATGATCCAATAGAAACCATTTCAGCCCATGGCTTACCGATTGGAATCCAATTTTGAAGTTCTAAATTTGCAACAGGTTCTGAAGTTTTCTTTGTTGCTGCTGCTGAACGACGTGGACGTTTCTTTGGTTTTTCTGGTGCAGGTGAGGTTTTGGATTTTCTTTTTGTGCCAGCAGCTTTTGTAGTTGCAGCTGTTTTGATGGTGGTAGTTGCTGGTGGTGGTATTTCTTTGACAGGTTTTGATCTTGAAAAATTGCCATTGATTGGTGCTAGCGGTGAACAAGATGGTGGAGAATGAAATTCACCAATAGAGGATATGCCACTTGAAGTTGATGATGCACGAAATTCTGATTGTTTATCAACATATAGATCTAATGGAGGTGGAGCATCAAAATCAGTTTCATCGAATTTCTAAAAAGGATTGAGATTATTGCAAATCTTCATTATCAGAGAGACACAATGCAACGCCAAGAAATTATTTCACTGCCCGCCATGGACTGGTTAATTTTTGCTACAGTATTTTTCACCAAAAGCTGTAGCAGCGATGTTAGAGGCAAGCATTAACAACCCCTCAAAAATTTTTGAAAGCAAATGGTCGCTTTTCACGTGAAAAAAAATCGATTTTTGGAGCAAAGGTCGTACGGTAGACTTTAACCTTCTGACAGCCGCGATTCGAAAAGAGCCAAAGCTTTTTACTTGAAATTTTACAAGCTTCAAGGGGATACTTTAGACTACCAGTTTATCAAGTTTCAAAGTTATACAGTAATTTTAAGCAGAAATATTCCTGTTCAAAAAATGAGCTCGAAAATGGTAAATTTTAAACTATGCAAAAAATCGATTTTTAAGCATTATATTGACAGGTTTTCAACTTCTCCAATTACAAGAAGTTTCCTAGGATTCATTCCCCAAGTTCAAGCATACCTCCAAAAGACTAAAAACTTACAGTAATCATAGGAGAATTTTCACTCTTCCCAGCATTACCACAACGTTTTCTTGGTGGTTGTTTTCGAATTGATTTTGTATTTGTAGTAACATTTCGAAGTGAAGGATCTGAACATGAAAAATTTTGAGATCGTGTAACAGCCATCTTTTCTTTGATTTCACACTCCAATTTTGGTGGGGCCTCGTCCTCTTCTTCGCTTTCGTTTCCAGCAGTATTATTATTA